>CP099846.1:28255349-29455349 GCA_030062745.1 Capitulum mitella | reverse complement strand
CTTCAGCATCGCAGGACCACGGCACCACAACACCACACCAATGGACCACCGCACCAGCGGACCGCACCATCACAGGGCTACACCACCAAAGAACTACACCTATGGACCAGAGAATCGCAGGATCACAGCATCAGGACTGCAACAACGGACCACAGCATTAGAGGACCACACCACAGGACCGCACCAGCGAGCACCAGGTGGACGATTCCAGCCCATCTGCATGACTCCGCACCACCAGTCTCCGGAGAGGAGCGAGACGGGAGGTGAAGTTTTCAAATTGCTCTCCAGTTTGCAGTCGGCAGACGCGCCGGTCTGTTCGCTTTACGGTTCCGATGTCGGGTAAAGGCTTTGTTTGCAGTACCGCCTGACTGGCAATGACCACTGCCTGGTCGGAACGAACTTGTTACATTTGTCCAGAGTTATTTGGTCTTCTCCGGACAAACGAGGCCTGCGAGGCCCAAATACACTAAATGCTTGTCAGGACTAGCAAATGCAGACGGTTTATGCTCCTGCACCTACCAAAAACACAAAAATTTACGTTGCCAGGAAGGCCCCATGGCAACACAAATTACGACCGAATGTAATTCTGCTCACAACGTGACTTTTTACTTATCAGCGAACTCAAGTTACACGTTTGAAGATAATGGTCTCCGTGGGACATATGAAGACTCCCAAAACTACGGAAGCGAACAATCATACTTATGACCGCACATGATCCTGGAAGTCCCCAAATTATACGCCTAAACCACACCCGTATGCTCCTCTTCAAACGTCACTTCACACCTCATCTCGTGCACGAGAAAAAAACAAGGGAGAGCTTCTCCACTATGTAGCAACATCACTACGCATTAGCATTAGTCACACACACACACTTAGAATGAGTGATGGATTCCCAGACGCTCTCCTAGCTGACCTCTGTCTCCCTTGTTGTCTCTGACTTCCAAATCTTTCACCGCACCCTTTCTCAAAGAGCTTTGCCATCGTTTTCCGTTTCTGTCCGCGTGCTGGGTTTATCCCTGGACGGCTGATCGTCCCGTGTCCACTACGGGCCTCGCCCGCTGGCGCGCCGAGTCCGGACACGTCTCCGGACCGGCCGACCGTCCCGGAGACCCGCTCTCCAGGGGTATAAAGAGAGGCTTCAGCGGAGACAGTAACAGTCGGAGGACCGTCCTGTGACCCGCCCGAGGGGGGAGGGGGCGGAAACTCCGGCTCCGGCGGCGACAGTGTCGGCCGGCCGACACCAGTCTCCAGCTCCGGCCAGCATGGCTCCAGCTGGCCGGAGGCGGCGTCTGGAGCGCACGTGCCAAGATCCCAATGGAATGCAGGTCATCCCCGTGCTGTATTGAACCCCTCGTTGACAGACGGGCATAACCAGGTCTCCCATTTGTCGGCGCGGCTGTATTTATTTCTCGTTCCGCCGCGCTGTGACGCGTCCACTGCACCGGTCGACGCTCCTCCGCTCGCCTGAGGAGGCTCCGCCCCTGCGCGGCCGGCGCGGCGCTCCATAGCTGCCGCAGAGACCGGCGGCCGTAACGACCGAGCCGCGCCGGCGACCAACTGCCCGACCCGGACGCGGCCCGCTTTTCCGAGCGCCCCGGTCGGCGGCGCCGTGCCGGCCGGCGCGCGGCCGCAGCTCCGGAGGCCCTCCGGCGCTGAACGGACCGGGTCGGAGCGCCCGCGGCCGGCCGGACGGTGACGTCAGCCGGGCTACTGCGCGGTTCCGCCGCAGTCCGGGCGGAGCGGACAGTAATCGGAGACGGTACAGACCCGAGCGCTATCGGCGGCCTCGGCCGTGCGACTCGCGCGTTCAGCGGAGGCCGTGTCCAACAGACGCCCTACCAGGCCTTGTCTACTACCCAGTTATTCGGCGGCCTGCTGGGACCAAGCCACTTTCTCCGCTGCACGCATGTACGGGTCCTTCCCAGGACGAGGCGGGGTGAAGCATGCACGGTGTGCTGTCCGGCCGCGACACCCACTGGATTCAGGTGGCGGAGCCTCTGCACGGCCCCCACCGGAGCCAGGCAGTGATACCCCAGCCCCCACCGGAGCCCGGCAGTGATATTCCAGCCCCCACCGGAGCCCGGCAGTGATACCCCAGCCCCCACCGGAGCCAGACAGTGATATTCCAGCCCCACTGGGGCCGAGCAGTGATACCCCAGCCCCCACCGGAGCCAGGCAGTGATACTCCCAGCCCCCACCGGAGCCAGACAGTGATATTCCAGCCCCACTGGAGCCGAGCAGTGATACCCCAGCCCCCACCGGAGCCAGACAGTGATATTCCAGCCCCCACCGGAGCCAGACAGTGATATTCCAGCCCCACTGGAGCCGAGCAGTGATACCCCAGCCCCCACCGGAGCCAGGCAGTGATACCCCGCCCCCACCGGAGCCAGGCAGTGATACCCCAGCCCCCACCGGAGCCCGGCAGTGATACCCCAGCCCCCACCAGAGCCAGACAGTGATATTCCAGCCCCACTGGAGCCGAGCAGTGATACCCCAGCCCCCACCAGAGCCAGGCAGTGATACTCCAGCTCCACTGGGACCGGGCGGTGATACCCCAGCCCCCACTGGATCCAACGGTGGCACCCCGGCTCGGCCCCACGGAAGTCAGCAGCAGCGGTGCCCTAGCTCGACCGCCCCCCCCCCCCGCCGTCTGTTTACACGGACTCCGGTTCTCGCCGAGCAGGTTCGGAGCGGCGACACGCGGCCGCGGTCACCGTCGCAAAAGCCGCTCGGCCGCTCGGCACAACGGGCCGCACAGAGGCCGGCGCTCCCACGAGAGGTCACTGTTACGTGGCGGCCCGGCCGGCCGGCGACCTTTCCGTGACCGAGACGGAACCGTTCCAACGATCGCCCGAGAGCAGCATCGGCTCACGCCACACAGCTCCAGGAAAACCACATGCCGTCAACGGCAGCCGGCAGACAAGGCCCACCGGGCGCCCTCAGACCCCGCCAGCAGCGGCAGCGGAAATGCCTTCTACGAGGATTGCAACTTGCAAGGTCACGTATAACACGCAACCGAGAAAAAGATCAGGCAATTTCTCTCGCCGGAGATACAACGCCGACCAAAAGTGACAATCTGCAGATAAATTACTAATGATGCAACATCGGCTGTCGGCTGTCGACGTTCAGGAGTCTGCAGAAGACTCGTCGGTTTTTGGACTGTAATTTAATTCCACGTGTCACACACAACACTTTCTACTTAGGTTTGCTCAGCGGCAAATTGTCCAAGCGAGAGTAATGGTAGTGAAACAAATGACAGCACAATCGAAACAGCCATCCTAAACAAAAAATAGCAGGTAATACATATCACTTTCTCCCAATGCCAACAACATGGATTCTACAACAGCGAACATGTCTTAATCATTAATGAAACAATGAAAACACACAACACCGGTCCTTCTTCATCCCTGAAGACAGCCCGATACCGAAATGTGGGATGCCAAAGTCTTCACCTTGATAGCCAAAATGAACGCAAGGCCATTAATAAACTACCAATTTACAACAATGTCCAGCTCAGCACTTCACCACATCAAGAGCTACCAGAAGAGGCCACGGAGCCGCATAACCAAATCACACACACCGATAGCCCACGCTGCAGTAAGTCCGTGACAATCTATCCCTCGACTATTTGCTGGGCAAAGGCCAATGGGCCGCCGCGCTGCACGTCCGACCGCCGGCTCGGTGTGGACACACCGCTGCAGCGGCGAGCCCACACTCCGAGCAGAGCCAGCGCGCCGGCGCCGCGCACGCGCGGCCTGCTCTGCCGAACACACTCACTCAGTACGTCCGTCTCGTCGACAATCTCGGCCTGGATCATCTCCTCGATGACGTCCTCCAGGGTGACCAGGCCGACCAGCTCGTAGTACGGGTCGCCGGAAGTCTCGGTCACCACGCGCTGCACGAACGCCATGTGGCCCTTGTGGCCTGCGGCAGGGCGGGTCAGGGGGCGCGCTGGAGAGCTGCAGGCCGCCGCACGGCGCCGCGGCACGCTCCGTTCCGGTCGCGGGCCACTCACTCTCCGTGCCGTCACCGAAACGGCAAACGGGACGTCAACGATGCGTCCTCTCGTGGGAAGATATGAAGCTTGTTCTTGACCTCCCGGGCCCTTCATTACGTTTCAGACACGAGAAATGCAACAAAAGACCCGAACAGAGCCAGCCACGCACGGGACCACGTGTGACCTTCGCGACGTGGGGGGGGGGGGACCGGACTACGCGCAAGCACCGCCGACTGTCTGCCGACGCGCCCACACTCAGCGGCCGGCAGCCGCAACGGGACGCGGGAAACACCGACCGGCACGCACCTTCCTTGAACTCCCTGAGCATGATGTCCAGCGTGACGTCCTCGAAGACGAACGACCACGGGTTCTGGTAGAAGTGGCAGAGCGTCTTGATCGGCGTGCAGTCGTCCGGGTCGACGAACGCCATGTCCTTGGCCAGCATCACGGCCACTATGTTGGACCGGTCCCCGTCGTACACCGGAATACGAGAATAGCCTGAAAGGGAGCACCAGCTTACATGATCATGGTCACGCAAGACGAAACGGAATGACGTGCAGATATCATAAACGTGACGGGCAGAACACGACCGACGTAAGCTGTGTTTTTATATAATTGCATATATATACACACACACATACACACACATATATATATATATATGTCGACATATTTTACAACGAAATGTAATATCTTAACATGCATGACAAGGTCGTATAAAACTGGCATCGTATCTGAAGCTCCAGGACATTGCCGAAACGCACTGTCCTGTTTATCCTCATGATACTGCACTGCGTCGGTTTGACGTGAGTGTATGCCAACGTGCCACAACCGAACGCTCCTAGCAGACCCCTAACAGTTACGAGTTCGTGCTCTTTCACCACTACTCGAAGCCACTGCATCAGCTTCAGCCTCACACCGACAATCTTAATCGTTCTTTGGAAGAACATTTGACATTTCCATACACAAGCGGACATTCATGGACAAATAAACCTAATTTTCCGCCAATTTTCCACAAACTTTACATTTAATCAACCAAGTGAAATACTCGTATATCACTTGGTCCCGTACCCGTGAATAGGTCACGGGTACTGAGCCTATCAAAAACATGTTCCTGAAATCACTGCTGGTTTACCTCTGCATTCGACCAAAGTTTAGTCTTACGTCGGACAAAACCAGGTCGGAGCGCACAATTCTTTAAAATGTCAAGATCACGGCGTAATCACAGTCCACCAACCAACGGGAAAGATTGCTTCACGCGGACCATATGGCCTCTACGACAGAAACCCGAGCCTTGGCCCACCTGGGTAAACACAGCATCGCCTGACCGGAACATACCGGTCGCAGCCGTGGCTAGCTGCCGGACACCAATCTCCTCCCTGCAGTGCCCCCTCGCCCAGATCTGTTCGCCGGCACAGCGGGACGGGTCGCCTGAACGTTACGACCCTCCCGGGCACGCGAGTCGTCGCCACGCAGCTCACGTCGGCGGCCGGCCGGCACAGCTCGACCCCCGACAAAGTCAAGGTCAACGCCGAGCACTCCGGCGCGGACTGGAGCGGCCGGCCGCAGCGGCCGGAAGAGGTCGGGGCCCGTCTGCGCAACACACACGTCCCGAGGAAACCCATGGACTTCACGAATCGGAGAACGTCACCTCACAGCCCGTGAGTCCGGACTGCCTGCGCGTGAATTCACGCCTTCAGGAGCCACAACCACCCGGCCCGGTCGCATCAGCGGAACTCCTTCGATCCCTTCCCGCCTCCCACGTTAGCTATTTTCGGACAGCCCTCCTGTCGACGTCATTTTCCACTTCCTCCCGCGTGACGTTCTGGCTTTCCGAACCTCCGGACACACCACCACAATGCGTTGAAGCCCGACCGCTCCTATCTCCCCACACATCCTGCCTTTCGGCCGCCGTCTCCGTGGTGGTCAGCCCCCCACCCGCCACCCGTCCCCTCCGCTGGGTCGACCGCAAAACCTCACCCTGCTCCATGATCTCGGAGATGGTGTGGTAGTCGAGGATGGCGTCGTAGGGCAGCATGTAGACGTCGTCCAGCGGAGTCATCACGTCGCCGACCGTCTTGCCCTTGAGGTCGAGCGCGCCGCAGATCATGTTCTGCTCCTCGTTCTCCAGACCGATGTCGTCCTTGTTGAGCTGCCGGCCGGAGGTCACGGGTCACGAGGTCACGCAACAGGCGCGGTAAGGTAACGTGCGACGCGGGGTTGGTTGAAGACGTTACGAGCCACGAGTCACGAGCCGTCGCGCAACTGCTTACAAGCCACGGAATCACCCGATCACGGGTCATCCGGACACGACTCACGACTCACGAGTCACGGAGTGCGGATCACGACCGACAGGCCACTGGGCTTTAGCCGGGCGCACAGCAGGCGCAATGCTGCCGGCTCGGGACACGAACAGGCCGCCGAGACACCCGACTGGAAATAGCCAAACAGTTGGCCAGACATCCGCCCTAAAAGACGACGCGTCCGCCGCACGCTGTCCATGTGAAGATCGGCGCCGTGACGCCAACTAAGAAACCGTAAAATTACGGTTCCGAAGCACTGTCAAAACGCGATGCTGGATGACAAACGGCTGCAAATATCCAAACGAGGACGCGGGCAGGCTGTCCGGACAACAGAGGCTGATGACACTTGACGGATTTGCCTGGCCGACGGAAATGAGCAGCCAGCAACACCAGGTCAATAGAGCGCCATGAGGCAGCTCCGGTCCGCAGCCGTTTCACGGCCGGCCAGTCACGAGAGCGTTCATTCGACGCGACCGGCTCCTCTCGCGGCTCACGTGCCGGCTAGCACCAGCCGCTCTGGACCACGTCAGGATTCCGGCTACTCTCTAACGATGACACAAAGACCTGACGCCGACATGATGACAGACAACCGGATCTGCTCGGCCTGGCAGCGCGCCGTTACAGTTCGCAGACCCCACACACTGCGCAGCTAGCTGAGGCATCTGCTTTCCAATGCCGGTTGGGTGCACGGTTCTGGGAGCTGCAAGGCTACACTACACCCACACTGCTCAACAGCCAGGGGCCTCCCGTCCTGAGTTTCGATGACGTCACCCCGATCAGCAGCCGCTGCGCTTGACGGCCGCCTCACAGGCCGAAAAAAAAAACCGCCCGCCAGACACGGCGGCCGGCGGTGCGCATGACCGGCCGCCGCCAGCAAGCGTGACCACCCTCCATTCCGGCTGGAGAAGGGGCCAATCACGAGCCAATCCTCCGCCGGCGGCACCCCGGGCGGGGCGGCCGGCCGCAGCCGGCCGGTCAGAGGAACACTGGCCGCTGACGCCGCTCCCACAGCCGGCCGGTCAGAGGAACACTGGCCGCTGACGCCGCTCCCACAGCCGGCCGGTCAGAGGAACACTGGCCGCTGACGCCGCTCCCACAGCCGGCCGGTCAGAGGAACACTGGCCGCTGACGCCGCTCCCACAGCCGGCCGGTCAGAGGAACGCTGACGCCGCTCCCACAGCCGGCCGGTCAGAGGAACACTGGCCGCTGACGCCGCTCCCACAGCCGGCCGGTGGGCCCCACAGCCGGCCGGTCAGAGGAACACTGGCCGCTGACGCCGCTCCCACAGCCGGCCGGTCAGAGGAACACTGGCCGCTGACGCCGCTCCCACGGCCGGCCGGTCAGAGGAACACTGGCCGCTGACGCCGCTCCCACAGCCGGCCGGTCAGAGGAACACTGGCCGCTGACGCCGCTCCCACAGCCGGCCGGTCAGAGGAACGCGAACACTGGCCGCTGACGCCGCTCCCACAGCCGGCCGGTCAGAGGAACACTGGCCGCTGACGCCGCTCCCACAGCCGGCCGGTCAGAGGAACACTGGCCGCTGACGCCGCTCCCACAGCCGGCCGGTCAGAGGAACACTGGCCGCTGACGCCGCTCCCACAGCCGGCCGGTCAGAGGAACACTGGCCGCTGACGCCGCCCCCAAGCCCCACAGCCGGCCGGTCAGAGGAACACTGGCCGCTGACGCCGCTCCCACAGCCGGCCGGTCAGAGGAACACTGGCCGCTGACGCCGCTCCCACAGCCGGCCGGTCAGAGGAACACTGGCCGCTGACGCCGCTCCCACAGCCGGCCGGTCAGAGGAACACTGGCCGCTGACGCCGCTCCCACAGCCGGCCGGTCAGAGGAACACTGGCCGCTGACGCCGCTCCCACAGCCGGCCGGTCAGAGGAACACTGGCCGCTGACGCCGCTCCCACAGCCGGCCGGTCAGAGGAACACTGGCCGCTGACGCCGCTCCCACAGCCGGCCGGTCAGAGGAACACTGGCCGCTGACGCCGCTCCCACAGCCGGCCGGTCAGAGGAACACTGGCCGCTGACGCCGCTCCCACAGCCGGCCGGTCAGAGGAACACTGGCCGCTGACGCCGCTCCCACAGCCGGCCGGTCAGAGGAACACTGGCCGCTGACGCCGCTCCCACAGCCGGCCGGTCAGAGGAACACTGGCCGCTGACGCCGCTCCCGCAGCCGGCCGGTGCAGTCCGGAGAACGCGACAGTCGCCGACCCGAGGTCGGCCTGTGGACTCAGCGGGCACCAGCCGCGCCAGGGGTCGACAAATTTCGTTCGCAATGCTCCAGGCAGCGGTGGGACAGACCTGACAGACACGACATGAGTCCACGACCCGCTTCCCAAAACTCTCGAAGGAACAGAATTTGCAAGTCTGTCATCCTGGGTTGCGCATAGGCCGCCGTATTAACATGCGTTGTCTGGACCCCGATACAGATCGACCGGTGGTGGAAAAAATGGACCGATCAGATGAACAATAAGCACAAAAAGTGCGCAGCTGGCTGTCAATGTCACGCGCCCCGCAGCGCTGCCCCTCCCCGCCACGTGCCGGCGCCGGGGAATCTCAGATGTTCCCGTGACTGATCGCTGTTAAACGACGCAGCAACACAAAAAGAGCCGTGCACAGATTAGCTGTTCCATGAGCAACTGCGAACACCATCGTTAGCATTACCCCGCTAAACTGGCGACTATTTGGGTGTCCCTGGACTCCGCGGTACGATCGACGTCTCCCAGTCACCGAGCGCCGCGGCCGGAACTCGACCGTGACGCAATGGCCGTGACGCGGCGGCCGTGACGCGGCGACCAAGCGGCAGCGGTCCGGGGACCGCCACAGAGTCCCGGGAGGCGCGGCAGCTGCGGCGGCGGCGGCGGCGGCGGCGGCGGCGACATCGATCGGCCGCCGCCGCCGCCAGGAGAGGCCGCCGCGGCTGCCCCCGCCCGGCCGGCCGCCGCTCTGACGCCACTCCGTCCTGGCGGCCGGCTTCGGCGAACGGGGCGGCGAGCGGCCGGCCGGCCGGCGCGGCTGCTCGCGTCCGCGGCCGGTGACGGCCGGCCGCGGCGCAGCGACGATCGTGACCGCTGAGATGGAGATAACCAACAGTACCTATTCCCTGGGGGCGACAAACCCTACGCCGACTCCAGCGCGGCCAAAGTTGACCGCACGAGTGGAAAATTCCACTGCTTCGCTGGCACACGGCGAATCAAACACGCCAGAGTGAATACACCTCGGTAAGCCTCACGGCCGAAATCGGGTATGATTAGCGAACGGTTGGGTGTTTTCAAGTGACACAAGCAAGACCTTCGCAAAATGAATCGCAGGGACGAACATTTAGTCTCGTAAAACTTTAGTTCCAACTTTTGAAATTAACACAAGAGGAATTCTGCGACATCCATCGCAAAACCAATAACAATAATGCATGTCTGACCTTGGATTACGCGGAGCGCCATTAACATGCATCGATATTTAATCTAGCCAGCCGACAAACTGAACCTCATCCTGACGGTCGGCGGCAGGCGGCTATCTGATAAAGCCGGCCTGATAAACGGTCGGTGGCCGGCAGCCCGGCGAAGCTCTGCAGCATCTCTGCCGCAGTCTGCCGCGTCTCTGCCGCCGTCTCTACCGCAGTTCGGCAATCTCCGTCGCAGTGCGCCGCTTCTCTGCTACGCACTTAGCCGCGGTCTGGAGCATCTCTGTCATCATCTCTGCCGTGGTCATCCAGTGGTCTCTGTCCCAATCCAGCAGTCTCTGCCGCGGTTCGCCATATCTCTCCGTCGTGGTCCATGCATGTTCTCTGTCGCGGGTTCTGCCACGCGTCTCTGCCTTGACGTCTGCCGTATCCGTGCCGCGGTTTCTGCCACCGATGCACCAACGGCTCGGCGGTGGGCCGTCTGCCGCCGACTCTGCCAAGTTTCTGCCAGATCCGCTCTGCGCCGGTCAGCTGGCGGCCCACTGCTGAAGGCCACCGCCGACCACCGACGGCCGCCGGTCCGCCGGCGGCCAATGTCAAGGTCGGCCCGGTGCCGGCCAGAGGGCGGAGAGAGTCCGCCCGCAGCGCCACGATCTCCCGCAGACTACACGATCCCACGGGGCAAGGGCAGGACAAAGCGTCCGCGTTCTGCACTGAGCGCAGCACGGATAAATCGCCCAGTGCGCAGCGCGCCGACCATCCACAGTAACAGGCCGGGCTGCAGGCCCCGAGAGCAGAACAGCCGGCCTTACAGACCATCGGACACAGTCCTGATTGGTTCTCTCACGGGGCGCAGTGTTCAACCGTGCACAGGCCACACGGTCCGCCGCACAGCGGCCGGCCGGTCACGACTCCCAGGACGGCAGCCGCCACAGAAACGCCACCAGCCCGCCACGACAAAGCAGCCCGCGCCGTAACCCGCCCGACCGCCCCTACGTCAGCTGTCGGCGTCTTCGCGCCGCGGCGCCGGGCGCCGGCCGTGCCTGGCCGTGGCCGGAGCACGGTCGCGCTGAAATCCGATACGCTAATGAGCCGGGCCGCGGCCGGCTCCGTCCACCCGGCCCGCCGTGCCCCCGGCGGGCGGGCGGCGGCCGCGGCCCGGTCCTATTGACCGCCCCCAGCCGGGGACAGTCGATAGCGGCCGGCCGGCGGCGCGCCGGACAGACGGCGCCGCCTGCGGGACGGCGGTCACGGCCCGGTCACGGCTCCCGTCACGCCACGACACGACCCCGGTCACGGCCCCGCACGCCCCGGTTGCAGGTCGAAACGTCCCGGGTCATGAAACAACACGAACCACGGGCCACGGCACTGGTCACGGCACGACACGGTTCCGGTTACGCCGTGACGTGCCCCGATATTATTCGCGTCCTGTCTCAACACGTCACGGGTCAAACCTCCACATTCCTCGGCGCAGCGCCTCTAACGGCTGTAAACGGTCACTGGACAGAGAACAGGCTCGCAGGCGAGTTGGGGGAGGGGGGGAGACTCGACAGCACCCAAACGCCAGAGTTGACATGGAAGGTTCGCGAATTCAAACACAAACATCTGCGGAATATTTCAGGCGCAGCGGAACCATGCAGACAAGAAAATGAAACATGCACTGAGGAGTCACAGGAGACAACGAAAACATGTCACATGGTACCGCTGTCACGAATCACTGAAAAGGAAAAAATATTTCTTCCAAGACCCATCTCGCGTGACCAGGCAGCCCGCGAAAGCACAAGATGACCCACGTGACGCGTGACGCAACAACCTCGCCGACGAAGGCCGGGATTACGTGCATGACGCAACACCAAGGACTGCAGCCGAGCTCCATTAACGTGCGACCAGATCCGGGCCGCAGTGCACCAGCTGGCCACGTGACCGTCGCGACGCTACAGTCTTTCTTCGCCGCCGCTGCGAGCAGCACGAGACCCCGACCCCGTAATCAGAACCACGGGCCGCTGCCACAATGGGCACGTGGTGCGTAATGCTGACCTCAGGAAATGCCTTCGGTGGCCGCGCGGGCCATGATGGCAAGCCCTGGTGGGATTCTCATGAAACTGCAGAACACTTTTGATTATGCTGGGGGGGGGGGGGATTAACATCATCGTGTCGGGCGAAGTTTTGCGGAAGTCGCCGCCACCGGCCGGCCGGTAACCTTCCGGCTGCGCGGTCCGGCTCGCCGTCTGCAGCCGCCGCCACCGCGGCGCCGCGCCACAGCGCAGCCGTGTCTGAACCGCAGCCGACCCGGAAAAGCAGACCCGTGACCGGCGGCCGACCGCCCGGCCGCGCCGCTTCCGGCCGCCGCGCCGCCGGCGGCGGCCGGAAGCGCTGCCGCTCCCACGGCAGCGGACGGCGCCGACCGCCCGCCTGCGTCCGACGGCCCACTGCCGACATCACCCGGCGACTGGTGTTCGCCGGGCGGCGGCGGCGGCGCGGGCGGGGGCGGGGGCGGCCCGGGACGGCCTCTGGACGACCTTGGGCGACGGCCGCGCCTGGCCCGCCGCCAGCGCGCACACGTATTGAGCGGAGCGGCCGAGAGAGCCGGCGACGACGCGGGGCCGGCCGCGCCGCCAGTCCCGCGGAGAAAGCGACGGACGCCGACCACGTGTCGACGGACGGCGGCCGCGCCCCGGGCGAGGCAGCGGGACCGGGACGACCGCGCGCCCTGCCAAACAGACGTGAACCGCGGCCCCGGCACACTGCCAACATCAAAGTTGATGGCTGGCGGCCGCTCAGACGCTGCGAACGGTCAATAAAATGGGCGGCGGCGGCGGCCCGCCAGCTGAGAAAACCCAGCACGGCATCAGGCGGCGGCCGTCCGCCTCGGCCGACGCTGAGGATAACCAGGTGCGGCTCGCGCCAGACGCGTCCGTTCCCCCGGAAAGTCCGAACGGCCCCACATCGGACGCCAGTCCGCGTATCCAGTTTTGGAGCGTTAACTCCCTGCTTCGGCCCACTATTTCCAAGAAGCGCCCCGCAAAAATACGACACACAAGTATTTTAAGACAAACAGCTGGCTTGGTGGCTGTCCCAGCGCGGTGCGCTGCCGCAGCCGATAGCCTTTCTACGTGGCAATCGGATTACAAGTTCCGCTGTATCAGGAGAAAATCTCCCGAGTGACGCAGCACAGGCGGATGGAGCAGTACGCCTCTGCAGATTCCTGGGTCCCAAAAATTTAGACGTGTCATCACGACAGCACGCTGCAAAGTACTGAAAGGTGGTACGCCCTCGGGCCAAACGCAAAAATCCAGCCGACCAGGATACGGAATGCTAGTGACAGCACTGAAAAAGTCCAGTCTATCGGTGCATATACACAGCAACAGACTGAGAATCCGCCTGTCTTGTCGCCAGGAACCCCAGTTTCACAAACGGCGAGATGCCACAGAGCATGCAGCAGCCAGTACACATCCTCATTAGTACCCGCTGGCAATAAACCTACGCCAACGCGCGAAAACATTTGGACGTGGTCAACGAGCGTGACCGATTATATTTGACAATTTCATTTCACCGGCGCGTCAAGCCAAACATCTGCATCTCTGCCGGAGCTCAGGTCTGGATCGGGCGTACTGCCCACTACAGCGTCCACAGCGTCGGCGGACGTCCACGGCCGCCTGCCCGCGGTGCGGTGGCCGAGTACGGACGGCAGTTGTTTGGATACCAGCCGCGATCGCCCTTGCCGGGCCTCAGAAGCCGGCGGCGCGTCCCACGCGTCTGTCCCAATAAACAACCCGCCCGTCCATCCCCCGCCCCTGCCCCGACAAACAAGCGGCCGATCCATCAGCCACACGGCTTCACTTCCCAGCGGCCGACGGCGCCGGCGGTCATCGGCGGACCGCGGAGCCCCGCGCCCTGGGCTAGCGGGGTCCGCCGGGCCTCGCTCCTCATGCCGCCGGGTCCGCCGGGCCCCGTTCCCCGGGTCGGCAGACCCCAGCCGCCTCTCAGGTCACTGGGGTCCGCCGGGTCCCGCTCACCAGGTCGGCAGACCCCAGCCGCCTCTCAGGTCACTGGGGTCCGCCGGGCCCCGCTCCTCATGCCGCCGGGTCCGCCGGGTCCCGCTCACCAGGTCGGCAGACCCCAGCCGCCTCTCAGGTCACTGGGGTCCGCCGGGTCCCGTTCCCCGGGTCGGCAGACCCCAGCCGCCTCTCAGGTCACTGGGGTCCGCCGGGTCCCGCTCACCAGGTCGGCAGACCCCAGCCGCCTCTCAGGTCACTGGGGTCCGCCGGGTCCCGCTCACCAGGTCGGCAGACCAAGCCCCTCAGGTCGCCGGGAGTCGCCGGCATGGTTGGAAAAGGTGTTGTTTTTTGGTGTCAACGAACACCAGAAAATATGCCCTCCAAAAACATTACATATGCCAAGTCTGATCTTGTGCCTCCATAAGGAAGCTACAATATAACTATGTTGGCAAACTTCTAGTTCTGCAAGCAAATGACTCTGTCTCCATTCACTAAGAAGCACGTATGACGTCAGAACTGACTTATACCACGAACGCCAACTTCATTACAACATCACCGTCATTACTACTTGCAAAATCTTGTACTCCAGAAGAAAAATTCTACTCCGACATCAAGAACAAAACCAAATATCCAGCCCTCGTCGCCGGACCCCGTTCACCAGGTGGGCAGCGCCGGCTCCTCAGGCCCCGGGGTGGCCGGGGGTTGCGGCCGACAGGGGGGGGGGGCGCGGCTCGCCGGCCGGAGGCTGGCACGGGCCGGTTCAGTTCAATACGGCCGACGTCAGCCGCTCCACACGGGCCGGCCGGAGAGGCCGGGCCCGGGCCGCCGCCCGCACCAACCACGGCCAATCGAACCCGCCGCCCGCCCGCCCGCCCGCCGAAGGTGAACTCTAGGTCACGCACCCCCCCCCGCAGAGCCACAACAATGGGGGCGGAGATCGACGGAAAGTCAACAATCGGAGCAGCCCGCGGCAATTCCGGCGGCCGAGAAATGCGAGTGTCGGCGTCCGACGGTAAACAGCAGATCAGCCGGGGACAAGCTGTCGGCCTCACAGACGGCGGGCGCGCTCCTGTCCAGGGCGACATTAAAGCCAAACCGGCCCTAGTTCAATGTGGCCGGCTCTGCCAAAGTCCAAACAGGGGGCAATCTTAACGTGGATCGTATCAAGCCAAAGGTCGTGGCCCTGAATGGAATAACGCTTCATTTATTTATTCACTTGTTTAATATGATCGATGGGTCACGGACATTTAATCAATTGCGACTCCCGTAAAAATCATATCTCCCGGTTCTTTGAAAACATAACATCACCACGCCAGATTCGGGCAGAATTCGCAGTAGCAAGGCGTTTGACCGTACCGTGGTCAGAACCTCTCCCCTTCCGGGCAGGGGCCGACCGCGCTGTGCCGAGGCCCCTTCCCATCTCGGAGCGGCGACAGGGACTCCTCACCTTGATCAGCTCCTTGAGCCGGTCGCGGTTGTAGGTGTTGCCGATCTCCTCGCCGAGCACGCGGTCCAGGATCAGCGAGATCGGGAACGACAGCGGCGACGTGAGGAGCATGAACAGCTTGGTCAGGTAGATGGTCTTGGCGCCGACGGCCAGCCCGTGACGCGAGCAGATCGCCTGAGGCACGATCTCGCCGAAGATGACGATGCCGAGCGTGGAGCCGATGACGGCCACGATGCCGGACGTCAGGTCGTCCAGCAGGATCGTCAGCGACGAGTTGACGAGCACGTTGCCGAGCAGCAGCGAGCAGAGCAGGTAGTTGCCGTGGTTGCGCACGGGGATGATGGAGCGCGCCCAGCCCTTTTCGTCCTCCGTGCCCGTGTTGAGCACCAGCTTCAGCTCGGTGATGTTAAGCGCCATCAGGCCCAGGTTGAGGCCGGAGAAGAGGCCCGACAGGCAGAGCAGCACCAGCAGCAGGATGATGTGCAGCGCCACGGGCAGCAGCGGCGGGTACGAGCCGATCGAGAGGTACGGCGCCGCGCCCATGTGCCGGTACGGGCCGTCCGAGCCGGCCGGCTGCGCGCACAGGAAGAACGAGGCCGCCGCGGCTGGCAGCTGGGGCAGCGTCACCGTCAGCAGGCCCGACGACCCGGCCGCGTTCACCGAGCCCAGCTGCCGGCGGTCAAGTCCGGTCAGGTCAGGCCGGGTCGCCGGGTCACCGGGTCAGGTCGGTAGGATACCAGCACAGGGCTAGGGCCGCCACAGAATGGGCGACAGGGGCCAACAGTTGACGGCAGATGCGTAACGGGACGAGCGAAACACATGCAAACCACCGGCTATGCAAATGTCGTTTGATTACATTCGCAAGTCAATCAAGCCGTCTCCTTAGCTGAAGCACCGAGCATGAGGTGCGGAAGTCAGCGAACAATCAAGCGAGCGCCTGCCATACTGCATTTGTGTCGACCAAACAAACCAGGTAATACAAAAACATCCAGTCCCATTCCAAAACCACTGGCGAATCGCCCCATCCGCGAGACCTAGCACCAACGAGCCAGACACGAGCTGCACCCCTCCTCCTTTGGCAGCCACCTCCGCAGCCGGCCTGACGAGCCAGGCACGGCGCCCACCTCGAAGGAGACGGTGGTCTGGCTGTGCTCGCAGCTCTCGCCCGTCTCCAGCGCCTCGGAGGTGAACTTGACGCGCATGCCGTCGGCCAGGCCGGTGCCGAACAGGCGCAGCGTCGCCTCCCGGTCCTGCAGCACGCTGGCCACGCCGTCGAACGACATGGTGGGCGGCTTATACGAGCTCTCGACGCGCAGGCCCGAGAGGCTCAGCGGGCCGGCCGGCGGCGGCGGCGGAGACGGAGACGGCAGCGGCTCCGCCTGGCGTCGGCGCCTGCAGGCCGACGGTCGGAGGCGGTCAGCTGACTGCACCCGGCGGACACACCGCGCAGACAACAGGTCCAAGAGGCACGCACAACAGTCCAACAGGCACGCACAACAGGAACAGCAGGCACACAACAGGTCCAACAGGCACACACAACAGGTCCAACAGGCACGCACAACAGGGACAGCAGGCACAAACAACAGGTCCAACAGGCACGCACAGCAGGGACAGCAGGCACACACAGCAGGGACAGCAGGCACACACAACAGGGACAGCAGGCACGCACAGCAGGTCTAACAGGCGCACACAACAGGGGCAGCAGACACACGGCGGGGACGGTAGGACAGTGCAGACAACAGGAAGACAGCAGAAAGAGCAGATACAGCAGACATAAACAGCGGAGACCACAGACACCGGTAGCAGGGACAGCAGCTGCAACACACATTGGCGGCTGAAATACAGACGCAGACCACACGCACATCACGCACACACAGCAGCGATACTGTTGCCTGCAGAAAAAAACAGCAGAGGTAGCAGGCATGTACCAGGGACAGCCTGGCCCAACAGCCGAAGATAGCTCCGCGTCCTGAACAAACAACAAATCTGATTCGTCGCGGCTTCAGTCACGCGTCTTGCGCACGAATGCACTACCTGTTTACTTCGAACGACAACACGTCTGTTAGGCCAATGAGCTGCTCCGGCTATGCGGTAATGCACGGCGGCTATTTATATTATACAGAACATATCATACATATTATATATGCAGAATTCGGCCACCGACGACATGTCAACGGGTCTACACAATCTGCGCTCTTCCGAGTCCGAATGATCCGTTCTCCGTTCAAACGTTCCATATGTGTCATCGTTCGTCACCAGCAATTCTTCATGCCGACGGCACCGACCGCTGACACAGTCTCGACTCTCCATTTCTCGCTCCTCGCGATCGCCTCCATCGAACTCTGACCCCCCCCCCACCTTTCCGGGAGACCCGTCCAGCACCTCGGCGTGACGTCAGACACCATGACTTCAGGGCCCGGCTGCCGGCCGGCACAGTGACGTCAGCTGGGGGTGATCGGTGACGCGCCGCCGCCCGGCCAGCCGGCGCGGCGGTGCGGGCGGCCGACGGGCGGGGCGCTGCCGGCGCACGGCAGCATGGGAACGGCGGCACGGCGGCCACCGGAGCACGGAGCCGACACGAGAGGGCCGCGGCAAGCTGGGCGCGGCAGGGCAGGAGTCAGGCGGTGACTGAGGGCGCGGAGACGGGGAGGGACGTACAATGCCGGGCCCAGAAAGGCTGTTCACGGGGCGTGGTTTATAACGGGGCTTCGCCACTTTGTCAGTGCGCTCCTCAGGATGCAGGACAGCCTGCGGTGGTCGAACTTCTAGCCACAATTGGCAGCAAGTAGCTGGCACTAATTTTTGCCGCCGGTTTACTTTGGCTTAGTCCGACCACAACGGGGGAGTTGATGCAACTCGCCCGAGGCTTTTCAGACGCTGACCATCATCATCCGCTCTGACTTTTGAAATTTTGTATAACTGAATTTGGAACCCTCCTACGTGCCCTCTGAACATTTGACGTCCACATCTTGACAGACCACTGAACTATGACCTCTCTCTACAGAACAAGCTATGGAGAAATCGTCACCTTTAACCAATATTTTATGGCACTTGATCTTTCTCAACCTCATGCGTGGACAACATCCATGATTTTAGTGATTTTAGTGATTTAGTGATTTAGCCCCGTGATTTTAGTGAAGTATGCATCCGAGTTTACTTTTCTGTTAAGGTCATATCAGGTCAAAAAACATTGACTGAGATCACTAATCTTTTAGCCTGTTTACATTATTGGAGCCCACGAGCAATGGGAAGTACTAAACTTCAAAGTGACAGTAGTTCCAGTCCATGCTCATCATAGACGTCATAGACCTACATATCTTTTTACGGGACCCGATTTTTAGAGGATTCAGTGGAAACCAGGATGTGCGGATCAGATTCCGTGCAAAAAACAATGCTTTCCGCTGGCTGATCTCAAAGCACCGTCGTAAAACACTCGGATAAGTTATATATAAACACATTATGAACCAAAAAAAAAAACGCAATGAGTCCAATTTACGTTACTTTATGCCAGTTCTGACTAGTAACACTGGTTTAAACCGGCAAGTAGCAGAAAGCAGCATTAGCCGGATTAAATATCGTCCCTACCACTGACGTTACCTAACACTTGTTTTAATCCTCAAACATTTTCGGTTCACCATCTATGTCTTGCGACTTTTATCACACAAATAAACGCGCTCGAGTAACTTCCCATGTGAAATTAGTTCAAGGTTATTTTCTCTTCACCAGACAACTAAGTTATGTGGGTCACTGGAACTCCTCCACAGCAGACGTACACATCCAGGATGAGAAAGACCACGAAATGTTTGATTAGTCTGTTCTGACATGCGCCTCGACATTCGTCATGGAAATGGGACATGAAAACAATACGGCTCGTGAACTGAAGCATGGACGTTAACCTAAACAATCCAGATGCGTGGCCGGCCGACAGATCACACCAACAATGGCATTCCCAGGTCCACATGACAGCCGAAAAATTACGGAACTTCATCTCTATCTTGACACCTTCCGGATTCCAAATGGCAAATGAAGTCACGCACGACAGCTATGGTCCCCATTTGATATTACAAGTCTGTATCAGAGATGTCTGCATGAAACCCGAACCACCCATGAGTCTCCATCACCGATGAAAATGACAATGGGAAGACAAATATCCGTGGCAAAACGCGAGGACAAATACCACATTACGTGATAAAATACACGAAGGCCAGTTTGTTTGCAATGTCGAAGATAACCCTTTCCAGTTGTCCTAGAAAGCATCACATCCCAAAGCCTGGAACCAACCCGCAAGGTTCATCCCAGTGATCACATGATCCGACCAATTTCGGCATTCTTCAGACTCAAACGAATAACACCGTCCACTGTAACGCCGGAGCCAGCATCAGCACCAGGAATAAGCATGGACCCGCAAGGTTTACCCTCACGTGGGTGACGCAGTGATCCGACCACCACCGTCTGACGCTGACTGACCATCCTCCACTGCCGACGCGGCCAAACACAGCCATCCATTCACCGACGCTACGCAAAATACAGGGCTCTTGTTTAAGAACAGCTGCGAGCCATCTACTCGAACGTCCCGACGTCAACGTACTCTGTCTTCCAGCCGGCAGCCGTCGGCTCATCGGCGGCTGGCCTCGACTCTCCGGCGACTGACTCGGCCGCGTCACCCGCGGCCGGCCGCCTGAGCCAGCCGCAGCAGCAGCCGGCGGAGCTGTCCTAGGCGCTCAACAACACACCCCGACATCCCTGAGATGGACTCGAGTGCACGAGGTGTTCTGTACGGTATCGGGGCGTCCCAGCCGCCCGGAACCGTCCAACAGCCGCTCGAGCCGTCCGATGTGCCTGAGCTGTTCCAGAACCACCATTCACCCGAGCCCCGCCCCCCTCCCGCTCAGGTCGCGCCGTCCGACCTGTTCTGGGGCGGAGCTGCACTGTCTGAGGCTGCTGCACACCGGCGAGGGAAAAACGCCGTTTCTCGCTGTTGAGACGCCGACAGATTCCAAGGAATTAGTCACCCAGTAAAATTCAGAATAAAAGCTATAAAACACCGTCCATCAAACGATGTAACGCAACTATACCGTACAGGGACGGCGGATTGCATTTTCGGCTGGGGGGGGGGGGGGCAAGCTCTGTCGGATCAACAGCCGACCTCATTTGGGTTACCTTCTTCCCCTTCGCGAAAAAAAACAACTGTACCTCGCTGTGCTGTTTATCGCCAAATTTTTCTTTAAATAAGCAAACCTTTTTCCAGGTTTTGGCGCTAGTGCATACTTGTGTTCTCCAACATGCGTTGATTTTTCTGTTCAGGTCAGTACCCATTGCCATTTTTCAAGTCTTTGACTTTGGGCATCCATCTTCAAAATGGCGAATGATGCAAACTTCTGCTTGTTATGATGTTTGCTATCATTATGAAATACATTTGTAAACGGTTGAAAGGCAGTTTCCTCCCACAACATTAAAATATAACTCGACGCTTAGTAACAAAGCTCTTACAGACTATCATACGAGAACGAAATCATTATCTCAAGCACTTGCCAAAGCAGCTTTGCCTGTCCCCCCACACATTACGTAACAATGCCAGCGCCAAATCTCTCACATAATGGATCAGGGGCGTAGCGTTCGGGGGAGGGCAGATCGGATGAAGGGGACCCTCGAAACCAATGGGAGCTCTCGCCACGGGCGGATCCAGGATTTCGCTAAGGCGGGGGAGGAAGGTGGAGGCAAATGGTCAGCGCGGAGCCCCCATTTTTTGCCATCCAGATATGGAAAATGATGTAACTCTGCTTTTTGCGATATATAGTGACCAAAAAATTCAAACGCATCATCTTATTGGAGAGAATTCTGCGTTTTGTGTACGAACACAGTGCCCGAAATACGACAAAAACGGCGAGATTTTAGGCGGCTCCGTCCCTCCCTTCATTTGAAATGTCGTGTCTGTATCTGGTTCGGGAGCCCGTCTGTCCCCCCCCCTTCCCAATCCCGTAGCTTTTGGATTTTTTTAGTTTAGGTTAGTTTAGTCTAGTTTAGTTCAGTTTAGGTCAGTTTAGTTTAGGTTCCCTCTTGCAATTACAGGGGCACTTTTGGTTGTCTCGGGGAGTCTGCCGTGCCAGGATCCTCTAGTGGTCTCAGGTTCCTTTTACCAATTCACGTGTCCCGCGGGACGTCTCAGGTGCTCCTTTGGAAGTTTCCCATCTAGTAGTTTCAGGGACGCTTAAACCGTCTCGGATTCCTTCCTGTTGTCCCTGAGACGTTTTTGCCGTCAAAGAAGCCCCTCAGGCACTAAAAAGGGCCCTGTTTAAACCTCTCTCTGCTGTCACAGGGGCGCCTCTTGCAATCGTCTAAGTCCTTTTGGCCGTTTCACGAGCAGTCTGGACGTCTCAAGGTCTATAGTTTCAGGGGCCCCTCTGGTCGTCTCAGTGGCCCCTATTGCTGGAGACTTTTAGTTAGCAGTCTCAAAGGTCCCTCTCTAGGAGTCTCAGTGGACCCACCAGCGGTCCTGGATGCCCCTCTTATCGTCTCTGGGAAACATTTTTGCCATCTCAGGGGCCCTCTGGCAGTTACAAAGAACCTTTTGGCAATTTCAGGGCCCCTGTGCAGTGTCATAGACCCTCTAAACGTCCCCGGTGGTCCCCATGGCTGTATCAGGGGTCTTCCTCTGTTACATGAGGTATACCTGGCAGTCTTTTAGGGACCCTTTAGCCGTAACAATTTGTTTTTTAGACGTTTTGCCGGCGCTTCATGGGCCTCGCTGGCAATCTTAGGGGATCTTGCCCGTGTCAGGAGCCCGCTTATTACATTCGGGGACCCTCTCGCCGCCCAGCGCCCCCATAAAGCCCAAATACCGTCTCAGAGGCACTCTTATTGCCATTGTCTCGCAGCGGTACTGCGACCTTTTTGGCGGTCTCAGCGGTCATCTGCGGCGTACAGGCCCATCTTGCCGTCCCAGAAATCACCTGACCTTCCCGGGGGACACTGACAGCATCAAGAACCCCAAAGGTTTCAAAAAGGCCAATGTAGCCCATTTGTGGCTCCTCTCGAGACTGAGTAGGTTATCGACGAATCTCCGTTCAGTGGGCCCCTCTGGCTGGCCAGGGTCTCCTTATGCCGTGCCAGGCACCATCTAAAGTTCTTTCCGTCTCAGGTGCCTCTCTGGCAATGCTAGCGGTCTCATGGACCCTTTGCCGTGTTGGGGCCCCTTGCAGTCCCAGGGGCCCTCGAAGAGTTTCAAGGACCCTTCTTTCTATCTTAGGGGCCATCTTACCGTGTCAGGGTCTCATTAACCTTCCAGGAGGCCCTCTAACTACATCAAGAACCTTCAGCTTTTCACTCACATGGGCCCCCTAGAGACTCAGTCCTCATCTTGGCCGTCTCAGGGGCCCTATGAGCCATCTGGCAGTGTCGGGAACAGTCTGCCGTACTGAGATCCTGTTGTAGTCTCAGAGGTCCTTTGGGAGTTTCAGGGACCCTCTATGTGTTTCAGAGGTCATCTAGCCCTCCAGCAGGCCTCTCTGACTGCATCAAGAGCATGTCAGGTTTTTACAGAGACCCCGTGAAGCTCATACGGGGCCCCTTCGGGCCTCCTTTTAAGTCTGACACGGGCCCCTTCTCAGTCCTCAGGGACGAGGGGGCGGCCACCCTAATTGCTCCCCCTTTGGATCCGCGCCTGGCCCTCATAATGAGTGTGACCCCATGTGGTTAGTGATTGATTGATTGATATTGAGTTTTGAGGCGTGCCTCGACCTTTTGGTCATTATGCGCCGCCTGTAAAGTCTGTGTGAGTTACGTTACGTTAGAGTGTATGTGGCGATTTTAAAGATAGCGCAAGTGTTTCATTTAACGTTACAGGTTGAAAGAGCAATGGACACAGGTGCTTTTTACGTTAAGTTGTGTGTGTGACAAAAAATTTTGGATGCCGCTGAGATCGGCATGGTGGGGGGCCTCCGTGAAGCGGGAGGCAAGACACGCAGGGGGAAGAGGAAGGGAGTCGCCACCTCTGTTACAGTCAGCTACGTTACTTTGAGCCCTCCTCAAAAACTAGGAATTTAGAATTTACATTTGATTTTGCCAAGGTGCCGGCACGTGGCCTACTCCTTGCGAAAAGCACCGAGGGGTCTTTATCGTGCAGGCTAGGAGGAGATTGCCTACACCGCCTCTCACGCTGGCTAAGCGTTCACCCTCTCACGCCGGGTGTTGCGGAAGAAAGGGAGGAGTGAGAAGGATTTGCAGTGTTGTGTGGCGTTAGAGTTTTTCTGCTAGGTGTGTGTCATTTAGGTACGTGAATAGCAGCTGTAGGAGGTCTGGGTGCTGGTTACCCAGTAGGGTACCCAGGGTGAGCTGAATGTTCTTTTGTTGGCAGAAGGCCTTAATGGGTCGTCTTTGTGTTTCGAAATCCCTACATTTCAGCAGGAGGTGATTTACGTTAAGTGGTGTGTTGAATTATTGTCGGTTTATAAAGGTACCTCGCTGAAGTGTAAACGGTCCCATGCTCACCTGTAAAGACGTTCCTGGCGATCTGGCGGGTGCCTGTTACAGGTCGGCAGGGGCAGCTGTACAGGAAAGCTGGGGCTCCTGAACAATCGTTTAGGGGCACCTGTTGGCCAGGGGGCCGCTGCCTATCTGTAGAGGGCATTCTATCTGTCTGTTAAGGCCCCATGTCGACCTCTAGAGGCAGGGGCAGGGCCCTATTTCCAGACCGAAAGGAGGTCCTTTCAGAGGCTGGCAGGGGTCCTTTATGGGTCTACAGGGGGCCCTCCTGAAACAAGCTGTGAATTCCCCTACAAGCTAGCAGGGGCCTCTAAACGCTCTTTCAAACCACAGGCCTCTCTTCATAGCATAAAGCCTTCTTGTATATGTGGAGTACGCTTTCTTTCGGTTCGTACATCGATTTTTTTTCCTTTTTATTAGCGTAAGGCTGATTTTTCACGACCTTGCTTGGTGCAGTGACCGAAATTTCTGGGGGGGAAAAAACGTAGTTTTGCCCCCCCAGCCGTCAGGCTGGGGGGGGCGGCCGCCCCTCCTGCCCCCCCTTTTCCGCCGTCGCTGATACCGTAACTTTCCCTCCGTGGGTTTTAACTGCCAATAACAGGATTTTCCTTTCCCACGGGTTGCCAAACTGCGTGACCTTTCCGTCCGCTCGGGGCTGCAATACCGTACAATAACCTAACAAAAGGGACAAAGGCGAGTCTTCAGCCGTGACTCAGTCAGAGCGGTCTGAACTGCTCCAGAGCCGGGCATCTGAGACTGTGGCTCCGCCGGTGCCGGTCCGCCGGTCCGCCGGTCCGTCCAGAGGACCGCCTTGGCGAGTGCTGGCGTACCGTCCCCTCCACGCGGCGGTCCCTGTCCGGACACCGGCAGGACTGGTGACCCAGATCCGAGCCAGACCGGCCACCCCAGGACGGCGGCGCGCACATTTCCCGGCCGGCCGGGGGCGACAGGTCCGGTCTGGACGGGCGCACGTGGTCTCGCGCTCGCCGGCACCGACAGGTTGGGCAACAGCGGGCTGCATCGGCGGTCCACGGGCAGGCGCAGCGCGACCCGGTTGCTTCATCTACTCGTCCGGGCCGGGTCCCACTACTCCAACCGCGAGTTATCAGGTTTGCTCAGTCAGTGAAAGCTGACGCTCCGTCTTGTGGGAACCCAGAGGGAATATTTCGGCCCATGAGGCTGCGGCAGTCATTAGAGAGTTCTTAGACAAGAGACAGACGGCGCCTCAAATACTTCAGATGGATGAAACAAGCAGCGTTGAGCAAATAAGCCTCAAAGTTCTGTCGCGACTTCCTGCCGCAGCCGTCACGCTGCTGCATCAGACATGTTTTTTCCCCTTAAACAAAAAAGCTTGTTCTTTTTTCCACACCCCGTAGTGACGA
The DNA here is from genome assembly GCA_030062745.1 of Capitulum mitella. Lineage (NCBI taxonomy): Eukaryota > Metazoa > Arthropoda > Thecostraca > Pollicipedomorpha > Pollicipedidae > Capitulum > Capitulum mitella. The sequence continues at coordinate 29,430,333 of CP099846.1, read as the reverse complement.
TTCGTTCCGGTCTCAGAGCCTCACAGTGTCCGGTCCTGAGATACAGTGCCTTTCCACACGCATCCGTGATGTGACAAGACATCTGGGGAAACCCTATTCCCACTGAAAGTGAAAATGACTTCACCTTTTCAAGCCCTTTGCTGCTGGAATATCCCAAACGGCTTGTCATATTCCAGCTACGTCGCTCTTCCAGTGGAAAAAAAAATGGTGTTGCAGTTCCGGGTTTTGATAAAGAAATACGGGTGGACTCATGGCTGGCGATCCCCGGGGATGGCGGATTCGGACTGCCCAATCTTCAGGGATTTCAGTATTAGGCCTATGAGAATGAATGGAAAGAAATGGCATAAAACCCTATATCGACTCCTCACCCAATAGTCTTCGGAAATCCCCGGCCATGGGTGCATTCCTCCACATTTCTTCATCACGCCTAAATCCATTCCGGGCGCGATTTTTGGCAGCTTCTGCCAAAAAGATCTCTCGCGCGTGAATTCCTCCCAAACTCCTGTCAACGGCCTGACGTGGACAGTCACTGCCATACAAGACAAAGAGACACACACAGAACAGTCCTCTCGCGACCGGACAACGGCGTTTGCCCGAACAGCGGACGGACAGTGTCGAGACGACCCACCGGCGCCGGCTGCCGGCATGCGGGACGGGAGACCACGGCCAAGCACGACCTCTCTCGCCACGGCCGGCGCCGAGGGAGGGAACCAAGGCAGAGAGCAACCGCCGTCTAAGTCCTGAGCAATGCCGCCAAGGCCTGGTGGGGAGACAGCGGGCAGTGCCCGGATCCTCGCCGCGTCGCATCGCGGCTGACCTGAGCCGCGCGGATGACGAGAAACAGGACGGTGCCGGCCGATACCCCAGCAGAACGTCGCCAGCTGGACCGTCCACTCGCAATGGCGACGTCAGGGAGAGGAAGTGGAAAACGCTGACACGCCGCGGCTACTTCTGCACGTCGCGTGGCCGTTTCGTGTGCCGCCGCCGCTGCCGGCCCGAAAATGGGGGCAAATAGCTCTGGGTCGATTCGTTGTCTGACAACGGACACACAAACAATACAGTCGCACGGAACATGGATTAAAACGAGATGGACACAAATGAACTGCGTCCTTGTCTCCAATGCTGTGGAGACAAGGAAGCAATACACACAGTACTGAGGAGAGTACACAGGCTGGTCTGGAGCATGGCCCATTAGGTTACAAGGACAGTGACAGAGAAGACAGAGACAAGGATTCTCCTCAGTATTGTGTCTATTGCATCCTGGTCTCCAATGTCGTGGAGATCAGGACGTGATCGACACAATACTGAGGAAAGTACCTAGGCTGGTCTGCAGCATGGCCCACTATGTTACAAGGCCAGTTTTCACTTTCTCAAGCTGCCAAGCATGTTCTGCTGGAGGTGGGGGATACCATGATGGTGCACCAAATCACAGGAAACTTGGTGATCAAACTAGATGATCTCATCCAGCCAACACCAGACTGCCAACAGGGCATCCAATTACACGACAAAGCATGCTGTACAAACTACAAGGCAAACTGCTTCCTGCATCACAACTGGTTTTGTGTGCTAGTGGTTGCAGAGTGGAACAGCCTGCTACCTGAGATAGTCTTGTCTTCCAGTGAAAATACATTCAAGAGCTGAGTGAATGAACACTGGAGTACTTCATCAAGGTATACAGACTGTACAAAAACCAGACTGTTATCAGAGAAGGTAGTCAAGCAAACATCCGTAGGTTGCCTCTAAGAGTAGAGCACATCAAGATCATTCAGGTCATTTTCAGGCCTTTGCTTTCTGTGCTTTATCTTCTTAAAGGAAAACTGCAAATTTTCAGTGGAAAAAAGCAAGTTTGTGCAAAAAATGCATGAGCCACAGACCTTGGCTGGTGGAAGTATGCCAGCAGCAGGAGTGCTAATCAATTTTTTTGTGCAATAGCATTCTATTCCTAATGAAAATTCACACAAAATTTTTCCTAATCTACAGAACTAAGCTCACAGAAAACAAGGTGTTAACACTGTGGCAAAGCAATGGTTTTGGCAAATGTTTATAAAACAGCTTACCTGGACTGCTTGGCACCATCAGCATTGCATGGGTGACTGACTTCGAGGACAGTCTCTCTTCCAAGATGAACCCATTTTGACTTCACATCTTGATCCGGGTCATAACTTGCACACAAGTGAAACAAGGTTGAACAACTGCCTGCACTCGTTCTTCCACCTTTAAACTCGTCCCACACTTCAGAACCATTCCTTTGCCCCACGGTCCTAAAAGAACTCACTGGCACAGACCGAAGCTCATTTAATGAGCAAATATTCCCCTTGTCCTTCACAATGTCCGTCAATGCTAACTGATGAAGCCCAGATACGGGAAAATCCTGCGCGAAGAGCAAAACATCACGTTCGAGTCCGCTGTTCCCTGCATCATAGATGATCCTTGAACGTTGTGCACCTGCCTCCGCTTCTTCCACGACGTTTTCTGATATTCGCTCATCACTGGTCACGTGATCACACACGTATGTTAAAATAGCGAAGTGAACTAGGCCCCTTAGTAAAACAAATTTGAAACGTCGTGCCGGAGTCGGTCCACACAGGCGCCCGGCCAGCGCCATATCTGTCACTGAATGCTTAGAGCGGGACATCAGGGACCTTGCTCACTTCGGTACCTTCTGCGCAGGCGCAAGTACTGTGACGAGGGCGCGGATAGCGAATAATCCGGTGGAGTAGATGCCTATACATAGTCTGTCAACACAAATGTGGGCATGGTTGATGAGAACGCGTTGACAATCGAGTGTGAAGTACACTCTTCTTTGACCGGACGCTTTTAAGCAACCGATACTTAAGAGACGCATCGTTTGAAACACATCCAATAACAGTCGCAGACGCTCGAACAACTCGACCTTCTGATTCTGGTATTCGAAGGCAGACCATGTGACCGGCTTCTATCTGGGTCACGCATGACATGGTGCGCACGTTTCACCGGAAATGCCTCCGGACAGACTCAAACCCACCCCCCTTCCTTCCCGCGCCTTGTCTCTTCCACAAACAAGTGCCCGACGTCCAACCTAGACATCACCGATCGGAAATAATGTTTAAAGGCGCCAAAGTTCCTGAATTTGTACCTTTTCCAGAATGTGGCATTCAGTACAGATTCATTGGGCACCAAATAACCCTTAGCCTCGATAATCCAGAACGTGGCAGCCAGGCACATAGCCACGATTTTCCTGGGGGGAGGGGGAAATGTCAAATTTTGTCATATGCTACCGGTATATGGCAAAATTCATTGAAAAAAACAGCAATTCTATGGAATTTGTCCCATATTTAACGCAAGGAAAACATGTAATGTTTGCTTTTGCAACATGTATGTGATCGCCATCACGTATTCTTGCGAAATCGCTTTACATCTAATGTAGACTGCTTGGCTTATGGTGGGGGACAAGGCCCCCAATGCCCCTAGGCTACATCCCTGGTGGCAGCCAAACTACAGTATTCTGAAAAAGTTTTGACAGCCGGCCCTCGACACACCAGCACAAGTCATATGAGATGTCAAACTACATTTACTACATGCGCTTTGATGTTTTCAAAACGATCAACAACGTACCGTAATGATCGAGACCAACAAATTACACACCTCCATCCGGTATCACAAATACAAGAATCAGCCCCTCACATCTAATTCATCACGATCAGCCTAGCCAACACCTGATCACTAAACACTTCCGAACTCCCAATCTGGGTTGGAATGTTCAACATTTATCTGAGATAAAAATAGCACACACACATCCTTAAATTCACAAACGTCAAGTACGATGGTCTTGTTTTTTTTGCATCAGGCAACACGTTTCACTTCCTTTTTTCAAGAGAGCAAAATAAAATACCGAACTTTAAGCACAAAGACCACACAGCCTTAGCATGAAATAGCGATACATTCCCCGTTGTTCGCATATGCACTTCTCACAAACCATTAATTCTTTTCGGTAACATATCCTTATCAATAGACACAACGCATGGTCCTCGTTCTCGACAGCAGTAAAACAACGATTCCTCGCATTTTGCTGTGGCTGACAAGAAACGCCTGCTTCCGTTCCGAGACGGTCTTCGGGTCCGCGTCTCGACACGCCCACCAACCGGACTTTCTCGGAGGACGCACTGCCACTGTGCACTGCCCGTCACTGATCACTGCGCAGTGACCGCGACCATCGCACAGGAACCTGGCAGCGAACGCCGCAGCATTGTCCGTCACTGCTCATCGGCCAGTGACCGCCTCGCCGCCAGCCACGTCCGTCCTGATCACTGGGCAGCCACCTGTTCCAGGATCTGATGGAGAGGGCAGTCGCGGCGCCGCACCAGGTCGGCCGCCCTTTGAAACTGGCCGGCCGACAGCAGAAACAGCACCGCCTCCCGCTAAAACACCGGCCGGCGATTAAAACGGCGCGAACTTCAGTCAAACACAGCAAAACAACGTCGCCTCCAGCTGGAACGCCGGCCGGCGATTAAACACGGCATCAAGCTCAGTCAAGCACAGCAGAAACGGCGTCGCCTCTCGCTGGAACACCTGTCAGCGACCAGACACAGCTTAAACAACACTCAAACACATCCAAACATCAGTCAGAGACGAAGGGAACATGAGTCGAACATTGAAGAAACAGCACCGCCTCCCGCTAAAATATCGGCCAGCGATTAAACACGACAAAAACAGCAGCCAACAGCAGCAGAAACAACCTGCTGCAAGGCTGACTAGCCCTTCAGGAAATCTGATCAACAGGCGAACAAAGCAGAAACAGAGCCACCTCCCGTTTCAAAACCGACTGGCAACGGTAGGAGCCTCCGCTGGAACATCCATTACCGACTAAACATGGACGAAACAACGACCACACGCAGCGGAAAACGCAACCAAACGCAGCAGAAACAGCACCACCTCCCATTCACGCAACGACCAGCAATTAAACGCGGCAGAAGCAACACCCATATGCAGCAAAAACATGAGTCACACATGGCATAAACGGCATCGCCTTCTGCTGGAACATATACAGTTAGCTGAACCTGGCGAAAACCGCAGCTCAGTGCGTCAGAAGCGGCACAACTTTTTCAAGCCTGACTGAACAAGCTTGACTGAACACCATGACCAGAGCTTTCGAACATGAAATGCTGTTCAGGCGCTCGTAATGGGAATGTTCCAGCTTAACACATGCTTGGAATTGAAATGACCAAGTTGTCACCAGGCCTGTCTTAGAAGCCCACCTAAAATATACATCTTGTCTCATAGCTACAATCAGAAGAGTTTAAAGTTTCTTTAAACTTTTCTTTCTTCCCACTCTTTTCCAGTATGTGCTATTTGACTGTCCTTTTTACAGCTGCTGCATGTCACGAAACGCCGCGTGCATCGAACGCTCGCGTTCATTGGCCCGCGCAGGCCCGCACTGCGTCTTGCCGGCCATGACAACATAACGTGGGCTTTCTATTTACTGCATAGTTTTTAGACATTTTCGACGTTTTTCAGACAAAGAAGCACTGAAAACATACCCGCGACATGTTTCAGGCCAACTGAGTGCATCTGTAAACAAGTCGACCAGAGTGGAACATTCCCTTTCACAAATGCCCAGACACTGAAAGGGACGGGGTTTCAGTTCTCGAACGTTTCCTTTCTACGCCCGCGACCTTCACACACGTGATAACGACGAACGCCCGATGACGTCAGCACTGCGACAGCTCCCCGGCGGCCGGGGGCTGCCCGGGCGCACCTCTCTGCCGACCGCGATGAGGTGGTCGGCGTGCTTTTCGACGACCAGCGCGGCGTCGACGGCCGGCAGCGCGCAGCGGGCCAGCAGCACGGCGTCCTCCCAGAGGCCAGACGACTGCAGGTACCGGCAGCCGTCCAGCGGCTGGCCGATCACGCACAGGATCTCCACACCTGGACGGCAGGGGAGGGTCAGCCGGGCAGCACCGGGCGCGTACAACGGGACGCGGGGGAGGGGTAGGCGTCCAGACCACACGGCCACGCAGAGGGATGCAGCTGGCGTCTACAGACTACAGACGGTGCACACGCCAGCGGTTAACATCTGCACGGGAGAATCCTGCCTGAATCGGCCGTGACAGCTGCAGGCCACACTGTGGACGGCACAGGTTAAAGCCATGGATTACCTTTGTAGACGTGGCCGGCAGCGATCAGGCTGGTGGCCACCAGTTTAGCCACGCCGCCGTTGTCAGCACCCAGAGGTCCGGAGGCCAGCACGCAGGCCCTGGCAAACAGCAAACAGGCGGCGTCTGGGGCACAGAGGCCAGCAAAGGCAAAAATGCCTGCACGCGCTCCTTCCGTCAAGCGGCACTTCCGCACAAAACTGCAGAGATCCGACGTCCTAGAATTCAATCGGACGCAACCGCCATCAGTACCAGAACACATGTCATGTCATACCGCAGATGTCAGGGACACGAGATACATGAAACTGCGGAGGTCCAAATCGCAAACTCCTGCCAAACGGCAGACATCAAGGGTCTGGAACACAAGCATCCACAGAGGCCCAGCATACAGCAAGGGCGCTTTCTGAACAGGGGTGGCCAATCGAGGAACAACTTTGAGTGCATTTACCTCGATTTCAACCAGACCATCACAAAAGTCCGACACCTTAGACCTTAAAATCAAGCCACCACCCCCATGCTCTCCGTGCATTCGGACAGGACTCCGCTGGTTTTCATAACACCGTGACCATGTCGCCGGCGTCCGTGTTGCCCATTCTCCAGGCAATTCATGTGCAACCTCATGCTTGTAGTTGGTGGAAAAGCCCCTACTTGAGGCAGTTGGTGTAGAAATCGGGCTCGGTCGGCTCCGTCTCCAGCAGGGCCTGGGCGGCCCGCTCCCGTTGGCCCAGCAGGATCAGCTGACGCGTCACCTCCTCGGAGGCGGCCGGCTGCCGCGCCAGACGCACCGCCAGACGCTCGTGAGTGTGCGCCTGCGGACGGCGCGGGGTCAGGTGCCGGTCACGGCGGATCGGCGGAGCAGGGACAGTAGCACACAATGCAGGCTATACCGAAGCAGAAGAGCAGCGATGTGGGACGGTAATCTGCACGGTTCGTTACGGCGAACGAGGCCGCCTTTGGCTACACAAAAACCCGACAAAGAATAGTCCAGCGTCACGGAAGGATCACATGCCAAAATGCGACAATCAGACGTGACAATGAGCATGTGACATCATACCGCGGCCATAGGCAACAAATGCATTCCAAAGGATGAAGTTATTTGAAGTAGCTGCATGTTTAGCATCCATCATATCACCACATTCAGTGGCCTCGAGCAAGGTTGCATCACCCGTGCTTCGGCACAGCCACTCTGCCAATACAGACCAATGCAGACCACCCAAGATGACGCAGCAAAACTAAACCTGCCAACGAGTTACATAATGTGCAGCTGGACTCACCAAGTACGTTTCCGAATCGCAAAGCAGATCAAAGTCAGCTCCGATGTACGCCGTTGTGTCGTCGTCCTGCAATGTGCACAGAACGCTGACAACAGCATGCATTATTCAGCACTCAGCGCAATACGTGCGGCTGGGGAGCTCGCTACAATTTCAGCACCGCCATGACCAGAGCAGGCCCGCACATATGTCAGCATTCCTCACAGAGGTAGGGCATGATCCCTACTGCACAGCCACGCGCCGGCACTGAATCGGATCCCCCAGCAACGCAGAAAAAGACGCAACCCATCGCGCCGAGAGACGCCTCACATCACGCCTACCCGAAACCCAGAACGACTCATCACGGGTGTTCCAACGCAAGGACGGCCCCCCCCCCCGGCAGGCGTCCAGCGCTCCAGCACCGTCGGCGGCAGACACCGCCTCGGACCGCGACGGCGTCCGTCTCCGGCCCGCCTGCGCGCGGCAGGCGCCCACCTGCGCGCGCCGGTGCCGGCTGACGTAGTGACAGGCGACGCGCCACAGCCGGGCGGCAGACTCGTTGCCGAGCAGGTGGGCGGCCACCAGGCCGCGCTCCACGGCCGGCGCGTCCGGCGCCGCGAGCCGGCTGAGCAGGTCGGCCGGCAGCGTCGACAGGAAGTCCAGCACGCCTGGCGACGGGAGAGCGCCGCCGTCACCGGCCGACCTGCACGGGCCGCACGGCCGCACAGAGACGGGACGCACGAAACGGGGGGGGGGGAGGGTGACACCGAAGTTGCTGAGACACAGGAGGTGCTACTACGTTGTTTGTCGGGTTTCCGGCGTATCAAAGTATCCGTCAGTCGGCGACCACAGCAGATCCGAACTCTGCAGGTTGTTGGCTACTGCAGAAAAAGGGAATGAAACAGTGAAGTCAATGGCAACAACAGACATCTCTCGAAGGCCTGTTTACCAATGTCCTTGCAAAACCCTCACACAACCCAAACGGGGTCTCATCGGTTCCCCCCCCCCCCCCCCCATTCATCCGGCCAAGCGCCCGTAAACCCACTGTCACCGTATTCCAGGACCTTCCCGTCCACCACTTCAACACCGCGAAAGCCCACGCCCCGCAATCGCCCACCAGATGACCCCGCCTGGAGCGCGACCGGGCCACGCGGCCGGCGCCGGCCGCAGGGCGGGACGGCGCGCCGCCGAGCCGGATCTCTGACCTCTGTCGTCGCCCGAGTAGGGGCCGCCGCCGGCGCTGAACAGGTACTGCTCCAGCGCCGACACCGAGCCCAGGCTCATCAGGCACGGGTGGCAGACGGGCTCTGGAACGGGGCCGGACATCTGAGCGGCGCTCGCACCGGCACGCGCCCGAGCGTGCACAATCGGAGAAACGTTAGCCTCTTTCGCGCAGACAGCCGGCCACGACTGGACAGAGGAGAGCATGAGCTTTTGTCGCGTAACACAGACATCTGCAACATCGTGACCAAAACTGTGAGAAATCGAACAGCGGTGATAAGCGTCCTGGCCGACAACAACACGGACGATTGTGGTGCACGGGTTTGGTTCATACACGCGTGCGCAGTGCGCACGCATACGTGAAACGTCCGCTCGGCGGGCGGCACTGCGACCTGCGAACTGGTAGAGGTCGGTGGAGCTGCAGGACGAGGTCAGGTCCAGGTCGAACACCCGCACGGAGTTGTCGGCCGTCAGCAGCACCGGCTTGTCGGACGCCGCCCATTCGCAGTCCAGCAGCCGGATGACGTCGCGAGGCGCGCGCAGCTGGGAGATGCGCTGGTCCTGGGGCGGGACGTCAGACTGTTGGCTGCAGGACCGTCGCTGGCCAGCTGAGCTCAGTACGTCTCGTCTATTCTGAACCGGATGTGGCGTTTTCGGGACACTGGACAACGGGCGGAGCAGAGCCTCCTGGATAGGGGTGCGCTGACCACTAAGAAATAAATGACATCGCGATAAGGCGGCAATTTGAAGAAGACAGCTCCCTAGTAATGAACTCACATCGCGAACGAGTAACAACTCAGTAACGAAAGACAGCTCCCGAGTGACGAACTCACATCGCGAACCAGGGGCGTCATTTCCTGTAAATGATTGGGTGGGCCGAGCCGTGGGTCCGACAACCTAACCTCCCCCAAATCTCGGTTTCTCAATGAATGTAACCCACTTTATTTTGATCAATGAAAATTTTTGACTTTTCGCTAGTTTTCAAATAAAAAATTGCGCACATCTCATATTTATAGGCATACAGAAGATAGAAAGATACATGGGTCACCTTTTGCCTTATTCTATACTTTCTGCCTATCTTTTATCTATCGCGGTCCTTTCTTTCGTTATTTCTGCCCAGTTCCCTTTAAAACTGACAGAAAATATTGGAAGGGCCCAAACCAACATTGGGTGGGTCAGGGCCCCTTCGAAAGAATACAAATCGACACCCATGTTGCGAACGTCACCGAAAGACGCCTCCGAAGACGTCTGGAGCCCGCTCGACCTTTCGCGAACAGCCCAGAAAGAATGGCCGCGCGGCTCATCCGCAAGGCGGCGGTCTGCACAGAAGCCTCGGGCTCGCACGGAGCTCACCTTCCGCGTGTCCCAAATGTCGACACCGTCGGCGAACAGCACGAGCAGCTTCATGTTGCCGCGGCCGGGCGCGAACTTCAGCTTCCGCACGGCGCCGCGGTGCGTCGTCACGTTGTGCGACAGCTTGGCGGCCAGGTCCCAGATGCACAGCTGGCCCTCCGTGTCGCCAAGCACCAGCTGTAAACGGAGGCGGAAGCCTGAGTTGAGGCGCCCCCTGACGCGCGCCGGCCGGCGGGCCGTCAGCGAGCCGGGATCCCGGCCTGTCGCGGTCCGGCCGCGGCGGGCGGCCGCGGAGCGGGACCGAACCTTAACCTCAGTCAGTCACCACGGAGACCAGCAGCCCGAGCACGGCTCAGGCGGCGCCGCCGGCCGCGGCGGGGCGGCAATACGCACGCCGCACAGGAACGCACGGGCCATCACGAGCACGGCGCAGCCAGCATCGCAGCGGCTGATAGTGCGCAGGCCGAGTTTTTTTTAAAGAATAGTTTATACGCACGGCGTCACGACGCGTGGCGTTTTGATCAACCCTTATCCCGGAGGGCTAGACGGTATGGTCGTTTCCCGGCAGGGGCGATTTGACCCATCCCCTGAGATCTCGAGAACTACACATCCGATTTCAGCGCAACAAACGGCAACCGATTCGCCATGACGTAAACTACATTTTTATAAAAAGAAGTTTTCAAAATTTTGAAAGAGGTGGGTACAGGAGTGCAAAAAAGTCAAAATGGGGGATATTTTTCGACTTATTACTCTTTTGTTTATGGACCGATTTTGATGAGTGCAGGAATGGAAAGATTATAGACGGAACTTCTACCATTGGTGCATACACCTGAAATTTTAAGAAAATTCATAGACGTTGACAGGGTTTTCAAAATAGTAGGATTAGTTTTCAAAAACGAATTTAAAAGGAAGCTAAAAAAACCTTTTTAGCTTCAGCTAGTCACGTTATGCTGAAGAAATACAAATCGTATTACAAGGTTTGTAAAATGTATATGTAAAATATATCTAATGTAAATGCATAGGCGATGCCAAAGACATCAAAAAGGAGGAACTGTCATGGTCACATGTTTTTCAGGTCAAGTTACGACCTTTAACCTTAAATGGCCTCCATTGACCTTACAGTCACTTGGAATGATCTCGTGCGCATTTCACACATTATTTGAAAACGTTTCCAATCACCTGAATTCATTCTATTCCGTGCACTGACATTTTAGCTCCGTAACCCAACCTAATATCTAGCTACAACTTGGTACGCAAGTAGAGGGCATCCTTACACGTCATATATACTCCGGACTTGGCATTTGAAAAAACAGCGCCAAAATTATTACTATGAAACAAAATTTTGACTTTTGACATTGCCTGGCTCCACCCCTGAACAAAATAGAATTACGAAATTTTGTTACTATACGTACAAAGAATAGTCAGGAAAAGTCACCAGGTTTCGTGAAGCTGCGTCAAAAACACTGGAACTGACAAGCAAAAACCCGACCGGGTTGACGGATTCAGCCCCCCCCCTGCCGGAATAGGGTTAAGGCCGCGGCGGGCCGGCACGCAGGCGCGGCTCCGCGGCGGCCGCGGCCTGGGACGGCAGGCCGGGGAACCGCGACGGGGGCATCGACACCGGTGGGGGCGGCTGGGGCGCGCGCGGCGCGCGCGGCGCGGCGCACGCTCGACACGCGATGGACGACCGGGAATAACGAGGGGCGGCGCTCGCACAGCGCCATGCCACGCCGCCTCCCGGTCGTAACTCGGCCCGCCGGCGGCTCGGGATGGCCGCCGGGGCCGCCGACACGCGCACATTGCGAGAGTTGTCCACAGGTCCACGCGCATCGCGCGGCCGCAGCGGCGAGGGCCGGCCGGTGCCCGGCGATCCAGCGACCGCCATGCGAGGCGGCGGCGGCGGCGGCGGCGGGGCGTCACGTGACGTCTCCCGGCTGATGCAACCGCGCCGGGCCGGCGGATCACGGGCGGCCCGGGCGACAGCAGTCGTCGCGGGCCGCCGGTTGCTAGTTAAAGAGCTGAGTTTAGTTGAAATGAGTTAAAATGAGTTGCTAATTAAAGACGGATGAAAGACTTGAATTACGTGGTAAAATGGCGACACACCTGTGTGATTTACAATCGTCATGATTAATGTGGTAATGACGTAATAATTAAATGATTAACTTAAATGAATTAGTGATGAAATAGCTTCATACTGATATATTACATAATTTGCCATTTTCTATCACATAATTTTCCATAAAGTAACAGGGCAATGATATACTAGAATACTGTCACGCAACAATAAAACAAGTATCATGCAATAACTCACGTAGCAATGAAATAATTCAGTCTCTTTTGCACAGAAAAGGCAAGTGTTCGGACTATCGAAATCTTTGTAAACATGATGATCCCTTCTCCACAACTCCAATGTGTTATGTAGATTGCTGACCACCCATCCAAGATACAAAAACATGACGGAAATCACGCACTGTTTCAATGATTTTCTTGTTTGCATGGAGACATGAAGCAAGGCTGCTGTCACTGTTAGTATTGGCGATGAAAAATTATTCAATGAATTTTAGGATCGGTTCGTACACGAAATTGGGCAAAATAGCACGCGAACCGATGCGACATCTAGCTACGATTAAACATGTTATTGCTATGCGATCAGACTCTAGTGCATCGATTATCCGAGACAATGTGACACCAAGCCCAGATAATTTACCATTCACGATATCCGAACCTGCCACCGTGACGAACTCGCCACCACACCATCACAGATCCCATTAAACTGAGCGCGCAGCACAGATCAGCGGCGTCGTCGGGGGCTGATTCCCGCTCGAGAAACCGGTGGCTCGTTTCCGGCGAAGTTCTGTTACAGGACTACTCTGTCCCAAACTTTTCGGTGGTATCATGTGATGCTGATTTGTCGTGCATCAAAATTAGGTGTCATACGAAGCAATGAATTACGTTTCTCGTGGAACCATTTGAAATTGAGCTTCAATTTGAGACCAAATCTGGGCATGGCTAGAAACCTTTTCGAAAAGGATTTCAAATCGTGAGTCAGGCTGTCAAGTCTTGTGTCAAGCCGTGAGTCTCATCAGGCACCAGACGGTCGTGTGTGTTACCCATTGTAGTTGTCTGCCGGTGGGTTAGGGCACAGCCTCCTGGGCTCAGGTGTCCAAAAACTTGTGTCAAGTCGCGTGTCTCGTCAGGCGTCAGTCGTTCGTCATCGCGTGCTGTCCCCGCCGGTTGCGGCCGCATCAGCCGGCAGCAGCGCTCGACCGCGCCGCGCCCGCTCTGCGTCCCGCGGCGCCGCGCAGCCCGGCGGGAAGACCGCGCCGCGCCCGCTCTGCATCCAGCGGCGCCGCGCAGCCCGGCGGGAAGACCGCACGGCGCCCGCTCTGCGTCCAGCGGCGCCGCGCAGCCCGGCGGGAAGACCGCGCCGCGCCCGCGCCGAGACGGCGGCGGCGGCCCGCAAGCAGGCGCAGCTGGCCCGGACTGGGAGGGGGCGGGGGGAATTACAGCGGAGCGGTCCACGGGCCAGGCCTGACGTATGCCGCTCTGCGGAACCACGCGACGATCCGTGCTTTGTGTCATATCATATCGTGTATGAAAAAACCCATTCTTCTCGAGTGACGCGTGATCGGCTTCCAATGTAAAGGCAAGATGCGAACATGACGCATTTACACACTGCTACCACACAAGATTGTTACTGCTGCTACCTGACCACACTACGACTAACAACCAAAACAGTTACGGTGAACAGCTACGTAAACAGGAACGAACGTCAAACTGTGCCGCACAAACGGCCGGCAGCTTGGTGGAATACCGGACGTCACTGAGCACGTGCGGCACTCGTGTCATATGGCGGTGTGGTAAATTCCGTTCAACCTCGAGGAAATCGTCCAACATTCTCGGACTCCGCCCCCTCCCTTCACCCAGCACGGCCCAGCTTCCAGTTCCCGGATGTGGAGCCGGTGCCGCCGGCCGGATGGGCATGCCGGAGCTCGGCATTCCCCGCTGCTCGGCGATCGGACGTCCCCTCAGAACGTTTGCTCACTCATGGCCGATGGCGCAACACGGTGAAGTCCGGTTCAATAAGCAATATCCGGTTTCGCAGTATTTCGTGGAGCTCACGGCGGTCTCCAAAGCTCGACGCCACCATCGGCCACCTGAGCCCTGCGTCCAATGTTTCTCCTCTCCTTGTTCGTAGATTCCAGCCCGACAAGCTTTACCGATATCACAGACATCTCTCTACCATTTACACGCGACCTCCCCCTCGATCGGCACCACCTGTCACAAATCGGTCAGTCCAGACGCCTTCTTTCCCAAGATTTCCTCTTGAACACTCCCCTTCCCCACACCGTCTCCCCACGTACTTCCGCTCTCACACCTCCTCTCTTCCAGACTACCTGTCTCCCTGTCACTCTTTCCTCCTATTCTCTTTTTTCCGTGTTCTCCACCCCTCCCCTCGGTGTGCTGTAGCCCATGGGGCAGCTAGGGCTGCGACCATACCAACCCAGGGGAGGCCCTAGCAAGTTCAAATAATTTAAGATCATCTCCACGGTGCTGCATGGAAACAAACTGTCGGAACATAGCTATCGAACCACTCACTCTGAAAACGCTTCAACACCCACGCCCTCCCGCTGCCACGTCCGCCGCGCCGGCCGGCGGCGGCCGGAGGCTACGCTCACCTGGTCTCCCTTCCACGCGATGTCGGCGACGGCGCCGACGCCCGGGTCGGCCGGAATGCGCGTGCCGTCGCGCACCTGGCTGCCCTCCACCGAAAAGTGGTACATCTGGCCGCTCGGGTCCGTGAAGACGAAGTGCTCCTTGACCGGCGCTCGCTCGTCGGCGCCCGAGGCGGCGCGCCGGCGCGCGCCGTGCACCGGCGACCACTCGAGCGCCGTCAGCGGCGGGAACTTGCCGGGCAGCGTGCGCAGCGGCGCCAGCGCGGCCAGGTCCCAGATCTCGGCCGGCTGCCCGCTGAACGTCACGATGAAGTACTGCTTGAGCGGCGACACGCGCACGGCGGCGATCGGCTGCGAGTCGGCGCGCTCCTGGCGCAGCGGCGCCGACTGGCCGGTGCGCACGTCCGTGAAGAGCAGCTCGTTGCGCACGGGCGCGCCGGCCGGCGCGGCGAACGAGAGCAGCGTGGTGAGGCCGCACCACTCCAGACCGCGGACCGGGCAGCTGTGCGCCGCCAGCTCGGCCTCCACCCGGCCCAGCGCCAGGTCCAGGATCCGCAGCGAGCCGGAGGCGGTGCCGCACGCCAGCCGCGGCACGTACTCCTGCCGGTCACAGGTCACAGGTCAGGAGCAGGAGAGGCACGTACAGGTCTCCACAAAAACAATGGTAGGTATTAGGACTCTTGTCGTAAACCGGCGACACCTCCGGTGTTTATGGTGCTAATGCAGTGTAATTTGAGCAGCTATTTGCCGTCATGTGGGAGTACTCATAATAACTTCATACCTGTGTTTCACGTTTTAATTTCATGCCGAAAAACACTACAAACCATACTTACGTTCAGTACGCGGGGACGTTGGGCAGGTTTCTTAGTTCCGCCACTGCGCTAACCCTCTCGGCTCTCAAACTGATAAGATCAGTTGCGTTGTGAATGGGATACTGGTTAAAGGCTATGAGGAGGGAATGCGTCTTGATCACGAGACATGGTCTGCCGGAGGGCCGTGAGGGCGTCGTGGAGACTGACCAGGCCGTGTCCGACCCGCAGCCCTTTCCAGACAGGTAGTTTTTCACTTGATGGGATATGAACATTCGACCCGAGCAATGACGGCTGACCGGTTTCTGGGCAGTAGCGTTGAAAATAACTTACACATGAAAGTTAACTTGGCTTGAACCGTTCGCGTAGATTCCCAGTGGTGTATGATACGCATGCCTCTGCATACGCATCATTTCAACGAAACGAATGAAACGGGCGACCGTGTAGCACTGTCGTGAGATACCCATAGAGCAGTAGTATAAGGTATCACTGCAGAGGCGTAGGAGCGTTTCATAAAGGGATAGGACAATTAAAAGACAAACTGTCAAATTATTTTTGCTGACCGAGTACCGAGGGCAGAAGGTGATTAAGTTCGACAAAAATGTTTCGTTTGATATAGCGTAAATATACATTTGGTATTGTGCAAAATATTAATCATTCTTTAGAATAGCGACAGTGTAAAATGTTCTTGCAGGGGCTTCCCTGAAATAAGACTTCGTGCTGAAAGGGCTTCATGTCGGGAATCTCCGGCCGGAATCCAGTGGAGGGGGCGAAATCCACTCCTATCTCCGACCTCATGTTTGTAGCGGATTGTCTATTTTCGCACACTAAACTGATACCTAGTGCATCGTCAAAACGAAAAAATGAGATGGGCATTTTTGGTTGATATACGAGCGATCTACAGTTAAATGCTGTATTCTGTTTGCTAGCCATCGTGGATCTCCCTTGAAATAAGGATAAGTCTGATTTTGGCATATTGCAATCAGCTATGGTAATCGGTGTCCGGACAAAATGGCGAAACGTAAAAATGGCGAATGCCTTTTCGGCGAATGCCGGATGGCGAATGCTGAAGGGCGACATGTAAAAATGGCGACACGTTAAAATGGCGACTGGCCCAATGGTTCGCCTTCGCGTTCTGCGCCATTTGGCTCTTTGTCATTTTAGCATGTCGCCATTTTTACATGTCACCATTTCGCGTTCGCCACCTAGTATTCGCCAAAACGGCATTCGCCATTTTTACATTTCGCCAGTTTACCCTAGTACCATGGTAATCATCCGGGAAGAAGAAACAAAAGCTTCCAAATCGACGAAATTTTAACATTTGACCCCATCTGACTTCAAAGGTTTTGCCCTATGGTCACGGATTGCCCACAGCTTTAAACTCACTCTAAAAGTTTCATGTCACTAGCAGATTTTTGAGACCTGGGGGGTGGAGGGAGGGAGGGGGAGAATTTCGCGCCTTTCCCCCACTGCGTGTAATTTCCAGAAGCCCTCCCCTGCGCGTGTCAAAAACCTAAAACAAGTTGTTTATTAAGCATGATTAAACATAGAGTAGTACCACGGCAGATGTCGGGTGTGTCCAGCATTCTGAACTTTATGGACATTTCGCAAGACAGGACTTTAGTATTTTTCGCCGCTTGGTAGGAATTAGAGCTCTGTCTCCCCCGACGGAGCCTAAATGCCGTCTACTGACATCTTAACCAGGGGCGTAAATTTCTGTAAATGATTCTGTAAACGGGTGGACCGAGCCGTCGGCCCGACAGCTTAACGTCCCCCTACATGTGAGTTTCTCAACGGATTTAGTCCACTTTATTTTGATCAATGGAAATTTTTGAGTTTTTTGCCACTACTTTAACAAAAATTGTGTATATCTCATGCATACATGTATATATGTATGTGTATGTAGGGGATAGAAAGATCGATAGATACATCACTTTATGCCTCATTCGAAACTTTCTGCCTATCTTTTATGTATTGCGGCCATTTCTTTCGTTATTTGTGCCCATTTCCCTTTAAACCTGGCAGAAAATATTACAGGGGCCCAAACCAACATTGCCACATTGTCCAACCTGTAACTGCAAGAGGGAACCTAAACTAAGTTGACAAAAAAAATCCCAGAAGCTACGGCATTGGGGAGGGGGGGGGGGCAGACAGGTTCCTGGAACAGATACAGACACATTTTAAATGGACGGAGGGATGAAACCGTCTAAAATCTAGCCGTTTTTGTCACATTTCGGACGCTTTGTTGGGGAACAAAACGCCGAATGTTCTCAAATAAGGTGACGCGTTTTCAATTTTTCGGTTATTTTGTATGGTAAAAAGCAAAATTACGTCATTTTTCATGTCTGAAGAGCAAAAAAATGGGGGCCCCGCACTGACCATTCGCCTCCACCCCATCCCGCCTTGGCGAAATCCTGGATCCGCCCTTGGCGAGGGCTCCTATTGGTTACGAGGGCTCCCTTGATCCGATTTCGCCCCCCCTTTGGTGGAATCCTGGTTACGCCCCTGGGTCAACTGGCAGGGACGCACCCAGCAGGAGGCGGCGAAAACTCTGGCGAGTGAAGCAAAAAAAAAACATTATTTTGGAAAATTTAGCGATAATAAGACATTGCAGATGAGCGTATCCGCATAGAATGATGCGAAGCATTGTCACCTACCATGCTGTGTACTACGACGATGTATTACCCACAGTTCGGGAAATACGCTCCATATTGTCAAGAAGCCTAATACCTACCATTACTTTTGTGCAGAACCGTACTCCTGTCGGTCGCAGGTCAAAGGTCAAGAGCATGAAAGACATGCACTCCCGCCGGTCACAGGTCGCAAGTCAGAAGCATAAAAGGCATGCACTCCTGCCGGCCACAGGTCACAGGCCAGGAGCAGGAGAGGGACGTATTGCTGCCGGCCACAGGCCACAAGTCACGAACAGCAGGGGCACCGACTCCTGTAGACCACAGGTCAAAAGCAGGTGAAAGAAATACTCCCCCGACGCGGCTGATCAAAAACAGAAAACGGACTAACAAACTGCCGTGCCGCGCTGGTGCCGCACAATCTTCACCTGTGATGACCAGGCGATGACACAATCCTACCGACATGTCACACCTGCTCGCAGACCACAGTCACACCCGGGGAGAACTCCTGGGAAAAGACAACGCGGCAGAACAAGCCTGGCATCACGAAATGTGGCACCGTGGACGTGGATCACACCCGTCAAAAACAGCGGTGATCGGTATCCGGGCACAGATAGCCGGGCGCAGTCGCCTGACACCGCGACAAGAACTCGCCCAGCGAAGACGGAAGAAAACGGGAGTCCCGAACTCGAACGCCGTTCGGAAACCGCAAAGGGCGTGGCGGTGGTTCTGTGGTGGTTCTGTGCTCTCCTTCGGTGGTTCTGCGCTCTCCGCTGCAGGGTCCAGAGCGCGCCTGTGAGCGAGAGCTCGGCGCACATCGCGCCGAGCCGCGCTCGACGGCCCGCTACTCGAAACGGATTGCCCGGTGCGCCGCGTCAGTCTTCGTCACAGTGATGACGTCACCACGCCAGCTGAACGCGGTGTCGTCAAGCATAGGCGCAGTTAAGGGGGAGCTGGGGACCTGCACCCCTAAGGCCCACATTTTTCGCGAAAACCAATGTACACCGTCTTCCCGGCACGCACTTTTCGTATCACTTCAGTTCAACACTGAGCTCCGGGCCCACCTTACGATATCCTGACTGCGCCCCTGGAGTCAAGGCCATGCGCCACAGTGCAGAAGGACGCAGTACCAGTGTCCGACAGACGGCGCGCGGGTGAGGTGCGGGTTCGGTGCAACCGCGCGGCGTCAGACGGCGGTCGACACGTGACCGAGTCGTTCCGGAGGCGCGTGGCGCCGAATCGCCATGCTGAAGCTGATCCTGTTGCGGCTCGCCATGTCGCTGGCAGTGGGCTTCGCCGTGGAGATGCTGCACGCGCTGGTGCGCTGGTGGTGGCCACCGCCGGCGCCGCAGTCGGTGGCCGCACGGCCCGGCTATCAGCACTACGAGACGGACAGCCAGCAGTCGCCGGGCTGGCTGCGGTGGGGCGCGGCGGCGGCGGCGCTGGTCGCCCTGTTGCTGACGCAGACGGGCTGGGCGCCGCTGGCGCGGCTGACGGCGCTGCCGCTGGTGCTGGTCGTCGCGCCGGCGGTGCTCGACTGGTTCGGCCCGCCGCGCGGCGACATCGAGGCCGTCCACTCGTGGCAGATCGGCGGCGGCGTCGCCTTCAGCCATTATTACGGCTACCTGCGGCTGATGCGAGGCCAGCACGGCGTGCGCCGCCGGCTGCAGGCGCACCGCAACCAGCACCCGCAGGAGGCCGACAAGCTCTACACGGAGGCCGTGATTGTGCTGGCGCCCTGCAACGGCCGCTACCCGGACGGCGACCTCGAGGGTCTGCAGGACGACGACCTGGCCGGCGTCGGCCGGCAGCTCTACAGCCTCGAGCCGTTCCGGTGCTTCGCCGGCGGCAACAAGCGCTCGTACGGCGGCTTCTCCGTGCACGAGGTGCGCTCCAGCGACGGTAAGCGCAGCCGCCACGTGGCGCTCGACGCCGTTTCGGCGCTAAAGACGTTGCGCAAGCTGCGGCAGCACGGGCCGGCCGGACTCAGCGAGGAGGACTTCAGCAGCCAGATGCACCAAATGCTGGACACGCTGGTCGGCGTGGCGGCGGCCGACGACGACCTGCAGGGCCAGGTGCGCATCGTCCGCTACAACGACGGCGACCACGTGGGGGACCTGATCCTGGAGGCCATGCAGAAGATCTGAGCTCGACCTGCAGCCGCCACCGCCCGCGGCCGGTGTTCCGGCTCGTTCCGGCTCGCGTCTGCGGGTGCGGCGGCGCTAGCTCGCGGCTCGTGCAATGCCCAGTTGGGCCGGCGGACGGGGGGCCGGCGCGGGGGCCGCCGTCTCGCGCCGGCCGGACGGTGATGAAAACGGCTGTGGTGCGCCGCTCACCGGCTGCGGCGGGCCAACCGCGGCGACCGTGCGCCTGTCGGCAGTCAGTGGTGGCTGTCCCGAAGTGGTCGAGACTAGTGACAGTGGCCCATCGACGGCGGGCCGGTCAGAGCGTCGGTCCGGCCGCTGCGGCGCCACTTGCGATGCGTGCGGTGCGCTCGGCCGGCGCGTCGGAACGAGTGTGGGCACACCGCCGCCAGTGCGCGAGACCACGTGCAGTCGCCTGCAGTCGGATCGGTGGACCGGCGCGGCAGCGGCCCGCCCGCAGAGGACCCCGCCGCGCGCGAGCGAGGCGTCCGCGAGGTGACTATGGACAAAGCTGCCGCCGATGCGGCGATCAATTTCGGCGAGCGTCGCGGGAGCGCGCCCGAGACCCGACGCTGGGCCGGAACGTGACAACAGGGAGAGGACTCTGCCGTGCTTCCATAACCCCGACCGAGGCTGTCAGTTTCTGCGGCGCAATACATTTCCCCGGGAGACGCAGGCAGTTTGCTCGGCCGGCCTTCGACTAGCGGCGTGGTGGCGTCGTCGGGATCCCCTGATTCGGCAAAGCTGCCCGTCGACAAACGAGCCAGAAACGGCAGGCGGGCCGACAGCTGCAGAGCGGAAGAGTGACTCACGGAACCACACGCATGCGGCCAGCCATGCATTTGCAGCCCGTGACGACGGAGCGAAGACAAAGACGATGGCGCCCGCGTCACCCCGGCTCATCCCTTTTCATCGATGGTCGTAGGAAAAACTGGTTAGCCTCTTGACGGGCATCACTGGTGATCGCGTCCAGAACCATGCCCTCCCTCCCCAGGGCTGAAGGTCAGGCAGGTTGAGTCGGACCCTTCCTGGAGAAAATCCTGGCTATTGCCAGGGGCGGATCCAGGATTTCGCCGGGGGGGGGGAATGGTCAGCACGGAGCCCCCCTTCCGAGCGGGCCACCCTTCCCATTTTTTGATCTTCAGATATGAAAAAAGCTAATCCGCGGGGGTCCATGGGCAACATTTGATGTAATTCTGTGTTTTACGACATAAAGTAACCCCGAAATTCAAGCACGTCACCTTACCTGAGAAAATTTTGCATTTTGTTGCCGAATTAGGTGGCCGAAATATGACAACAACGGCGGGATTTTGGGCGGCTGCGTCCGTTCCTCAACGCGAAGAAAATCACTGGAGAACATTTTACAAACATTCTTATTTTAAGCCAATTTTACGTCTCACATTCTAGGTTAAGTCCTCTGCTGAATTAAGCTCTTGCTAAATCTCTGCTGAGTTAAGCTCTGCGCAAAGCTCTGCTGAGTTAAGCTCTTGCTAAATCAGTTTCCCGCGCGGGATCGCAGGGCTCACTGTAAACCAGGGACAGCGGATTGCATTTTCGGCTGGGGGGGAAGGGCTGTCTGATCTCTGTCTGATTCAACAGCCGACCTCATTTGGGTTGTCTTCTTTCCCCCTCTCGAAAAATTAACTGAATTCCGTCCCTTTTGCTATCGCCCAGTTTTTCGTTAAATGAACAAACCTTCTCCCAGGTTTTAGCGCTAGTCTACAATTGTGTTCGCCAAAATGGGTGGATTTTCCTATTCACATCTGTACCCATTGTCATTTTTCAGCTCTTTGCCCTTGGGCATCCATCTACATAATGGCGAATGATGCAAAGTTCTGCTTTTTTATGCTGTTTGCGTTTACATCACAAAATCAATATGATTATAAAGTACATTTGTAAACGGTTGAAAGAGTTTCCTCCCACATTAAATTATAACTCGACACTCAGTAACAAACCTCTTACAGACTATCACACCAGAAAGAAATCATTATCTCACGCACTTGCCAAAGCAGCTTTGCCTGTCCCCCCACACACATAATGTTATAATGCCAGCACCAAACCTTTGACGTCATGGATCAGAGGCGTAGCCAGGCTTCCGCCCAGGGGGGAGGGGCCAAATCGGATCAAGGGGCCCTGGTAACCAATGGGAGCCCTCGCCAAGGGCGGATCCAGGATTTCGCAAAGGCGGGGGGAGGGGGTGGAGGCAAATGGGCAGCGCGGGGCCCCCATTTTTTTGCCCTTCAGACATGAAAAATGACGTAATTCTGTTTTTTTTTTTACGAAATAAGATAACCGAAAAAAATTAAACGCGTCATCTTATTTGAGAACATACTGCGTTTTCCTTCCAAACAAAGTGGCCGAAATATGACAAAAAACGACGAGATTTTAGGCGGTTCCGTCCCTCCCTTCAATTGAAATGACGTGTCTGTATCTGGTCCGGGAGCCCGTCTGTTCCCTTCCCCCAACCCGTGGCTTCTGGATTTTTTTTTTTTAGTTTAGGTTAGTTTAGTTGTGTTTAGTTTAGTTTAGGTCGCCTTAGTTTAGGTTCCCTCTTGCAGTTATAGGGGCACTTTTGGTGGTCTCGGGCCGTTTGCCGTGCCAGGATCCTCTAGTGGTCTCAGGTTCCTTTTACAGTTTCACTTGTCCCGCGGGACGTCTCAGGCCCTCCTTTGGCAGTTTCAGGGGCACCTTGGACAATCGCAGGGATCCATCTGGCAGTTTCAGGGACGCTTAAGCCATCTTGGGTTCCCTCCCGTCGTCCCTGGGAAGTTTTTGCCGTCTAAGGAGCCCCTCAGGCACTAAAAAGGGCTCTGTGTAAACCGCTCTCTGCTGTGACAGGGGCGCCTCTTGCAATCGTCTAAGTCCTTTGGCCGTTTCACGAGCAGTCTGGACGTCTCAAGGTCTAGTAATTTCAGGGGCCCCTCTGGTCGTCTCAGGGGCCCCTACTACTAGAGGTTTTTATTTAGCAGTCTCAAAGGTCTCTCTAGCAGTCTCAGTGGACCCCCTGCGGTTCTGGGTACCTCCTTATCGTGTCTGGGAGACATTTTTGCCATCTCAGGGGCTCTTTGGCAGTTACAAGACCTTTTGGCAATTTCAGGGCCCCTGTGCAGTGTCATAGACCCTAAGAACGTCTCCGGTGGTCGCCATGGCTGTATCAGGGGTCTTCCTTTGTTACATGAGGTATATCTGGCAGTCTTTTGGGGCCCCTCTAGCCGTAACAACTCTAGCCGTTTTGTTGGCGCTTCATGGCCCTGACTGGCAGTCTCAGGGGGATCTTGCCCGTGCCAGGAGCCCGCTTATTACACTCGGGGACTCTCTGGCCGTCCAGCGCCCCCATAAAACCCAAATACCGTCTCAGAGGTCCTCCTATCGTCATGGTCACGCAAGGGCCCTGCGACCTTTTTGGCGCTCTCAGGGGTCATCTGCGGTGTACAGGCCGATCTTGCCGTCTCAGAAGCTACCTGACCTTCCCGGGGACCCCTGACAGCATCAATAACTCCCAAGGTTTCAAAAAGGCCAGTGTAGCCCATTTATGGCTCCTATCGAGGCTGAGAAGGTCACCGACGAATCCCCGTTCAGGGGGCCTCTCTGGCTCGCCAGGGTCTCCTTATGCCATGTCAGGCACCATCTAAAGCTCTTTCTGTCTCAGGTGCCTCTCTGGCAATGTTAGCGGTCTCATGGACCCTTTGCCGTGTTGGGGCCCCTTGCAGTTCCAGGGGCCCTTGAAGAGTTCCAAGGACCCTTCTTTTATCTTAGGGGCCATCTTACCGTGTCAGGGTCTCATTAACCCTCTCGGAGGCCCTCTGACTACATCAAGGACCTTAGGCCTCTCTGACTGCATCAAAAGCCCGTCAGGTTTTTATAGAGACCCCGTGAAGCTCATAAGGGGCCCCTTCGGGACTCCTTTTAGGTCTGACAGGGGCCCCTTTTCGGGGGGAAGGGGTCGGTCACCCTAACTGCTCCCCCTTTGGATCCGCGCCTGGCCCTCGTAATCGGTGGGGCCCCATGTGGTTAAAACTACTGTCGGTTTGTAAAGGTGCCTCGCTAAAGTGTAAACGGAGCCCATGCTCACCTGTAAAGATGTTCCTGCCGACCTGGCGGGTATTTCTTACAGGTCGGCGGGGACATCTTTACAGCAAAGCAGGGGCCCCTGAATGATCGCTTAGGGGCCTCTGTTGGCCAGGGGGTCACTGCCTGTCTGTAGAGGGCACCCTGTCTGTCTGTAAAGGGCCCCGTCGACCTCTGGAGGCAGAGACAGGGGCCTTCTTCCAGACCGAAAGGAGGTCCCTTCAGAGGCTGGCAGGGGCCCTTTATGGGTCTACAGGGGGCCCTCTCCAGACAAGCAGTGAACTCCCCACAAGCTAGCAAGGGCCCCTAAACGCTCATTCAGACCACGGGCCTCTCTTCATAGCACAAAGCCTTCTTGTATATTCGGAATACGTTTTCTTTCGGTTCGTAAGTCTTCTTTAATGCTTAAAATATTCTTACTGTGCTTCAATTGTCTGCTTCGGACAGTGTAAGACGCCCAATGTGCGCCGTACTTTATCACCTCACGCCTCACGCCTCACACAAAAAACTGGGACCTTCGGCCCCAGGGGGCCTGCTCGGCCGCCAGGTGACCCCGCTTAGCCTCCAGCGGGGGGGGGGGGCATGGCTCCTTTGCCCCCTTGGCTACTCCACTGTAATGGACGGAACTATCTTGTCAGAGTGTCCAAGGGATTAACAATCAGTTCCATGCCCAACACCACTACGCATGGTACACAAAAAAGAACCTCAACATACATCAAGCTGAGTGACGCTAAAATCACATAAAGATAACATATAAAAAATATGATATAATTCTCCCCATGGGGCTAAAGCTGAATTTCCAAAAAAGGGGGAATGGCCCCGCGCTCCGCTCTTCCCCCTGTTCCCTACGCACATGTATTAATGTCCACAAAAACGGTTATATTTCTCCCTATTGACGTCACGTTTGGTACCAAAGGCTGCCGCGTACATTCGTGGTGATGACTCATGAAATCATCGCCAGAATCGTCGCGTCTTACAATGGGCGCCGAGTACCATCAAATTTAATGACTTCCAGATCTGAAAAAACCCGGGATTTTTACTAAATTTCGCGAAATCAGTTATCATGTGTTGCCGATGCTTCCACAAAGACTTTTTTCTTTTTTTAATAGTGTAAGGTTGATTTTTTTACGATTTTGCTCGGTGCATTAACCGAATTTCTGGGGGACAAAAACATAGTTTTGCCCCCCCAGCCTGACGGCTGGAGGCGACCGCCCCTCCTACCCCCTTTTCCGCCGTCGCTGCTGTAAACCGGCAAATGTTCTACAAATATCATTTATAAAGGCGGTTCACGGAGAGAAGGGCTACTGGTCTCGCGGTCGCGCGTCTGGTTTACCGTGAGACGCGTCGCTGGTCTCAACGGAACAAGTCACGACGTGTTTTGGCACGCATGCAGCAGCTGGAGCTAGCGAACTTGAATCGGTGGCGTTAACGAGCAGCTGACTTTCATTGGCGGTTATTTCATTCATTTATTGTTACTACTCAATGTTCACATGCATGGTGGTGAGGTGGTCGAGGGACGTTGTCGGCTGGAGGAGGCTGCGGGATGCGGTCAGGCGTGCCAAGCTGAGCCAGGCATGCTGTGGGATCTTCTGACAGTCATCAGAGAGACGTTTTTGGCGGTCTCGGGGGCCTTCTGCCGTGTAAGACCCATCTTGCCGTCTCAGTATCCACCCAATCTTCCCGGAGACTCCTGACTGCATCAAGAACCCCTCAGATTTTCAAAAAAGGCCAGTGTAGCCCATCTGAGACCCTTATTGAGGTTTTACGGTTACCGGCATGCTTGAAGCAGGCATCTTGTCATTTTTCGACTGCCGCAGTCGACGCTGTCTTCCTGGCGGCCGGTGCATGACTGTTTTACTCATAGGTGTGACGTCCCAACAACGCGGAGGGGGGGGGGGGGTGCAAATCAGCGGGGTGCGACATCCCTGGCCGCGCCCGACAGGAACGCGACAGGAGCGGTCGCATTTCTGGCCTTGGCCGGTGGAAATTCGCCCGGTCCCGGAGCGGCGCTGGTGCTACTTCAGTCCCGACAACACCAGCCGCCAGCACCAGCTTGGCGTTTTGCTCTGTCGTCACGGTGTCTCCCGAAATGAAACAGCCGCGCGCTCCAAGTTGGCAAAGTTGTTCATAAAACCTGGCAGGCGAGTTTCCTCCGCGAAACGTTCGACACGTGTGTGCGACATTGTTGTCTTCGTGATCATTTTCTGGATGACGACAGCGCGAGTGACGATATGAACAATGAGCATCGCCGTGACCCACGATCTCTCACATGAGCGTCTCTTTTGCGTCACGTCAATGTATGTTACCAGGAGCGCAGAAACTCCTCAGTTGGGGCGTTGGTGGGGGGGGGAGGGGGGCAAACAAGCATTTTGGATCAATTCTTTCCAGTCAACGCCCATAAGGTCCATGCTAAATTTCAAGAGTTTCGGGGTGGGTAGCTGACTCCGTCCCCGCTTCCTGCGCCCTTGTCTGTTACGTGCGCCACATCGGCCATTCAGATTCAACGTTCACAAAAACCTGTTGGGTGTGCGATGCACTCCGGACCAAATAAGACAAACCACCAGGAAAGCATAACAGAAAGAGTATAAATAACAGTACCTTTATTTATTTAGGCAATATTATATATTACCTAAACAGTATCTATAAACAGTTCCTTCTTCCACGGCCATCAAATCCTGTATTCGCCGGAATACGCGGCGGGCTGATTCCGCCGGTTCAACTGCGCGACGTGCAGATTCCGGATGACAGTTCGCAGTCGGCACTGGTCCCCTCACCAATCGGACGTCCGACGACTCGGTACCAGGGCCTATTTTAACATGTTAACCCGTCCCCGACTGAGGGGGGGCAGTTGACTGCCCCCCTGAGGTTTTTCTGGGACTGCGAGAGAACCAACAAACGCAGAGTCACGAAACTTTGTGCACCTTTTGCTCCATCAATTTTACGTCTTGTGTCAAAATTTTGACCTCAGATCACGTCAGGTGCCTGACCTAGGTCAGGTCAAACAGGCCTATGTCACAAAAAGTTTAGCGCCCTGCAACTTTTTCGGAAAACAAGATATCTCAATAATACTTTCAGGGATTAGTGATCGTGATAGATGCAACAAATCTGCTATCTCAGATTTTTCGGAATTTTCCGGGTCATTGACCTAAGGTCAAGCCCATTTTTATGACATATTGCCGTTTTTTTCGGAAATTGACGGAATATTCCATAACATTTTTAGTGTGGAATGAAGCAGACATCTAGTTACCGTCATTGGGCAAAGTATCAGTGACTTCCAGCCATTGACCTGAGGTCAGGTCACGAATAACTGTAGTGGGCCAAAATGTACCACGGTCAAAATCGACGACGAATTACTCAGAATGGGTAGAAAATGGCAGAACTGGCTTGTACAGACGTAATTAATACCAGGGACCTCAAAAAGATTGAAAAAGTAGCATATTTTGGAAACAAACAGGCTCTCGCGAATAAAGCTCCGCCAACTTTGTAGATTGCCAACTAATCAATTTTCCCAAAATTTAAGCATGAGAAACCATCACAAGAACCACAAAGATCAATAAAATTGACATAGATTGTCCTTTTTGCAAAAATGAAGAAACGCCAAAATTAGTTCCCGTCAATTGGTACCGCATACGGCAGCGGCGCACACTGACGGCCGACCGGGAGAATTACGGTGTCTTTAACTCAATGTTTCGGCGTATATATTGAACAAATCTGAGGAAATTAGACGTGTATCGGCATCCGCGGACCTTCACTTGTGCGCTGGTGCCTTTACCTATGCGTTATTAGTTATTAGTCACAGCCCTTGAGATTCAGGCCATTTCTCGGTCTCATGCAGTCGGCTATGAGGAAACATATATAGGGCGTAAATTGGCTTACATATTATCTAAAACTAAAAATGAGACCAGTTTCGAGCTCTACTCGTCACAGGCTTTCCAACGGTATGCTTATTTTTATTGTGCGACCAACCGTTCGTGAGTTAGAGGGGGGGCAGTCAACTGTCCCCCCCCCCCAGTCGCCGATGTTCGGGACGGACCGACGGTCGTGCGCGGGTTAACTGGAGGAGGACAATGCCCCCTCAGTCCTACACTTCTTCCCCCCCTCCCCAGTCAAGAGCCTTTGCCCATGGAAAGAAAAAAAAAACAGCTAGGAGTACTAGCGTAACCAGGAGAGTATTCCATAAAGCCCTGGACACGAGAGTCTCGCTAAGCAGCATCTCATCAACGAAGAATATTTTGAGTCACTGAGTATTGTGGGAACACACTTAGAAACATCACTTTATAATACGAATTGCACACATGCCTAGTGACCGTTGGCGAGCGTGTTTTGTAACTGGTACGCCGGAACCCGATGCCGCGATTGTCTGATGGGCGGCCAAAGCGTTTCATTGCATTGCAGGCACGTTAAAGATGATGATGATGATGTTTAACGTGTTCAAACGCAAGAAAAATGAAGGGTGGGCTGGTGATCAGGGCAGTTGCGCTATGGTGGGATAATGCTTATATGAATGCGATAACATCCCAGCAGTGCTGTAGTCGTCATCCTGATCTGAAAACCCTGCTAAAATCCCAGTACCTAATTGGTAGAACTTCACTGAACTAGGCGCCTGAACCCAAGTTTTACGCGAGAAAAACAGAAAATTAATCAATCATATATTAAAACCGCCATTCTCGCTGCTCCTTGTGCATGGGTTTGTGCATCCCATGAGCATGTTCCACCTTTACCAACGTGGACATTTTCCACTGCTTTACCAACGTGGCATGGCCCAGACTGCAGATAATGACAAGTGATAACGATATCTCACTGGTGCAGGGCTAAGGCGAATATTTCAATTTGAGGTGGCTTTTTTATTTTTGGGCCGATAATCTGGAAATGGAACAGTTTATTCTGCGTGTGTTGAGACAGCTTTTTCACTTCTGCCTAGTACTGAAAAACATACTGGCCAAAATTTAGTGAGAAACATTATTTTGGGGATAGATTAGACCACGAAAAACCATCCCGGACGGCCAACCTACTGCCTCATTTAGGGAAGAATCGAAGCTGCCCCAACATATCGTCAATATCCTGGCAATCTTTTGCAGACTGCGACTCATATATAACAACTCTGAAACACCATACCTTGCCATGCCACGGTAACCCACGGTGCCGGTCTGTTAATTTCTCGCGCGTTCTTAGACGCCAGCATATTTAAGGACCGCCAGCGGCAACCTGCGTCAATGCAGAAAGTACCTTTGATAACGGAAGCATGTGCCACTGTGGCTGCACCACGAGAAAAAAGCCGAGATCGGCGCTCCGGTCGAATCAGTGCCTGGAAACAAGCTGGCTTCGCGGAGAGAAGTGCTGCAACAATATTTTCAGCCCCACCGTGTGGATAGGCTTATTCAGCGGGAGGTCGAAACACAGACCGTCCGCGAAGTGATGAGGGTGTGGAACAAAGCCCGTATTTTCATTGCACCAGAGCGGAACGTAATAAAGAAGCTCAACAGGACGCTTGACCAGTACCGAGCTGCCATCAAAGGCAAATGCTGGAGGTCCACCCCGGAAATTGACAAGAAGAAGGAATTTAGAGACAGCCTCAAAAATGACAGAAATTTTTGACATTGCCCATGTAGGCACCATTAAGATCATCAAAACCAGGAAGGCAAAGACATTCTCCAGGCCCAAAGGGAGCCAGGTCGCCGAGGTGTCATGGTAGTATTCGATAAATTTCTTTTTGGGCAGGCCGAAGAAATGGCCCGCAGTTAGACTGAACAGCAGACCGAACAGGAGGCAACTGCCCAATGGGAATGCTCGTCTACCGACAGCACACAACTGACACATCAGGATGACCGGCAGCCCTTCGCCATGCCTTCTCCTTAGAAGCGGCCCTGCAGGAGAGCCAAGAACATCGTCACTCCTGGTCTGGCAGCAGCGCTCGATCGGACCAAGATCAACGATTGCTCTGCAATCAACTTCCTGTCGGCGACGGCTTCAGCCTCCGGCACGTTTCCTCTGAACTGGCGATCACAGAAGCTCGACCAGGCGGGCGCGTAGATCGCAAAGGAAAGCCATTGCGGACGAAATCTAGCATTCTTTCGCCGCGCCACCCAACCTGGTGGCCCACTGGGACGGCAAACTGTTAACTGACGATGGCAGGGAAAAGGTGGATCGACTCCCTGTCATTATAACCGGTCCAAGAAGTGCCGCCAAGCTCCTCGGTGTTCCGAAGTTTGTACGCGGAGCTGGAGCAGCGACAGCCGACGTTGTCCTGGGTTGTCTGGAAGGCTGGGAGGTTCCGGACAAGGTCGTCTTCATGAGCGTGAGGTGGCATGAGCTTCGGCGACAACCTATTCACCTCGTCTGCAGTCATCACATTTTCGAACTGGTGGCAGAGGCGGCTTTCTCCACGCGCTCCGGTCCGTTCTCGGGACCGGGATCTCCTTGTTCAAGCGCTTCAAGAAGAGATGGACGCTCGTTGATTGGAGCAAGTTCGAACCCATGATGCATGCATACCTGAAGCCAGCGGTGGCCAAGACGTTTCTCTCCTCCAAGGATCGTGTCGCCGCCTTCTGCCATGAGAAGATCGCCGAAATCCAGCCTACCGATGATTATCGTGAGTTCTTTGAGGTCTCGATCATCCTCTCTGGTCAACAGTCTACGCGGGGAATCAAGTTCCCCAACCAGGTGATCTCCAACGTGCCAGATGAATGGTCCCACCATGCCAGATGGATGGTTCCACCGTGCCAGATGGATGGCACGCATAACCTACGGGATCAAGACCTTCTTGCTTCGCCATCAGTTCTCCGTGACTCTCAGTGAATTGGGAGTACTTAGCGCTTCGTCTCTTTCATGGCTGTTTTGTACCTCAGTGCATGGTTCTACTCTTCATCGGCGGTCAACGCTCCCGTACACGACCTGGCCGTTCTGCAAAGCCTGATTTGAATGCTGAAATCTCGAAGGCTATCTCCAAGGAGTTTGCCAGTCACCTATTATCTATTATGACATTATATTCGACATATGATTTATTATAACAATCACCTATTATGGTGCCCCAGTGAAGAACTGGCTGGTGTGTCGTTCTTCGACGAGGGCGTGCCGTGTGAGATGAAGAGGAGGATGATCGCGGCACTCCAGGAACAGGGATCGGAGAGTCCTCCCAGCGAGCGCAGGTGGATCTCGCAGAAAAGGAGGCCTTCGTCCCAGGAAGATCATCGTCGACTTCATTACCGCAAATTTGGTGGGCAACCTGACGGCCTACGGCATCAACGTGGGTTTCCCTGCCTCCGATCCCGCTGACTGGGAGACAGCACCTGACTTCACGAACGCTAAGGAAGTCCTGCGCGGGATCGCGGTAGTTAGCAACTTCGCCGAACGAGCTGTGGCTCTTAATCAAGTGTACAACGAGGTACTGACGAAGGATGAAAGGCAAAAGCAGTACCTGCTACAAGTCGTCGAATGGCATCGTCGCCAGAACCCCGAGGCCACAAAGAGGTTTGAAGTATCATTCCCACCTAAGCCACACTGCTGCCGACAGGGCCAATGACCTATGACGTGAGACAGCCTGTGAAGTGCCTTTCGATCCAGTGTGTCAAAAGGAGTACTATAATGTGCATTTTATGCATATTGTGCGCTTGGTTTAAAAAAACTGGATCACAGAACACGTTTGGGGGCATTTCAGACACACCTCTCCCTGATCGAATCTCCCAGGGATCACAAGTCCATGAAGAATGAATTCTTGGTGGGAAAAGATGGAGTAGTGTTCTTTGACTTTAGTAGGCTCGGAACGCACAAAAGCCGGCGCGAACTTCATCAAAACAGAAATAAAAGCCAGCACACACGACATTCAATCTTCGTTTGAAAGCGGTTAAAAGAGTTGGACCACGCCCACATTTTGCACGCATGATTTCCTCCAGAAGACGCATCAGTTAATGAAAGAGCACTCTGGAAAAGCCTTCATCGTAATTCGCCTTGATATATATATATATATATATATATATATATATATATATATATATATATATATATATATATATATACACATATATTCTTTCCTTACGAATACATATATGCAGATGATGTGGATAAAGTTGAACAAGGACAACGCAAATGCCGGGGGTAAGGGGTGGTCTCGGCCAATGCGCCTCGTTCGTAGAATTGCGCCCGCGGTCATTTTTCCTCAAAATAGGCCCTGCTCGGTACTGCCATGCCATCGTAATTAATCCAGCGTTCACCGGCCAGGAGTCCAAAAGACGTTTCAATGATCGAACCCGTCGGTGCATTTCCTCTGCAGGTGGCCGCGGAACACAGGTGACAGCTGTACGCGCTCCGCAGTACCACGGCCAGTTTACGCGAGTGATTTTCCCTGCGCTGTAACAGCGTGACCGAGCCTCGTAACAGCTGACGAAGGTCGTCACGTATTTGCTTGCGTCATACATGCGTAATACTTCGTCATCGACAGGCCTGCCAACCCTGATGGAGGACGTTAATAAAAAACCATTAAAGATCTTTACCCCGACTGCGACAAACTGAAATCCTGCGTGTTTTGCCTCGGCTTGGGCTTGATGTGTCGAGCGTCAGGCCTCCTAGTCCAAGCCACCACCAACTGGCACAGTGTCATGAACACGTCATAAAACGTGACTAGTCGTTACCGCTCACCCGTCGCGAGATAGACTCGGCCGCTCGCGTGGCAGAACCACGCGTAGCCGCGTTTTTGCCGCTCGTGCAAACCGACCCTCAGACATCTGGAGCCCGGAAACGCGTCAGCGCACGCCGCGCGTCTGTCGCTTACCCAATGTGGCCCTGTTTGTGCGTCAGAAACAGTTTTAACATGGGCCTCTATCGCCTGGTTGTAAAATGTGCGCCCCTGCTGCCATATGATTGGACCCCGGGTTTACTGTGAGACAGGTCGCTGGTTTCAAGGCAAGGTGGTACATGCGTCTCAAGGGAACAAATCGCGACGTCTTTTGGCGCGCAAGCAGAAGCTCGAGCTAGCGACCTTGAATCGGCGGCCTTGCACGAGCAGCTGACTCACTGTCAGGGCGCCGACTTCTGTGAATGGTCTGAGGTGCTGAGCCAAGGGCCCGACAACCTATCCTCCTCCAGATGTGGGTTTCTCAAAGGATTTCGCCCAATTTTTTGACCAACGGAAATTTAAAGTTTTTGTTATTATTTATCAAATAGAAAACTGCATTTGTCCCCACGCAGACGGGTGTATGTAGAAACAGAAAATAGAAAGATAATACATCGCTTTAGACTTTATTCTGTACTCTCTGCCTCTTATGTACTGCGGCCGTTCTTTTCGTTATTATTACTCTTTTCCTTTTAAAGCTGGCACAAAATAATGGGGGGCAAAACTAACATTGGGGGCCTAGACCAACAATGAGTGGGCCAGGGCCCTCTCAAATGAATAGAAATCGACACGCCTGCTCACTGACGGTCGTGGTGAGATGGCTGAATGATATGTGGTCCGCTTGAGGTGGTTGTGGGATGCAGTCAGGCGTGTCAAGCTCAATCAGGTGTGCTGTGGGATCTTCCGACAGCCATAAAAGTATGTGCCTGTATGTGCCTGTGCATGATTTTATCGCCTGTTATTTTTTTGCGCGTGCTTGTTTTGCTCGTGATCCGTATGACGTGGGACTCAATAGTCACTTATGCAATGGAGACCCCATGAATATGATCGTAAGCAGGGACGTAGCCAAGGGGGGGGGGCATGGGGGCCATGCCCCACCTGAGCAAAGCGGTCTGCACTAGCAATATAACGATTTCGCACGAGTACGGAATAGTGATCACGTATATGTTGCAAAATAGTATAGTCTGATTCCTGTGGGTTAAATATGAGGTTAATTACGTAAAACTGCTGCTTTTTCCTATAAACTTCGTCACATGCCAGCGGTATATGACAAAATCTGACATTTGGCCCCGCCCCTAACGGAAATCCTGATTACGGTCTGATCGTAAATACATACATACACACATACATACAAACAGATGGTATGGTACTTGACATGAAGATGTTTTTTTGTACAAAGATGTTTCTCATTTTAAAGTTTTGTCGTGGTTCACGAATTACAGGTGATTCCACAGTTCTGTAACTAGCACTGCACTGTGATTTCACGGTTCTATTCGCATTGTCTCAAAGTTAAAGAAACCCAGAGTGAGCCGTCCAGGCAGGCTGGACGGAAGGTGACGCGCTACTTAAACCTGTCAACTAGGAGCCGATGGTTCGACAGTTCTGTTACTATCGTCAAAACGCAGGGAGGCGATTCCTTATTTATGCGTTCCTGACATGACACCGGCGCGGTAATTCTTTATTTGTGCGTTCCTGGCGCAACACTCCTGTGATTACTTACAGCTGTTTGGACGGCGTTAACGGTGTCATCGTCACACGGCTGACGCCAACTCAGCCTCCTGCCATCCAAACTCATTTAGTTTTTTATTTTTGTTTCTGAGACCACGTTTTTAGAGTAGGTTAACGAAACCTTAAGGTGGGATATTTCGGGAATGGCAATGGACATTGAGACCAGTGACCATTCTCGCGGGGAAGAAAGTGAGAACTGTACTCAGTCTCAGAGACCGTCAGGGGTTCTCACTTTCCCTATTCAAATCAGACCACACGTTTTCAGTACCTTGGGAGGGTTCATTTGAGAACGTTCTCACTCAAGACTGGTATCTCGTCTCACGTGAAACCACGTTTAACAGGTTCCACGTTGGACCAGGTGAAACCAGGTGGTTTGACCTGGTCCAACGGCACCAATCTCGGGCAAAGTTGGAAATCTGGTTTTTGTTCCTGGTGTCGGAGTTTAATTTTTGTCCTGGAATACAAAATTTTGCAGGGAGTAATGCTGCTTAAAACTGGCGTTCTTGGTGTGAGTCAGTTACATCATACCTGCTTCTTACTGAACGGAGACAGATTCATGTGCTTTCGGAGTTAGAAATTTCTCAACACGAATATAATGAAGCTTTTTCATGGAGACACAGGATCAAATTTTTGAAGTACAAAATGCTTTTCGAGCGTATGTTTTTTAATGTTATCCAGCATAAAAAACGGCACCTTTTTCAACCCTGGTCTCGAGTGAAACCGTTCTCAAATGAGTCCTACCAGGGTACCAAAAGCGTGTGGTCTTATTTGAATCGGGAAAATCGGAACCCCTACTGGTCTCGCCTTTTTCTCAGTGTAGGTGTTTGGTTTGCTGATTTACGTCAACACATGGTGTCAATTCGTATCCGTTTGTGACGACCCTGGCCCCCAATGCTAATTCGTCCCCATGTTGGTTTGGGCCCCTCAATATTTCCTGCCGGTTTTAACACGGGGAATGGCAATAATACCGAAAAGAACAGCCGCAACAGATAAGACAGGCAGGAAGTAAAGAAATTAACACGGGAAACAGGCAATAATAGCGAAAAGAACGGCCGAAATGGATAAGACACGCAGAAAGTGAAGAAAAAAGCATAAAGTGATTTAAATCATTCAGAAAAGAAATGGTGACGCATTTTGTGATGGAACAGGCATACCGTTTAGGAGCATCGGTTTCCAAACGTTTGGTGATGCTTGGGGCCAACCAATATTGATTTAAACCCTACTGATGTCCATCTGGGCCTTACCAATGCTTTTCGTTACTAAACAAGTCTTTAGTCCGTTGATCATAATAAGGTAGGCTAAATCCGTTGAGAAATCCACATTTGCGGGAAGCTGAGCTTGTCGGGCACTCGGATCGCCCCCCCCCCCATCAATTTACACAAAACGACGCTTCTGCGTCAAGAACAGAGGTTCTGGGCTTGGGAGCTTTCTTCGGTAGCTGATAATCGAATTCGCGAGAAAGGCTGACACGAACCAGGCCGTCACAAGTACAACTATCACAACGCAGTCAGAAACCCGCTGCAATGTAAAATCTGGGTTGACTGGCGTTGCTGCTTTGATGCAACTCGTTTTTCCCTTTCGGATCCGTAACTTCGCACCGCATCCTTTTCCCATTCCTGCCCCTGGTTAGCCTCGGGCAAATGCCAGATGTGCCCCAAGCACAGCGTAAGCCGCAAAGTTAAGGGATGTCACTCACCACGGATACTTTTCGTCGCGGTCAATCTCCCTGTCGGCACCGTCCTGGGATTGAGCACTCTCTTGCGGCGCCAGTCAGCTCCTTTTTCCAGGCGTCAGCCTCCAATAAGGCGAGAGTATATTAATAATTAACTCCACTGCACGTAACTGTGCCTCCGACATGACGGCTACCTTTTCCCCACATACAAGAGTACTGCATACAGGTCTTTAGCTTCGATGACACCAGCTGTTCTCGATCAGTGTTTCTATTTCGTCGCTCAGCACTTATCCGCCGCGCTCCAGCCTTTGTGACGGCGGTTGGCGGCAAGTCTTATCTTCCGACGATGATGTTCGCCGTTCCGGCAAGTGGGCTGCGCAGTTCCGTCCGCTGACGGCAGTTCACACGTCCGATGTTACCGATCATTAGGCGGCGTGTCCAGACCTCGCCTCGGCCTCCCGGATCTCGGCTGCGCGACACGGCAAACCCTTGGGCCCCAATCCTTCAGCCTGTCCATACGACGACCGTGGCGATGAAACGTTGACCTTGGGCGGTGCTCCTCACCCCCAGGAAAGTGAACGGCCAGTTCCGCCACCGACTACACGTCGGTGGCCCAGCCGCGTGACACTGCGAGACCCGGGGCCCACCATCACGCCTGATCATGCGACGACGGCGGCGCTAAAACCTCCGGGTGTGATCGTCAACATTCCAGCGGGTGAACCGCGTCCCACTCACTATCCACGGGCCACGCGCCGGCCTTATCTTGGCAGCATGGCATGGCCGGGACAACTGCTGACGTCTTGGCCTCGGTCGCCGTGTGCCCAATGTGTAATGCTGCATACCCGTGGGCCCCAAAATCCAGTCTGCCCGTTGACGAATCAACCCGGCGAGTGAGCGGCTGGCCGTCATTCACTGACCAAAGGCCACGCGCATGACTCAGCTCTGCAACATCGCCATGCCTAAAATCTAGCCGTGTTCACGAGACTCTGGGGTGGCGTTTGGTTCTTAACTGCCGCAGGGCGGGTATGCGGGTGCTGTATTTCGTCAGCTCAGTGATCACAGTTTGCCGCCCATCGCTGGTTTTAAGAGGACGACGGTGTTGTGCCATGAGGTCGCCACATTATGACTCAATGGAAACTTCGTGCAGAAAGAGTTAACTATGCAATTGCAACATTTAGCGAAAGCCGGATAATTGTTACAATATTTAAGAATGGGGGGGGGGGCAGATTTCCATGTAATAGCGACGCCATTTGGAATAAATGGAAGTAAGAGTCGATAAAAAATCAAGGTCGAACAACAGAAACAACAGATCAGAAAACAACAGTTGACAAAGAAAACCATAACATAGTTTAAACTGCAAATTGACACAGCTTTTAGCGACGTAAACTAAAAGGTAAGCTGAGTCTTCTGGGACGTAAACATGGCTGTTAAAAGGAGATTTCGTTATCCCTTACGTTGCACTTAGTTTATCTTTTTAGAGCATGCTTCCCGGCACTTGGCTGCGGGCAGGGCCGTATGAGTGGCCTGTTTCTCCGCTGAACGACGATCGGGGTGCTTAACGCGCCTTCCCTTTTAGGCGCATCCAGCTGTCCGCAGATATCCACGCCGCCTTCTAAAATCCCGAATCCGTCTCGGAACGGCTCGTCGCTGTGGCATTCCACGGCTGCGGCCAGGGGTGGCCACGAGCACAAGGCGCCGCCACCTCCGTCATAGGCAGTGGGAGGCCGAGGCCGGTAAATCGGAAACGAAATGGCCGGGACCCTCCGTCTGAACGGAAGGCCGAAGAACAGGCAGGCGGCGACACTCAGGGCACTCTGAGAAGTTTCCGACGCGCTGGCGCGCTGCATCCTAACCATCCGGCTACGGGCCGCCTCGATTTGCATTCAGCGGCCGCAAGGTTGAGACCAGTGAGCACCACAGTTAAACTGCAAACTGTACAGACTTACAAACTGTACTGTACAGAACAAGGTAATTTACACCGGTGCCGCGGCGTAGGCGCAAACTTCTGTGCACATCCGGACTCGTATGGCTTTCCTTCCAAAATTAGGAATGTTACATCAATAAAATCGCCGCAAAACAATAGGGAGCAAAACGCAGACCGGACGGTGCCACTCACACCTTCTTCGGGACATTTACTCAGAGCGCGTCGGCAGCGCATGACCTGACACTTCGGCCGCGGATGACCGCACCGTTTCCGGCGGCGCGCGCGGCCGAGCGGACCGACCTGCCAGTTCTTGGAGGTGAGCGGCGGGCACATGCGCAGCACGGTGGGCGCGGCTGGGCCGGCCGGCAGCAGGCCAGAGAGCAGCAGCCGCGCCGGCAGCCGTGGCCACAGCGGTCGCAGTCCGGCCGCCGTCGGCGCCGCCTCCCAGAGCAGCACGCGCCCGTCCGACAGCAGCACGGCCAGCCGCGCCTCGGAGACGGGCTCGAGCGCGGCGCCCGAGAGCCGCAGGTGGCGCGTCAGCCGTGGCGCGTCCGTCTGGCCGCGCGGCTCGTAGGCCAGCTCGGCGCCCGGCGCGCGGCCGCGCAGCGTCGCCACGCCGCTCTCCGACACGGTGAAGAGCGCGTCGGCGCGCGACAGCGGCAGCACCTGGCGGACAGCGCCTGACGTCACCGGGCGGCTCGCCGACCGGCCGGGTCGGCCGGAGCCTGACGGCCTCAGCACGAGCATCGACATACGGTGCACTTGTAACGCAGGGATGACCAGACCAGGACTTAGGGCAGCAGCTGATGCAACGAACCTCGGGATACCGTCGGCGCGCTGCAATGGACGCGGACCAACGGCGCGGGAGGCAGCGGGCAGGGCTACACGTCGACCAATCAAACGGCACACATAAACCACTCGGTCAGTTCATGCCGCCACCGCGTCACTCCGCCCCCCGCCTGACCTGCACGAACGGCGAGCCGGACTTGTCGAGCGGCACGGTGGCGACGGCCTGCTGCAGCTGCAGGTCGAGCAGCAGCAGCTCGCGCGAGTACACCAGCACCAGCAGGTGCCGCCAGGCGCGGTGGTAGCTCATCTGCAGACAGCCCTGTAGACCGGCCCCCGTCTCCTCCGGCCTGCCGAGCCGGCGGCGGCGTCAGCGAGCCGCGACTGGCGCGCAGCGACGTCAGTCGCGCCGGCCGCGGACTCGTGGCCGGCGCGGCTGACGTGGCTGGCGTGGCCTGATGTTACTGAGCGTCTGTGAGAGCTGGGATGCCGCCATCCACACGACGTCGACCAGCACCGTCATCGATGCCGTCATCCACAGGCCATTGGTGGCGGTGACTGCTCAGACTGAGCATGGCGACTGATTAATGTTCTGGTTGGATAAGACTTCAGCCGTGTCACTGGTTGTTCGAGGGGATTCCCCAGCACCGTCCCAAACTCACCTCTTATGTGATCACTGAAATCCAATGGGACATTTTCGCAGGTCCGATTACGAGGACTGTGTGTATCTGGGCTACTGTACAGCGCGCAGACTGCGCATGGTCATATAGCGCCCGCGCCATTTGTTTTGGTTACCACATGTTAATGC
Source organism: Capitulum mitella (assembly GCA_030062745.1). Lineage (NCBI taxonomy): Eukaryota > Metazoa > Arthropoda > Thecostraca > Pollicipedomorpha > Pollicipedidae > Capitulum > Capitulum mitella. The sequence continues at coordinate 29,390,528 of CP099846.1, read as the reverse complement.
TAGGGGACATAAGCAACGCACGATGCAGGAGGGACATGCCAGTGGAGGGATTCGTAGCGAGAAGTTATTCCGCCGCAAAACATCATTTTTAGGAATATGTTTCACGTTTGAAAAAAACGGCTTACTTACGGAAACTGTAAATTGTTTATTTGTGTGAGCACCTGAACCTATTTCGAAGTTTGATGCTTACCTCCGCCAGAAACTACGACCCTCAGCGACGGTGTCCAGTTTTCAATACGTTTGTGGGTACCACGAAATCCCCATACCCCCAGTCCGCGCTACGAAAAATGGTTTCATTTTGACACACAACTACTTGAAATTTTGGCTTCATATGCAAAACTCATGCACGATTTTCGGGAAGAGCATTTGTTTGTTTATAGCGGACAAATATATAATAGTGCGGCGCCACTTTCAGATTAAATAAAGACGCCAAATTGTATCTAGGATACTCACACTGACAAAAAACGTTTAACAGACAAGCATATCAGACATCTGCCCGTCACACTGCGCATATACGCAAGTTATGCTGGAAAACCGTATCAAGTGTTCTATGGACTGTGGCTAATGCGTGGTAGCATGTAGAAGTTGTTTTACTCATTTACCGTGTTTGTAAGCTTCATTTCCCCAGACAGCAGCCTCAGAGCTCCACTGTGTGCGATATTACTGACAGCCAAACCTCGAGACCGCCAGCGTCGTTGACACCCGAGGTCGTCTGTTCTGCAGACGATCTCGGGCGTCGTAACGGCGTGACGTCAGCGCCGTGACGGCTGCTGACGTCACGGCGACATGGCAGCACAGAGAACGGCACATCACTTTTCGCGTAGAATCTGCTCTTCGCTTTGAGGGCCGCTAAAAGCTAACAACACAGGCACACGTCGACCTTGGTCTGCTAACATTATCGTCCTTCAAAGCTTCGGGGACCAGACTAAACAAACCGGCTTTTGTCAAAATCCCAACGCCAACGCAAAAACCAAGGTGGGCATCAAAATATTTTTGCCACATGTCTTCCACGTCAATGGGCTTTGTACGAGGCCGAGGATAAGTGCTTGGCAGATGGGCTATTCATGAAGTGGCACAGCCCGGCTTTCTCCTCTCCTCCTTCCGGCTCATACAGGGTCGGGGTGATGTAAGAGTCGGCACCGACCATCCCCCCCCCGGCGCCTCGGGCCGTTAGTTTGCGGCCGGCGCGAGATGACACCGCCGCGCTGACCGCCCGCATACCGTCAAACCGATACACGCTATCTCTCCGGATCTCCGGGCAGGCGCCGAACAGAGGTGCCTTCACAGTACAGCTGTGCTTATCGCAGCGGCGCCTGGCACCCGGCCCGCCTGCCTCGGCTTTGCACAGCTCCGATATTTATACTGGCACCTCGCCACTATTCTCGCGAAGAGCCCGAACTCTTCAGCGCACTCAGACGCAACTCTCACTGCTCTCGCTGACTCGCCTTCCTGCGCGGGATGTGGCGCGCGACCTGGCAGTGCTGACCATGACACCATAATCCGCGCGGCTATGCAGGCCAGTCGGTTACCACCAAGCCATTAAAGGGATCCGATCTGTCAGACGTCTTAAAACAAAGAGATGTTCCGTTTAAAAGCCGACTGTAACTTTCACGCAGAAGACCAGCAGCGCGACTCCGTCCGGCCGAGGACGATTGCTGGGAATGGAGTTCTGACCAAACATCTGAATGATCTGTTGTTTGAACTACCGTCCTGAGTACTTCCCCGGGCACTCCTCAACACTTCCTCAAACCCTACCTTTTTTAACCTTCCCACACCTCAGGACTACGGAGGGGAGATTACCGGTATAGTCAGGACGATGTTAGGGTGACAACCGGTGGTGGACCCGAACAATGTATGTTGGTTACGCAGCGGTGTCACCAAGCGGAATGTCGCGAGGGCAGCGGGAAGCTTGCCTTCGTCAACCTCGAACACGAGACCTGTGAGATTCAGCCGGATCGAGGGTCTTCATGTTTTGTGTGTGTAGAGGGGGTAGGCTGCCGAATGCTGGTGCTCCAGTGCGGACCGAACGGAGTGTAGCTTGTGACTGAGTTGAGACTGGAGGTTGCCTGTTGGTCAGGTGGCCGGCGGAGCTTCCACGAACATTTCACATGCTGAGACATCACTTCACGGGTCAGTGACGACTGGTCTGGGCCGCCGCGGCGGTTCCGGGCACAGCGCCGTCGTATTTCGATGGCGTTACGTTACATGCCATGCAACAGCGTTGCAGAGCCGTCAGTCGAAGATTATCATCGCGATGGCTCTTTGCATACTCTGGACACATGGACAAAACCACGGGCGGATCCAGACCGCCCGCCAGGGGGAGGGGTCAAATCTCCATCTGTGTAGCGTTTTCTATCTCTAAATGTTTATTTCGATACTTTGGGTGTCGGCCGCTTTGTTCAGCCCTTTTCCAAAATTAAAGTGCCTATAAACTTTTCTTTTGAAAGCAAAATATCTACAACTCCACCACTCGACAGCAAGTTATTTTCGGTCGCAAAAAATCGGTGTGTCGGACCTGCTTCAGAATCATACGGCTGTAATACGCTCATGGTATTACATAAGGCGTGCCTGCACGGAACGACCTTGTCGGTCGGTTCCGTACAGAATCTGAGACGCATCAGAGGAACACTAGGCAGGACGGTGATTTACATGTCCAGCGGCCTCGTTCCGAAATGGGCACGCGCCGTCGATGCACGCGAGACGTTGTCTTGCCCTACACCCTGCCATCTGACTTCCATGGACCGCCCGTGCCGCCATGCAGGCGCGCACTGCAGCGTCATTTGGTGTGTGCCCGCCATCAGTAACAGGACCTGGCAGTGCCTGTTAGTCATTTTTTTACATCAGGCTGGTCGTAAGGTAATTGCCTTGGGGACAACCTACTTTATGTTCGTTGTTGTTTAAACAAGTTACTTTATACGAGCTCATAGATGTCTGGTTTTCAAAGTCAAGGGGAGCAAAGCCGAAACAGCGGAACGCGCCGGAGGGTTGCTTTGAAGGATGCTGCCTCAGACCGCCTCAGACCGCCACTCTGATGTTGAAATGAAAAAAGATACATTTGCAAAGCAAGCGCACGACATGCAATATATAGCGGCTGTAGGCAGTGAGCGGGCGTAGACTGTGTGAATATCAACATCGTCACCGCAGCAGAGGTCCAGAGAAGACGACGATAGGAGACGGGACGGAAGGAAGACCGTGCGTCTTGCCCAAGGCCGCCAGACGACAGCATAGCATATGAGAACATGGAAATATGACGAGGCACCTTGCCCAAGGGCGTTGCAGTGGGACCTCTTGGCTTCGTTGAATCCACACAGTGGGACACCAGCTTCATTGCCGCAACAGAGGGACCCTTGGCTCAGCCAGCAATGGCATCCCGCAACAGGGGCCCCCTTGGCTCCACTGACATCCAGTGTGCTATGTGTTATGGCGCTATGTATTGTATGCTGCGGCGTTTGGGAAAAAAACTCACACGAAGCCGGAAGCGCGGGAGTAAACCCAATTTACGTTTAACTTTTTAATAAGGCGGTTTTCCATATTATCTTGTTTGTGTACTGTGATTCGTGATAGTGTCCTGGATTTCGTGATAGTGTTGTTTGTTTGTGTGAACAATGGAATCGGTTTAAACCTGTTGGGTTTAATCGAATTCAAGAGCATACATGTTATTTGTATTTGTTCCAGTGAGGGTATATATAGTGATTCACAACCTCATATCTTGTATACATATTGATGGATATTATAATCCTTTTCTAGGTGTTACTTGTTGTAATTCCAGCACTTCCAACGTTTGTGGAATTCGTTTTATTGCGTGGTGGAATTCGTGTTTGTATCCTGTTATTTGGGATAGTGCTCTGTTGTGTTGTGTGGTATGATACAGAAAGTGTACTAGATAAAATTGGTGAAGCCCGTTTTTTTTCGAGGAATGAAAAAACGAGCTTGATAAGGTCAAGGTGATCATTCTCTAGCAAAGTGGGCAGCACCAGGGGGATCTGCTTATCTCGCACATAGGCGATGAGAGGGAGTCGGTGCCTGGTATATCTGGGACAGTGTATGAGAAAATGTGCGATGTTGTAATGTGTGTGACATGCGTGGCATTGGGTGGGTCCGAGTCCACCAAAGACGTAGGAGTGTGTGAGACGGGTGTGACCAATGCGGAGGCGAGACAGGACAGCTCCCTCCTGACGAATGTTTTGATTGGAAGTTTCCCGGTTTGTGAGTTCCGGTTTGATGGGGTGCATATGAAAATGAACGTGAGAGTCCCAGTGCCTTTGTACATGTTTAAATTTTTAGGCGGAGAGGGCACGTAAGTCTGAGCAATGCACTGGGTCGTCGTCGTGAATGGGAAAGTGTTGCCAGGGCGTCAGCGGCCTCGTTCCCAGGGATGCAGCTGTGCCCCGACACCCACAGGAAAATGAGGTGAGTGTTGTCAGGAAGTGTGCTGTGTGTCTGTATTAGTTCATGGATGTCTTGATGTGTTATACTGTGAAGTCGGCATAGTGAATGAAGTGAAGATTGAGAGTCCGTGCAGACGACTACTCGGTGCCATTTTTCGTGTCTGATATGATTCAAGGCAGCAAACAAGGCCCGGATTTCCGCAGTGAAGATGGAGTGAAATTTAGAAAGCCGAATGGAGAGGCGGGCCCCACCTCCTATGAATGCTGCTCCCGTGGCCTTGGGGTCCTGGAGCCATCAGTGTACAAAAAGGTGTAGTCCAGGAATTGTTCTCTAAATTCAGTGAAGGTTTGGAGTGTTTCCGCGGAGGTGACGAAATTTTTGTTCTCCGTAAAAAGGTATCCAATATCAAATTAACGATAAGTCCAATGACTGCCGGGTGCTGGAGTTGAGTGGTAAGGGATTTGGCGGAAGCCCGACGTGTTTATTACGTTTTTCAATTGCTGCGCGATGCAGTGGGTGTTCCGTCGTGGTCTGCACCGACTGCGAGTCAGAATGTGTTGTGATGGGTGATTATGGGGTGATTATGGGTGGTATGGACTCGGATGGAGTATTTCATGAGAAGTGCTTGCCTATGTGCGAGAGAAGGAATGCCAACTTCGGCCCGGAGATTCTCGCACGAGAACGCAGCAAAGGCACCAGTGGTGACTTGAAGTGCTCGGTCCTGGATGGCCTTCAGAACCGAAGCAAGGGAGGAAGAGATATTGTCAAAAAGAAACGCATTATATTCTAGAATCGATCGAATTAGAGCCATGTAGAGGCACAGGAAGGTGCGCCTGTCGGCCCCCAGTCCTGGCCGGAAATGCATTGTAAAATGTTAAGACGGCGAAGACAACGTTGTCGTAAGTTGGCAACGTGGGCGCTGAAGGTAAGTTTTCGATCTAATGTGATGCCTAAATATTTGAAATGAGTATGGACAGGGATGTCTTCGCCTCTGAGACGCAAAGGAGTTACAGGTTGTATATTACGAGGAAAATGTGAAAAAAACTGTCGTGGCTGATTTAGGAACTGAAACCTGTAAGCCCCACCGGTTACGCCATTGATGAATAGAATCAAGTGCGAGTTGCTCAAATGTGTTGGCGCGGTCAACGCTGGGGTGGGTGAACTACACCGCTGCGTCATCAGCACAGTGAGTATTTGAGGCCCGGGTGTATGGTTGGGAGATCGTCCGCGACGTCACTGATCATTAGAAGAAATAAAGTAGGGGAAAGTACGCTGCCCTGCAGCAAGCCCTGCTCCTGAACGGTAGAAGGGGAGTGGACGTTGCCGCAACGCACTGTGAATGTTCTTAAACGAAGAAAGTTAGAGATAAATTTAGCTGCCTTTGTATGATGTGCAGTAGACTGTCGACCGTGCAGCGGCGCGATCGAAAGCCATTTTGGTGAGGAGAGATGATGTTATTTGTTTCTAGACAGGTTCTAATTCGATCGTTGACCATTTTCTCGAAGAGCTCACACAGCTGGTGAGTGACATGCGGCGGCAACTGGCAGGGTTACTGGAAGGTTTGCCCGCTTTGAGGATAGGAATTACGGTAGAGGAAGACCAGGTGGCCGGAAAGTCTTCGTTTAACTAGGTTTTATTTAATGCACTTAACAGCTGTAATTGACCGAATTCAGGGAGATTTTGCGAAAAGGGATACGCTATCTGATCCGGTCCTACCGAGGAGTTGCCACACCTGCTGAGAGCGTGCATGAGTTCTGCGAGGGTGAATGGCTGATTGCATGCTTCAGTGTTGTCTGAGTGGAAGTGGCATGCCTGCAGTGTCAAATTTAAATGGGTGAGTGTGGTTTGTGTATGCTGTGAGTTGGCAGAGACTGCCGCGTAGTGCTGTGCAAACTGTGTCACGACCTCTCTCGGTGCTGAATACGTCATGCCCTCTGTAGTCAGTTGTGGAAAAGCTCTGGGGGTGAAAATTTCGTAGGAAATGCGCGTACAAGATTTCAAATCTTCGTAAGAGGGGTGTGTCTGTTGAAATTATTGCTGTGCAGTTCCCAGGATTTGCGTTTTCCTGCAAGAATTATGCGTCTGCACCGTGTACGTGCCTGTCTAGCCGCCTCCTCGTGCGGGCCGCAGACATAGCCTCTAAAAAACCTGCTCGGGTCGGCGCCGGATCGCCACTGCTTTCTGGCGGGCGTCACCACCAAGCGACCTGCATGCGGCCGTGTGGTCGTCAGGTATGTGGAATGTTGTGTGCTGCTTGAAGAATTGTATCCAGGAACTGTGTAAGCGGAGGCGTCGAATTTGGAGGTTGACTAGCGTCAATTTGCATGTCGTAGGATGGCCAGTTTGCGCGTTTAATGTTCCACCTGGTCAGGAAGTGGTCGTGTTGGCCTGAGGGAGTGTTATGCAGATGACTGTGTACGGGGTAATGGTCGCTAAAATATCTGTCTGGTTGTACGCACAACGTAAATCACACAGATATGTTACTGGAAACACGAGAGAAGTCAATGGATGAATGTGATCTAACAGCTGCATGTGTGCGGCTCCGGTCATTGAGGAATACTAGGTTGTGGTCGTGTAGAAGCGTTTCAATGGACCGGGCCCTGGAGTCTGTAATGCGACAACCCCATGCGGCATGGTGAGCGTTGCAGTCGCCCAAAATTACGCAAGGGGAGGGGATCTGATGAAACAAAGTGGAGAGAGAGAGGGGTGGGTGACAGCGCGGTCAGAGGGGGATAGATAGAGCGAGAGCAACGTAAGGGGGAACTGCGCAAGTTGAATTTTCATGGAGACAAAATCAAGGTTACATCTGGGGTGAATTCTAGAGTGCAAGAGGGAACTGGAAACAAAGAGAGCCGTGCCACCTCGGCGGGGAGTTACGTTAACGCAGTGTTTGTACAGGGAATAGCCAGAAATGTTGGAATTATACTGATCAAAATCGAGAAAATGAGTCTCCTGAATGGCGGAAACTAATGGTCTGTTTTTGACGATATACTCTGAATTCCGCCCAGTGGCCCACCAATCCGTTAGTGCTCCACTGGAGCAGCAATTCAGAGCCAGTTCGAGACACCACTAGAGGCTACTAGGGCCGGGGTCGCGCGTCCGGCGCAGACCCCCGCCCCTCCGCAGTCGCGAGCGAGTCCGCGGCGTCAGGGGACCAGAGGCTCCCTCAGACTCGCGAGGAGTCGATTCTGATTTGGAGGACAGAGTGGAGGCCTGCACTGCCCGGCTTGAGGTCGAGACCCCCATGGACGGGCATGACCCAGGAGAGTAGAGGGACCTCCTCCACGAGCTGGGAACCGAGGGAAGGGGAGAGGAGTCGTCGTCCCTGAGAAGCTCTCGGAGGGCGGGCTCAGGGCCACATTAGGCTGGGCAACTGAGGAGGCCGGGAGTGGATCCGGCCTGGAACGAGGACAAGGATCCCGCGTGGAGGGGGGCAGGATCCGTCTCGTGGGTCCTGTCTGCCTGAGAGGGGCCAGGAAGGCGAGGTCTCTGGCTTCCGTGGGCCTCGCTAGGCGTCGGCCATTCTTGGGGGCCGCGAGGGGGGAGGTCTGAGGCCTGAAGGCGCCTCTCGACTTTCTCGGCCTCCATCCGGAAGAAGTACGCCCAACCCGGGCAGCCGGCGTCCCAAACGGGGTGCGGTCCGCCGCAAACGGCACACAGAGGGGAGGCGTCCTCTGGGCAGGCCCGAGTACCATGGGCAGCCGCACACATGCCGCAAGTGGGTGTCTTTGTGCGACAGTCAGTATGTCCGTACCGCTGGCAGTGCCGGCATCCTTTGAGGGCGGGCACAAATGGTCGGACTGCGAGACGGAGATAGCCAGCATAAATATGCTGAGGGAGGCGGGGACCCCAAAAGGCTACCCTGATGGTTGGGGCCGGGTCCCGTCCCCAGGAAGGAGGTCGAGACACCTGGCAGACCCCCTGGGACTGCCACTCGACCAGGAGCTGCTCCTCAGACAAGTCTGACAATTCTGGGGCATACAAGGTGCCAATAGTGGCATTAAGGAAGGATGCCACTTCCGGTGACACAGCGACCCCCAGGAAGGAGGTCAGTCCCATGATCTTGTCCGTCTGGGCTTTGTGTTGCGTCTGGATCAAGATGGATCCGGACCGCACCACCTTGGCAGTGCGGACCGGACCCAGGGTAGTGTCGAACTCCCTCTTGAGGGCGAACGGGTTTTTAGTGAAGCGACTTTCAAGAGGTCGAAGGAAGATGAACGGCTCATCCAGAGGCGGCAGAAACTCGGGGGACACACACGCCACCCGAGGGGCACCACCGGTTTCACGGGACCCCTCGGGGGTCCCGGGAGGACATGCCCGACAACCTGCGACAGGTTAAGCGTGAGGTCCGTGTGAGAAATACTGTTTCCTGTGTGATGTGTGGTGTAGTGGGACTATATGTGTAGTGGAGTGAGGCTATATGTGGCCACTGCGAGGATGGAAAGGCGGGACAGAGTAGGTCTAGTAGAGGGAGTGAAGAGGAACTAGAGCGCGCACCTGGTGCGCTGAACCTCCTCACCACCCCCGGAGGGCCAAGTGAGGAGGCTGTGCACCGTTAGGTATCCCCAGTGGCTTTGGCTTAGTAAAGAAAAAGACTCAGGAGAGCAAAGAGAAAAAAGGGACGCCGCTTACGCGGCGGAGCAGAACACGAGGCTCTACACCGGGGAGTGTTACACGCCCTAACAAGGGCAGTAAGGCACCGCAGTCACCGAAGCGATAGTGGCGTCCTTACGGTGGAAGCACCGAAGGGGGAGGGAACAGACACGCACCACAAATGCGTTGTGCTATCCCCGGGTGGAACAGAGGCTGGGGTAAGCGGGGAGGCCGCCCTGCACCGCCCTCACAAAGGCAAAGCAGGACTGAAGGGTTGGGAGCCAGCCACACACACACTCTGGAAAGTGCGGTGTGGGGACTGGGGGGGAGGGGCGGGGGTCGAAAGGGAATGAGGGTGGGAAGGAAAAGGCGGGCACCCTGTACAGCCCTGACAAGGGCAGTACAAGACAGGAAGGGGGAAAGCTACCACACGGGCTCTAAAAAGTGCGGTGTGGGAACTGAAGGAGAGGAGGAGTGGGAAACGTGAAGAGGGTAGTCTCCGCTGCAGAAGCCGGATGTTGGATCCTCGTCCGTCGTCCTCTTGTTTCCCCCCACCCTCTCCTTCTTTTAGTCATGTATCGTTTTATGCGCGGCTTTTGCCGCCCTCTGGCCCCCGCATTGTTTTATCATCTAGGCGATGGGCTGTAACAGCCACAAGTGCTTTGTGGATTGCCCAAGTATATGTCCATGTCTTTTTCTAACCTTCCATCCGAAAATCGAGGCCAACAGACATACTGACACCAGGCTTTCCAACGGAAGGGGTCATAGCTCACATGGTCTATGCCCCTGGATCCGCCAGTGCGCAAAACTAATGGAACTCACTTTTTGGTCCTAAATAACTAGAAACGGCAGAGGGAGGGACGCAACCATTCAGCATCGTTCGTTTACCATATCTCAGAATACCGGGAAGGAGAATCTGTCGATCCGTTCCCAAACAACTGAGTTGAAGTTCAGCTCTCCGTTCTATGCGGCGCCACATGCTTATAAACAAGGTATATTAGAGATGTCAGACGAGGCTTCAGACCAGTGCCGTGCGCAGTCGTGCCGAGTAAATGTGCAGGGGTGCTTCCAGCCCCAGCTAAAAGAAGCTCGGAGAGACGGCCAGAAAAGAGCAAAAGGTGCAATAATCCTATTTCCGGCAGGGGGGGGGGGCTAAAAGGGAACAAAATCCCCTTCGGGTTTTTTGCTTGCGAATTCCAGGGTCTTTGGCGCAGCTTCACGAAACTTGGCGGATTTTCCCAGCTATTCTTTCTACGTACTATGACAAAATTTCGAAATCCTATTTTGCTAAGGGGCGGAGCCAGGCAACGTTTTTGGGAGGCACCTCAGGCCATTTTTGGCCATGTTATGGGTAAAACGAAAATGATTGCCAAAAACAGCGTTTCAAGATAGAACATGGATGTATAGCCAAGCAGTGGGGCAACGTACAAATACAACTTGGTTCATCTGAGGTTACTTTACAAGGCCAGGTCAAGGTCAAAAGCCAAAATTTGGTTTTATAGTAATAATTTTGGCGCTACTTTCTCAAACACCAAACCCGGAACACAAATGACTTAGAATAGTGCCCTCTACTTGTGTATCAAGTTTCAGCTTGATATCAGGTCGGGTCACGGAGCTATGACCTAAAATGTCAGTGCGCGTACCTTACATCACAATAGTCGTAAAATGAAATTTTTGAAACAGAGGGAATTCAAATGACTGAAAGCGCTTTCGGATAATGCTGAATGCACACGAGATCATTCCAAGTGACTCCAAGGTCACTGGAGGTCATTTAAGGTCAAAGGTCACAAGTTTATCTGAAGAACATATGACCATGGCAGTTTCCCCTTTTCACGTCCCTGGCACCGCCTATGCTAACATTATACAAACATTGTAGTACGATTCGCACTTCTATAGCATAACATGACTAGCAGAAGCCAAAAAAAGTACCTTCACCTTTTTCGTTCATTCAGTTATTGAAAAGGTAATCTTCCTATTTTTGAAATCCTGTGAACGCCTATGAATTTTCTCAAAATTTCAGATATGTGCACCAGCGGCAAAAGTCCCATCCATAATCTCTCCATTCATGCTAATTTCATCGAAATCGGTCGATAAACAACGGAGTTATTAGAAGTCCAAAAGCGCCCCCCATTTTGATATTTTTGCTCTCTGTATCTACCCCTTTCAAAATTTTGAAAACGGCTTTTTAAAGTGTAGTTTACGTCATAGCAAATCGATTGCCGTTTGTTGCGATGAAATCGGATGTATAGTTCTCGAGATCTCGGGGGGGGGGGCGAATGCCCCCCTGCCGGGAATCGGTCATACCGTCTAGCCCTCCGGAAGTAGAGTTAAGCATAAATGCGGCTCACTCTAATTCCTCCAGTTGCACCTTTCCCACTATCTTAACAATACTGGCAACTTGAAAACAATCGTCCTGAAAAGCTTTGTACAGCCATCCTTCAAACCGACGACGTGTGTGAGTAGGGAAGACCGGGGATGTTGCAAAATGACTGAAGGGAAAGGTGCCCAATATCCAGAAACATTCCAAATGTAATACTTGAAAGCGTTAACAAGTATGGGATAATCGTCAAATGTTTCGCAGTGTGGGATTTGGGCGTATCTGTTTCTGGGGGCGACAAAAATTTCATTTTTTAAGACAAACTAACAAATGTATAAACGTTAGTTATGATTACCAACAGACCGGAGATGTTAGGAAGTTAGAAGCATTTGCGTTCCGACGGTTTTACGAAAGAAAGGCACCTTTACGAAGTGCCCTCGTTGGATCTATATATGAAAATTTTATCGCTCTGATTTTTGTATCTATATATGAAAATCTTGCCGTTCTGATTTTATACCGATCCGCGTGCTTAGCAGAGAAGTGCTAGAGTGCGTAGCAGCATACTTTATACTGTAGCATATACATGACTGTATCTTGAACTCGTTTTCCCTGTCCCTGATGTCAGGCACAGCTAAGCAAATTTCAACTCCGACAACAGTAGCATCCATGAACAAGTATGCAATATACCAGCACCGTCCCACCATACATCACTTGAGAACCAAATCAGCGAGCATAACAGCTCCGATGCAGAGCAACTTACCCAGGGACGTCTCCAGTTACCAGATCTAACACTTTCTTTTTCAGTTTGTCTCGGGTTGACTTCTCGTCGTATGTGGGCGTAGCTGCAAACATACAAAAACAGATCACGGGCCGATACGACCCGAACCGTTCAGGAGACCTCTGGGAAACACCGGAGGACTCGGCCAACCGGACCATTCAAGCCCAAAGAGGTATCCGAATAGGTCCGGTTCATACCATTAATGTGACACAGCAGCCCACTATAAAGAACAGTCACTCACGACTCAAACGGTTTGTCACACAACAAACAACACTATCGGCAACAGCACTGGCCGATCGCACTCGCCGGTCGCCGTATGATGGGGCAAGGTGGAGGATGGAGCTGAGCACGAGCTGAGCTGAGCACGGTGCTCGACAGAGCGGTGGGACAGGGCGGTGGGACGGAGAGGTGGGACGGAGCGACGGGACGGGGCAGTGGCACGGCACCCAGGCCGTGGCACACGAGCGGGCACGTACCGGGCGTGGTCGGAGCGCTGCTGTTCCTCACCCCGGAGAGGTAGAATTTTCTGCCGCCGCCGGCCGGGCACCGGGCCACCGTGAAGTCGTCCATGAACAGCAGAGAGTTCGGACACAACACTGGCAAACACACAGCAGGGAGTTCAGATACACAACTGACAAGCACGCAGCAGAGTTCACACAAAACGCTGACACATTCACGGAACAAACACACGGTAGTGAGTTTAGATACAACGCTTAAAAACACACGGCAGAGCTAGGCCACAGCGTTTCCAAATACAGGATAGAGTTCGGACAGCACTGCCAAACACAAACGCAGCACTGCCAAGCACAATGCAAGTTTGGATGCAGTAATGTCAAACACGCAACAAACTGCCCAAAGTACATAATAGTGATAAACCAACCTGAGCAACAAACGTGAACATAGCGGCGTTTTCACGGTTTCGGTATACTTACAAGCCAACTTTCTAGGGTCGAATGGATCAAAATCAAAGCTGACAATCTGCTCGTTGAAAGTTTTCTTCCAGATTTTGTTGCCACTGTCCGTGTCCCACAGGATGAGAGAGTTTGGCGGGTGCACGGCCAGCAAAAGATGTCCACATCCGTCCACGTGGTACACCCAGTTCATGTCTGACAACAGATACGCAAACAATCCCACCTGTAACCGTGGAATAACCTATTCACGACCGGCGACAGCGGAAGAAATACCCGATCCCGTAACAGCAGCAAAACCACTTCATATCTACCAACGAGGAAGTGGCCACAGGCCACATCCCCACGAGCCGTCCGCGTGACATATTCATTTTACATCTCCACGGAGAGAAAACGGCGACAGCACACGCCCCGTGACGGACCCGACGCATAGCCCGCCACACGGCCACGCGATCAGCCGTTAGGATGAGCAACATCACCGGCATGACGAAACCGATGTACGGTTCTCCACAAAAGTAATGGTAGGTATTAGGCTCCTTGACAATATGGAGCGTATTTCCCGAACTGTGGGTAATACATCGTCACAAGTACACAACATGGTGGGTGACAATGCTTCGCATCATTCTATACAGATGCGCTCATCTGCATTGTCTTGGCAGCGCTGAATTTTCTAAAATAATGCTTTTTGCTTCACTCGCCAGAGTTTTCGCCGCTTCCTGCTGGGTGCGTGACTGCCAGTTACGATCTTTCGCTGACAGGTGGCCAGTTGTGTCGGGGGCCGGTTCAGAGACTGCCTTTCGTAGTAGATTGGACAGCTGTTAACACGCCGACCAATGAGCGGATGTGTTTCGTGCGCCGTAAGAGGGAGGAGAGAACCAGTTTCCCATTCATTAGCGTAGTGGCTAGGTTCCGAGCAACTTGACCAACACAGTCGCGCACCGCGCAGCGTTCTTGGTTGGCCGAGTGGTATTATCGTTTAACCTGAAATGGGCGATGTGGAATCGCGAGTTCGCGCCCCTGGATATAGCCCTTTTGTTTCTGTCTCATCTTTTCTCATTTCTGGGCACACAGGGTACGTGGGAACAGTGGGATGCAGACTGCGTCGGGAACACAGGCGTTGCACAACGTGATAATATCAAGCGATTGGAAATAATCCATCAGCTAAAGTGATGTCTACTTTGGGGAAGGCATAAAGCCCATCCTAACCTACACCGGCAGCGAGCGATATCTTTAATTAAGAGGTCATTAAACGGCAATTTAGGCTCCGTCGGGGAAGACAGAGCTCTTATTCCTACCAGACGGCAAAAAATACTACACTCCTGTCTTGCGAAATGTCCGTAAAGTTAAGAACGCTGGACACACCCGACATCTATCGTGGTATTACTTTATGTGTAATTATGCTTGACAAACAACTTGTTCCATGTTTTTGACACACTGGAGGGCCTATGAAAATTACATGCAGTGAAGGAGAGGCGCGAAATTCTCCAACCCCTCCCTCCATCCCCCCAAACTTCAGAAACCAGCTACTGACATGAAACTTTCAGAGCGAGTGGAAACCCGTTGGCAACTACGTTTGTCCAAATTTCGTGACCCTAGGACAACGCTTTCGAGATCAGATCGGGTCAAATGCCCAAAATTTCGTCGATTTGGCAGCTTTTGTGACTTTTTTCCGGATGATTACCATAGTTGATCGAAAGTATGCCAAAATCAGACGCATCCTTATTTCAAGGGAGATCCACAATGGCTGGCAAACAGATTACAGCATTTAACTTCAGACCGCTCTTATATCACCTGATATCGCCGTTGGTAACGCATGGCCGGGAGAAGGGGCGGGGCATCGGCTGGTTTTGCCGCTCTGCGGTGGACTGTACGGGACGATACCTCCAAAAATGCCCATCTCATTTTTTTTCGTTTTGACGACGCACTAGATATCAGTTCAGTGTGCGAAAACAGACAATCCGCGACAAACATGAGGTCGGAGGTAGGGATGGATTTCGCCCCTCCACTGGATTCCGGCCGGAGATTCCCAACATGAAGCCCTTTCAGCACGAAGTCTTATTTCAGGGAAGCCCCTGCAAGAACATTTTAATCTCTCGCTATTCCAAGGAATCATTAATGTTTTGCACTATACCAAATATATATATATATATATATATATATATATATATATTTACGCCATATCAAACCAAATATTTTTGTCGAACTTAATCACCTTCTCCCCTCCGTATTCGGTGAGCAAAAAAAAGGCAATGTCCCCTGTCCCTTTATGAAACGCTCCTATGTCTCTGCAGTGATACCATATGCTACTACTGTATATGGTGTTTCACGACAGTGCTACACGGTCGCCCGTTTCATTCGTTTCGTTGAAATGATGCGTATGCAAAGGCATGCATATCATACACCACTGGTAATTTGCTTGAACGCTTCAGACCTAACCAAGTTAAACAGAAGTTGCAGTTATGCAAATCCATCCAATGGAAGACGACATCGGTGACATGAGTGAATCTGTGCTAGTGACACCATGGTGTCGAACGTTACGCTCCGACTGGTCATCCCAGACTCATCGGACCGGGAACGGATAACTGATCTACCATTTGCTCTCTTCTGTTTGCATTATCTTGACATCACTTGAAATGTCTGATATGGCTAGGGTATGCATATCCATGTTTTTCCAACATTCACAGCACTAATGCTTACGCTTGTTTGACCCTCGCCGGACGGGAGGGATTTTCACTCGCACCGATGACGGGGGGAGGGGTAGGCACCCTCCTCGCCATTTCGCCCCTAATTGAGCTAGTGCCTCGGGACAAGAAAAAATCGATAGCCGTATGCCCAAGGAATCCAATGGTAACAGCGTCAACTCCATCGGTTCAGCCAGTGACATCCTCGGTCAGGTCATACTTTGTTTGGGAGCTACAAATTGATTTCCCCCAGTTAAACACGACACATTTGGGGCCAAATAGGCCTAAAATCGTCTCGCCACCCCCCAAAAAAAAACTTGTAGGAACATTTTACGGCCAGGAAAGGTCATCTAAGGTCACTGACCTCGTTTGACCTTTAAAAGGTGATTGGGCTATCTAAAGTGACCTGCCCTCATGTGGACTACCACTCTGAACCGATTCCATGCCCGTCATCTGCCGTTTATGCATGTCTATTGTCCCAAAACAGTAAAGAAACCGACACTTGGCGCAAAAATCGCTCTGCAAGCTTTCAGTAACAATGTCATGACTCGGTGGCCTGACACAAGATGGGGTCACTCTTTTTTCAAAACATGTGCAATGAACATGTCGTCAGGTATGCCAAAGTTCACGGCGCTGTCGTACGCCGTTTTGCCGTGGTCCCGGAAACAATGCCTGGGAGTGGCATCCATCCCCGTCGTCCGGCGAGGGTTAAGTGCTTACCATTGCCAGCTGATAAAACATTGGGGGGCCAAGTTTCACACTGTGAAGGGGCCCAGCCCAGCAATGGGAGAAAGGGGGACTCAACACTGGGAGGTCAACGGAACATTGGGGGATGCCCCCTCACCCAAGAGATTCAAAGCTCCGGCTTTGGAAATGTGTGTGTATATATGCCAAAATATATTCGGACGAGTTCAAGGGAGTGTGTCTAGTCAAACATCGAATTCTAGCTGTATACGTGCGACCAAAGAGAACACTGGCTTGAATCGTCACGTATCATTCGTTTTCCCCAAATCGCCTTTGCTGACCTACAACGGCCAAATATTTACCGATATTGGCCATTACTCCAGCACCGTGCTGCCTGTACAGATTCATCGGTTTTACCCAGCTCCTTTCGCCAACGTGGATTATACTACCGGACTGGACACTCCCCGCAGAACCCCGACAGCGGCGACACTGGCACCATCTATTGATAGGAATGTTGTGATCGACGAGCCGAACAGCGCTGAAAACATTTTCGGACAATGGGCACGTGGTGGACACGTGTTGCGCCGGCTCGGGAAAGATAGTTCTGGCCAGAGAAGTGTCACCAGTGCTATCAGCCAGTTTGAGTGGTGCCTTATGACTTACCATGACCTGCTTATGTTGTGATGTTTCAGTGGCATTTTATAACAACATTAAAGGCTTGTGACTGTGGCCATACCTCTTGCAACTAAGTGTTGGCAGCTTGTCTATTTTTGCATCCTTTATTTCATGTATGAGCTGACAAGCAAAGATGCCAATTGTGCTGTATTCACCTTTTCATTGCGGGTTGGTGCTAATGTAAATGCCAAGGGCGCTAATGTAAATGCCAAGAGCTTAGCTCGTCCTTGTTTTGATTTCCAAAAGAGGAAGGCGCTAGGGTACCGTGGATGTACAAGTGTGTTAGAGGAGAGAAGTCTAACATAGCTGATGCAGCAGTTTGCTTGGAGTATTTTGTGGAGGAAAATTGTGGTCCATTATGCCTTGTGAAGAAGAGTGGTTGCCAGTATTGAAGCTGTGCTGAGAAGTGGTGCATTGCCATCCAAAAGTCTTCCATCATGCACGTCAAAGTATTAGATTTGTGGCCAAGGGTGGATCTAGAGCATTGGTTTTGCCAGTCTGAGGGGCCAGATTCCAAAAAAGTGTACTGGTTAAAAAACATTGGATTTTGCCTCATTTTACCTCAAAGACTGTTGTAAAACAAACTTTTCTTCATAAAAACTGCCTAGATTTTTCTCAGATTCCAGATCTGCATCAACTTGCTAGGTTTTTCTGTTGGGGGGGGGGGGGAGGCATGGCTCTGTTGCCTCCCCAGATGCATTATTATTTGTGGCACTACTTGGGTAGCAACTAACGTTTTTCTTTCAATGCATTAGTGCTAGCTTTGCCCCTAGTTTATTGCCAGGTTGGGAAAGGTTTGCCATTCTCTTGGTATGACAAGCTTTTGTTGCTTATTTGCAAGTTGATATCACCTATCAATCTCAGTAGGTACAGCACAGGAGAACAATAATTAATTGCATAGATATTCACATGACCTGTGCCAAAAAGCAAAATTGGTCAAAATACTGCATCAGTGATGCCAGTGAAAACCCATTTTAATTTGATAAGCATCTGAGTTGTCTGCAGCTTTTTATTCTGCAAACAACAGTCTTTAGTCACTCAGGTCAGTCAGATGGGCATTCAGCTAGCAGTCTTGACAGTATTTTTTTTCACAGCCTCACAACAACATATATTTCTACCATTATCATGCAAACAAAGTGTCTGCTGAGTGCTCATGACACCAGGTGATAAGCATGTCTGGCTGGTGTACTTTTTGTTGGTTGTTTTGTGCATGCTGTTCTTTTACCAGTTTATTTCATTTGTGTTTTATATAAATCATTGGAAGGCCACTAGTCTTAGTATTAATTGTGCACAGTCTTCCACTACATCTGGACCATGTAATGCTAGATCTGTGAATATGAAGTGAGTTATCGTAATTACAAGTAATATCTAGTTAATTTATCATATATGGAAAATGATGCATTTTGTTAGATATGCTTGATTTACAAAAACAGTCAAGCATGGAAGGTGCGGCATGACTCCTGACATTCCCTTCTTCCATGTCACCTGTCTTGTTTTCATTTCACTTTGCTCAGTTGGATTGTATGTAATGCCATCTGGATTGTTCAGCTACCATTGACATGCCAGACAGATCTAATGCAAAAAGTTTGAAGCTGGTTGCAGCCTGCATTACGGGTATCATAAATAAATGGGCAGTTAATTGATGCGTACCATTATCATGCAAAAAATGCCACTGAAATTTGTAAATACGACAAAACGTAATAATAACGTGTAGTTTTGTACATGGAACTACATGTCTGTCGTCTCGGACGCTTGTAACTATATTTGTAACTACATGTGCGCCCGCCCGCTCCGGCCTCTCCGTACCGGACAGCACGTCCTCATGCAGGACCTCAAGATGGGTCTGTGGGAACGGTCGGGGACCGTCATGGGCATTGGCTGGCGACGAAATTACCTGGCACGTATGCCCAGCGAGCGCATATACTGGCGCAACAGCCGGTGTCTCCGGCCTGTGCGACCGTTCGTGACAGTCTTGCAAGGTGGCGGCAGAGATTGAGACAACGGCGGCGGCAGCTGCCTCAATTCCGGCGACCGCCACGGCGGCGACGACGGCGTTAAGGGCGATGGCAGCCGCGACGACGGCCCCGACGACGTTGGATATGGCGACTGCGGCGGCCTTCGCGTCAACGGCGTTGCGTGTGGCAGCGACCGCATGGGCGCTAGACTCCGGCAGTGCTGCCCGCGAGGCGGGCTGCGGACTGGACTCGGTCTGCAAGGACGCCAGCGGCCGCAGAAACTCTCGGTTAACTGGCCCGCGCCAATGTATCGTTACGTGTGAAAGATACGACAGCAGAGTAGTATCCAGGCCAAGCAGTGATGATCGGTTTTGTGGGGGTAACTGCATTGTTATTGGCTGCTGCTTTGTTCTGTTTGCGGTGGTGTGTATGATCGGAAGTGTGGGTTGGTCTCCTCCACGTCTTAGGGTTAAGTGTTTTGTAGCCATGACTGCGCTGGGCTGGGACGCCGGCGCCTGCGGCCCGCTGACCCGGCGGGCCTCCGCGGCCGACCGGTTGACCGTATCTAGTCTTGTGCGGTGGTTGTACCATCCCACCTGACGTGCGCTTGTTGGGAGGAACCGAATACAGTCTCACGAGAGAGCCCAGCTTTGAGAGGTGTCCCGGTCTGCCGAGGTGCTCGGAAAAGTGTCCCGGCCTACCGCTCCATTCGGAGACACGTCATAGCCGTATTGAGAAGTGTTGAAACATATCACCGTACTCCACGTCTATTTACTGTCATTATCAAAACAAAAAATGGTGCAAATGGTTTTCTGGGGTGCATTAAAGTCAGAGTCCGTGCTGAGCAGTGCTTGTACGGACTGTCATACACCGGATGGCGTTATGCCAACCTAACTGCATAATTCGGACGCCGAAAATTTAACGTGCGGGTGTGACCCACACGATCGAGCGGTACTCAGCATCTCCTTCTATGGGTCGCTTGGAGGGTTAAATGGCCTCTAGGAGAAAAAGTGAGGGCCGAGACGATTCGAACCCACCTGGCCATGGTGGGCAGCGGTAACAGACGCTGAACCAACTGAGCACCGAAGGAAAGGACTGCGGGTCGGACACGGCCTGGTCAGTCTCCACGACGCCCTCACGGCCCTCCGGCAGAACATGTCTCGTGATCAAGACGCACTCCCTCGTCATGGCCTTTACCCAGTGTCCTATTCACAACGCAACTTATCTTATCAGTTTGAGAGCCGAGAGGGTTAGCGCAGTGGCGGAACTATGAAACCTGCCCAACGTCCCGCCTACCGAGCGTAAATATAGCTTTTCGTGTTTTCAGCATGAAATTGAAATATGAAACAGGTCTAAAATTATTACGGCTACTCCTACGTCGGGGCAAATAGCTGCTCAAATCAAGTTAGCACCGTAAACACCGGAGCTGTCGCCGGTTTACCACAAGAGCACTAATACCTGCCATTACTTTTGTGGAGACGTGTACATCATACAAATGAAGCAAACGCAGCATCCAGTCCCCCACTGCGCGGATCACGCATCGGCTCTACCGGGGCCGGCTTTGAACCAAGTGGTAGTGAGCAACAGCACAACATGCCCTCCCCGGCGGGCCCAGACCGCGCCGGGCGGCGTCAGAGTGGGGGGGGGGGGGCGTCCGGGCCGACTAACCGGCAATGGGGCGGCCTCCGTCCTGCAGCAGCATGGTGAAGAAGCCCTCGCGCGCGTCCCAGATGACGATATGGCCGGCGGCGTCGGCCGTGGCCAGCACGGCCCGGTACGAGAACCGCGCGTCCAGCTGAGATCGCTGCCACTTGGCCTGCGACCCGCGCCCGGCACTGGTCAACGGCGTCTCTAGCACGGGGCAATGGCGACTCACGCTCAGAATTACAAATATATATGTTATTATGTTTTAACATATTTGTCATATTACATTACATTATGTTATAACATATTTCTCGTATTACAAATATGTGAAAAATATGTTGCAGCGAAAAAACTGCTTCCAAATATTTCAAATATAATCTTAAGTTCTGCTGATCTCAGTGGCAGCGCTCGGTAGAACATGATGAATTCGACAGTGCTTACCAAAAAAAAGCACGAGAAAACGCCACATGCTGGCCCTAAGTGCTTCATACAGAAGAGTCGCACATGAGCACCGGACAGTTCAGCGGGCTCCCGCTGTCACAGTCATCGCAGCACCGATATGGATACGATGTGATAAATACCAACAACATCCGCCGATCCGTGATAAATCGACCTCAAGAACCTGCAGCGTTCTAGCCGCCGACTCTGATCAGAATCCGGGCGCAGGACACCGGACGGTGCCGGCTGGTACGGCCGCGGCGCGGCCCACCTTGGTGACGAGCGCCTTGTGCTTCTCCAGCGTCTGCACCACCTGCTGCGTCAGCGGGTCGGCCACCACCACCGTGTAGTTGCAGCCGTACGCTAGCAGACCCTGCCAGCCCCTGGTGGCGGCGGCGCGCGTCAGACCGTGGTCGACGCCCTTACGCCCGTCCAGTGGTGGCGGACCACCACGTGCTAACACCGAGCACTGAGCGGTAATGATGTCAACGAGCCAGTGGGGAAACCGCATCGGACGACCAGTTCGGCCGACGAGTGGGATAAACGCACTGGTGGAAAGCACGAACAACACGCTCCGACCGTCTGGTGAGTTATCAACACTCCGGTGACCTCACTGAGCGCGAAGCACCATCACGTAGTAAACCTCAACTCTGTAGTGGTGACGAAACGTTCGCCGGAAAGTCAAACTTCCATTAAAACACCCGCTGATGGGCGCAAAAACATGCCTTCACTTAACCCTTGACCCCGTAAGCATTGATTGATTGCGCATGCTAGAAACTAAAATACACATCCAACGTGGGGAGTCTCTGAAACGGCCGTCAGCTGCGCCCCAACACCTGCGTAGTATTGCAGTGTTCGTTTACCAGTCCATGGCGCCCCGGACTTCCGGGTAGAGCATGCCTCCCGGTATGGTCCGTGGCACGATGTGCGGCAGACGCAGAGGCACGGCATGGTCTGAGACCGGCTGTCCGGCGGCCATGGCTGCTCGGCCAGAGAAGCTGTCACCAGTTCGGATACCTGAAACGCACATTTCCCGCTCTGTTTCCGAATGAGAGCTCTGGGCTGGTCTGGTATGTGATGGTCAAAAGTTCACACCATGCCAGTTTGATATCACCACTAGGACTTCATTGAGACATATCCTTGAACCTGTCCTACAAAAATTCCAGAACATGTTCTCAAACACATTTCCAAACCCTGTCTGACCATCTTAGCATCTGAATGACATTCCTTGAGTCATGATTTTTTCAGCAATGCTCATCAGTTTCAATGATGAAAGCAGTAATGTTATGTCCCTATGGTCCTGTGACACCATATTTAGCTCACAAGTGGCAAGCTTCAGGCACCAGGTTCCAATCTGAAGAGGAGCTCAGGCCATTCAATCCCAAACACAGTGGGTCTGTAACAACATGGCGAACATATGGTGGCCCTGATAACACCTGAAATGTTCCTCAGCACCACCTGGTTTTGTGTACATGGCATTGGAATGTAGATGGCTGCCCACGGAGGTTTTACTGAAGAGTAGCTGGGTCTGAAAGTCTGCATATCTTGCTATTCTTAGCATGGAGTATTATCACAATGCCAATCACATAAATCATCAAAAGGTTATATAGGAACACACCAAAACAGGTGAAAATAGCCATTCAACATAACAATGGCACTCACAGATATATTCTGATTGCCCAGACCATTTTGCCCTTTACAGTACACATGACTTTTTGTGTAACCATGAACTAAATCCAGTCCTGGTTTACCATTTTTACTACTGAAAACACAATGTACAAGAGCACACCTGATACATTATAGACAACTTGCACAGAGTTCTGCACACTACTTAATTTTATTTGTCAACATCATTACACAAAAATTTCATTCCAAAGCATATTCAAGCACAGACCATACAATCAAACACCATAGACAGCAGAAAACAATGGGACAAGAGCAACAACCAACTTTATAGTCTCACTCCAATGACACAATATTTTGCAGAAATACTGGGCTCAATTAACAATAAATCTCACAATGTTAAGTGCTATTAGGGCAGAAGACCCAGAAAACAGGTCATATTATAGGCTGAAGTGCAATAACTTGTTTCCAGATTACTGTTTGGGCTGGAAATGACAGAAATAGTCTGACCAAGCCTATCTAAACTACCTAAACTAGCATGGTTTATGGTGGTGATTTAAATATTTTTTCATAACATGCCTATAAGATCATCACTGAAGCTGCATGGAAAATAAATGGCATCTCTGAGGTTCTGCATCATGGCAAAACAGTCAAATGCATCAATGAAACACATTAACTGAGTACACTAACAGTCCAGTTTAAAGAAAGAAATGGCAACACTACCAGTACAGTTTCCAAAGGAAATGGAGTTATATTTCACTGCGAGCAAATGCGGCTAGAACTGGCAGTGCCATCTTGTTTACACTGCCTCTGCTCTAACAGTGCCCTATGTTTCGCATGATGTTACATGATGTTACCAGTAAATGATACTAGAGGCTGCAGGTCAATAAAGGAACATTCATGGGGCATAATGTTGCACTGAAATTGCAACCATGTGCCCTGAAAATGCTGTGTATGATTTTAAAGGTCATGGAGGTTGGGTTCATTTAGATTAGGTATCTTGTTTATCTTGTTTATTACTAATCAAGTTTGATTATACTGATGACATCATAAGCACAAAATTCCTCAACCTCAGAAACTGCATTTCTGAATTTTTTACTGGAGAATCCACAGCAGAAACTAGATAAATGGAGCAGCCTTCAGTGACCAATAGAGTAGCATTACTTCATAAGTTGTTCACATTCTTCAACTTCAAATGATATTATGCAGTGCAGAATCACAAGTATATGCCTTGAAACTGTCCACTGTATGATTTTTTATGCCATTTATACTATTTTTGCCAGAATAAGTTCTTGGTAAAAATGCATTGTATGGCCAGCAACTGAAATATTACACCTATGGTGATGACTGAGAAGAGTAGGAAATCTTATCATTTTCACAAATCTCAAACTGTGATCACCTGCTGCGCAGTATCTTCCTGTCTGCAATGGAATTCTCCAAGAACAAGGCATATCTGTGCGGTAATCCTTACCGATCGCACACCATGCGCGAAGTCGAGGGTAAGGTTAACGCGCGAGTGTAGTTTCCGATTTCGCCACCAGGGTGATATTCGTTCTTTTTCTCGCCGCTAGGAAGAGTACGTAAAAATACTGACATTCGCTAGGATGGTTCCGCTCAAGAACCAATGGTATGATAACCAGTAGTTCGATTCGGCTGATTCGAACGCCAGCTGATAGCGCCGAACGTTTCGTTTCTGTAACTTACACATTTTTTTACTTTTGACCCGCTGATGACGTCACAGGTGAGGTCAATCACGGAAAAAGGACCACTTTCTCCGGAATTGCCGAACCACGATGGAAAGCAGATGAATTCGTTCAGACCTAACCTAACCTAACCTAACGAATATTACCCTGGTGGCGAAATCGGAAACTACACTCGTGCGTTCTTGAGCGGAACCATCCTAGCGAATGTCAGTATTTTTACGTACTCTTCCTAGCGGCGAGAAAAAGAACGAATATCACCCTGGTGGCGAAATCGGAAACTACACTCGCGCGTTAACCTTACCCTCGACTCTGCGCATGGTGTGCGATCGGTAAGGATTACCATCTGTGCGATGCACACCAGTCTGATTATCTGTCCAATGTTCCTTGTAATTTATTTGCACAAGCAGGGATGGGAAACTACAAATCCTTTCTCCTGTGTCTCAGTTATGTGTTAATAGGGCAGAGTTGTGCAAGGGAAACACATATCCTTGTTGCCAGGACCATATAACAGTTACTTTACGGTACTTATAGGTAGGGAGTTACTTTAGCGATAAACAGCCATAAGCCGTCGGTTGGATGCCTGGTTTGGGTTAGGGCGCACAGCCACCTGGGCTCAATCGTCCCGTGTACAGTCCACACCATGCGGATGACAGATACAGACCATACGTGGCACCAAAAGAGAGCTAGTAGAGTCGAGATCTAAACCCACAACCCTTGGCCACAACCTTACAATTATGAGTCCGGACCTTTACCCACTTACCTGACGAAGAATACACCCATAAGCCAAACTACGGAAATCCGCAATGTTTTGTCTCATAGTGCCACTTTTGACAACAGACTAGTATAGTGGTGAGATGCCAAACCGCGTTGGAAAGCCTCTACAGTTTTTCGTAATAACCCTAAGATGACAGATGCAGGTCATGTATTCCGCTTCAAATATCACAAGAATGACTAGATTTTTCACTTAGACTGGTAATTCTGAGACATATTTCATTCATTCCAAAAATTGTATCGTTTCACTATTCTGTTTTACAGTCCTGGCGCACCACTATTACGGTGTTTCGCAAACGAAAGTGAAAACAGACAAGAACAACAGAGGGCGGGGAGGCGGTCACTGGGTTGGCGGGGAAGGAGGCGCTGGTTAGTTGATCTTCGTTATTGTAATGTGTTAATGGCATTGCCTTCTGTAATGATCCCTTAATTAAAGGAAGATGATAGATGAATTGATCATTTGATTAGGGTGAATAATTCACTTGATACAAGTGAATAATTAGGAGGGTATAATCATGTGCCGCTGAATTTACGTTACTACTTGCATTTCTCAGTTTTACAAATAATGAAACCTGGCATATGTGCATCTTGAATAGGATAGATGGGTGTTATGTTAATTTCGTTACAAGGTGTTTTTTGTGACTTGCGCAACTAGCCATGCATCACATTTGTGCCAAGCACCTCTCCCAACAAAGATTGCAGTCATGTTCAAAAACACTGTTAGAACCAGTGCTGGCTATTCTTAGACCTGAAAGATGTTTTCTAAGCGTAGGATTTAAAAATACATCACCCAATTTTATAGTCCTTCTGACCACTGTGGAATGAAACTGATGGAGTTGTTGCATGACTTGAGTGAGTCTGAAGGAATTTACTGTTTCTGCATTTAACAGTCATTGTGTAAAGTTTTCAGGTTTGAAGAATTTTGCCAGGCTCATGAATCTGTAAAATGAGATATGTATAAAGTAAGTGAGCCAAGAAACAGAGCCAGTGGAGTTTAGGGGAAATCTGGTGAACAGGCAAATTATTCTCCTGTGATTGCTATGAGTACCTTGTGTTTTGGATTGACAGTGCATCTTTCTCCTTTTCACTTCAGCCATGTCATCAGAAAAAAGGGCATCCAAGAAGGAGGCTGGTTTTGAAGGTATTGTGAAAGGTGAGGTTTTTCAGATGCTAGGTATTGGCCAGAGGGTGGAAACAATCACACATGCTATCTGGCAAGTGCTTCTGGACATAAGCATGATGATCAAGTATGATG
The DNA here is from genome assembly GCA_030062745.1 of Capitulum mitella. Lineage (NCBI taxonomy): Eukaryota > Metazoa > Arthropoda > Thecostraca > Pollicipedomorpha > Pollicipedidae > Capitulum > Capitulum mitella. The sequence goes on along the minus strand of CP099846.1, from coordinate 29,364,114 downwards.
AGGGGAAAAGAGATGAGGACATTGGTTTTGTTGTGCATGGTAAATGTTATGCTGGGCCTACATTACAGTACTGGACTGCACCCACTGTGTTAACCTATGCATAACTTACGTCAAGAACATGGAAATATTTTGATTGGTTCTACATGTATGCCAAACACTTCCTGTCTTCAGCCAAGCAATTATTGCAGATCTTAAGGTGCAGCTGTCCGAGCAGCTGAAATGTCTGGATGCCCGTGTTGACACACAGTCAGCTCTGCTTTTTGAACTGCAGGTGAGAAATTTGTTGTGTGTCTAAAAGGTTGTTACATATTCATAGATCACACATGTTTGTTTGCACCCCATTACTCCAAACAGTACCACAGCCTTTGTACATTAACACCACCTGTGACTTGCCACTGCAGTTCTGTGTTGCATCTAGTGTGCATTTTGGGTTTTATGTAATGTTATATTTTTGTGGGACTTGGGGTTTTTGCATGGGCTAAGATATTTGCATCTGTGCAGGTGAGTGCATTCTTACCTTCATTATCTAGGTAACTGATAAAAAGTAGTGCAGTAGAATGCAATGCCTTTCCCTGAATTGCTTGCCTTGTTTGTTCCAGGACTTTTTTCGGCGGCGAGCTGATGTGGAACTGGAGTACAGTCGAAGTCTAGAGAAGCTGCACAAGTCCCTCACACAGCGCCACAAAGACTTGACACAGAGGTGAGTGGGGCTGTAGCATTGCTGATCAGGAGTGCCCTTTTGAACTGAACCCTCCTGTCCACTGAATGTAGTGCAATCTCAGTGTCTGGTAATGCAATCTGTGTGTGTCTTGACTGGCACAGGTTCTGGGGGCTCAGTAGGCCTTTGGTCTGCCCACTTGTGCTGCTGACAGTGTTGGCTGCATATTGTGGCCAGTGCAGTCCCACCCAGTGGGCAGCATAATGATATAATTTTTGGGGGGAACTTCACATGCAGCAGCACTCTTGACTTTACTCTTGGAAAGTAGACATACAGCTTGCAAATTCTGGTAGCAGGTTTGTCATTCTTGTGTGCTACAGCACTGTCCCATTTTACCTCAACAGCACGAGTAAGATGCGTTTTGCCAAGAACATTCATGCACTTCACAAAGCGAGATAACACCAGCGTCATTCCGTCATTCCCGGACTGACGCTGGCGTCGGACGCGACTGTTTCCCCAGGCGGGAGCAGGCGCCGCTCTTCTCGTCGTACTGCTGCTGGCAGCGGCTGCTGCAGCAGACACGGCAGGAGGCGCGCGACCGCGCCACCCTCGGCGACGTCTACAGCAGCGTGGTGCCGCAGAAGCTGGCTAGGATCGGCGACGACCTCCTGCGCGCCCACAAACGAGTGAGCTGGGGGGGGCGCCCCCAGGACCGGAGGTCGCCGCTGACGCCAGCAGGGGGGGGGGGGTGACTAGGGGTGTCAGCCACTTGGCTCCAGGCATCCGATGTTCAGTCCACATTTCTCGTGTCGTCGATCGAGAGCTGGCGACGTCGAGAGCCGGCGGCGCTGACGAGGAGGACGGGGCGGAGGAGGCAGGCGCTGCTTGGATGTCGCGGCAACTGTCTGTCGTGGGGTTGTCGGCCAGGGAAGTTCATGAGGGGTGGTAATGTGCAGTGAGAACTCATCAAATGGGAACACGTGATACGTGATAAACATTACGATAAAGAGGAACGCGATAACGCGAACGATAAAGAGGAACATGATGAAGGTACAATAAGGAGGAACGTGATAAACCCTACATTAACTTTCTTAGACTTGCTTAAACAATTTGTTCGAAGTTTAGAGCAAACACTCACTGGTTTAAACTTGATTTCCTGAACAAGAAATGCTCGTTTTTGACAGTTTGGCTTTTAAAGACATTTCTTGTACATTGCCATGGAACTGGTTTGTTATATGCAATACTTAATACTGAAACTAGTGTTTTGACCACCTGCCTCGTGTATTTCATATGTAACTGACACATTTCTGGTCATGTTGTGTTGATTGATCTAGTTAGTTGTATCTCATTGTGGCATTTGTTGTCTTTCAGTGTCGACAGATTTGCACGGATACTCATGAGGAGCTCTTCAGGCTCATTCACGAGCTCCAAGTCTCCACCAAAACGTACAACACATACTACTCCCAGTTTAGCACAGCTGAAAGCAAACTGCAGTATGTGATCAACCAGAAAGCAAAACTGGAGGTCAACTTACCAGAGGACAAGCTGGACAAATCCAGAAAGTTTCGCCTTGTGGAAAAGGAAATTGTTAAGGTGATTTGACAGTCTCATATCATGTTTTTGCATTTCAAATTTCGCCAGTTTCCTGCTTGAGTCATTTTTTGTATTTTTGTACTTTTCCGCCATCCTCAGTTCCAGATCATAGAAGCATATGATTACTCGGTTCCTTATGAGCGAAGTTAGAACTTGCGTTCGATTTTTTTTTGAAAGAGGCATTTTCATACAACACCTGTGCGGTGACATCCTACAGCTGTGTGCACTTCAGTGCATTAGGTGGCCAGCCGTTAAAACGAGTAGGTATCGGCTGTATTAGTTCCATTCTGGACAATCCCGTCTCACGTTGGAGTAATGCCCTGCCGTCAACCATTTTGGCGTCCGCCGTCTGTAATCGGACTCCGCTCACAGCCGCCCCCGCTCTCCCCAGCGCCTCAACAAGTACCAGGACACGCGTCTGCAGGCGCTGCGTGCCCGCAACGACTTCATCCTGTGCCTGGAGGCGGCCAACGCGGCCGTCCAGCGCTACTTCGTGGACGACCTGCCGGACGCCATCGACTGCACGGACGTGGGCCTTCACGCGGCGCTGGAGCGCGCGCTGCTGATGGCGTGCGACGCGCAGGACGCCGTCATCGGCGGCCAGCGGCTGGCTGTCGAGCTGCTGCGCAAGGTGGCCACCGAGCTGGACGCGCGACAAGACAAGCGGCGCTTCGTCGAGGCGAACGGCGGCGCCTTCACGCTGCCCAGGAAGTTCGAGTTCGTGCCGTGCAAGGGCGATATCGTAAGTGGCCGCGGCGATTGTTGGGGACGGCGGGGGAGGGAGGGGCCGGTTTTGGATTGAGCCGCCATCCGAGGCGCGGAAAAGCGACCGGCGGCAGCGTGACCTCGCGTCGCGTTTGTTTTGCTTTGAATCCCGGCCTCTGTGGGAATGATAGCACCACATGTAGACTGATCAGTAAGACGGCTCGGCCTGGGCAGACACCTGTCTTCAGTTGACTGGTTTTTTTTTAACGCGCATTCAGTGCGGCCGCGGATTCCGGGCCGCGCTCCGTCGCCTCCGAACCCCACGTCACGGCACCGTCACCACTGCCGCCGCGTGACTGGGTGACGCCGCGCGGCGTGACGTGATGCCGCGCCGCCGCAGATGTCGCGCTACGACGTGGACCCGGCCATCCTGGAGGAGACGCAGCTGCGCTACGACGCGCTCTGCCGTCGCATCGACGCGCTGCGCACGGCCACCGACGAGCAGTGGAAGACGATGGAGACGGCCGAGCGTTCGCTGCTGGCCATGGCGGCGGCGGCCGAGCTGGACTGCGGCGCGCTCTTCCAGCCGCAGAGCCCGCCGCGGCCCACCGAGACGGCGCTGGCCAAGCAGCGCGGCGACCAGCTGGAGACGAGCCAGTTCTATCTGACGGTGCGCCGCCGCCGGCCGCCGGACGGCGCGCGCTCCTGTTGGAACGATCGCTGGGGGACGGGGAGAGAAAAAGTTAAATGTAGATTTGTACGGGAAGTGTGCATATCCTGTGATACCGCTCATTCCATGCCATTTTCGTTCGCCTGTGTTTTCTGACTGTTCTAAAAAGTTTTGGTTTTGGGGCTTTCAAAAACGCTTAAGTTTTTAAGGTCTTATTTAGGGCTCCATTTTAGGCTTTACTGATTAGGCCTGATTTTCTCCAGCACATTTTGCCGTGATCTGCTTTCAAGCGCGAGCCGACCGCGGGTGGCGGCGGCCGTCTCTCCGCTCTAACCGGCCCTCTCTGCCGGCAGAAATTCTCCGAGCTGGTGGCCGACTCGAGCCTGCTGGCGCGGCTGCAGGTGAAGCGCGAGCTGCTCCGCTCCGGTCTGAGCGAGCACACGCCCGAGCTGGGCCGGCCCAGCCGCGCCGTCTGCCCGCCGCGGCCGCGCCGCAAGCGTCCCGGCCGCGCGCCGGCCGACGGCCAGCCGCGCCTGTTCGGCGGCAGTCTGGTCGAGTACCTGGAACAGAGCGGTCAGGAGATCCCGCTCATCGTGCGCTCCTGCGTGCGCGTCATCAACCTGTTCGGCCTGCACCACCAGGGCATCTTCCGCGTCTCGGGCTCGCAGGTGAGGCGGCCCAGGGTGGTGCCGTCGGCCTGGGTGCGTGAGGGAACGGCGCTGTCGTGTGGAGGGATTTTGGTGCGAGTGAGTCTTGGGTTGACGGACCATGTGCGACAGGGTTGGAAAAGGTGCTGTTTTTTTTTATGTTGAAGAACGCCAAAAATATGGGCCCCAAAAATATTTTATATTCCAAAAGTTTGTTTTTATGCTTCATTAAAAAGCTTCATTATAACTATGTTGACAAATATGTGACTCAGCAAGCAAATGACTGTCTCTGGTAAGAAGCAGGTGTGATGTCAGAACCGAATAACATCAATATTGCCGAGCGAGACTGCTATTATCTTTGTAAAATTTCTAACTCCAGAACAAAAATTACACTCTGACACCAAGAACATTACCAAATTTCCAGCCCTGATGAACGAGGAGATGGAGTGGGTTTGCCTCTTGATGAGTTCTTCTGAGAAGTGTTTTCTCGAGTTTTGGCTCTCGCTGACGCGATTTAACGTGAATGTTTCTCGAAGGTTTTCTGCTTTTGGCACTATTCCAGTGACAGTTTTTTCTGGGGGGGGGGGAATGCAAAGGTATTCGGCTCTGCGATTAAGCGATGCCTTTAGCAGCCTCCCGCCATGATGTATTGTTTGGGGGGGGCAAAATTCGTACATCTGCATGCCTGTGTCTCCCCAACCATGGTGAATGGTACAGAAGATCGCGTAGTTTGTTCACTTTCCATCACTTTTGCCTCGTCACAAACGCCCTCACTATGTTCATGGCCATTGCCTCTTCGACCGTAAAGGGCAGAATCTAAGTAGCTGATTGTCCTGTCCCCGGTCTGGCTCGGGCGTCCTCTGTCCCGTTGCCCTCTGTCCTGGCCCTGGTACGCTGGAGACGCCTCCCTGACCGCGGTCGCTGCGCCGCCGCAGGTGGAGATCAACAACTTCCGCGACAGCTTCGAGCGCGGCGAGGACCCGCTGGCCGACGTGTCGGACGCCTCCGACATCAACTCGGTGGCCGGCGTCCTGAAGCTCTATCTGCGCGAGCTGCGAGAGCCCTTCTTCCCGACTGAGTACTTCGACCAGTGCATGGAGATCGCGCGTGAGTTTCGTCACCATGCACAGCACATTGTACATTGCAGTGCCGTTTTTTTTTTTGGGGGGGGGGTGAAATACAATGGATTATTTTAAGTTTCCATTCAGAAAATATACTTTTTTGGATGTGTTCATGTTGAGATGCCTTGCTGGCGTTGATCCCGAAGGAATTCATTTTGAGGGGCGGAACCCAAATCACCTTTTTAAACTGAAATATCCCTTTAGAGGATGTTTGAATGTGTTCATGTTGAGATGCTTTGCACACGTTGAACCCCGAGGAGTTCACTTTGAGGGGCGGAACGCAAATACCCCTTTTTAAACTGAAACATTCCTTTAGAGGATGTTCCATCCTAACACTTGTTTTGGCCTGGGATAGTCAAGTTGTAGCATCTAGCTTTAGAAACCAGTCTGTTACATGCATTTTATCTTTGAACTCTTTACCTACGGAAGTTCATTGCGATCTCTTATGGTTTTCCTGTATCCTGTTCGGCCGTATCCTATTTACAACTGTTCCATGACATAATGAATGGATGTAGGTCAATGGTCGCAGCGTTCATGGGTCTGCACAGGCCCGCATTGTGTGATATCATGGGATGACTGACAACATGACGACATATGACTACATATTGGACGTTTTAATGAGCTATATTTTCTGAATCTTCTGAACACTTGTCGGGATAATTCTGCTGAAAACGTTTTGAGCAATGCTCCTCATACCAAACAAATCGATTTGTTTAAAAAGTCGACCAACGTCGAAAACTTCCTTTAATTTCTGTTGCATTTTTTCATCCTTGTAGTTGTAATGTATTTCATTATCTTGATATATGTTTCTCAGTACCATTTACCAGCCGGCCGCCTGTTACTGAGATGGACACGCCGCTGTCAGTGTCGCTGTTCTACAGGCCGGTGGTGTGATGACGGCCGCTTGTTTCAGAGCTGAACAGCACTGAGGAGCGCACGGTCCGGTTGCGGGAGATGGTGGCCACTCTGCCTCGCTCGGTGCAGATCGTCATGCGCTACTTGTTCGCCTTCCTCAGCCAGTGAGTGCCCCGGCGTGAGACAGGGCGCACTGCCGTCTTCTGTGGAAATTTGTCTTGTCGAACTACACAAGCTTGCTGCTTCTTTTGACTTGTTTTCACTCTGCATTTTGCAACAGTACAACATTTGAATCGTTTTGATGTGTTGCGCAGAACGTTTTTGTGTTGGTTCACGCCAGAGACCGTAAACTGCTCATTGCATCTAATTCCAGGTATGTAGTGCAGGGAGTTACATTTGTTGACAATATAGAATGACCGCCTTCATTTCGCAGCCTTTCCGAGTTCAGCGACGAGAACATGATGGAGCCATACAACCTGGCCATCTGCTTTGGGCCGACGCTGCTGCCCATCCCGGAGAGCAAGGACCAGGTCCAGTACCAGAACCTGGTGAACGAGTTGATGAAGCACATCATCCTCCGCCACGAGGAGATCTTCCCGCGCGACGGCGGGCCCTTCTACGAGAAGTACATCAGCCAGGGCCCAGACGAGGCCGAGGACATCGGGGAGGCTCCCGTCGAGTCGGCCGCCTCCGTGGACGAGCCGGACCAGGAGCCGCCCTCCGAGGACGGTAAGGAGCCAGAGTGGTCCTCTGAGGAGGCTGAGGGGCTCGAGTAGTCCTCCGATAACGTTTAGGATAGTCTTCTGAGGACTGAGGTTCTAGAGTTGTCCTCCGGAGGCATTGAGAAGTCAGAATGATCTCCCGAGGATGTCGAGAAGCCAGAGTAGTCCTCTGTGGACAGTGAGAGCCGTTGGCTGTTTTCTGAGGATGTTAACGAGCCGGAGCTGTCCGCTGAGGACGCTGAAGATCTGGAACTGTCTTCCGAGGGCAGTAAGGAGCCGCAGCCGTTCCCGAAAGGCGGTGATCGGTGGGAACTGTGTTCTGAGGACGGTGAGATGCTGTAACTGTCCTCCCACGGATGGCACTGGGTCGGAGCTGTCCTCCATTTTTTTTTTTTATGCGCGCGCTGCCCTCAGTTTGTAGTGAGATGGCAGTTACTCCCAGATTCCCATTGCCTGAGCCTTTTCCTCGGATTATGGCGGTTAAAAGTGCGTTGTCTGAATAGCAGCTCTTGCAGATGGGATATTCATGTTAATCATACACTAAAGTCTGGACCACCTTTCGTATGCTGGGCTTAAAGACTATTTTTTTGTTGTAACACACGTTTTGCTAGCGTGAAGTCTTCATGTTATGGCCGTATTTTATGTAGCTTTTAATTTTATGTTTTATTGGTATTGGCACACCGGTACGTTTTTGTCTTCTTTTTATGTTTTATATATATTTCCCATGCTGTCTTTGTTTTCTTAGCCGCTGTTTTTCCATTTTGTTTTACAGATGCGACCCTCAAAGAAAGGGAGAGGGACATAAGTTTGCAGATATTTGGCAGTAAGTGGATGTCTTTATCCCCTCATCATATTGCGATGCAGTATCCGTTTTCTTTCATCATGAGATACGCACCACCACCTGATAGGGCCATTCACGGGGTTTTATTTTGCGATTGTTTGAGTTGCATGAGGTGCGTCGTAATCGGACACACAACGCGGCCGCATGACGATGCAAAATGGCCGCCCGAGCATCGTGCACGGGGTGTTGCAGTATGCGCCAAGTGGAAACTGTTGTTGCAGCCGGTGAATAGCGGCGCATGTACTTTCGGCACTGCAGTGACGTCTGCTTCAGAACCTGATTGTCGTATGAATTATTTATGGTAGCGATTGTAAACTCGTGACGCAACCACAGCACAAGCCCGAGCCTCGTTATGGCTCTGACGGAGGCTTGTTTGTGATCCCTTCGCCTCTGCATCCTCGTACAGTGTTGGGAAAACTTTCGTTTTCTGGTGTCAAGAAGCACCAAAAAATTTGTACTCCAAGAAGAATTTTGTACTCCAAAACGGTCATTTGCCCCTCCCCAAGAAAGACATGGATATTTCTACTCATCCAGGGTTTCAAGTTGCCTAGCATCCCCCCCCCCGGATAATGATTTACCACTCATACTCAGCCATTGAAGTACGCTCTGACGAATCCGCGGCCTGCCCGCCTTCCACCCCTCCCCCCCCGTCAACGACTCCGCTGACCTACCAAGTAGACCCAGGAAACTGGTTTGCTTCCCCAAACAGAGCCACTGGATCCGCTCCTGCTGGCCACATATGCTTGCAAAGCACCTAGTTAGTCCATGTTTCTCACGTAAACGCATGACATTTTATACTCCAAAACAGAATTTGTGTTCCGACACCAGGAAGAAAAACCAGGTTTCCAACACTGTCCTCGTAGCACCTTCACTCGATGAGATGTGCGACTCCGCCCAAACCACCTGACTCTCATGGCCAAACCGACCAGACTTACCAGGTCCATCTGACGTGACCTGACCAACCGACCAGACCCGCCAGACCTACCAAACCCACCCGACCTGACCTGACAAACCTACCTGACCCACTTGACCCGCCCGATCCACCTGGTCCGTCAGACCCACCCAGCCGCCCGTCATACTCACCAGACCAGGGTGGCCACGTGACCTGGCAAGCCCAACAGCGCCTCATGACCCGGCTGCGGTCCGGTGGCGGCCGGTGACCGCCGCGTGGCCGGCTGCCGCAGAGAGTGAGCAGCTGGAGGCGGTGGCGCAGTTCGACTTCGCGGCCCGCTCGGCGCGCGAGCTGAGCTTCCACAGCGGCGACGTGCTGACGCTCTACAGGCAGGTCTCGCCCGACTGGTGGCGCGGACACTTCCGCGGCCAGGACGGCCTCGTGCCCGACAAGTACATCATGCTCAGGATCAGGTGGGTCACCACTCTCCGATGGGGTAGCGGCCTTATGCCTGGCAAGTACATCATGCTCAGGATCAGGTGGGTTACCACCCTCCGGTGGGGCAGCGGCCTCGCGTCCGACAATTACGTCATGCTCAGGATCAGGTGGGTCGCACCTCTCGGGTTGGGACCGTGGTCTCGTGCCGTGCAAGCTCATCATGCTCAGGATCTGCTGGGTCGCGCTTCTCTGGTGGGGACGACAACCTGTTGCCTGGTAAATACAGCATGTTGAGGATCAGGTAGGTAACCCAGATGCAGTACGACTTGCGATGTGGGTGAATGTCCGAGACCCCTGGGTCAGGTCCGAAAGAGCGCGGGCTGTAAAGAATTGTCGAGATTCTGTGCGAGTTTGTACGTTAGCAGTACGCAGTACCCGACGTTTCTCTTGGGGTGAGAGGGGACGTGTTAACGGATTGGCCGTCCCTATTGTACCGGAACTGACCACGTCAGCTGGGCGCGTGCCGCCGCTGACCCTGGCGCCGGCCGTTCCAGGGACGAGGACCGGGCCAGCGGCTCCGAATCTGGCAGCCAGCCGCGCGCCTCCGTCTCCGGCGACACGGCGGCGGCCGCCACCAAGAGCACGCGCTCCTCCACCTCCACCCTGTCCACCGTGTCCAGTTCCTCCGCGCAGGAGCCGGCCGAGGTACTGGAGACGTCCGTGTAGCATGCCGGCCCGGGAGACTAAGCGTTTGCCGTCTAATTTCGGTACACGGACGTCGTTGTGGGGTTGCGCCAGAGGTGGCATCATGTAACACTGCTTGTGTGTATATATCGCGCTCGGCTCGCGTGCTTGTTTCACTGATGCTTGCTTTCAGTTATTTTATGTCCACTAACGCCAGTAAATAGCACGTGGTATTTCGAGTACATGAACACTGGCATGTGTCCCTTTTGGAAGCGACCATTGTTAGTTTTCGAAACGTGAGTTCGTTTTGATTTCCCGCCGCTGCGCCTCAGAATGGCTTGGGCTCGCTTCTCCCACTCTTTTGGCATTCTGGGAGCTCAGTATAGGGAGCACAGGGTACGGGACAGCGTGGGCCGCATAGCCTGAGCTTCGCGAACCCAAAGAATCACCACCACGCAGTTAGAGCTTTTGAATGGGGTACAGCCGACTTTATCCACCGAATGTGCATTTGGTTATGAGTGGGGAGTAGCGCTACAATACTTTCTTGGTATAAGGTATAAGGTGTAAGGTGCTGGCTGAAGATTTGTGAGAGGCCCTTGCTGGTGACTGTTATATTTTTTATCGCATGGCCAACAAGCACAAAGTGCTTACTGGCTATGTTTTACTTAGTTCCTCAAAGCATGCATTTGGAACAGTTTGTGGTGTCACCAAGTTAGTGAAATATCTCAAGATCGGATGCATGATGGATTGTCTCCATAAATTACCTTCAGCCTCTGTCGTTTTGCCATTATCTGGAAGCAGCGTAAAAGCTCGAACAAAGGGCTTATGCTTTGGACGGCCCTCTACCGTACCTACCGTACTTAGTCTGTGGGTGACTGTGCGGGGCCTGTCAGTAGTGGATTAGGAATCGCCCGCATTCAGTTACCAATCATGATTGAGCTTGCAGTTGCACTGGACCGAATTGGAGGCAGGGTATAACGCTATAGGCTGTGAATGATACGGGCGAGCTAATCTGCATATTGCTTGGGTGTAGCGCGATGGGTGATAACGCTATCCACGTGCTGTGACTAGTACGATAGTACGGTTGTGGAGTATTCTCACTGCTATATAATAGTGTCTCGTGGCACGTGACTGACGGAGGTGGTCTCGGCGGCCGGGGGTATGCGGTAGCCGACTGCTGGGGTCTCCTGGTCCGTGCCGGCGGTGTCGGGTGTGGGCTGCGGTACTAACCGCGCACCGGCGGCGCCCGGCCGTCGGCCGCTGCCATGCCGGAGTCGGTCCTGACCTGCCTCTTCCGGCGGGCCGTAGGAGCGCTGGGTGCCGGACCGGAGCGCCACGCTGCCGCGCGGCGGCGCGCCGACGCCGGCGCCGCGCGCCGTCTCCCTCTCGCTGCTGCACCGGGCGGCGACCGAGCGCGGCCCGGCGCCGACCGAGCCGGCCGTCAGTCCGCGCCGCCGGCCGGCCGAGCAGCGTCGCTCGGCGCCGCCCGCCCCCGCCCCCGCCGCCGACGGCGAGGACGGCGAGGGCGAGCCGACCGGCCGCTGGGCCGACGGCCAGCGCAGCCCCGAGGACGGCTTCGCCGACGGCTGGGACGGCGCCGGGCCAGCGTTGGAGGTGACGCTCGCCGAGCGCTGGACGAACGACGAGCAGGAGGCCGGCACCGACGAGCTGGAGCTGGCCATGCGCCAGATCGAGCTGGTGACGGAGCGGCTGCGCGCCGGCCAGCTGTCGCCCGACGAGCATGGCGACCCGCCGCCCCCGGCGCCGGCCAGCGCGCGCGCCGCTCCGCGCCGGGCCGCCGCCGCCGCCGTCGCCACGCCGCCGCCACCGCCGCCGACCGGCAGCGTGCTGTCGCGGCGCGCCCTCTGGGAGAGCCGGGCGGCGGCCGAGGCCGGCGAGCCGCGTCGCCTCTCGCTGAAGCACACGCCCGACCTGGTGATGGACCTGCCGGCCGAATGGAGCTGTCTGCAGCGCAGCGCCAGCGGCTCGTCCGAGGAGGGCGCTGCCGTGCCGATCACCGGCGCCGAGACGTTCGCGCGCCAGGACCAGTGCACGGTGAAGCGCGGCGGACGCGTCTCGCCGCCGGCGCGGCCCGACTCGGCCGCCGCCGGCCGCCGTGCCGACGGGCCGGCCGCGCGGCCCGCGCCGGTGGCGCAGGCCGCCGCCGGGCAGGCGCCGGGGCCGGCCGGCCGGGCCGCGGCCGCGGACGGCCCTCGGCCGGCGGCGCCGCGGCCCGTCCCGATCGTGGCGCCCGTCGCCGAGCGGCCGCTGCCGGCCACCGGCGAGGACGAGCCCGGCCGGCTCGGCGCGCTGCGGCCGCAGGCCAGGGTGAAGCCGCAGCCGGCGCGCAAGCCCAGCCCCAAGCACCTGCTGAGCGCGGCCAAACAGCCGCCAGCCGCCTGAGGCGGCCCGAGAGACCGGCCGACCACAGCGACCGACCAGTGGACCACGGAGGAGACGGACGCCGGGGCCCTCCCGACACCCGCGCGACGACTAAGTCATGTGCCAAGCACGCCCCGAGTAGCGGCTGACCGTGTCAGACGCCGCGAGCTGCGAACGCGCAGCTGCCCGCTTGCCAGGCGCGACGAGGCGCCGCGTGTACTCGAGCTGGGCGCTGGGCCGCCCGGCCTGCACGGAAAGGCCCGCGGTTTGACTGTGTTTGAATCCATACCTGTCACTGCCAGGAAGCTGGCGGATGGCCGTTTGCTGGATGTTGGTAGATGTTCGGGGCTCGGACGTGGCGTGGCTGCCCGCCCTCCCTGTTTGACGTTTTACCCGACCAGACGCCGACGTGCGTCTCGGTCGTGCGTTGCGTTTGGACGGCGTTGCTCATAAGCAGAGGCATCTTTAAATGTTTATCGCCGTTCACTGTGGCTGTTGTGACGTGCAATGGTGGCGGAGTAGTTCACTCAAGAGTCGTGCTTGTGTTCCAGTTATCGCAAGGGGCGCGTCGGTGTCGCTCAAGTCGTGTTTTACGTTAGATGTGACGGATGTACTCAGCTGCATTACCCGCGCCACGGTTGAAGCCAGGATGTTTCAAGGCAACGAGACTGTCTCAGTGACTCGCCAATAGCGCTGGTGACAGTTGCATTACTAGTGAATCTCGCCGTTGACGAATCTCATCAACGATGGGTGTAGATATGTTAACATAATTAGCACGTTCACGGGCCCGTGCAAGTTTGTTAGCTGTTGACGTTTGCTTCCAAGGTGGAGCGTAAATATACAGTTTTCGACAAGCCTGTGATTCCAGTAGTCGTTCATGTATACTCTGCATGGTGACTCGGTTGTGTTATCATAAATATATTGAGGAGGCATTAGACGCTCGTCTTTTTTCGTTCACATCGTGTACCCACATATGCAAGACTTTTGTAGCATTGCCTATGATTCGTTTTTTCTGTAGGCCTTTTCCTTGAAGCGCCCAAATGAAGATGTCACATGGATTCAGATGGGGTCCATACCTAATTTTTGTTACTACAATAGATTGGCGGTCAGCGTAAAGGTGAACCGTCCCTCCGTACATTTCGGTCTGCTTTGCACGAGCACTTGTAATGTGGGCGATTAAAGGAAATGGCCTTTTGAAAAAAAGACGGATTATAGTTGCCTCAGGTGCCACTGATAGTGTGGAATTTCGACTGCTTTTGCAATATTTACAAACCAATATTTACTGAAATCCCGTGAGATGGTTGCTTGTTTCTGATAGCTCCCACCCGGGGGATATCTGTTTCCCGTATCGCTTTAATTCGGATTGATGCTACAAAGAACATCATTATTTGTTGATACAGGTCCGTGATGACATTCCCACTCAGTTGATAACGATTACGTTCTTTGGAATATAGGTGCGTGAGAGTGGCATTGTTATAAAAGCGAAACATTTCGTCACAATTTGGTACGTCTTCGTCAATGGGATCAGTGCTTCACGTATCTCACTGACGAACTCATCAAGTGCCGAAATATTCAGGCTTTTGTAACAACCCCAGTGTACTCACGTGTATTCCGAAAAACATATCATTATTTCGTGTTCCCATTTGCTAGACGAGCTGCTGAGAAACAATCTAGAGTCGCTTAGTGAGCAACTGAATTATCGAGAACAACTTTTTAAACCACCGTATCGGTTCTTGGCATCCGTGAGCAGACATTGCACGACTGTCTGTTGGTGCGTCGGATTTCGATAGAGCAGTGTGATTCATATGGCCACGAAGATGGTGCACTGTTTACCCTCGATAATCACTCAGTCGACAGGGCAGTGTATTTGCAGACGGGACGTAATCTTCACAGGCAGCGGAGCAGAACGCCTCGCAATGCAGCGCCCGCGGAGCCGAGGGAACGAGGGCTGCAGTCATAATCTTAACAGTCAACATCTTTGGGACACTGACGAGCATCTGCCCGTCCGTTAAGGCCTGGCCGCGGCCGCCACAGCAGGCCGTGACCTCGAGAGCGCGCTCTGAGCCGCATGGGTTGGTCCTGCCGGCCTCCAGTAGCGGCTGTAAGGCGTGGCCTGGCCATCCCTGCTAGTCTCAGTTCGGCCCGCAGCCCCCGGTAACGTCCGTCCGAAGCTCGCAGAAGACGCCGCCGCGCCGCCGACCAGTAACGGCGTGTCCACGCTCCGGGCAGGGGGCCCTCGCGTCAGAGCTGAGCGGTCGCGGCTCCGGGTACGGTACAGTGAGCTACATCGGCAGGCGGCCGGGGTCAGCCGGCCTGCCGCCGCTGGCGCTGGTCCTCCACGATCGAGCGCGCCAGGGCCGTGATGTTACCCTGGCCGAAGCCGCGCGCGCCCCTCCGCTCCAGCACCTCCATGAAAAAGGTGTCCTCCTCGAACAGCGGCTCGCTGAAGATCTGCATCAGGTACCTGAGCGAACAGCACCTTGGTCAGGTGTAACTTCCGTGCCTGCCTCGCAAGGTCCCGCTCAGAAATCCACGCCAGCCATGTGACAGGAAACGCAAGCAATCGTCCCAGGGATTATTTACAAAAACTTGCCGTTCGTTTCCTAAAACGATGGCAATTCATCCCTGTGCATCTTGTCACTGTTTCACAAGTTCCTTCGCTGAACACCGTGTGTACGAAGCACCTTGAGCCACGTAGGCGTGGCACTGCGGTCAGACGTGCGAACGACAAGACGGCGGCGACGAGCCACGTCAGCAACCCCTCGTTTCCGCGTGACGTCGGACTCGCCTGTCGGTGCTGTCGGAGTCCTCGTCGGCCTCCGAGTCCAGCAGGAGTCCCAGCTGGCGGAACAGTCGCAGCTCGTCCCCGGAGATGCCGGCGCCGGCGATCTCGGCGCCCTTGCCCGTCTGACGGCGCACGGTGAATTCAGCGCGTGGGTGATTCAGTCAGCGCACGGACGGCACGCGGAGAAGCGCAGGGTGTTACGCCAAACGAGGGGAGGGTGTGCCAGTCCACTGGTGCTAGTCCACTGGCGGATATCGCAGGCCGCTGTAGGGTGTACCTAATCCTGACGCCGTGATAAATATGATCCGCAAGTCACCAAGACCACGGCTGCGGATGAATGTGTGATCTTCCAGGATCATAATCACTTGCAAACGGCATCGCAGCCGAGGAAACAGCTCAAAAATTAAGGGACATCCCGCCGCCGCCTAGCGTGCCCAAAACGAAAATCCATTCAATCATAGCGATTATTTTCTAGCCTATCTATTTATTCTATCCAACTATCTAACTAGCTGTTCTACCCATTCATTTCTAACAGAGTGACTGCACAGACCGCGGCAAACTAAGCGAGGGCTGTTTCGCTGGCGCAGAGCCCGCCTGGCCACGGCAAGCACAGCTCCGCCGACGCCCACCTGGCCGTAGTAGGCGGGCGGCGGTCTCCGGAAGCGTACGCCCCGGCGCGTCATGTCGGCCACACGCGGCACGATGCCACTCGTGTGAAGGCCTATGTGCTGCACGCCCGGGCTACCGTGCTCCCGGATGAACGTCTCCACGTGGGATGAGTCTGGGGGAGGCCGTGCTGTGGTGAGAGCTGACGGAGACATCGGGAATGTGCGGGCCCACAAGGCGCCAGCAATGGCCGTTCGCGGAGATTTGTGACGACAACATTATCAGGCGTCGTTACTTGACAGAGGGCAAGTTAATGTTTACGTATCGCCATGGCAAAACAACTGCACAGATAACGGATCACCAGAGCGGACGAATGGTGTTCGACAAACACGGTAATGGTCTGGTCCATTTTCGCTGTGTCCAGCAGCCACGTTTTTGGTTCATGTTCATGTTCATGCGGTGCTCAGTGTTAACATGTAACAACGTGGGTCTGTTTCCCGCAATTATTTTGTCCCCGTTCGGACACCCAAAGTGCAGTGGTAGGACTGACGAACTTCTTTTCCCCGGCCGGACACACGACATCCGTTAAAGTTCAAGAGCGGTTCCGGCCATGCACGAAGCGGCGAGTCAAACCGACCAGTTCTCCAGAAAAAAAACACGAGTCTTACCGTGTAAGCTTTCGGCGATGACGAACTTGAGCGTGGGGTCCTCGGGGGAGGTCGGCGGAGACTGCAGGCCCGTCTCTGCGCAGCGCCAGTACTCCATGGCCTTCAGCGCCATCCCCACCTCTCCGTCCAGCCGCACTCCGTCCTCAGGACTGTCCTGGCTGCCGCCAAACACGCGCTCAGAGCTGGCAGGGAGGCCAGACACCACACAACGTCTCACCATATATACCCCTGCCCCCCAAAAAACCACATCCTCAGAATGCGCAGCAGTCCATCTGGAACTGCAGAGTAGCCCACACTGCAGCCCGTGTGAAATCACAAGGCAACCTGACAACACAGTTTTTTGGCAAGATTGCAGACGATTTGAAATTACGGTCTGATACGGCAGACCTGAAAGGCTTGGCCGAAACTGCTGCCTATCTCTGTCCACACTGCCAACTTGCATCTGATGGATGTAGCGGAACACTTAAACAAACAGGAAGCATAACCAGTTTGCGGTAAGACGGCTGGCGGCCAGAGACCCTTCGCGCAGTTCTGGCCATGTCGGAGCTGTGGGACTAAGGAAACAAGTTTCAGTGACACTTTTTACGACGAAAAGAAGGCGTTTAAGGGCCAAGGATCGGGATTAACGAGGATGCGAGGGCAGATACCCGCCCGCAGTACGCGGTCCTCTTCCGGACCGAGCCGCGGTCTACACCACCTCGACTCACAGACAGAGGTTTAGCCGGGCGCCAGGATCGCCACGCACCTGTTGAGCCGGAACCTGGTCATGCCGAACACGCGCCGGTACCAGTCGACCAGCGGGCCGCTCTCGCCCCCGCGGCACGTCAGCGTCACGTGGTCCACGAAGTCGTTCTGGCGGCCGCGCGGCTCCGGCGCCACCGCCGCCGGCCCGGCCGCGTCCAGGAAGCGCGGCAGGAAGGCGCCGCCGTACCGGTCGCTGTTGACGAGCGTGTGCACGACGTCGCCGCAGACGGAGCCGACGACGGCGTACTCGGCGCTGCCGTCGGCGTCGGCCACGGTGACGGCCGGCTGCAGGAGGCGGCCGCCGGCGCGCGCCGCCCGCTCGGCCGTGCGCCGCACGTCGCGCACGCGCAGCGCCACATTGAAGACGGAGTCGCGCCGGTGGCCGGCCGCGCAGCAGAACTGCGTCCACGGCTCGCCGCCGGTGAAGCGGGCGTCGGTGGGCGCGTCGGCCGGCACCTGCGGCGGGCGGGGTGGAGGTGGCGTCAGACGAGCGGCCCTGGCCGGCTGTCGACTGTGGGACTGGCACCGGCCCGGTTTGGTGTGACCTTCTGCAGCATTTTGGACTCCAAGCCAGTGTCATCTTCGCGGTAACAAAGTTGTGGCAGTCACTTCATCGCCATTTGCGCCTCATGGAACTGGTGCCAGACTTGGTGAATCCCTAGTACCCATCATTACAACCTATCAACGTGGGATTGCCTACTGGTCCTCCCGCTACTCGGGCAAACCGACGGCATCCGAACCCCGACTTCCCGGCACCTTTTTTTTTTCACTCCCAGCCCACACTGACATCCCATTGAATCCTGTACCACTAAGGCCCAGCAGCCGGCCCGGTCAACTGCTGGCGTTTGCGCGTGATGACGTCACCTGCTGGTGTTTCTGCGTGATGACGAAGGTGGCGCGGCCGCTGCTGACCACCCACTGGAGGCAGCGCGGCGTCAGCCGGCCGCCCAGCCGCCGGAACCCGAAGCCGCCGGTGAAGAGCCGGAGCAGCCGGCCGGCGTTGGACGTGCACACCTCCACGTGGTGCAGGCTGGCCATGACGGCGGCCGCGCGGCGTCTGCGGACGGCCGATCCGGGTCACGGCAGGTCACAGAGGTCATCGAAGGCCGCGGGAAACCGTTGACAAACAGCCGGGCCCAACGCCGGCGAACATGCCGCTGACGGGCGGAGAGATGCGGTGGAAGGTCTCGTTGAGGATCGTCCGGCTGTGGTTTGAGCAGGGGACGGAACCTGCGGTCAGCTGAGAGGCGCGGCCTCAGTACAGCGCTGCCAGTCGTGGCATCAGAGCGAGACTGCCGTACACCACATTCACGACGTACGGCAGACAGACTGGGACATCACGCTGCAGACAGCGTAAACGTACGCAGCGAACGGATACAGCAAACGTACCGCTGTGTCTCAGCGCGCCTCCCGGGAGTCGGGGGCCGGCGCCTCAGCGCCGCCGACCTTCCGTCTGTCTGCGGCCCGCGGGGCTTTTTCGTATCACGCCGCCTCGTCCTGGAACCGCCTGCCGCCGGACATCACCGCCTCTCGAACCCGTGGAGAGCTTGTGCGCAAACTTGACGAGTCATCTCCTATACCCTGACGTGTCCGACTGCCTAGTTTTATATGCATAACTATTGCGCATGTGTTGCACTGAAACGACTCAAATCAAACAGTAATCTACGCGCTGGAAAGATTTGTAAATACCTAAACTGAACTGAACTGAACGCGAACTGCCCCAAACTTTCCGTTCCAACAATGCCCATGCAAAACGATTTCCCAAGTAGCACCGATGATTTCCGCCTTTTCAGCCTCTACCAGCGTACGTCCAACATAACATGCCATTCAAGACGGTCCATATCTTTCCAACAGTCCGCAACACACGTGACTGCGGTTGCATGTGTGTTGTTGTGTCTGTGTTGCGCAGTCACGTGTGTTGGACTTTGGGAACAACAGCGACTGATCAGCCCGTATCCTGTTACGAGATGATGACCCCGGTCCCTTTGGCACAGTGGTCGTCCTGGCCGGATCTCCCGCGAGGCAAGCACGTGTCACTTGACCTGACACCGATCCGACTCTGGTGTGTACAGGCACGTAGCCAGGATTTTCCTCAGGGGGGAGGGGGGGAAATGTCAAATTTTGCCATATGTCACAGGCATATGACGAAATTTACAAGAAAAAGCAGTAATTTTAGGCAATTTATCTCATATTCATTGCACAGGGAAACATGTTTGTTTTTGCAACATATATATGATTACTATTACGTATTCATGCGAAATCGCCATGTATCTAGTGTAGACCACATGGCTCAGGGGGGGAGCATGGCCCCCCTTGGCTACATCCCCGGGTGTGTAGCACGTCATGTGGTGTAACCGCGGACGAGACAATGCAATGAGCCGCTGACCCGACTGTGCCTCCTGCAAAGTGCCCGGGGCAGGGACGTAGCCGGGGAGGGGGGTATGGGGGCCATGTCCTCCCCTTGAGCAAAGCGCTCTTCACTAGATTCTGAGCGCGATTTCGCAGGAATACGATCGGCATATGACAAAATTTGACACTTGCCCCCACCCGAGGAAAATCCTGGTTATGTGCCTGGCCCGGACGTAAACAGGTAACATGGCTGAAGTCTGGTGCGGATACCGCATTGAAAACGCGAGGTTCTGTGCCGGACACGAGACACCGGCTGTTCCGGTTACTGGCCCCGTCTCGCCACGCTGCATTCTTCGCTGCCCGGAAAGGGATTGCGTCATCCTTCCCGGCGGCCACCGCCGAGCGCGCCAGCCTTGCCAGTGCGGACTGCGAAACCCGCCAGTGGACCAGCGCCGCATACAGACTCATGGGTGCACCGTCTATTCTTTGGGTGGTACTTGGGACATCGGAGCTATAGGGCTCCGACCTATAGTAGTAGAGTGGTATAGTAGTGTAGTAGACCTATAGACCTATATATATAGACCTATAGCTCCGACCTCCAGGAGTCGGAAATATGCACGCCTCTCCCGAAACAAAACGGATAACTTTTCGGGCCTCAGATCAGAACTGCACTCCGAACAAAGTCTTATGTCATGTTTTGAAGGTCAAGAGAGGTGGGTGTTCCATGGGCGTCTCGGGATGGGGAGCCCCGATCGAATGCCTCACGTTAGGGCTGCGGGGTCTGGCAATCCATGTTATGAACGGACACTGAGATGTGACATCACTGCTGCTCTACGTTGCACACAGTTACGGTTACGTTGCACAGGAGACTCGGCGCACCACTCTGTGACTTACCTCAATTTTAGTCCCGAAAACCGAGTCGGTCGCCGCGCTCCTGAGTTGCAACACGACCAGGGCAACGAGCGCTCCTCGTTTCACCTATTTAATCCGAACGATCAGCGACACGAAACATCTGCACCACTCGTATAAAATTGCATAACGCGTACGACCGCCTTCGACACGACAGTTCCGGCGGAGGATGCACGGGCGCTCCCAATGCCACTGGGATAAGTATAGCCGGGTTACGTCGGCGGTGGCAGTCAGCTGACGAGGAGGTGGTCGATGGCTGACGACCAATCAGAGCCGAGGGACCTTTCCCCTCCCCATTTCCCGCATGCCGGCGATCAGCCGGCGGTAGGGGAGGCGTAGCACGTGCTGAGCTCGCTCGTGAGCACGACAGGCAAGTAGTCAAGGGGGAGAAAGGCCATCTCCCGAGGCAAGCAGTTTACACTAGATATTTAGCGATTTCGCGAGAATACGGAATAGTGATAATATATACACTAGCAGACAGGGACGGCTGATTGCATTTTCGGCTGGGGGGGCAAGCTCTGTCGGATCAACAACCGACCTCATTTGGGTTACCTGCTTTCCCCATCCCGAAAAAAATAACTGAATTTCGTTCTTTTTACTATCGCCCAGTTTTTATTTAAATAAGCAAACCTTTTTCCCAGGTTTTGGCGCTAGTGCACACTTGTGTTCTCCAAAATGCATGGATTTTTCTATTTAGGTCGGTATCAATTGCCATTTTTCAGGTCTTTGCCATTGGGCATCCATGTACATAATTAGACATAAACATAAACATACATAAACAGAAGCTTGCATAATGGCGAATTATGCAAGCTTCTGCTTATTATTATGTTTGCGTTTACATCACAAATTCAACATCATTATAAATACATTTTTAAACGGTTGAGAGGCAGTTTCCTTCCACAACATTCAATTATAACTCGACACTTAAGTAACAAAGCTCTTACAGACTATCACACGAGAACGAAATCATTATCTCAAGCACTTGCCAAAGCAGCTCTGCCTGTCCCCCACACACGCATAATGTAGCAATGCCAGCACCAAATCTCTGACATAATGGACCAGGGGCGTAGCCAGGATTCCGCCCAGGGGGAAGGAAAATTGTATCAAAAGGACCCTCGAAACTAATGGGACCCCTCGCCAAGGGCGGATCCAGGATTTCGCTAAGGCGGGGAAGGGGGTGGAGGCAAATGGTCAGAGCGGAACCCCCATTGTTGCCCTTCAGATATGGAAAATGATATAATTCTGCTTTTACGATACAAAATGACCGAAAAAATTTCAAACGTGTCACCTTGTTTAAGACAATTCTGGGTTTTGTTTCCGAACAAGGTGCCCGAAATATGATAAAAACGGCGAGATTTTAGGCGGTTTCGTCCCTCCCATCATTTGAAATGTCGTGTCTGTATCTGGTCCAGGAGCCCGTCTGTCCGCCCCCCAATCCCGTAGCTTCTGGAATTCTTTTAGTTAAGGTTAGTTTAGTTTAGTTTAGTTTAGCTTAGGTCAGCTTAGTTTAGGTTCCCTCTTGCAGTTATAGGGGCACTTTTGGTGGTCTCGGGCCGTCTGCCGTGCCAGGATTCTCTAGTGGTCTCAGGTTCCTTTTACAGTTTCACGTGTCCCGCGGGACGTCTCAGGCGCTCCTCTGGGAGTTTCAGGAGCACCTCGGACAGTCTAAGGGACCCATCTGGCAGTTTCAGGGACGCTTAAACCATCTCGGTTTCCTTCCTGTCGTCCCTGGGACGTTTTTGCCGTCTAAGGAGCTCCTCAGGCACTAAAAAAAGGCCCTGTGTAAGTCTCTCTCTGCTGTGACAGGGGCGCTTCTTACAATCGTCTACGTCCTTTCCCCGTTTCACGAGCAGTCTGGACGTCTCAAGGTCTAGTAGTTTCAGGAGCCCCTCTGGTCGTCTCAGGGGCCCCTATTGCTAGAGACTTCTAGTTAGCAGTCTCAAAGAGCCCTCTCTGGGAGTCTCAGTGGACCCCTTGCGGTCCTGGATACCTCTCTTATCGTCTCTGGGAAACATTTTTGCCATCTCAGGAGCCCTCTGGCAGTTACAAAACGCCTTTTGGCAATTTCAGGGCCCCTGTGCAGTGTCATAGACCCTCTAAACGTCCCCGGTGGTCCCCATGGCTGTATAAGGGTCTTCCTCTGTTACATGAGGTATACCTGGCAGTCTTTTAGGGACCCTTTAGCCGTAACAATTTGTTTTTTAGACGTTTTGCCGGCGCTTCATGGGCCTCGCTGGCAATCTTAGGGGATCTTGCCCGTGTCAGGAGCCCGCTTATTACATTCGGGGACCCTCTGGCCGCCCAGCGCCCCCATAAAGCCCAAATACCGTCTCAGAGGCACTCTTATTGTCATTGTCTCGCAGCGGTACTGCGACCTTTTTGGCGGTCTCAGCGGTCATCTGCGGCGTACAGGCCCATCTTACCGTCCCAGAAATCACCTGACCTTCCGGGGGGGCCCTGACAGCATCAAAAACCCCCAAGGTTTCACAAAGGCCAGTGTAGCCCATTTGTGGCTCCTCTCGAGACTGAGTAGGTTACCGACGAATCCCCGTTCAGGGGGCCCGTCTGGCTGGCCAGGGTCTCCTTATGCCGCGCTAGGCGCCATCTAAAGTTCTTTCCGTCTCAGGTGCCTCTCTGGCAATGTTAGCGGTCTCATGGACTCTGCCATGTTGGGGCCCCTTGCAGTCCCAGGGGCCATCGAAGAGTTTCAAGGACCCTTCTTTCTATCTTCAGGGCCATCTTACCGTGTCAGGGTCTCAACCCTCCCGGACGCCCTCTGACTACATCAAGAACCTTCAGCTTTTCATTCACAGGACTCCCTAGGGGCTCAGTCCTCATCTTGGCTGTCTCAGGGGCCCTATAAGTCATCTGGCGGTCTCGGGACCAGTCTGCCGTATTGGGACCCTGTTGTGGTCTCAGAGGCCCTTTGGGGGCTTCAGGGGCCCTCTATGTGTCTCAGAGGTCATCTAGCCCTCCAGGAGGCCTCTCTGACTGCATCAAGAGCCCGTCAGGTTTTTATAGAGACCCTATGAAGCTCATACGGAGCCCCTTCGGGCCTCCTTTTAAGTCTGACAGGGTCCCTTCTCAGTCCTCGTGGGGAGGGGCGACCACCCCAATTGCCCCCCCTTTGGATCTGCGTCTGGCCCTCGTAATCAGTGGGGCCCCATGTGGTTAAAATTACTGTCGGTTTGTAAAGGTACCTCGTTGAAGTGTTAACGGGCCCATGCTCACCTGTAAAGACGTTCGTGGCGACCTGGCGGATGCCGGTTACTGGTCGGCAGGGGCATCTTTACAGGAAAGCAGGGGCTCCTGAATGATCGTTTAGGGGCACCTGTTTGCCAGGGGGGCCACTGCCTGTCTGTAGAGGGCATTCTATCTGTCTGTAAAGGGCCCATGTCGACCTTTGGAGGCAGGGGCAGGGCCCTTTTCCAGACCGAAAGGAGATTCCTTCAGAGGCTGGCAGGGGTCCTTTATGGGTCTACAGGGGGCCCTCCTCAAACAAGCAGTGAATTCCCCTACAAGCTAGCAGAGGCCCCTAAACGCTCATCCAGACCACGGGCCTCTCTTCATAGCACAAAGCCTTCTTGTATATTCGGAGTACGTTTTCTTTCGGTTCGTACATCGAATTTTTTCTTTTTTTTAATAGCGTAAGGTTGATTTTTTACGATTTTGCTTGGTGCAGTGACCGAAATTTCTGGGGGGGCGAAAACATTGCTTTGCTCCCCAGCCTGACGGATGGGGGGGGGGGGCGGCCGCCCCTCCTGGCCCCCTTTTCCGCCGTCGCTGCTAGCAGAGCAAAGCAAGCTGCGTGTATTTCCTGTACGTCAAACATGATGTTAATTACAGGAAATTGTTGTTTTCCCATAGCTTTGTCATTTGCCAGTGGCATATGACAAAATTTGACGCTCGCCCCCTTATAGCCACGTAGCCAGGAAGCCAGGCTACGTGCCCTGGAGCATGGCCGCTGCATTTTGCATCAGTCGCAGTCCGTTCCAAAGTCCGGTGATGGTTTGGAACAGTTTCCAACTACCTGGAAATGGACTGATCCAGGGGTGTCGATCTGTGTTTTACGAGGGGGCCCTGGCCCACCCAATGTTGATTTGGGCTCCTCCAATGTTGGTTTGGGCCCCTCGAATATTTTCTGCCAGTTTTAAAGGGCAATGGGCGAAAGTAACGAAAGAAACGGCCGCAATAGATAAAAGACAGGTAGATAGTATAAAATAAGGCATAAAGTGATGTATCTATCTATCCTTCTATTTGCTATATATATATATATCTTTATACACGGGGCATACGCAATTTTTTAATCAAAGAAGAGTGACAAAACTCAAAAATCTCCATTTATCAAAATAAAGTGAGCTAAATCCGTTGAGAAACCCACATTTGGGGAGGTTAGGTTGTCGGGCCCACGGCGCGGCCCACCCAATCACTTACAGAAATTGACGTTTGGCGCCAGCCGACCAGTCTCCTGCCTGCCTTTGGTTGGCTCCATCGGTTTCAATTGGTCATTGCCCTCGCGCCAAAACGCGTGTGCATTGCCTGGTCGGCCGGCGGCCGCCGCACACTCGCGCTGGTCTGTTGACGTGCATCAGTCTTCGTGCACCGGTTTGTCTGCTCACTATAGTTACTCCAGCACAACAGCTGTAACTATGTGGGCGGGACGTCAACAAGATGACTGAACCACGCTAGAAATAAATCGACGTAACATATACCTATGTCCACAAACAACTGATGATTTCACAAACTGATGAATCCTATGATCAAATCATACCAGCAAGGTCCGGCCATGTCAACGTCTCAGGATTGCAAGCAATCGGTCGCAATCGCTTTTCGGATTGTCGTTGGTAAACGGCACGACTCGTGAAAGTGTAAACTGGCACCGAACTTTCCCATCCACAAGTATCAAGCGGAAAACGTTGGAAATCTCCGTCAAGCAAGCCTAAGACCTCATCCATTGGTGTACGGGCGTTTTCGATGTTGGTACAGCTCGCGATGACGGCTACAGAAAGGCGATGTCAGCGCATAAAACGGCTTGGCACAGGGAAATCTCCGTCCAGTGGCTACGGGCGTGCTTCGAGGTTCTGGAGGGGAACCAATGGATCACATCTGTGTCCCCTTCCTTCCGCTTTTCATTTGAGAACAACCACTGATTCCTCTGACAAGCTTTAGGCGCTGATGAATACAGAAGCCGTGATTTGCATGTAGGGGAGACCGGGGTCAAATGTTACATTTTTTACCTTTTCGATCCTGGAACAAAAATATTTCGGGTTGGGGAACATTTTCTCGGGTTTTTACAAACCCTGATATTTTGCCTTTGTAGCGGGTATGAAAAGATCCCGAAATAACGACTTTAAGGTATCGAAATTACTGTTTCAAAAAGTCACTTCAGCTGTTACAATTAACCCCAGGTACGGGGTAAATTGTAACAGCACCTAGGGTCAAATGTAACATGTCAGCGAATGGTGTAGTGATGTAGTGAAAGCCACTTTTGTCGAAAACAGCCTTTATTGAACAACATTGTCTCTTACATCTTGAGCCTTTCCTGGAATAAAATCACAGCTCCAATACAAAAAAATACGATTTCACAACGGCGTAAAGCTCAAGTACTCTAGCAGCTTTTCCTGAATTAGATAACAGCTCTACCTTTCTCAGGTCAAGAACCAACACGTCATCAAAAGCAGAAGAAGATGTCTTTTTCATCATCACTGCTGCTTTCCTGCGTGCTGTCTTCCGAGCCCTCTTCCCACCAGCCTTCGTCTTCTTCTCTTCATACTTGTCCTTGTCAAGATTGAGCTTCTTCGATGCTTGTTTGCAATCCTTTCGACTCTCTTCTAGCTTTATCGCTCTCTTTTCTAGAGTGTCAGTCAGAACTGCGGCCTTTCGCTTTCGACCCGCGCGGCTGTTTTTTCTTGGACCTGCCATGGGTAGCGGCCGAATCGCCTCAGGGGTGAGCTGCTTCGAGGCGATCCCCGATAGACGAGACTGTTCGATCCCCGATGGACCAGGCTTGTCGATCCCCAATGTATCAGCCTCTGCAGAAATGATGCATGATATATATCATCCATTATGCATGGATATAATAATGTATTTTCAATATAACATTCAGAGAAAGACAAATTAAACTATATACAATTGTGCCATACTTCTCCCGGAAATATCCAAATGAAGTCAAACTAGAATTATTTAATCAATCAAGCAATCAATAAATAAAATAATAAAATATCTTAATAAATCCGCTGTGAAGGTGAAACATCTCCGGTAAGCCACGGTGACTAGCCGCCAAGAATGTAACCACATATTAAAATTAAAATTGACAAAACAGTACCTAAAAGATAAATCAGGGACTGGTGACAATAATACCGTAAGTATGATTTTTGAATGATATTGATATTGAATTTGGGAACAAAATTGCATGTTGATTAATTGGACAGGGCATGTTGCCATAGCCTCCCCCAGTGGTTACATTTCTGCCAAGTGCATTGATATTTTACATAAATGTAGGTTTAATGGTCTGGCCATAGGGATCAATTGTAACACTGTTACATTTGATCCCAGCAAAAATGTTACAATTGTTCCCGTCACGCCACGCTATCTTTGAGACAAAAATGACGCAAAACAAGGCGGCGTGGGCGGCAACTGATGCCCTCATTTTTTGACCAGGTACCCCCACCCACCCCACACAAACTCTTAAACCCTTGTCTAGTAAGATACGTGAATGAGCTGATCATATTAGAAAATAAACAAAGTTACAATACACTCTAAAAAACACAACTGTGAACAGCACAATCGACTCACCCGCCGCACCCGCCTGAAACCCCGTGAGGAAAAGGAACAGCTTACTGCGCATGTCCAGTAGTGCCTCCAGCGTCATCCATCTGTAAGTTTCGAAGCAAACGCTTCTGTTACAATTGCCCCGTGTTACATTTGACCCCGGTCTCCCCTACTTGGCATCCTCTGAGTATTTCTAGCCTAAAAGCGCGCCATCTGTATTGGTTTTTTAGTCTTTGTCCGTTGTGTGACGAGGCCACCCACCCTAGGTGAACTTTCGCAAGGTCAAGTTGTGCATATAGTTGGCCGTGCAATGATTGCATGGTGGTAATGTTCAGACCATCCATGTAATTAAATCACTTTGTCGTTTTTGCGGTCCGGCAGAAGTGCTGTCCCAGACATAACTTGACCCACCAGTGCAGTCGGGCTGGGCCCGCCTCCCGGCCAGCATTTCCTAAACCCGCCCCCGACTGGGGGGAGGGGCGGTTGACCGCCCGCTGAGGTTTTTCTAGGACTGAGAGAGAACGAACACAGCGTCACGAAACTTCGTGCATTTTTTGTTTCATCATTTTTTACACCTTGTACCTAAGTTTTGACCTCAGTTCAGGTCAGGTGTCCGACTTAGGTCAGGTCAAACGGACCTATGTCCGAAAAAGTTTAGCGCCCTGTTACTTTTTCGGAAAACAAGACATCACAATAACTCTTTCAGGGATTAGTCATCTTGGTAGATGCAACAAATCTACTATCTCAGACTTTTCGGAATTTTTCTGGGTTATTGACCTAAGGTCAAGCCCATTTTTAAGATATGTCGTCGCTTTTTTCGTAAATTGGAATTTTTCGAAATATTTGTAATGTGGAGTGAAGCAGATATTAGTTACCGTCATTGGACAAAGTATAAATGACTGCCAGCCATTGACCTGAGGTCAGGTCAAGGATAACTGTAATGAGCCAAAATGTACCACTGTCAAAATCTGCGGTGAATTACTCAGAACGGGTAGAAAATGGCAGAACTGACTTGCACAAACGTAAGTAATACCAAGAACCTCAAAAAATGTAAAAAAATGGCATATTTTGAAAATAATCAGGTCCTGGCGAATAAAGCTCCCTCATTTGTGTAGATTGGTAACTGATGAATTTTTGCAAAATTTAAGAATGAGAAACAATCACAGGAACCACTAAGGTCAATCAGATTTTCATCGATATGCTTATGTTGCGAAAATAAAGGAACGCTAATAAAGGAACGATAAAATTAGTTCCCGTTAATTTCTTTCTGCGCACGGTTGCGGCGCCCACCGACGGCCGGGGTGAAAATTGGCGTGTCTTTAACTCAACGTTTCGGCGTGTATGTTGAACAAATCTGAGAAATTAGACATGTATCGGCATCTGCGGACCTTTGTTTGCGCGTTGGTACCTTTACTTATGCGTTATTAGTCACAGCCCTTTAGATTCAGGCCGTTTCTCGGTCTTATGCAGTCGGCTATGAGAAAACGTATTTAGGACGTAAATTGCTCACATATTATCTAAAACCAAAAATGAGGCCAGTTTCGAGCTCTACTCGTCACAAGCTTTCCAACGGTATGCTTAGTTTTATTGTGCGACCAACCGTTCGTGAGTCAGAGGGGGGAGCGGTCAACCGCCCCCCCCCCCCAGTCGGGCGTGATCGTCGCCGACCCACGATCGTGCGCGGGTTAATGAAACCCACTGCACATCGTCTTCCCAGCAGGTGTTTTTCGCATGATTTCAGTTCTCACTGGGCTCCCCCCACCCAAGAAAATCCTGGCTGCGCCCCTGACTTGAGCCGAGGAAAGCGAGACAGAACGGCCCACTTGCATGGCCGTCAGGCCACGAGAAGGCCCCAGAGCTATTTTTAACATCCTCTTAAAAGCTTAAGGATACCAGCTGCTTGGTACTGTCTAAATTTGGGATTAGGTACTACGTATGGAAACTAAAAGCGTTTTTCCAGCCTCAGTTACCTCGAAACGCGTCACGGTTACTTCAGCTTCCGTGTGCACCAGGCGCTGTTTGGTAGATGCGTGGAGTAGGTTGATGGTGCATTTGTGGAAGGTGTACCTCAGGTATCCACGGACCCCCTTGTCACGCGCTGGCCAGGCGCGTCACAAGGCGAAAGGTCTCAATCAACAGACGCCACCTCCGGGTGTAGCAACATTTACTCTTTAACCACCTGCCGCACGGTAGTTACTAGCAGCCGGGTTAGGGAACGAATGCTCGTTCACCGTAGGACAGCCTCGGCACCCCGCACGAAGGAGAAACGATAGCTGATCTCTTGGATCCCATATATTCACAAATTACAAGTTACAATTAAAGAAGTGAACAACCAACCAAAATATTCAAGACAATACGTTTGACTAATACACTCACAATCAACATTCACGCAAGGGAAATCCCAACCTCAAAATCCCGAGGCCCTCTTTGGCCCGGCACCCACATGACCTACCCCAAAGAAGCCACGGTGCGAAGTGCCTCGATGGCCGGGATTCTACCGCGGACACCGCCTGGCGGCCGCATTGCCGGGACACCGCCGTTGCCGCCCCCTGGTGGCCACTGGCCGAGACTTTCACTCTCTAGCGGCGGCAGCGGCGGCGTTCCAGCGCTCCCGGCCGCTCACGGAACCGCGGCCGAATCAACTTTACACATTGTTCAGTAGGAGGATACTGCCGAGAATACGATGTTGGCGGCGACCCCGTGCCACCTCCGGCCTGTTGACGTGCCACGAATGGCGAGCTGACGGACCTGGCCGGGAATGAGTACGGCTCCTTGTTGGCGCCGTTCCAGGAAGCCGGACGTGTCAGCTGTGACTGTAATCCGCGTTAAAGGCCTGATTGGCCCTAACGAGCCCTAAAGGTCCATGCGTTCCGCTCCGGCACACTACCCGCCTTATCGCGGGTCGTATGGCCCGCGCTCAGTCAGAACTTCCTGAACGGTTGTGACGCGCGTGCCAGATTTCTGCTGAACAATTCACCCACCGCCGCTGCTGTCAACATGTGACGGGACAACACAGGCTCGCGGCAAGGCCGCGTCGTGGGATCCCGGCGGCTACGTATTCATCGACGTCCGCTGGAGTGAAGTGTGGCGGCTCTCGGGCACGACAGCCGGGCTGTTACCGGCTGGCGCCGTACTCATGCACCCGTTAGGCCGGGAATCAATATGCCGACCAAAACGGGGCATGATCGATTGCCTTGCGCATCGCGGTGGGCCTGCTTTCCGATACCAGGCTATCATGGGGTACCCCTGCCATTTATCTGTTTTTTTTTCTGCGAGTCGTCGCCGAGACCGCTTCCGCCCGCCTGCACGTATCGGCACGAGCACCACCTTTTCTCCATTAAGCCATTTCCTTGGAACGTTTTTGTGCATATCTTTTGCCGATCAAAGATAGCTACAATGACAGTGAAAACATATACGTGTTTCCATAATTAACAACGAGCGGGTATGTTGTTAGTAATAGCAACAGCGTAATAACACTTATAGGGGATTTATCTGTGACGTTCCGACTTCATACAGTCTTCGTCAGCATTAAAATTTAACATTAAAGTTCAAGGTTGAACTTCAATAGTGGAAAAGATTGTATTAAGTCAAAACGTTCCAGTACATCTCTGTGTTATTGCGTTGCCACTGTTCCCAGGAACATATGCAGGAGCGGTGGAACCTCTGTGGAGATGGGGAAGAGGAGGGGGACAAACGCAGTTTTTTTTACCTCGTTTCTTTCCATGCAACATCATAGGGTTGATGTTAAATTCTGCTCAAAGTTGTGAGGGCAGCTGCCTCCCTATCCCCTTCCCCCGGTTCCAACGTCCCTGGACATGTATATACCCTGCGCGAAACAGTGGCGTCCAACATCAAAACAGATTCATATAAGTGGGTGACTCTGAAGAGAATGGATTGGAGACTCAATGACAGAGCACTGTGGAGCGGAAATAGTTGGAGGTCTTGTAATTTGAGGTTTAAAAGGTCTGGACCAGGGTCGTAACTTAGTATACCGTCCATACCAAGAGAAGTCATTGGTATGGAATTCTTTACCAGTATCTTGACCCGTTCATGTATTTTCTTGCTTTGTTAAATAAAGTACGGTAAATGCGTTACCAATGTCACATTTTATGGTTCGATAGATTCATTTTTTCATACCAAAATTTGTCCCAGTTCTACACGCATGGTCTGGGCAAAGATATGTGCCGAATAATTTTTTTTCGTAATCTTTCTTCCATGCACAGGACTTGATAGCAATGATATACAGCCAGCAGCAAAACTCCAGCGTCCAAAATGCGTGCACTTTTAAGCGTAAATAATCAGGAAATAGCTATTCCTATTCGTGTTTTAAGACAACGCGAATTTTATTAGTGCAGCATTTTAGTACTCTAAGATCTTAGACAAATGTGACGATGAAAGATAATGACGCGACACGTATGGGACTTTACCGCTCTTGTACCATTGCCTATTCGGGGAAAATAGGGCAGGGAGTGAGGAAGAGACGTCTGTACGTAACGACCTGTGTAAAAAGAATTGCAAAAGTTTTTGACATTGCAGTGCGTCGAAGCCGCTGCATGGAAGCAAGTCTCGTTTTTGAGCTTGAAGCTTAAAATAGGTGAGTTTGGTATTTAATTTTTACCGGCAACAGCTCCACGAAGCTGAAGCTGGCGTCATCTCCGTTCTTTGTGACTAGTGGTAGATGTAGGGGAGAGGACATCGTGGCGGTGCATCTTTTTGGTTGGAAAGGGGAACATGTCATTAGGCCCTTATTATAGATAGAAAAGTTCAAAATCGTTTTAGAATGCATGTTGATTTTTGAGAATATTGAAACAAAGTGGTCTAAATCCAGGGAAAAGTGAACATTTGGGAGTAGGTTGGGTCACACAAGGGAAGATTTAGCTCCTTAGCACATGGTCTGGACCTGTCATTGGCTGTTTCTGTAGGTTTCACACAAGCTTTATAGGCCAGTGTCAAAAGTATGAAAGACCTCTCAACAATTAGCACCAGTAGGAGCTGGATGTTCAGACCAGTCTGCTCAAAATCCCAAGATGAGAGAAGCTTCATGCACCATCTCTGATCACAGGGTCCAACTAAGAACTAGGTGGGGTCAACAGTAAGATTTTGACTTAGTGCTTACATTAATGGAAAACAATCATAAAAGTGGTTGTATGTTGCTTGAAGTGCAGTATGGGTATGTACTACCTATTTTAGCCCCAAAAAGTTGAAACATGCATTATTTGTCCTCAAAAAAATTGTGCCATTGCTGCAGCACCAGCCACCAGACACTTGTGTAGGGATTTCTGATGATTCTGCATTAAATGGCTTGTGTATGTGATGTTTTGATGCTGATTGGTCATTTATTGGACCCAAGGTCTGGTCATTAGTAATAGAAAAGATTTGGAAATAACTAATGTGTGATGTAAATTATCTTTGAAACAAAAATTGTGGTAATATCACTATGACTATGTAAAACTATCAAAAGATGAAAACTTGATTTCAAAGAAGTACATAAATAAAATATTTAAAGCATAGCAAAATGAAATATCTGGAAAAGAAATTTCCATACAGAATTGAAAGATTTTAACAAACAAAATGAAACAATAAGTAAAAAATTGCCTAGCCTAGACTAGTTACCCAGCAAATGTATTGCAACCCAACCCACCCCAACCTAGGCAGCACACAGCTGTTATTTACATATAAATTAGCACCACTCTTTATTTGACAGAGCTGATTCTGATCACACCCTTTATCAGTCTGCAGCCTCTAGGACCCTATACCATGCCTGCAGTGCAGGGTTGCACCTGTGGTGCAACATTTCTGCTCTTTATTTCCAGGTATATCCAGGGCAAAATAACCCAACACCCCCTCCCCCTAAACAGGGAGTATTACATATAATAATTGTATTGGGTATTGCAATGATGTAATTCAGTAGTGTGATTATATAACATAGTAATAATAATTTAAGACAGTATAACAATTCCATAATGACATGATGGACATAATAAACCCCCACCCAAAAACCATAAAATCTTGTTTCCTGTTTCCTGTTTCCAGTGATGTCCCCATATTAGACATATCTAGTTGCTGTGGTGCAGTAAGTGCCATGATTTAATAATACTGATAAGACATCCATAGGAACATCTAATATAGTAATATAATGGTGTAATAATTTAACAATTAATTTAAATTCAGTTTGTGGCAACAGAATGTAATTTTAATATGTATGGTGTCATTAACCATTTGAAGATGGCTGCAAGGTGTTCACACATTATTAATGTTAGTAGGCTTAACCTTGGTGGCTCTGTGTTTTGTGCCATATAACATTGTTATTTTTTCAATAAATTTGGATGTTGACAGGCATGATTAGAAACAGAATGATGTGTTCTTCACAGTGGTGACAGTCATATGGACAGTAATTTGAAATCTAGTTGGTCAGAAACTTACCTTTAGCCGCTGAGCCAGACTATTTTAGTATCCTCCAAATTGAATTCCCTCCAAATCTAACAAAATTCAGGCATGTTTTCAGTAGCACAGATGCTGGGTATCAACTCATTGTATACATGTGCCACCCATGATCCATTAGTAAACCATGTCACAGAGGTCAGCAAGGTATTCATGGCAGCTTCAGTTCTGCCTCAAATGGGGCAGCAGATAGCCCTACTTGGGCAGAATGTATGTATCTAATCTATCTCTAAAACATGGTTTCCCACCACGTTTAGACCATTTTATTTTGTGATCTGCAAGAATTGCCTGTATTGTTTTACCAGATTCATTTGTAATAAATTAAGTATGTATGGCACATTGGGGACAAATGTGGTGCAGTGGCAACATTGCTGCTTGTTGACTGCTGTTTCTTTAGGGAGATTGTGTGAAAGGACTGCAATTCAACACACTGCCAAAACATGGACTGTGCTGCTCCAGTTTTGGTAATTCTGCCCCAAAATTTTTGGAAGTTGCCACAAACCTGGTCTCTTGCCCCAGTGCTGCCCGAACAAGACCTTGTTAAAACCTGTCACATTTTGCAGATTGCAGATGGTGGTGGTGTCAGTGGTATATAGTGAATTGACCAAACACCACTCAGCATGGATGTGCTTTGAATTGCCATCCACATGAGCCAGTCTTCAGCATCCAGGAGATGTTTGGATCGGGTGGAGGTAAAAAGTCTGATGAGTTTGCATTCAACTCAGTTTATTTTCCTGAAACCCTGGCAAAATTGCACCATGCCATAGGTGATGATGATTGATAAAGGGCTTCAGAGCTGAAGGTGGCTTCACCTTTGACACAATCATTGAACTGAGTGCTGGAATTTTTTTTTTGGAAAGGTATTCATTGTTCTCAGAGGACCTGCTATGTGTTACAGGGTAAGATAAGGTTGTATGTGGCTCTCTACTGAAATAACAGCTTACATAAGGAAAATGTTCAAAGTATAGGTTACATGAAATGGCAGTTGGAAATATGGTAGCTTTCAATCAGTAATACATATGCATGTGTCCATGTGCATTTGCTAAGCATTCTGGATATATTTGCAGGAGTGCATGTGGACTGTAGTGTGCATGGTAGCACTGTGATTTTTGCATGCTTCTTGTCATGTCACCTCAACACATTTTATATCCAGGACTGTTGGTGAACCTGTGTTTTCAATCCTGTTTGAGCTGAGATAGCTTGGTTGGGGGGGGGGGGAAGGGACATTACCATTGCATACTGGACAACAAGTCTGTGTGCACTTGGATTGGATGTGGCATTATGTACATTATCTTTCTGACATGCATTTTGATGTTTTATGGCAGTGCTGGGGCTGTGTGGCCACCAGGCTGCTTCAGTCTAATGTAATAAAGCAAGTTTTTGTTGTTTTGATGTCATATGATGTGCTAAAAAAATTGAGGGTTTCTGGTGTCTGTAGTTATTGTTTTGGAAACCCGTTCCTACATTTGAGGGCTGGTCCTTTCAATGCGAACCTGGTGGTTCCAGAGAGTGGTGACTGCTAGTCTGACCGACTATGTTGAACTGCATTGCTAGCATCACACTCAGTCCAGTGGCTCTGCATGTCAGCTTGCGGAGAGAGGGAGCCGGAGCAGCGCCTGCGACGAAACTCCTCGGCAGGTCCCGAGTTTGTTGGGTTCGGATGCCTCAGGCTCATTGTGGCTGGTGCAGTTTGAGAGCCTTCGTCTTCGTCCACTGGCTCGCTCGCTGGGACGGTCGCCGTCGGCTGGTTTCCTGACGGCTACTTTGCGGCGAAAGTCGCTGGTCTGGCCGTCTGTCGTGTGTCCCGGGGCACGTGGACCGGCTGCTATTGCTGCCGCTACCGTTGCGATCGCCTCCTGAGCCATTCTGCTGTCTTCACCACAGTTGCCGGCAGCTCGAGGGCTGTTTTTTGTGCCGACAGTTGGGCGCTTTTTATGTGGTTTGTTATTGTGCAGCTTCACTCAAGTCTGGTTGTTATCCACTTTTTCGCGCTGTTGGTGCTGTCATTACCAACGTATACTATTTCCGAGGGTGGATGGTGTTTGATTGTTCAGAAAATGGCTTCTTTTGGACAGCCAGATCTACTCCTAAAATTCAACCAAGGTGGAGCATTTATTGTGAGCTGGGCTCGGTCTCAACAAACTTGCTGACGTTGCAGGGAAAAAAGTTTTGAAACGGAAGCACGCCTGAGCATCCCAGCCTTTTCAATGGTAAATTGGCATGGTTCTTGGCCAGGGCATGCCCACCAATTTAAAGAATTAAATTTTCATTCGTCACATTTTTGAGGGACACCTGTTGAGGCTTTTGATCATTCTGACGGCCTTCAAACGGCCGACTGGCTCGGTGTTACCACGTCCAGGGCGTATACGCGGGCGAACCCTATTGTGGTTTTAACAGTGGCCACCGGCGGCGCCACTGTCGCGGGCGTCTTGCCGTACGTCGAGCTGACGCAAAGCCGTGCGTTACCCGTGCCACACTGCTATCAAAGAGCAGCATCGGTCATGAGGTTGGTCCACAGCAGCAACGACCACTGTGCAGTCTTTGTTAACAGCCACCTTAAGTTCCATGTCCACGCAACAAGGACGAATGGCCTCGCAAAAGGAGAAGGAACGATTTATCCCATCGCTTTGTTGTTTGAAATGTGACGTTTGGGTCTTTACCATATAGCTATCATTTGAAATACTGCTTGCCTGCAATGAAAACTGAGGAATCTGCTAGATGCTAGGATGCACGGTCGTGGCTGTCCAGGACCACGCCAGGTCTGAATTATTGTGCAGTCCATGATTTGGTACACCATGGCTTGGCGATGTACGCATTTCTGATTTCTTGATGGCAAACTATATTCCTTGATGGCAAACTATACGTGTTTGATATGTGGTGACGATGACATGTTCAGTAAGCAATGTTCGGTAGCAGATAATGATGTGTTCTTCATAACTGAGATCAGTGACTAGTTGAACGAGCACTTAGGCTGCCTTCATTTGAATACAGTTATCAGTACCGTAATACAGCGAATACAGTTGAGTTTATTTTTTTATAGAAATATGGTGTGATGATTGAGGGCACCGCTAGGTCTGTAAAGAATTGTGCGTTTGCTGATTGTTGATCTGTATGCCGTGTAGTGTGGCTCGTGGTTCTTAGAAGAGCTAGGGCGTTAGCAGACGTTTCCGCCATTGGCCTTCTTCATTGCTTCTTCAGTGAAAAGGGTCCATGACTGAAACGGCTGCTGACTCCTCGGCTGTTTTAAGAACCGCAAGCCATAACCAAGAAGTTCTCCAAAAATGTCGTACACCATCAGCTATAGGGGTTCTTTGATAAATCAAAGAATGCGTTTCCAAATCCACTCAGTTATCTTCTGATACGAGTCGTATCACTGCGCGTTTATTTATTTGAGTTGCGCTTGACATGGCCCCGTCGGTGATGCCAATCGTTTGTCTTGAACACTGGCAGTAAAATGAACAGCAATGGCATTGTTTTAGGAATTCAGGAAACCTATCCCAGTGTGATATGCTAGCCAAAATTGGATACCGCGGAACCCGCAAACCGATAATTTTGTCCACTATTTGCGACAAGACGTCCATGCAGTTATTCAGACAGTACCCATGCGTACCCATAACAGCGTACCCGGGCAGGCTTCACACCAGACAACTGTCCCGTGAGTCACGGGTAAAGCCTTGTCTCGAGCGGCGCGGCTCACGGAGGCCGGCGCTGTCGTCAGCCGCCGCCGGCGGGGCGCTCCGGCGGCGGCTGCCGACCGGCCGCCGGCGCTGCTATCTGCCTGCGCGCCTCTGGCGGCCGGCCGCTCCCGGGATCAAGGGCCGACGGCGGCGGCCCGGCCGGGCCCGACGCGGCCGCCAGTGTTCCCGCCGCCGCCCGCTCGGCACGGCAGCGGCACGCAGCCGGTCCGGTCCGGCCTCAGACGGACGCCATGAACGGCGCCCACACGGTGGTGAACCTGCCGCCGCAGCTGGTAAGGCGGCCGCCGCGGCTGGCTGTTCTCCGGGAAAGTCGGCGTGGACGGTGGGGCTTGGTCGCGGCCGGCTTCGCGCGGACCACGGGCCCCCGGGGATGGTCTCGCGGCGATGGTCCTGATTCTGGTCCGGGCTGGTCTGGGTTGGTGGCGTTGGACGGTCGGGAGCTTCGCCGACGAGATGGGGATCGGTCCGGGCTCAGCCTGGGAACGGAGCCGTGGCAGGGGAGTTTGTCGGCTGTTTGGACGCTTGTCGACAGGGGTGATGAACTAGTTTGTCCTTGGACGCAATGTCGCCCTTAAACGCATTGTCGCTCTCGGTTACGCCATCGCTGTCAAAGAGACGTCACCACATTGATTAAGACCAGTGTCCCCCGGTTTATTTTCTAATAGTGTGCTCTGCTTTTTCCTCGGAAGAGAGTCAGGAAGCGATGTCCATGCGTCGTGCATAAACATGTTGCAGTCATACGATAAGTTTTGCATGCGGGGAAATACACCCGTTTGGGAGAACTTTAGGCCGAAAAGCCCTTGTTAAGTAGCCGCCTGACAGTTGATCCCTGGCCCCGACAATGCCTGGTAATCCGTCACTGTGTGGATGCGTGCCGCCGTGGCTCACGGCGCGACGCCCGGTCAAAAGTCAGCTGCACCGTGCCGTCCCGTCCTGTTTCTTCCAGTCGGTCGAGCAAGGTCAGGTCTTGTCTTCTCCAGGTCAGGCAAGCCTGCACAGGCAGTGCCGTCCGGGAGTGTGCGCCGCTTGGTCGTTATTCAGCTTCACGGCGGCGCCCGGCGTCTCCGGCCGTGTCGCGGGTCGGAGGGGCCGGTGCGGCCCATGACCGGCAGACCTGTTGATCCACAGGGCGGTCTGACCGGGTCTTCTCTTTCCCAGAGTCAG
This sequence comes from Capitulum mitella, assembly GCA_030062745.1. NCBI lineage: Eukaryota > Metazoa > Arthropoda > Thecostraca > Pollicipedomorpha > Pollicipedidae > Capitulum > Capitulum mitella. The sequence continues at coordinate 29,325,771 of CP099846.1, read as the reverse complement.
AGTCAGACCAGAAGACTCAGACTCTTCAGGGACGGCGGCCGGTCGGTGCCTCGTGCCACATGGGTAGCTGCCCCGGACGCGCATCTGGCTGCCGTAGCCGTGGAGATAAAGGAGTCCCTGGTAGCCCCACTGAGCTTGTCCAGTCCGGGGGTTCGTGGACAGGCGTGGTGATCTGGGTTACCGCGTCCCGGGTGCCGATGATAGGAGGTGCCGGGGTGTATAGATAGGTGACCGATTCGGACGATGATCGGTTCGCTGGTCCTGTTGATCTCTCGAGTGCAGCTCGGCCTTGATCGGACCGGCCCCCTGCCCGCAGTCGGGGTCTCGGAGGTGACCGGCGGCGGAGATCAGGGGTCCAAAGTACGGCTCAGCGGACCCGCGTACTTCGGGGCGCGCAGTAGACCAGCAGCGTGTGCCGGGTGTGACGTTTGCGCGCAAAACAGGCCACAATTCGTAAATATTGACAGCCAGAGAATGACGCTGACGCAGCGTGCCTTCAGAGCAGAAGTGCTCGGATCTTCTTCGCCTCGTAATTTGGCACGTATTCATCACAATAGCAGTGGTATTTGGAGTACCTGCTTTTCATCGCGACAAAGGGAAGACGTCGCTTTGCTCCGCCGAACTGGGTAACCTCGGGGGTCGAACTGGTCCGCGGCGTGAGTGTAAACAGGGCGGCCGGCTGTGTGCCACAGCTGCGTCCTTGCTCCCGCCCAGCTGCTCTGCGCCCGGCCACGTGTCTTAATTGGGATTCAGGAGGGGCTAGATTAAGATCAGAAGGCGCGTGAGCCGACAGGCGACACACCGCTCTCGGGCGGTGGCCAGTCGACGGTCGGGGTGTTAGGAGGGCGCTGGACGCTGCTGCGGGACGTTACCTGTGCGGAATCTGAGCGCTTATCGTGAGTAACCGCGTCGCAGTGCGAGTTAGTTCGAGCCTGGCGGAGGGATGCGGTGGATCGGGTGGTCGTCCTGCATGCACGATTTCTAGCGACCCCATATGGTCTGAAGTGCGTACGAATATGCCCGAAAACCACAAGGAGTTTTCAAACAAGACAAGACACTGATCATATAAGTTGCATTGTGCCCAGTTTGTCTTCACGATGAGTTTGTTTTTTTCATGAATTCGTAGTTCCTTTATCGTTCCATTTATTTCTGTCTGGTTCCTTGGCGTATGCGTATTAAAAATGTGTCTGTTTGCGCTGGTCTTTAATGTGTAATCCATATATCCAAGCAGGAGTAATCCAATACCCAAGCGGGAATACGATGTTTGCCAGGATCATTGACCTGTAACTCCAGGCTGGAGGACGAGGCGATGTGTCTAATGTATGTGTGTGCCTTCATGTTGAGTCACCGGCGTGTATGTCGATCGCGTCTGGGAGCCGACTGTGCTGCGAGCTGGCTGTTTAAATGCTCACGGCCTTTGCGCATTGCTGTGCTCCGTCTCTGTGGACAGACATCGCGGCCGGCAACTCCCAGCGGTGCCCCAGCACTGTGTGGGCTGGGTGTTGGTCGTTTGTGGAGCAGGGTTTGAAATTTGGTTTTTGTTCTTGGTGTTGGAGCATAATTTTTGTCTTGAGTACAAAATCTTCTGAAGAGTGGTGCTGGTTTAAACTGGCATTCTTGGTGCAAGTGAGTTATCACATCATACCTGCACCTTACTGAATAGAAACAGTCACTTGTTTGCAGAGTTAGGAGTTTGTCAGCATGGTTATAACATAGATTTTTGATGGAGGCACAATATCAGACTTTTGGGATGCAAAATATTTTCGGAGCATATATTTTCTGGAGCCCTTCAACGCCAAAAACAGCACCTTTTCGGTCCTTGGTGTGGAGTGCGCCTGCGTGTTGTCTGTGTTCCGGGAGCGCGGTATGTCGACCTGTGGACAGGTGCCGGCGGCCGGCGGCTGGCAGCTGGGCGGCAGCGCGGTGCGTGTGTCAGTGTGTCGGCCGCGCCCTGACCGGGGCCGTGTCTCCGCCCCTGTCGGCAGGTGCCGGCGGCCGCCGACACCCAGCTGGGCCGCAGCACGGTGATCACCATGTCGGCCGAGTCGCGCGGCCACCGGCGGCCCGCCGCCCGCAACGGCCGCACCCAGCTGCACCCGCTCGACATCAGCCTGGTGAAGGTGGCCGAGCGCGAGGAGCGCGAGGGCATCGTGCTCTGGCGGCGGCCCGTCACCACCCTGCACTACTGCCTGCGCGAGCTGCTCATCGAACTGGCGCGTTTCGTCAGAAAGTGAGCCGCCGTCGATGGGGGGGGGGGGAGTTAAGAGTGCTCTTGGACATGTGAGGAGAGACCGAGGGACTCTTGTAGGGACATCTTTGAGCCGAATGGAGGGAAGGGGAGGGAGTACTGGCCACGACTCGGAGTGCAGGGAGTTCTGTCACGTGCGTTACCAGTGCGGAGTGGTTGGCTGGTCGGGTCTGGCTGCTGTGGTGCGGTGCCGAGCGGTGGTGGTGGAGCAGCCTGCTGCTGGTATTTGGAAATGCGTGATGCTGGGTGTGCGGACGGTACGTTCCACGTGACCCCTTGTTCCCCCGTGACGGCAGGTTGTGGCGGAACCGTCTGGTAGTAGTGCTGGTCCTCATGCTGGCGGCCCTGGCTGTGGTGGTCTATTACACGGACGGAGAGCACCAACAGGTGAGGACATCTGCAGACTGTTCAGAGTGACAGACTGACAGACCTGCAGAAGTTCGGGAACGCCTCCACAAGTGGGTGGCCGGAGCATGTTTTTCAGCTGTGTGTGCGTGTGTACGCCAGAAATGATTGGATCCGCAGTCCACGGAAGTTGTTCTACTATCAGTCATGTGTGGCGTATTTTGCCTACGCCGTTTTTGATGCATCTTCGCTAGCATAGGGCCATGGCAGTGACGTTGCTCCCAAACTTTCCTATTATGGTATACGACTTTTCATAAATAAACTGGCGTGGAAACTTCAAGTTCACTTTATGCGGTCGAGAGGGCTTTCTGTGTTACCAACGTCGTGGAGACTACCCAGTGCCGATCCTAACAGCACTGCGGCAGGAACTGATAGTCTGAAGCGCGCGCTGTGGAAGCTGCCTGTTTGGCGTGCGCCGCGTGATTGACAGTGGTCCGAACCTGACCTTGACCCGGACCGGCAGATGATCGCTCGGCTGGAGCGCCAGCTGTTCTGGTGCCTGTACTGGGTCGGCCTTGGAGTGCTCAGCTCGGTCGGCCTCGGCACCGGCCTGCACACGTTCCTGCTCTACCTGGGACCGCACATCGCCGCCGTCACGCTGGCCGCCTACGAGTGCGAGAGCCTCGACTTCCCCGAGCCGCCCTACCCGGACGAGTGAGTGGACTCGCCCGGCGTTCTCCCCCTCCGCTGGGTGGACTCACCCGGACCGGCGCGCTGAACCTCGTGAGCATGCCGGTCGGGCGGACTTGCCCGAGTCAGGTAGTGGACTCGCCCGACTTACCTTCCCCCTGGGACCTGTGCGTGGACTTGTCTGCCGACCCTGAACCATCGGCAGGCCTGTTTGGACAGCTGTCTGTGGTCCCCGTTCGGACTGGGTCCCGTGGCGCCGGCCAGACCGTCACTGGGGCTCCGCTTGCCCCGACTGCCTGCACTAGAGGTTTCCCGCCTGACGGCTTTTTATTCTTAGCACTGCAGCCTTGCTACTGTTGGGCTTGTTGCGGCTGCGGTGTCAATCCCTTGAGGACGAAAGTCGTGCCAGAGTAGTCGTGAAATCAGCAGCAGCGAATCCGCCAAATATCTAGTTCTCGAGCCATCCACTGCTCTGAATGGTATCGTCAGGCGGGAGCTGTGGAACAGAATCCATTGTCTTTATTTCTCACTTTACCAGTCACCATGTCAGACAGTGCCGTCCAGGTAATGGTAGCCTCCCTCTCCCTGCGAGGCTGTGTCCCGCAGTGTCGTTATGGCGTCCCGCGCGTCACGGTGTTCCCGTGTATCATATGTTCGCCCGCTTTTCGGGGCCGTCCGCCAGACTGACCCAGCGAAGCGGACTGCTCCAGGATCGGTTTTCTCCTCTTTGCCTGCACTGTCATGTTGTTGACTATTTGTGTATAAGCGGAGCTGTGTCCGCAGGATCGTCTGTCTGTTCGGTTGACCGTGTCTAAGCTGAGCTGTGTCCACAGAATCGTATGTCTCTGCGGCTGCCTGTGCCTGAGCTGAGCTGTGTCCACATGATCATCTGTTCGCTCGCTTGTCTGTCTGTCTGAGCCGAACTGTCCGCGGGATCGTCGGTCCGCTCGGTTGTCCGTCTGTGTCTGAGCTGAGCTGTGTCCGCAGAGTCACCTGTCCGCTCGGTTGTCCGTCTGTGTCTGAGCTGAGCTGTGTCCGCAGAGTCACCTGTCCGCTCGGTTGTCCGTCTGTGTCTGAGCTGAGCTGTGTCCGCAGGGTCGCCTGTCCGCTCGGTTGTCCGTCTGTGTCTGAGCTGAGCTGTGTCCGCAGAGTCACCTGTCCGCTCGGTTGTCCGTCTGTGTCTGAGCTGAGCTGTGTCCGCAGGGTCGCCTGTCCGCTCGGTTGTCCGTCTGTGTCTGAGCTGAGCTGTGTCCGCAGGGTCGCCTGTCCGCTCGGTTGTCCGTCTGTGTCTGAGCTGAGCTGTGTCCGCAGAGTCACCTGTCCGCTCGGTTGTCCGTCTGTGTCTGAGCTGAGCTGTGTCCGCAGGGTCGCCTGTCCGCTCGGTTGTCCGTCTGTGTCTGAGCTGAGCTGTGTCCGCAGAGTCACCTGTCCGCTCGGTTGTCCGTCTGTGTCTGAGCCGAGCTGTGTCCGCAGAGTCACCTGTCCGCTCGGTTGTCCGTCTGTGTCTGAGCTGAGCTGTGTCCGCAGGGTCGCCTGTCCGCTCGGTTGTCCATCTGTGTCTGAGCCGAGCTGTGTCCACAGGATCGTCCGTCCGCTCGGTTGACTGTGTGTCTGAGTTGAGCTTTGTCCGCAGGATTGTTTGTCCGCCTGAAGCCGTCTCGGAGACCGTCACAATGTGGTCGGTGATGGCCAAGGTGCGGCTGGAGGCGTTCATGTGGGGCGCCGGCACAGCGTTGGGCGAGCTGCCGCCCTATTTCATGGCGCGCGCCGCCCGCCTGTCCGGCGTCGAGCCCGATGACGAGGACTTCGAGGAGTTTGAGGAGCTGCAGAAGAAGAAGAAGAACGCCGCCGATCTGTCGCTTCTGGATCGCGCCAAGCTGGGCGTGAGTGGATGAGGCTGCCCGGGGGTAAAATGGCAACTGGCGTGTGTAAACCATGTTGTATTCTAATTAGCTTATTTGGCTGCGGAGTTGACGTGTTTTGAGCGATCGCCACCACGCTGAAGAGGCCTTAAAATTAGCAGAATTACCCGTGTAGACAAGTGGATAACATTCGCTGATTAACTCGTTTGTGGACCTACCGAATACCGACGGTTTTCCAGTTGTGCGGGCCTACGGAACCCTGACGCTGTCTTATCTGGACAGGTGGAGCGCCTGGTGGAGCGAGTCGGCTTCTTTGGCATTCTGGCGTGCGCCTCCATTCCGAACCCTCTGTTCGACTTGGCCGGCATCACGTGCGGCCACTTCCTCGTGCCGTTCTGGACCTTCTTCGGCGCCACGCTGATCGGCAAGGTACGCGCGCCGCTGCCGAGAGCGGAGCCGACTCCCTCGAAAGCTTCAGTCATGTGATTCCGAGTATGGGTCCTGTCTGCTCCCTGACGGGCTCGTGCGCACTGTACTTTGAGAGACATCACGTCGGATTTCATTCCGTGCATGGCTCGTCTTCTCTGAAAAATCCGGCGTCTTGAGTGTTTCGCCCTGATGATTTCCCCCTCCGCAGGCGGTGATCAAGATGCACATCCAGAAAATGTTTGTGATCGTGACGTTCAACGAGCGTCTGGTGGAATCGGCTGTTGAACTGCTGGGACGCCTGCCGTTCGGCGACAAGGTGCAGGGCCCCTTCAAAGAGCTCCTCAGGAAACAAAAGGAGAAGTTGCACCGGAAGCCGGGCGAGGGATCAGCTCCGGTGAGGCCCAGTTGGGTCCCGAAAATGCACAGTCTCGGGACCGACATTGGGATTGGGATGTTAAAACAGTGCTGTTAAACCGGTGCGCAATTTTCTTTCACAAGAAAATTACAGGGGTTGCATTACATTGCAGTTTTGGTTGGGATTTCTGGCCAGTCCATTTCGGCTGTTTGTTTTGTAAATTTTGTCGCTGCAGAAACATGAACGTGTGTGCTGCATGCGGACGGTTTTGTTGGTAGATAACTGTACATTCTCCTGCGAATTGTTTATTAACGGATGCCTTCTGTCTAACCGCAGAGCTCGGAAAGCATGCTGGCATCCATCTTCGAGAAGGTGATAATCATCATGGTGGTCTACTTCGTCGTGTCCATCATCAACTCGATGGCGCAGAGCTACCACAAGCGGCTGCACCGGTCGAAGGGCCGGAAGGTCGCCAAGGACTAGCAAAGGCTGCCACATTCCGGCTGCGTGCGCGGCCGGCTGGTGGGTCGGCGGACCCGGCCGCGCCTGCTGCCGCCCTGAGCCGCCGCCCTGGTTCCGCCCTGGGCCGCCAGGCGGCCGTCCGGAGCCGCCGCCAGCGCCGTCTGCCTCGCACCGGAGCGGCGGCCGTCCGACCGCCAGGTGTCCGGCTCGTATGGCCTGGGCACGGACAGGGACCCGTCCTGCCGTCCGGCTGGGCGGTGGCTGGTCCACCAGGTCTCTGGTCCGCTGGCGGCGCGTTCATCTGGCATCAGGCGGACGGCGGTTCGTTCGGTGGGTCTCAGGCAGGGGGCCAGGTCTCTGGCTGGCCGGCGGCCGGCGCCAGAACCGTCGGTCGGCCGGGTGTGTGGCCGGAATGTGCAGTAGTTAGGCCGCGCGTGGCTCCGGCACGGCCAGCGGCCTGCCGTAGCCGGTGCCGGCGCCTGTGGGTGCCGTCAGGGACGCCTGCTGCCGGTGGGACGTGGTCGGCGCGTCGCGCTCTCGGGAGCGGTCGGAGCCGACGGCTGGGAGGGACGGCATTAACTGGTCTTTCTGCCGCATGGATAGAGCGCTGCGTCTCCCGCGTCCCCTGGGAACAGAGCCCCGCGTCTTCTGCGTCCCCTGGGAACAGAGCGCCGCGTCTCCTGCGTCCCCTGGGAACAGAACCCCGCGTCTTCTGCGTCTCGTGGGATCAGAACGCCAGAGCGCCGCGTCTTCTGCGTCCCCTGGGATCAGAACGCCAGTCTCCTGCGTCCCGTGGGAACAGAGCCGCGTCTCTGCAGTGCAGAGCGCGGCGACAGCGGTCCGCTGGCGTGCCGCCGTGCCTCTGGGGCCAGCCGCCCGCCCCGGCGGCTGTGACTGAGCGCTGGGCGGCTGGAGGCGCCGCCCGCGCCTGCCACCGCCTGGGGTCACGGCCGGACCTAGTTCAGCGCGAGCCGGGCTCAAGCCTCCGGCCGCAGACTGACGGGTCATTCGTGTATTCCTGCGCAGTGATATGACGTGTTCGCAAACCCGTATCGTTGTGATGTCATGCCGGCCTATTCCCGTATCGCCGACCCGGGTGTGCATGAGATAGACGCGATATTTTTAGGCGTGGATGTGGTCCTCAGTTGTCACCCGAATTTTGCATTTCGTGACAAATGTCACCTGAGTGTGTGCACGGTTTTACCATCCTGTTTTGTAGCAGGAATCCATGAATGGTAAATTATTTAACGTCCTTGGAATGATAAGTTATGACCAATATACGCGTGATGTACCTCGGACGTCAGCCGTGTACGATACTGGTGCCAGGGGAGGCTGAGAGCGACTGGACCCTTCGTACCACCCAGTCCAGAGCCCGACAGAAACTGGCGGGCCTGCTGTGTCGAATGCCAACTTTCCTTGTGCGCCGCTGACCTCGCGCTCAGCAACACAGCCGGTCTTCCGGCACCGGCCTGTTATTAGGCCTGACACGCGCCACGTGGCGTGCATGGACAGACGTGCTGATGCTTTCCCCGATCCCGGAAAAGCAGCGAGAGCGAGCGCCGGTTACACGTCCAGAAGACTACGCCTGAACTCGGCTCATGCAGATCGGGAGCGGTAAAGGAAACGGTCTTTGTTACCTGCTCTGAAAGGTTCACAATTTCACAAGCAGTGCGTTGGTAGCCAAAGACGAACATTGGTCGTTGGGACGAAAAAAGGAGTCTAAATAAATAGTTGTATTCGACGGCGCATCATTCGCATACAAAACAAGAGACCGCTGAGCGTCGGCCAGTGCTGTCGGGTAGCGGTGCCAGTCAACAGCGAACGCCCGGCTGCGTCGCCGCGCGCACGGCCGGCGCTCGATAGCCTCGGAAGCACAGACGCCGCCGCGGGCGGCCGCAACCCGCGGCCGCCCGCGGCCCCTCGCAGCCATCGCCAGGTACTTTCCAGGGGTGGGCGGCGGGCCGGGACCGGCCGGCCGCGCGGGCCCGGCCGCGGCCTCCGTCGGAACACTGCATTGTACTTTGGTAGTGATCATTGCTGCCATCCCGGCTGCGATGCCCGGGCGCGCCTGGCCCCGTCGCGCGGCGCCACCGTGGTAACTCACGCTCGCGATGCGCTTCGCTCGGCCGCTGGCCGGGCGCCGCCAGGTCTAGGAGCTCGCTGGGGCGTCCCGACGGCCGCGGCGGCGCGCGGGAGCTGCGCTCGTCGAGGACGGCGGCGGGCTCCTCGGCGCTCCCGCCGTCTCACGCGGAGCGGGCGAGTTACCTCGTAAAGTGACTAGCTTCAGCGCGAGCTCCGCCTCCGCCGTAACCGAAAACGACCGCGAAGCATGGAAAAACGCTCGTGCGTTTTCCGGCGCGGCGCTGTCGACCGCAATCCGTCCGTACCGCGCCACCGTCGCGGCCGGGCGGCCCGGGGCGCCGCGGCGCGAACACATGGGTTTTGGCTTGGAAAGACGGGCGTCACATGGTGTCCTCCATGGTGATGCAGCGCTGCACGGCCGGCGGCAGGCCGAGCCGGGCCGCGCCGTCCTCGATGCCGCCGCCGGCCTGCAGGCTGCGCCGCACCGACTCGCAGCACAGGTGGCGCAGCGCTGGCGGCTGGCTCCAGTAGCGGCGCATGCGCGTCTTCAGCTCGAGAAAGACGGGCCCCAGCAGGCGGAAGTGCTGGCCCTGGCTCACCATGGCGCTGAGCACGTGCGCCTGCATGTCGGCCGGCCGGCGCGCCATCTGGCGGCAGAGCAGCGCCAGCGTGACGTCGCAGTCCTGCAGGCGGCGGCGCTGCACGACGGCGCGCAGCAGCGCGCAGAAGGCGGACGCGCGCCGCACGCGCACCAGCGCGCCGGCGTTCAGCAGCAGCCGCGTGAGCGGCGCAGCGGCATCCAGCCGGCTGGCGCTGTACATGAGCAGCGTGCTGTGGCGCTGGTTGGTGGCGTTGACGTCGGCGCCGGCGCGCAGCAGCCGCTCGGCCAGCCGCGCCGCCACCTGGTGGTGGCCGTTGGCGATGAAGGAGCGCAGGTAGAGCAGCGGTGTGTCGCCGTCTTGGTCGGCCGCGTCCAGCCGGCTGCCTGCCCCCAGCAGCTCCGAGCACGCCTCGTCCAGCACCGTCCAGCTGGGCGCCCGACTCTGGTCTGCGGACAGGCGAAGAGGGACGGTCAGTGGAGCCGTGCGGACGGCCAGCAGGGCGCTGGGGGCAGAACTAGAACGACGCCATTTATCAATATATTTATCAGTAGGTATTAGTTTTATTCATATAAAGTGAATTCAAACCTTTCAAAGAGGATGACCAAAAAATTATTGGTCGGGAATGAAACTTGGCAAGAGCTTGGCTCGAACGACAAGCACCTAGGCTATACGGTACAGTAATGCGTACGTCGCAACCCGACAGCGCAGCCGACCGTTTGCCTTGAGGTAAACGAGGGGGAATTCCCCGCGTCAGACCTGGGTCGAGTGAATGGTGCACTCACAGAGCAGCAGAACGTGCAGCGGTATTTGGCCGCAGCCGTTCTGGACATTGACGAGTTGCGGCTGTATCCGGCAGATGTCTCTGATGCTCTGACGAGGATCAGCCGAGGAGCACGCACGGTGCAGAGGCGTCACCGAGTCCTGCAACCATCGGTGTGACGTCATCGAAACTGAACAGAGCTAGGCTGAACGCTGCCGGCAACAGACCTCAGCACCTGGAGCTTGCGTACATTGCATTCCACAATTCACCTTGCATTCGACTGCCCGCATTACTGGCAGCCAGCAGATAAGTGCCTGGATCCCGATGGATTGCAGGTTATACCCGTGTTGTATGCGACCCCTCGTTGACCTGGACGGGTCATTACGTCATCTTGGAAAGGTCGTGTCTCTCCGGAGCAAAACGGTGCCCAGATGACGCAACACTTACTCTGGTCAGCTTAGAAACCGACGCAAAACGAGGATAACCTGCATTCCATCGGGATCCCTGCACATATCTGGCAGCCAGAGGTACTATGTCTTGCAATAGCTAAATCACCTTCAGGTTCTCCTAAAAAGCATTAACTGAAGGCAATCAATACACCGTAACGTGTGTAAAAAGGGAGCATCATATGTGATCTGTTTATTTTCATACGTTTTAATATCTGATTTGAATTTTTCTGTCACATTTGCATGGTAAAATCAAGGAAGGAGCTTTTCGAAAATGGTGGGATGGGAATGAGGTTTTGAAACCCATTCTTTCCAGTCAACGGCCAGAGGATCAAAGTTAAAGCGCTACAACATGGCGTGCCCCTCCAAAGTATGAGCTGTAAATGGTTTCAAGATATTCTTCCAACTTGAATGAATGTTCAGGCTTGGCATTAACGTAACTGGATTACTTGGGCATGGAGGGGCACTCCTGCCTGCCCATCAAAGAGTAATGGAACTAAAAAGTAAATGAAAGTTTCATCCTTCGGCGAAATTGGCTCAGTTAGATTAATACCGCTGTCCCCAACAGAACTCTTCATGGACATGCTAGCTCTTGGAAGATCAAAACAATAAACTTAAAGCGTTTGAAAAGCATTCATATCGTTTCAAGACTCCGTTTTCACATCAGTTATGCAAGTTCCATGTCGTTTAGCGAGCTGGAATATTTGATATTTAAATTCATCCTCGATTTCAAGAATTAGATAAATAAAATTGGTAAAACAGCACCCGGAAGGCCAAACCAATCAGGAGATCCGAACTGTACCCAGAGACCATTGCAATACGGACAGAGAGCCCAGGAAACATTAACAGGCTGCTTAACCGACCGGGGACCATTTTCATCATTAGGTTCTTGCCTGACGAGGCAGCTGCGAGAGCGTCTGCACGCAGCGCTGCTCGACAACTCGTTATTCACGCGCTCCAGAGATGTCGCCACCGTCGGCCGGTCGCGGCCGGGCCCTCACCTCGATGTGGACGCAGGTGGTCGGCTTGTGCAGCACGGTGCTGTAGCCGAGAAACAGCGCCAGCGGCGGGTCCACGATCGCCTCCGGGCCTGCGGCAACGGCGGCGTCCGTGAACGGGCGGGCGGTGGAGGCGGACACGAGGGTAATCAGGGATCGCAAACGGTTGCAGATTGCGCCCGCAGCAAGAAACATTGTCTCGCTGGCGCAAACAGTATGGAGTGAAGAAGTATCGGCTCATGACACGTGACAACCGTAGAAGGAACCTTTGCCGATGGCATGCCATGTTACTTGCACGCTGTTGACCATTTACAGGCAGCATCGCTGTCAATAAGACCTCATCAGTGACAACCATCGAGTCACGTCAGTGATAGCAGCGAGGTGGACACAGTAAAAATCGCCGTCAAGGACACGTCAATGTAGAGTCGACATCACAGTCAGTGCCTCCGTCTGCGTCAAACACCGCTGTCAGTGACCAATGCCGCCCGTGTCACACATTGGTGTCAGTGACCAATACCGCCCGTGTCAGACACTGGTGTCTGCCATTCTGACAGTCTGTCAGTCAGTGGCCATTACCACCCGTGTCAGACACTACTGTCGGCGCCCGACATCGCCCGTGTCAGATACCGGTCTCAGGAATCTGACATGCCCGTCAATGCGTTCAACTTTCACGGCCGCCGGGACGCAGGATCGCCGGCGGCTGGGCGCGGCTCCGGCTCGTTCTCGGAAGCCGACGGCCGGCCTTCGCTCCGGCGATATTGAACTTCTCTGGATCGGAGCAGCTGCAGCGGCTCAGCGAGCCAGTTGCTCCGAGGCAAAGCCGAGCCCCGCCGCTGCAGCCGGCAGCCGGCTTTGTCCCGAGGCCAGACCTCCGGGTGACAGCGGCATGCAGGAAGACCTTCATGTGGTCTGAGAGCTCCGTGCAAGAGCTCGGAGGGGCGGCACGAAATATGGGGCAGACGTAGATCCGCTGGATGATTAATGTGGTGATTAAGCCAGATTAAACCTGAATAGGCTTGCGTCGTTCAAAGTTTTGAATTCATATGCGACACCTTGAAATTTGTGCCGTGCAACGCGAGCATTACGATCAAATCTCTACGCCCAAAGTACAGGGAACTGTCGAGATCGAGTATCGTATCGTATCGTAAGTATCGAGAGAAAATACGTCTGGAAAGTCACTTCAGGACGGAAAGGACACAAAGTGCACCAAATGGCCTGCCTGGCGGCGCCACTGTCAAAATGCCATGAATCTTTAACCAGAAAGGCCTTGAGAACTTATCCCAACGGCCAGCGTTCTGGGAAGCGGGCCCTGCTCGCATTGAACCGTCAGGAAAGGTGCAGTCGCCGTAACTTTCCCGGCAGCATGCCTAGGAAAGGTCAATACTGTTGGCGCCACCGCGTCGGCGCGTTCAGCGTGTTCAGGCTTTGCCGGACAAAGCTCCTGAGGCTTCAGCCTGGACATTGTCCGCTCGCCAGCCAGGATACAAACATATTTTGTTCGCAAGCAGGAGCATGCAGAACGGAGAGCTGGTCCAGACGCCAGTGTGAGAGCGGGCGGTGCTGCGAGCAGTTACCTTTCCTACTGAGAGGCGGCGCCTCCAGCTGCTGCTGCAGCGAGCTCTTGCGGTGCTGGCACTCGCCGAGGAAGCAGGCGGCTGGCAGCAGGGCGCCGCCGCCGTCGGGCTCCGGTCTCTCCAGCATGGAGCAGAGAAGTTCCTCCCTGTCGCGAGAGGGGCACAGGGTTAGCCCGGCGCACACTGCAAACGATTTCACCTTCCGAACGCCCCGGGACCTTCACTGCTCTCGCCCGGCACCGCAGAACCAACCGCGTTAACATCCGGCGCGGCTGGCCGGAGACGGCGCCGACCGGATGGGGCGGACAGCGTGCTGGCCGGCCTGTCCAATCACCCTGTCCAGCCCCGTTAGCCGACACACCGCGCTCCGTCCGCCCCCCCCCCCTCCTGGACTTCGGCGGCTCTCACGGACGCGCCGGGACCGCCGGACGACCCCCGCCGGGCGGTCCCCGTCCGCGGCGGGCCCGGCAGGCCAATTAAACCCTGCCCACCGTCCGTGACCGGCCAAACCGACTCAGGAAGCAATTACGCATGAGAGTGCTGCATAACTCAGGCTTTTTACGCTGCCGCCGTAGTAAACACGACCTTGAATCCATTGAGATGGAAATTTACGCGGTAATTGGTACCTTGATGGGCAAAAAGTTTACCGGGATTTACCTAGCGCGGACGTCGGTCGTGCGCTCGGCCGAAGCGCCGTCATGAGTCAATAACAAGCAATGCCCATTTAACAAGCAATGCCCATTTCGCCTCCAAACACGCGAACCCGCGCAGTTCCTCTGGCGCAGTCAGTGAGGAGGAATATCATCTCTTTTCGCCGGCTTCCTGGTTCGTTATTGATTACCGGAGACGCGTGCGGCTTTTCTCATAATGGGATGGGGGAGCGAGCGTCAAGGTTAGCGGTGCGGCCCCTAGCTCCGCTCCGGTGGGGAGGCGAGCACGTGACGGCCGCGCGTCGCCCCGGACAAAGGCCTCGCCACCGTCGGGCCGGCGGCCGCCAAATTGCACGGGGGCCGCCGAAGGGGTGGGGGCTTTAAACTGGAGCGGTCGTTGAACCCGGCCCAGGGGTGGGGGATTTTTTTTGCCAAGTCAATACGGAAGAGGCGGCGCGGCAGGACGTGGGGCGCCGCCGAGCCTCGCCGGGGACGCCAGCGTCGCGCCCGCCGCCGGTCGGCGCGGGGTGAGCTCAGACGGCGGCCTGCTGGAACAGGACAGCAGAAGCGGCCCGCTGCAGTGGCCGCTTCATGGAATGCATGCAGCCCTCATGGAAAAATTAACGTTCTGTGTTGAGTCGGTGCGGCCGCCAGCTAGAAGCGTTTTCTGGCCGGTGTTTTGCGGTGATGTCAATACATTCTTTTTAAAGTTAAAGGCGACGAAGTCGATCCGAGCACGGACTCAATGCATAGTTCATACAACAGCACTTTACACGCGGCCTCCCGACCGGTCGTCACGTGAACGGGCTCCGTGTCGTTCAGTTCAGCGGGCTCTGGACCGGTCGACGGCGGTAGCGGCTTGGAATCTACCACGACATCTACCATTATCTGTGGCCAGTCCCGCTGCTGCCAGCGGCTCAGGAGCCGTGGACCCCCATCCGACGGCGTCGTGTGACACTGCGGAACCGTACAAATTTCAGCGAGAGCCGCAGGCGGCCGGACGGTACACAGGGGCGCGGCGTGATCTATGATGGAGACAGCTGGGAGGACAGGGAACATACCATCCACCAGAGACGTGGACAAAACCAAGTGAAGAAAGCGAAAGAAAGAAACAGGGAAAGAGAGGGGAGGGAGGAGAAGGAAGGAATAACAGCCAGCTATACTTAGGGTTCGCTTTATATACGTGGCATGACTTATAGATACATATACGTTGTATGAGTTACATTATCTTACGTTAAAGGTTACGACGGCGTTATAAGTAATATAGGTTAGCTTGTAAAGGACATGGATTGTTTCGTTACACAACATGTGAAAAATAAGTGTATGTGCATCTTGCCGGACTGTGTTTCGTTTGCGGTATTCGAGCATGAACAATAATCTTGTTCGGAATCACGCGACATTACGAAATTTGGGAAAAGTAAAAATAAGCATTTTAGCGATCCGTATCTTCATTGCCACCCATTGCTTGTTTGCTTATTTTTTTATTCACCCTTTTATTCGTTTATTCATTTATTTGTTTAGTCATTATGGTAGACAGGTGGCAAGCATTCACCCACTTGCGACCAAGTTGATGATTGAAAAAAGCACATAGTCAGTTCAAGACCAAGTTGAAAACTGAAAATAACGGCAACACGGCCTGCGATGTCACGTGATTCACAAAAAGCCGTAAGACTGACAGTACAGACTCTACCGAACCGTCTTAACTACCTGAGCTTGTGCCAGAGATAAAATCGAAGCATTGACACTGTTTACTGAGTCTCAATATGTGTCCGCGAGCTCACTGGACGTCTGCGCTCGTTCCATCATCACAAAGGCTTAATCAAGCAAAGATCCTTGTCGGCCGAACGAACACCAGCCTGACATGCCTCTAATATTAGCCTGTCTGTCTTTTCTCTTACAACGATACGCTTAAGACGGAAAAAGGACTCTTTCCTGGTTTCCTGAAGAGACTGCTTTTAAGGATTCCTTGCAGGACGTTTTCTTAAACAGATTTAGTCCGAGAATGATGAGGTAAGCATCACTGAGACGCCCATGCAAAGCCGAGCTTGTTATGCTGACCGCGACCCGCCACGAAGCGCCTCGAAAAAATCAAGCAAATTCGCCCCACGAGCCGAAACAGATGACGCTGGAGGCGCCGGACCGCACCGCGCGGCTCCACGACGCGGCCGCCCGTGACCGGCCGGCCCTTTTCGTGCCGAGCCAAATACAGAGAATTCCGGGACTCGAGCATTCCGCCTGCCACGCTCCTGGTCACCGCCTGGCCAGTGCGGTGGGTCATCCACACTCGGGCCGCGCCGTACGGATGCGCTGACGCGGGGTGTGTCCCCTCGGCGCCTCTCTGCAGCTCGGCGAACTGCGCGAGCTCGACCAGACACGGCACGGTCAGGCCGTGTACACTGCACAGTCCTCTGACTCACCTCGGCGGCCATCGATTCGTTCACGCCCGTGCGCGCCTCACACCGGCGCGAGGTGGACCGCAAAGGTCACCGACAGCCACGAAATACCGACAGACCTTCTGTCCGAGGGTTTCCCTGTCCCACCCGTGATTCAGCTGTTGCACGTCAGAACTACGTCATTGTTCTCAATTACCATGAATTACTGATTCTGAAAACAGACCGGTCGAATATCTTCACCTTCACGTGAGAGGAAAAAGTCTCCTTTCGGGGGTTAAGACTGATTCAAGGTCAGATTCCTTCGAAGTTTCGCGGGAAAATGTTTCCATCTTGATGCAACAGACCGTGGGGGGAATGCAGTGACAGTTTGACAGAACCTGAAAGAAATATCACAATAATATGCCATCCGGTTCTCACCGGCGCAGCCAGAGGGGAGAAGGAGCCGGGGGCCCTCCTCCCCCTTAGGCCCCCATTTTTTAGTGAAACCCATTGCATATCATCTTCCCAGAAGGCAGTTTTGGTGTGATTTCATTTTTCACTGAGTTCCCCCAAGGAAAATCCTGGCTGCGCCCCTGCCGGTTCTTATCTACAGTTCCGATGGGTTACCACAGCAGCACCCCCTTGATTTCCATTGCGTGCTGACCAGACGTCAAATTAATGGTTATGTTCAGAACTGAACATCCTAGGCATCAAAAATACGGAAAGCTGGCACGATATTTCGAAAACAATACGTGGAATGTGACCGTTTTAGCTTCATGTCCTAAAGCTGCTCGCGTTTTTTCACAGCGCGCTTTTCCTTTCTGGGAACCCGTTGTCATTCGCGGCGACTTCAGTCGCGACTGAGGACAGTTGAGTGTTCGGACGGCGCTCCCGATCGGTCAAGGGCCGACTCTGTCACGGACTCCGCCGTCACGGAGTCAGAAGTCACGGTGTCACTGGATTCACGGTCGCGAAATCCGTCACGGAATCCGCCAACATGGATTCCCCGCCACGGAGTCCACTGTCACGGAGCACGCCAGACTCGGACTGCGTCGCCACAGGATGCGCCGTTACGAAGTCAATTCTTTCAAGAAGTCCGCCACCTTAGGGTCCATATAGTCACACAGCCCACCGCTGCAAAATACACCGTCTCAGAGTCCATTGCTTCAGAGTCCGTCGTCATGGACTCCACCGTCACGTACTCCGCCGTCTCGAGGTCCACCGTGGTGGATTTACCGTCACGGAGTCCGCCGTTGCGGAGTCCACCGTCACGGAGTCCGCCGTGACGGAGCGCGGGCCGCGGCCCTCCAGCCGGCTGCGACCGGGCCGCCGCCGTGGTCGCGGGTTTTCTCGCAGGTGGAAACAGGCCCCGAGCCCGGCCCGACTTTCGGCTGTCTCCGGCCTTGGCCCATATCGAGTTCATGCACCTCTGGCGCCGGCGCCGGTGGCGTGCACACTTGGACATCCCGGCGGAAAAAACGGCGCCAATTTTCGGCCGGCCGCCTGCAGGCGGCGTTGCGACACCGCCGGGGCCATTGACTCCGATCGCCGCCGAACTTGTAAACTGAGCTCGCGTCGCGGCGCATGGCAGCTCCCGGGGACCCCATGGCGGGGGCGGGGGCGGGGGCGGGGGTCAGTAGCAGCTACAGTAGTGCGCACTCGGCGCCGCGTCTCGACTGGCAGCGTCACGCGACGCCTCCCGGCGACCCGAGCTCTGACCCGGCGCGTCCCGGCCGGCCGTGTCACATGACACCGCGTCACGGTGGCGCGTGACGTGGCGTTTCCCCGGCCGGAGTGGCCGACAGGGGCCCCGGAGTGACCCCGTGCAAACGCTGTGCGTCATTTCATGATGTCACGCCAGGGCTGCCCGATGCGTCATTACCAGTTGCGACTGCAACACAATTTAGGCAGTAGGGATTTCTGGATGCACACAGCAGAGGTGTAGAATGTGTTCTTTTGGGGACCCATGGCCTACTCAATATAAATCTTGGCCCCTCCAAAGCTGAATTCGTCCCCTCGCAATGTCTTCTGCCTATTTTCACAAGGGATACGGACAACAATTATGAAAATGTCAGAAATAGATTGCAGATGGCAAAAGGTAAAAACAGACCATGAAACAGTCTAATGATAATATATATATATATATATATATATATATATATATATATATATATATATATATATATATATATATATATATATATATATATATATGAAGAGTTGATTATTCGATAAATTATACAAAAATAAAAATAAAAGTTGCCGTTGGTCATTATCAAGTGGGTTACATCCGTTCAGAAACACACATTTGGGGGAGGGGAAAATAGGTTGTCGGACCTTAGGCTCGTCCCCCCTCGCCAATCACTTCCAAAAACGACACCCCTGGCGTACAACACCAAAGTTCAGCCTGTCATACCTAAACCTTTGGGACTGGGTGACGCAAATAAACTCCAGCTGCCGCTGCTCCCCCTTCAACAAACATAATAAACAAAGTACCTTAGTCCAAATAGATCTGTTTCATAAGTCGACTGACATTAACCGCAAATGACGCAAATGATACTGTCTACGAAAAACCATGCCGGCATCTGTTCCTTTCTGATGGATGGCCGAAGCTTTATGATGTGTTAATTTAATCCAATCAACAACTGCTGGGAAAGTCGCCCTCACCACTCGTCAAATGAGCCATTGAACTATCTCACAACATATGGATTATTCCAAATAGAGCGGCGGCGCAAAAAGAGCCACAATCAACACAGCCTCCTATGTCCCAGAGGAATCCCATCAGGAATCCCAGAAATCGATCATGTTCGCTCTGATGGTATGGGGACGTAAATACCCTGGTAGCAAACACCGACGTAATGATGGTCCATGTACGAAAACAACTCATTTAAAAGACACTCGAGCACTGGTATTGCAACGCGGTTAACTACATTTACGAATGAACACCTGCTGCCGCCAGCCATCCATCAAACTAAAGACGCCAGCAAGCCTCAAGGATCCATTACACACACCATGAACGGAATTTAAAACAGGATGAGCGGAACAACCGGACAGTAGAGCTCTGCGCCGAGTCCGGGCGGTGGCCCCGGCCCGGCCGCGGCTCACACGCGGCACGCACTCACAGTCCCGGTGCGTGGCCGGCGCGGCCGCCGCCGTGACGCGCGCTGCTGCGCCGCCGCGCACGCTGACCCAGTAACCGAGTCGGCGGGGGTCGACGACCGGTCAGTGCTCCCGACGACGGGGCCGACGCGCCGGCACTGGCCGGACGGCCACCTGCCGTCGGCGGCGGCCGCGACGCCAGCGCCGCCAGCGGCCGCCGCCGCAGTCGCCGCTCGGAGACAGCGGCCGGCACGGCGCGCGGCGAGGAGGCCCGCGCGCCGTGCCGGCCGCCGGCGCGCCGTCGGCGATGCACCGGCGGCCCGGCCGTGCCCGCATCGGACAGCCGCCGTCGTCGCCGCGTGTCGAGCTGCCGGCTCGCGTCGAGCGGGGACAGCCTGCTGGCGACTGCGGCCGGCCGGCTGGAGACGGCCGCCGACGCCTGCCCGCGGCCTCCTCATCACGCGCCGGAAACTGGGTCAAAAGCGGGACTGCGGCGCCTCGGTCCCACGCGCTAAAAACCACCGGTGTCAATGTCCGCAGCGGGCCTCTGGCTCGCGGCGGCAAGCTCTGGCTGGATTCGGAAGAAAGACGGGAGTTGTCTAGTCTTAGGGACGAGTCTGTCGTGTCTGTCTGTCTGACGAGACTGTCTGTCGTACAACGTGCTTTTCCATGGCCGCAAAGCCTGCTGGCTACGATTCATCGAGATCAAACGTTTCGTTACCCGTGCCATGACGCTGAACGTCGATGGGCGCACTGCCAGGATGCTGTTGTTTCAGGCACGGCCACCGCCTACCTCAGGAACCGGCACCGATCATCGCAGGGCGGTGCCTCGCAGGACTCACGGGCTGCCATCAATAGATGGATTGGGAGGGGATTGGACCGAACTGCGAGTGGTCTACGCAGCAAAGTCCGTTGAGATCGGGAGTTCCATAAGGAGTGCAGCCGGACCGGAGTTTGGTATGCAGAGACCCTGGCCGGTGTGGAATTCGGTCCGCACGGTCGGCGTGGAATTCGATCCGCACGGCCCACGTAGAATCCGGCCTGTGTACAGCTCTGCCTGTACATAGTCCTATCCGTGCAGACTCCGGTCTGCACCGAGTCCGGTCCGTGCGGAGTCCGACCTGTGATTAGAGGGGTCATGGAGTCCGTCCGGTGTGGAGTGCGGCCGGCTCCGTGGTCCGGTGACGGCCGTTACCGGGTTCAGGTGACGCCGCGCCGCGTCTGGGATTCCTTTCCGCACGGCGGCGGCGGACGGCGGTCGGGTGTGGAGCGCGCCGACCGGTGTTTCCACCGGATCTGCCGTCAGACGCCGCTGCCGGTCCGAACTGGACCGCTGCTTCCGCCGGACAGGCCGACCGGTCCCAGCCGGACCGCTGTTTCTACTGGGCCGGACCGTGAGACCCGCTGCCGGCCGCTTGGATACAGCTACCAGGGATTTCTTCCCGCCACATCTGGCTGGGAAGCGTAAAGACAGCTTCAGCTCAGCGCTTGCACAGCTGCATTGCCAACATCAGGGGAAGTATCTGCTTTTTAGGTATTAAAGAACATCATTATTCCTAAAATAACGAAAGCATAGCTGTTCTAGAGCGGCAGCATATTAGAAGACTATCCTCCTTTACAGTGTAGTGCATCAGTAAAAGAATGTTCCGGGTTCGCGTATGTGTAGTGCGCACCTTAACGGAGTATTCGCTCGGGTGCTTAGCATGCGTCATAAGACTCAAGATACTCCCATTTGCAAGTGCAAAGTGGTTCCGACACGGCTTATTTCAACTTTCTGGTTATTTCGATCGCATACGCAGCCCACACACGTTACACATCGAGAGAACGAACAGATGAAAGCAAATGCACCAGACCGGCTCAATTTCCCGGGCGCTGACGTGCGATTTAACCCCGGTGGACGACCGCCGCGTCCCCGCAGGACGCCCGACCCCGTGATCGGCCGGAGCGGCCGCGGCCGGCGGTCGGCCTCCCGCCGCGCTCCGACAGGACCGGCCGTCGAGCACGGCCCGGGCCCGGGTCGGAGGTGCCGGCCGGCCGGCTCGTCTTCCAGCGGCGCCAGATGTCAGTGACCCGCGGTGCGCCCGCCGAGCTGATGACCCACGCCGTTACGTGCCCAGGAAAACAGCCGGCCGACGCTCGGCCGGCCAGCGCGCCAGCCAGCGGCCCGTCCCCGCGGCCGCGGCGTCTGTCAGGTGTCAGCACGTGTCCGCGCGCGCGCCGCATCCCATCCGTCCTCCCGAGTGCCGGGACCCCGCGGAAGGAGAAACCGGAGACGTGCCGGTTCCGGGCCACCTGCGGCCGCCGGACGGGCGTGAGGCCTCGGGCGACCCGGACCCACCCCTGGGCCGCCGGCGGCGCCGCCGCGACCCGCTGACCGGGCGCCGGCCGGTTTCGCGCCGTTTCGGTGGCGCGCGCGCCGGTAACCGGCTGACGGTCGTTGGCTCGGCGGTAACGGGAGCCGACGGCGGTGGACCGTTACCGGCGGCCGGCGACTGCCGCGCCGGCCGGTAAACAGGCGGCTGCGTGCGCGGGCGGGGCCGAGCGGCCGCCGCCGACGACGACGCGGCGTCGCCGGAGCCGGTACGAGCGGCGGCAGCTGCCGGCGGCCCGGTGACCGACGGTCAGCGACGGTCTCGGCTGCGCTCCTCCAGGGTTGTGTCGGGCCGGCCAGTCGCAGCACAGAGCGGAGCACGGCTCGGCCAGGGCGCATTCCATCGGTTCGGTATGCTGATCACCGTCGCGTGTGATACGTATCTGGTCCATTATAGAGTGGTTTACACACGTATGTATTGTGCAGTGTAATGCGCATTACATACTGTGATTGAAGGATGACATTTTTTTGGCCGGACTAAACGTTGCATTGTTTTATTTTCCTGAATTTTAATTCGAATGTGACGATATCGCTCGCAAACACGGCGTTTTTCAAATGTCGTTATCCATCGATCCCCGCAACAATAGTCCATTGAGCACAAGAACGTCAGTTCATTTATTAGATGTTGTCGAAAGGGGATAAGCGTGTCTTCTTTCCTCGAGAATGTCACGACATATGCAACATATGCAGGGTGCAGTGTCAAAGACGCCATGAGAAGCCATGCAAACTGGCACGCCAGTATAGTAATGACAAGCGTGGTTTAGCTTGGTGGATACCTAGTCGCTGACAATAACACAGACAAATCTGTTAATGGTCACTGGTATGACACTCTGAGGAAAGGCAACATCATTCTGGCGTCTCCGACAGTTCGATCTTTTAAGGCCTCAGCACCGTCATGGACAAATCAATAGGAAACAGCCAACTGTTCCACGTTTGACTGTATCACCAGACAGATACTGGGCCTCTTCGAACGCCCGAGGCCATTTGTGCCCTAGAAAAGTGAAGTCTACGTATCGGTTGTTGACTGCCAGGTGGTCTGCCGCGAGGGAGCTCCAGAAAGGAGACTCGTCTAATAGCCCGTGTATCCGTATGACGGATATCGGCTATCAGTCAGATCATGTTGCTGATCAGCTGTTGTATCAAGCTAAACTGATCAGCAGCCGATTTTCTATTATTCACGACGGAGCGGTAAAACGAAACAACATAGTGCCGAGACTTGCAATCAACAATCACCGCTTATTGGTATCATGCAAGCCATTTCCATGCCTCTGGCATATCATGTGACGCACGATCACGTGCTATGTTGCGGCTGCCAGTTAAAGTTCCGTGGGCAGACTGTCGGGCCGTGACTGAAACAATGGCGCTTTCGAGCACGGCGCGCCGTCGGTCGGAGCCACGGTCCGGAGCTTTCGGTCTGTCCTTGCAGGGGCTGCGTAGTTCTGCTGCAAGTCGCTCGACAAAGGGCGGCGTCGGTCAACACGGTCAACTTTCTCCGCTCTGAGAAACCGCGGCCTCTTGCGCGGATCCGACACTTTTCCGCCCAAAAAAAGATTACAGTACTATCAAGTCAAGTTCTTCCACGAAGCGGGCGCTTTCGCGCGCGAGCTGCCGCCCGGGTCAACGTCCGACCGTCGGCGGGGGGGGGATGTTGTTGCGGCCGTCGGCGGCAACCTTGGCGAACCGGCTTTCCCAGTAACCCAGAGAGCGGCCGGCTGGCACGACCTGCCGGTGTAGCGTGACTGGGGGGCCTCCGCCTGATCTTACCGGGAGCGGCGTGCCAGACCGCGCGAGCGAGCTCAGGGCGCAATGAACCCCGCGCCGGCTCACGGCAGGCCTTGGAGTGACGCCGGCCGCGTCCGCCAGCGGCGTCGTGCTCATCCCGTCCGGGCGCGGCGCGGCGGGGACGATCGTATCGCGCGGCCGCCGACGTATCACAGGAGCTGTCTCACGCGAGGCTGACGCGAACGCGCGACGTGAAGCGGCGTCCTCCGCCGGCCGCCCTTTGTCAGTTTTCCTTGAACATGACTTAGTGAAAGCGGTTTTTGCACGCCTCGTGGTTTTAAAGAAATGCCCTCAGCTGGGGATGATTGTGCTGGAGGTGAAACAATATGCTACTGGAAATTTGCTCCCTGAATCATAACATAGGCACGAAGTTCAACTCACGCAAAGTTCCACGAACCCCCGTGCAAAATAGCCTCTATAGGTGTCCACAGACGTCAAAGCATCGACACAAGGCCAGCGTGACGTAGCACGATTCTGCGGGCTTAATGACGACATATGAACGATCGGAATTCATTAGCCATCATTTTCAGTCTGCTGTGTCTTCTGAACGCGTCAAAATATTCATCATGCCTGGGAAAAATGGCAAGCGTTTGATTATGATCTCCAAACATGAGAGACACCATTTAACGCCACTCACTTGCCAAAGTTAATCCAGAGTATACAAGAATGTTTACACGTGTTAGCAATACAAGCAAACCTTGCAAACGGTGCTGACGTCAAGTGTGAAGTAGGAACACGTCCCGAGTTAAAGAAATCTCTGGGAAAAAACTAAATGGGCAGTTTGCCGTAATATTCTTGTGGACCTAAACGCGCAGGCCTAAGAATCATGCACGGCATGTACTGCTTCCACATTGAACATTATCACTTTACATAATTTGGACAATGGTCGGCACCAAGTTTGGAACAATCGCGATGGCAGCAGCCTGATTTGTACGTTTTTTCTTTGTAGATTGGGGAAAGTCTTGGGTCGGTGAACCCTGCAGAATGTTTCATGTTTGTCTGCAAAAGAGAGCTGCAGGGCAACTTTGACTGGAAAGCGGAGCAGACTAGATAGGCTGTCGTCCTGGTTATCTGACCTCCATTACGAAGGCTACGTTGAAATAAAATGCCAGCGTGCTATTCAACGAAAAATCCTAGGTATACTAAGATCTCATTATCAGACGATTTCGGACTAATTATCACGTGACCATAACCGATTTCCCAACGATGAATTTGTAGAAGTGATCTGACTAAGTGCCCTCGACATGACCCCGCCAATTTCGCAGTTTTTGCTTTGGGTTTTGTAGCTTAGAACACGCCAACTACCTCTTCAGATCTGCTCATTTAGTATGATACGTCATAAAATCTTTACCGGCCGCACTCTTCTTGTTGGCATTGACGATTCCGCCGTTCGCATGGTTCGTTGCGAGACATATGGGCAACCACGAGAGCAAAAGGATTTCGGGGAATGCTTACGTCCTCATGCGATTCATATGTATTTATAACACACGTTATCAGAGAAAATGACTTACGAGTATTCGCTCAAGTTTTGCCTTAGCATTCTCAGTGCCAACGCCTCCTCAAGTCAGGAGGTAAACATGGTTACGACCTGACTTAAAATGTTTGTTTTCTCAACTGCGTGCGTCGAAATGGCCAGCGGTTTTGTAAAAAAAGTGTCACATGGCTTTAACACATCACATGACAATGGTTTTGGCACGATCTGCAGAAAAGAAAATAACTGGTCGAGAGCCTTTAAATCAACTACCGCTGATTTTCCTTTTCTTAAGTCCTAAAACTGATTCTGATTTTTACCTACTATTATGATCATTACTATATCTGTTATTGTTATTTATTATTTATTACTATATCTATTATATTACTTTTATTACTGCTATATCATCATTGTCAAATTTTAACAAATTATGAATTCTAAAAAGGCAATTCCTGAAATAAGGGTCTTTGAGGAAATATTCTCAAATATTTGCACTTTTATGGTCCTTTATATCTACAAGAAAACGCAGATGTTAACCCATATTTGTAAATGTTCCGCCTAAATTGGACTTGAGAACTTTCGTCAGCAAACAGTAAAATCTACCGACAATGCTCCGACCGTCTACGGTTAAGATGGATTCACAAGAATGCCACTGAAATGCTCTGGGTGGCGATGATAAAAATTACCTCGCCACAGCGACGGCAAAAGCTTCAAGGAATGTAAATCAAGAAACGGCGACGACACAGCATGGAAGAGGACGGGGCGGAACGGAACGGAACGCAACGCAACGCAACGGAACGGGTCGGTACGGTACGGTACGGCAAGGTACGGTATGGGACGGGACGGGACGGGACGGGACGGGACGGGACGGGACGGGACGGGACAGGACAGGACAAGACGGAAAGAGACGGAGTAGAACAGGGTAGGACGGGAAAGAACACTGCAGTTCCGTCTCTGCCGTCGCTGGTCGCACCAAGACACCCGGATACAGACAGGTGCCGGCCGTGCTGGCGTGCCCTGTTATCCTGGATACAGCGAG
The DNA here is from genome assembly GCA_030062745.1 of Capitulum mitella. Taxonomy (NCBI): domain Eukaryota; kingdom Metazoa; phylum Arthropoda; class Thecostraca; order Pollicipedomorpha; family Pollicipedidae; genus Capitulum; species Capitulum mitella. The sequence continues at coordinate 29,300,134 of CP099846.1, read as the reverse complement.
ATTACGCGCCAGCCAGGGCCATCCCGTGTTCTCCGTGCTCGGTCGAAGGCCAGCTCTCCTCGCTGAGGGCCTTTGTTGCTGGCATGCTCCGCCGAAGAGCCCGGCGTTTCGGCTCATCGGCATGGAGCTCGATCTGCCGCCGTTTCGCACGTGCTGCGCGTGAAATAGCGTTTTTCATCGCAGTCGGTGCCACCGTCATGCAACACCGGACGTCCCCGGACCTGGCTGCATCGGTGCCTGGCCTGCTCCGCTTGACTCGTACCCGCCCAGCATCAGACGACCGACAGTGCTGCGTGGTTGTGTGTCATCCGAATTTCCACAGCGTCTACCAGGGGACTGTTCACTGCTGACGTCCGGGTGGCTCCTCCCTATATACACGTCAATGCTGGCCAGGTGACCGCCCGCCTTCACCCGCGCATGCCTCTGCGTCTCGCCCGTATGGCGCCGGAGAGGCTTGAAATCACGAACGCCACGTCCATGCCTGCCACAGAGAGACGTGCCGCGTGGCGCCGGCCCCTCTGCAGCGCGTCTCGAGGTCACGCTGCGAGCGGGGCGCCCCTGGCGCGCTCGCACGCCGAGTTCGACGCCCTCGCTCGAACAGGCGGGGGCCCTCCGCCGCCGCCGCCAGTCGGTGTCACTGCACCGACAGCTGGCCGCTCCTTCCCGTCCGGCGGCCGCTCATGCCTCGATATAGGCGAGCACAATGACCTGGACCAGGCTTGCATGCGCGACAAGAATCGCGCGCTGCAGCGGGCGCCACGCAAACCTTTCGCCCGCGCATCCCGCTGTCCGGCCGGCGCTGCTTTTCCGGTCCCGTCGCTACTGCGGCGGAACTCCGACGTGACGTACCGCCCGTGCTGCCGGCCGTGTCGGGGTGCTATCCGGGCGGGGCCAGCGCTGTGCCCCTGGCCGCGAGATGGCCGTGTCAGAGGTGTGCTCTGTTCTGCTCTGGACTAGACGTCCAAAGGGGAAAAGGGGTCAATGAACTGTACTAGGCCAGAAGTGGAGCAGGGTTCTATCAACTACGAAGTGAATGTTTTAGGCAAGGCAAAGTATGATTAAGGTCGATTTTAAGGCTATGCAGTTTTGAAGCAAGTATTCGCACAAGTAACCCGACTGAGAGCATGGGTGTGCAGCCTTCAGAAAAAATGACCTCGTGGCGGGTTTAGTTGACTGAATATGTTGGACGCTCCGGGCGACTTTCGGCCGATCCTCACGGCTTCAACTGCCTCCCCACAGCCGCGGACGGCGTTGCAGCGCCCGACGAGCCGAGCCGTGCCTCGAGCCGGGCCGCGCCGCGCCCCGTCAGCCGGCGCCGGGCGCGGCGGGTTCGTCGCCCGGGCGGCGGTAGCGGCGCGGCGCGGCGCGGCGCGCTGCGTTCGTCGTCCGCCGGCGCCGGCTAACTGTACAGGCGGCCGGGCCGCGGCGCTGACCCGGCCGGCCGGGTTCAACGCCACCCGCAGGCCGCCGGCACCGCCCGGTGTCGGCTCCGTTACCGGGCCGCCGACGCCCGCCGCCGTGACGGCGCCGGCGGGGACGCGCGACTCGGCGCCGGCTTTCGGCCAGCTCGCAGCTCGGCTCGGCTCGGCTCGGCTCAGGGTGAGTCGGCTCGGCGTCGCTTGACGAGATCAGGGCGCGCTGGCAGTGCAGCGTTCACATCAGTGCAGGGTTCGGCCCGCTGCCGGCCACTGCGCTTCGATTGTGTGGCCACGCGTTGCGACAAGGCAGCTCGCGGCAACCTAAGAGCCAGCCCAAAGCCAGCTCACGGCCATCCCAATAACCAGCTCACAGCCACGTGCCGCAAGCTACAAGCTCAGCCACAAGCTCACATGCCGTTCGCACGCAGCCCGTCCTCAGCTAAAAACCCTCTCGAAGCCGGCCCAGGGCCAGCCCGCAGCCAGCGCGCGGTTCGCTAAGAACCTCTTCAGAGCCGGCTCATAGCTAACCCGCCGCCAGCTGTCGGCCGCCCCAGAGCCGCCGGTCAGCCCGGAGAGTCGGCGGGCCGCACTGTCTCCGGGCCGGGCCGCAGCCGGAGCCGGCCGGCGCCCCCGCACGCCTAACGAGCCGGTCGCCACTGACGGCGCATTGTTTCCGTTCCGCAGAGCAGCTGACCGGCCCGGCGCGCGCTATTTGACACAGTTTTGGCGCCAACTTCCTGGTGGCGGACGAGCGGTGCGCCGATCGCGTCCCAGGCGGAGGGGACCCGTCAAAAGTGACGCGCCCGGGAGGCGACGACGGTTAAGCGTCAGGTCTGCGCGTGGGAGTTTTCCGTTCGCGGAATGCTGGTCAGCGCACATGGCAACGACAATGGACCGCGGCGTACTTGGTTCCCGGGCCGCGAAAAATCCAGCGAGATTGCTAATCCTGTGCCGCGGAAGGACCTAAATGTTGCCACCGTTTCCCCGCTTTCCCCGGACGCGTTTGCGCGGCTAAGGCGGCCGGGCCACTGCGCAGGAGTTCGCAGCGACTACCGGCCGCGGCAGACCGGTCGGACATCGTCCTGTCCTTCACCCTCCTGAACGACCCCCGGCTCCCCCCACACAGTCCGGCGGCGTTTTCAAACTGCGAGGTCAGCTCAGTTCAGGGTCGGACGCCTGGGGGCGGCCCGGTCAGGGACCGAACGGCCTGGGGCGGCTGGCCGGCCGCGAACCCTGTGCCCACAGACACTGACCCCGGCCGTGGGCTGCGCTCTCCTTTGATGTCGGCTCGCCGTGGCCAACGACCGCCCGGGAAATGACGGCTGGAGTCGCGGAAAGGCTTCGGCAAATCGCCTTTGTAATGGAGTAGGTAAAAGCGTTCCCAGAAGGCGGAGTCTTCAGGGGGATTATCCGGGTGCAAAAGAGGTGTTTTAGAGGTTTACCCGCCGACTGGAAGTCCGCTTAGCTCATGCACCACGAAGTGAGAGTGATTTCCCTAGATCATGATTCACGGCAACAATTCTGGCAATGCATGCTTCACACAGGCTACGATGAAATGCTAACGCGGCTCTGTGTTTCGAGCTTGCCAGGACAAAGCCCGCCAGGACTCGCCTGATCCCAGCAGCACGCACGGGGGACGCTAGCACATTCGGTGGGAACGCTCCTCACCGAATGTGCTAGCGGCCAGCGCCATGGCGCGGCTTTTCAACTGCAGCTGTCGAGCATCATCCATAAGCCGCTGGCAAAGTGCACGATGAGCGGCGCGTACAACATTGTCGATCCTGCACGTTTTGCCGCGCGATAACAAAACTCCACGCGCTCCAACGTAGACTGCGGGCGGGGAGGACGAGAACCATGTAAGGGGCTGATGAACGTTGATTTGTGGCTGCAAGTGTTTGCATGCGGTTACGAGCTTGATGACTGGCGAGTTTGCCAGGCTGAAGTGATCGTAATGATGCGGCGCATTGCGCTTGATAACGGTGCTCGTACCTCGAAAGATCTCAATGGCGTTCGATTTGGCAAGTTGGCAATTATACTTTTTTGTCACACATTCTATATGCCCGTGTGAAGTTAGCTCAAGGCGTGCTGAATTTTACTGCAAGGAGACATTGAACTCGCGAGGTACACTAGAAACTGGAAACTAAACGCGAGGAACCAGACGATCTCGACGACTTACCGCACTCCCGAACTACAGCGCAAGGCGAGAAGGCAGCTGCATTCTTCAAGGTTAAGCAAGAAAATACTTAAATTTTTGACCTTTTCACTAAAATTACGTTCTGGCAGCCTGCAGAGGAAAAAATGGCAAAGGAAAAACCTATGTCAGTCTGTCGGGGCTCCCAGCTAACAGCAATTACGATTAGTCATCGCCCAGCGATCGGTAACCATTTAGAACAGATAATTTACAACGTCGTTGATATCCATGAATGAGCTGCTAATCAAGACACCATCACTTACGTATCAGAAAGGCAGAAACAAGGCAGTACAATCGCATCACAGCACATCAGACTGTGTTCAATGAAGTCAGTCGGAACGCCCTGTATTTCAAGAGGCGCCGCGCCTTGTCGGCCAGCAGACACAATGACCTAAGATTTCGCGCGCCTGGTGGCCTGCCACCATCACCCAACATCATTAGTATTACCTCTACAACTGCTAACGTATGCAGGTGGCGTATTCGCACCTGCATACATGGAAAGCATCGCACAGCCGCCGAATGAACACGATTCAGGAATGGTGCACGGCCCCGCTATTCGCAGTATCTGGACAGGAACCAACCATGTCGGCATCTCGACTTCACATGCCGTAAAACTGGTCGCTGGTGGAGTAGAAACTACTGTCTCCGATGGTCAACAACGGGAAGCACGTAACGACCACACTGAGGTATGAACGAGGCCGTCCCCTGCAAGAGTTTATGGGCGCGACCCCTTAGTCCCGGTTTCCTCGTCTGCACCGCGTGGAAGAGCCATCCACACCACTTCTTCCCAGAAACGGATGTAAACATCAGTCGCGAAAGCCTGACCTCCCGCAATGTCATTAAACCCCGCTACCACATGCATAGCATTCTCTCGGGCCGGCCTGCAAACAAGATGATTCCACCGCATCACGACTGCTCAGCCGTGTGGCCTCGCCCGCGGCCGGAGCGGGAAGAAGACCCCTCGCCGTTCTCCCGTCTGTTCCGCCGCTCCAACCTCTCAAACATTGCGCATTAATGCACACCAGACCGGCCGCTGGACGCCCGTCTCACCGCCGAGTGGACAACCCGCCGACGCGAGGCCGCGCGGCGGGCCGCCGCTCACCTGTCCAGGCAGCCAACGGTGGCGGTCGCCGGCGCGCGGCAGCACACGCGTCGCTTGGTCGGCACCTTCATCTCCACACCCAGCGCGGCCGGCGACGCGGCGGCGACTGCTGCGGCTCGTCCCGCCGCACGCGCACTGCCGGCCGCGCCTCGGCCAGGTAGGCTGCGCCGCGGCCGGCGGCCCCGCCCCGCCGGCCGGCGCAGCGGGTTAGTGGCCCCGGGCCACGCCGGCTGCCGGCGGCGCGCTGGCCCAGTACCGGCCGGCGCGGGTTGACGGCCTCCGGTGATCCGACGCACGCGACCGGGCCGGCTCGGCCGACCCGGGCTGTCACTGACCGCGTGTCGTCGCCCCGTTTACCGTGCGTCGGCGTGCCGGGGTTGGAACCCCGTTGTGTGTGTGCGGTGGTTCAGGTGGTGCGTCGTTCAGCCGGGCTTGGACTGTGTCGGGTTTATGAATGAACACTGAATTTTCCACCGGCCTGTGCGCTGCATGTTTATGCGTTGACATCGCGTTGCGTTTCTTGTTCTGAAGTCGCTGCTATGCCTGCTTCTAGCTTAAATATGTACCGAGTTATAGTTAGGACGGCAAGACGACATCATAATCCCGAGGGTTAAGTTGGTCGGTGGGTTTCTAGCACAAATGCATGTGCATCCCAGTTCCTGGATAAACGAACATCTGTTTTATGTAACATCGCCAGATGTTCACTGACCGACGGCTTAGCACGGGAGTTTTTGTTCCTTGCAATCTACGCTATCAATTATTTATGGTATTTAAATGTCCTGGAGATTAGAGAACAAGCAGGAAAACCAGAGCCAAGTACCAAGGGAATAAAAAACAAGGATTTGGAAGCATGCATTTTTTTAGAGGCAGGTATGCTGTGTCTGGAGGCTGGTTAGAGAAGATGTCAAGGTAGTGCAAAATGGAAGACGTGGACAGGGGAAAGCAGTCAAACCTTTCTCTACACTAATGGGAACTGTGGCCCGAGTTGGCTTCCGTAAAAGTAACGAGCACAAATTAATGAGTTGCATGAGACGGTGAAAAATTCTGGTGGACACATTACACTCCAAAAACAAACCCAGACCCATACCAGGCAGCCTTTATTACCCCCCCCCCCTAAAAAAAGGCAACGGGCCCCTTTCATCTTTAACGAAGGACGGAAGATTCTTAATTCATCAAGCTCCTCAGGTAAAGAACGAAATTGATGGAGCCAGTGGTACCACTCGCGTCTGCTACAGCGGTTGTCTGTTGCCTGAATTTACCCACATCTGAATACCTCCATATTCCGCGACCGGCCATTCCTGGGATTCGCGCGGAAGAGAAAAGCACAGTTTTAAATTGTTTATTGACTTTTGTCTTCAAGTGCGCCTGGCACAGTCCCAGATTAGTCGTCAAGGTTTGGTAGAGCGAGTGCTATGAACTATTATGGAGAGAGACGCACGGCAATAGTCTACAAACTGTTGCAAGAACAAAACGGCTGATGTAATGTTAGTCTGTCGCCTCGGACCTATTCGTCATCAAGGTATCAATGGACGACTGAAACAAAACAAACGTCTTGGAGTTCCACATTCAGAAAGACTTTTTTTCATCCGCATACTTCGCAGAAAATAAGATTGTCAAGGAATCGCAGATTTATGGGCTGACTGGGCATCCATGAGTTGAAATTCGAACCCTCCGAAATGTCCGACTTGGAGTCACGGCACCACATGTCGTGCGATACTGGTGGCACCGATACTGCGCAGAAGCTTTTAATGCAATAATAACCACTGGATCTTGATAGGGTTGTTGAATTCCCGGATGGTACTGGGTTTGATAGCCAATTTTACGTATAGCGCCCATAAATGTAGTCTAGCATTTGGTGCACGTTATACCCAGCCATCTGCTCAACTAAGTGACAGACACTTGTCGTGTGCCCTCATTATCCGTTACCAATACACGTGTCGCATGTGCTCACAATCGAGAAGGCCCACAGCCGTACGGCAGGCACAAACTCGCTTCGTGTACTCACGAGCCAGCTGCCGCCTGGCCGTCGCCGCCTTCCGCCATCCTGTGTCGAACAGCCGCTGCCGGTGGCACGGCGGCAGCCTGAGCCGGACGTATGCGGCGCGAGCTGCGCCAGCTCGCGGGCCGCGCGCCAGCGGGGCCGTGGCGGTGTCGGGGCGCTCCGCGTGATCACTGGGACGTGCACGGCCTGTAGAGGCCGGGGCATGGCCGCCGCAGGCTGCCACGCAGGCTGCATGCGGCGACCTTGGCGGCGTGCTGATCCAGCTCTTTTGTCGCCGAGCTGTGGCTGGTGACCTGCGCTGTGCTCTGTGCGCTGAGCTCTCGCGTATAACAACGTCCTAGCCGTCACGCAGCTTTGCTCGTTGATGTCCAAGCCGTAGACTCTCAGAGGTGTCCACCATCGGATGCAGGCGAGCAGCCTTACCGCTCGCGTCCACTTACTTGGTGATGTGTAGGCAGACGCTGACACGGAGCACGCAGTGTGTGGATCTAACGCTGGCAACAGAAAACGGTTGTGGGTCTGCCGACAGATCCAGGGTGGAACTAGTCACCATCCCCCAAAAAATCAATAAAGCGTGAGAAAAAATACGTTTTACGACCGCCTTTATATGCCATTCAAATGTTTTAATAGCAAGGGATACAAGGAGAGTGTTTATGTTTATATGTATGCCTTTTAAGTATTAATCCATCTTACCGTTTAAATCACTCCCAACTGCACGTATCCCGGACCAGTTTGCTCCTCCCCCAAAACCCTCCGGCTAAATCCGCTGTAGCTCGTTATTATCGGATACCTTAATCTTCTTTGGGATCCAGTATGTTTCTGTTCCATAACGCTGAAACATTACGCTAGAGAGTGCAAAATACCCACAACATCCAAAAAGCGATGGTTCAAAACTTTCAATGCCCAATCCCGTTTTACCCAAAAACATTTTCTCCCATTTAAAACAGCCAGGCAAGCACTTGATGCTTTGTGAAAGAACACGTTTTTCAGCCTGTTTCCTTTTTTGCCCTTGCTCGGCCGGATCTTCCGTCTGTAATCGTGCTTCTCCCTCTCAACCGGTTTCACGGAAAACAGATTTATAGGCCGTCCGATTCCTTCACGACAAGTTTTCACCACGGCGAAGACTGAGAACAGCGTTCGCGCCAAACGTCAGCCGGGCCACCAGTCAGCACGTTTCCCCGACATACCGTTGTTTCTCGTGTAACAGTCGGGCTGGCCACGTGATCATCAGGTGAGCGACCTGGCAACGTCCGGCGCACGCTGTACTTCCTGATGACGTCAGTGAATTGTCTGTTGTAGGAACTAAATGCATTGCTAATCGAAATGGAATGCGAATGGACGCGATTTTTGCGTTGTGTTGGGATCATGTTAGGTGATAATTTAGGATTGATATTAAAGCATGTGGGAACTCAAAACAACTTAGATGCCTGGTGAACAACTTAGACTCGTTGAACTCCAAGGAAATACAGCATTCATTTGCAGGGACTGATGCCTATCGTCACGAAAATGTGTCGCAAAATTGTCAAGATGACCCGTACAGCACGGGAGGCCGAAGACTTTGTTCATGCACATGACACGGGAGAGCGTGTGTCCTGCAGCGCGTGCCCTCAGCTGCAGCGCGCACAGTCCAGGACCGGTCCTGGCCGGCCGGCCGGGTCGCAGACGGGCCAGCCAGGGTCATCGGTCGGCCGCTGCGGCGGGCCGGGCCGGGTCAACTGGCCGCGTCGGCGCCGGCCGCCGGGCCGGGTCGGGCCGGCCGGGTCCGGCGCGCAGCTGCGGCCGCCGCCGGCCGCGGATCGCCCGTCCTGCAAACCGACGCCGCGTCGGCCCGTCCGGACAGTTACAAAACGGGTACAGCGGCGGCCATATGGCCTGTGTCGCGACGAGGGCCGGCTGCCGGTCCTCGCGCGCGCGCCGAGTCTTTGACGAGCAAGTGTCGTGGTGCGCTCCGCTTATTTCTTCACTAGCTTCCAAACGATTTACAGCTCGTTGATCCAATGAGTCACCGGGTCATGCCAGATTTGTTAAGCATGACATCTTGTAACCAGTCAGCGTTCTTCTTTCGACTTAACATTTCTTCACGGACAGACTAATCGTAAATAGGCTGGTACAGCAACAGGATCATTCCAAAAAGACTAATATAATTGTTATGCAAATTCAGAGAAGTTTTCAGTATTAACAAATGCTAAAGGCTGGACATTAGTGGCCAAGGCCAATATCACGAGTCCTATTATCATTGCAATGTGCACACGGCTTCAGTTCTGCTTCTCTCGGCCTAAAGGACTGTTTTTTTCTAATATAAATGTCTGGTGGACTCTTCCTTGTTTGTTCTATTGTACGCACTCTGTTCGTCATATTCGCGTAATTTTACTTGACAGCGGAGTCCATTTAGTTAAGTTAATCGACCCCTTGCAGTAGGACCACCTCATATAGTTCGCATAGCCAACTCTTTTCTGCCGTCGCTGCTAAAGTGGCTGCTCAGGCAATCCCGCTCAGACACCCCGGCGACGCCGGTCCAGCTCAGCTGACTGCTCAGCTGACTGCCCCGCTGACCCTGCACTGGCAACCCTGTTCTTCTTCCGGTCTCACTCACTCCGTGTCCTGCTGACCTTTGTCGCCGTCGGCTGCAGGCGACAGCGCGGCCACTCGCAGCGCACGATCGAGCGGACTGACGGGCAACCTGAGCGGTCTGGGCGGACTGGAGGGCAGCCTGAGCGGTCTGGGCGGACTGGCGGGCAGCTTGAGCGGTCTGGGCGGACTGGCGGGCAGCCTGAGTGGTCTAGACGGACTGGCGGGTAACCTGAACGGTCTGGGCGGACTGGCGCGCGCATTGAGCAATCTGAACATACTGGCGACCAGAAAGAACGGTCTGGGCGGACTGATAGGCAAAATAAACGGCCTGGACCGTCTGGCGGGAAGCCTGAGCGGTCTGGACGGTCCGGCGGACAGACTGGGTGGTCTGCGCGGTCTGGAAGGAGACTGAGCGGTTTGGGTGGACTGGCGGGCAGACTGAGCAGTTTGGATGGTCTGGCGGGCTGTCTTAGCACCTTGGACGGTCTGGCGGGCAGACTGAGCGGTCCCTGAACGGTCTGGGTCGTCTGACGGGCAGATTGCGCAGTCTACGCGGCATCTGAGTCGGGCAGGTCTGGACAGACTGCGCGGTCCGAGCGCGACAGCGGCCCGCTGCCGGGAGCGTCGGCCCGCCGGCGGCCGCTGTCACCGGGCGTCGTGCGAGCGGTTCACTGACCGGCGCGCGGCGCCGGCCCGGCTGCATGACCTGACGGCGGCCGAGAGGCAGCCCGGGTAGCGGGCCACGGAGCGGGCCGCCGCTCCGTTCCTGCAGCGTGTCGGCGGTGTCGGAGGCCGGGCCGAACGCAGGGTCACGCGGGGCGCAGGGCGGGGTCGTGCCAGGCTTCAGCCGGGGCGGGAAGGGTCGGTTCCTCTCCTGCGCGCTGGTTTTCCGAGTGACTGGATGCTGCGCTCAGTGCACCACCCAATCTGCACCCAATCTGCTGCACTCAGTGATCTGCACGTTCAACGTCGCTTCTGCATGGGGATACAGGGGTGAGAGACAGATGCAAATAGTGAGTGCGCCGGTGTGGTCGAGACGGATGAGCACTAGAGCTGTAAATGTTTGGAATCGGACTGCTAACAATGGAACAGCAGCCGTCGTCTGTTTTCTTGTTCGTCCACTTTGTGCATGGCTTTGCTGTCCGCGAGAGCAGCGCATTTGGGTCTCGTCTGGACAGTGATGCAGACGGCGTCGTATTTTTGCCTTTTCAAAACCATCAATGAAACGTTTCACAGAGTATTCGATGAATATCTGGACTTCTCTAAGTACAAATCGCGTAAATGCTCAGAATTTCGACCGAAATTGGTAGGCCTGGGGTGCTGGTTTTGGTAGCCTATCAGCAACCAGGTGTGAAAAGCCAGCCACGAAGGCCTAAAAATAAAGGTTTAAACATTTGGTTTTTATTTTTTCCCGAGACAAGTCCGCATATTAACCGACCAACTTTCTGCACTCGAGGATAAGGCTCAATTACTTTCATTAAGCGTTCATGAAACCATCACTTGAACCGAGAATCTCCAGCTAACTGTGACTATCTAATTTCACGACTGGAAACGAACAAGTGTTTCTCGAGAACAAACGTACCTACCTGCTCCCATTACAGTACCAACTGCGCGCGGTCCTCAACAAAAGGCCCTTTCACCATTTACACCGCACCACTATCGGCCCATCTCGCTGCCTTGCACGTCGGCGGACTTCCCGTTTTCGCCACCAACAGGGCGCCGGCGGCCTGGCTGACGACGACCCCCGACGTCCCCCGACCCCGGCGGCCGCGCAGGAAAGCCGTCGCCGCGGATCAGAGCCGGACCGGGCCGGCGAGATTCCCTGGCGTCGGGGGCCGCCGCACCAGGAAAGTTCGGCGACGAGCGTGCCGCGCTGGCGGCGCTCGGCACGCGCCGGGCCGGCGCCTCGGCGGCGGGCGGGCCGCCGGTGGCGTGACGGCCGGCGGACTTTCGTGGACGTGAGCGCGCGCCGGGCGCCGTGCGCGCGCGGCGAACGCGGCGGGGGCCGGCGGGCGGGGCGTGATCGGTCTTTGGTGTTCCGACGGTGATGAGGTGATCCGCCGCCAGAAAGCGCTGGCTGACGGGTCCGTTGAGAGGCGTGATGTGTGAAAGTCATTTCACTTCAAGGGGTGTTGGATTTTTGTCAACACTTGAATGCAACAGCAGACAGGACAAAATAAAACATCATCTCGAACCGCCCCTCAAGCTCTTGGTTCTGTTATTCAGCAAAAGGGCATACAGCCGCGGTAGATTTGCACCGGAAAGGGGAACGGTCGACGCAGAGGTGAGAAGAACGATCCGTCGGTTACCCCCTCAGCTTGAACAATTGCCATATACGTTTTTATGTTTTCCTGTATTCATACATCTGCACACAACGTGCACGAGGCCCACATGACATTGCATGGAAAGGAACAGTTTTTATTTGTTTTCCCACAGCGAACCTGTGCAAACTAACCGTGATTCATTCTGATGGCCTGCACTGATACCCGCTACCAAACTATGCACCATACAACTCTCCCCGACAGGTCTGGGAGACTACCTACAGCCCAGCCAGCATTTGGCCGGGCTGAGCCCACTTTGTACTTGGGCAACATGGGCTAAACTTCGTTCTGCTTGGGCATTCCCGAGAACTCAGATTCACACTTCGGACTTATGCTTGGGCAAACCGGCGCTGAGCCACAGCTCGTGCAAAAGCGGTTTTGCCCAAGTAATGCCTGCATGGGTTAACCCAAGTTCAGCTGTGGCATGACTGAGTGCAGTATTAACTTGGGCTGAACCGAGGACTACTCCGTTTTGCCCAAGGGTGGGACGGTCTCGTCGAAATTACTCTGCCAGCGTACCCACCCGAGCCTCGCGTGGGACGTTAATGATCGGCACTACACCGGATTATGCGTCCATTTTGAGCATTTCGGAAAAGTCACTCTTTTTGCCCTTTATCATAAGTCACCAAGTATGAACGACACGCTTCCATTACCTAACAAAAGTGGGAAATAGACCAAGCAATCACGCCGAAGTTATGGCGAGATGTCCCATGAATGCGTTGTTCTGCTATTTATGCATGACGATTGTGGAAAACTGTTGGAATTGAATACGCTTTAAATTATTGGCAATGCTAAAGAATCAACAACGCTATCGAAAAGAAACGATGATGCAGTACATTAGAACGAGTCAACGAAGTCACAACTGATGTTTTAGACAGACGTAGCATGGTAGACCTGTGTCAGCTGGCTGCCTGTTTGGTGGCGCTAGTGCATGATGTAAGAAGTGGATAGATGACGCCCCCTTCGACGATGGTCACATCAAGTTACAGAGAAAATTCATAGATGGCGCTCGTCTTGAATTAGCCGTTGGCAATGGGCCTGTTCCTAAACTTCATCCAGCCTGCTCTGATCTCCTCAAAACTCCTCAGAGTCTGTACCATTCGCACCTCAATCTCCTCCAAGCTCTTCCAGACTCCTCCAGACTCTTCCAAATCAAAAGCAGGTTTAAGTTTGGGGAAGTTAGATGTTACTGAAAGTGGCCATTGGCCAACGCAATCAAATCTCCTCTAAGCTCATTTGTTCTGCCTTCCTCCAAACTCATCTAAGGAGCAATGGGACAGGCCTAACAGTTAGAAAATTGGCGCTGGCGATAGCTAGGTCGAGTTCTTCATTGTAGGCAAACCGAGAGGGCTCGTCCTACGAGGTTTCAATCTTTTTGGACGACGCAGTATAGGAGGAGGGGCATGCTAATTACACAACGGGAAGTATAACCAGAGTCACGAAGTAACTTTTACGACCTCATGGAGTCTGCACGCTACAATATAACAATTTATGACACCTGAAGTCGGTCCAGCGTTCCCGCGAGGACGTGAGAACGGGCGCAGCGAGCGGGCCGCGCATGCTCCGGCGTCAGGCTCTTCAGCCCGGTCACGGCTCGGCTCTGATCGGCTCGCCACCCTCCGGTCACGTCTCGACGCGCCCCGGCCGTTTCCTGGCTGGCCGACGGGGTGGCCAACCGGCGACCGCGCGCAACTGATACTGCCGTCGTCTCCAAGGTTCCTTGGAAATTTAGTCGGCCGTCGTGCGCCCCTCGGATCTGGATCCATTCATCTTGAGTTCCCAATGGTCTTGGTTATGAGCGAAATTTATGATTTTTTTGTCTGCAATAACGTGAAAAATTGCCATCGTTTGAGATAGTTTCCATCTTCCGCCATGGATGGCACGTGTAACGGTGTTTTGTGGGGGGGGCCTGGCAGGACGCAGGTCGTCTTCGATGCGGGAAGCCGGTCGAGCGTAGCACGCGCCGGGGATGGGGGAGAGTGAGAGGTTCGTTGAAAGGAGAAAGGTGTGCTGACATGTAAATCACTCTCAAGTGGGCACCCGTATGGTTGTCATTGGATGACTTAATACAATAAAGCATACAGATGTTGATGTCGGAGTGACAGAAACTGAAGAGTTTAAACGCCGGAGGACCAGTCACGTAGAAGAAATTAAAACACTAAAGAAAACTGGACTATATTGGATGTTCATTAGCTAGAAAGAAGTGGCTCACGCCGACGCCCGCACGACACTGCCCCCTGCTCCTCGCATCGGTACAGCGCATTCACATCTGGGGGCCCACTCAAAAGGAGACAGTAATAAACTGGATAGGAATCACATGTGCGGTAAGGGTTCGATACGACGACGGAGGCGAAACAAAGCGGCATCGAAACGTCGAAAAAAACAGAAAGAAAAGATACGACGGTTTTGTTTGGAACATACAGATCTAAAGCATACAAAGTACTGTGTACTTATTCTTTAACACTACACGCTTCATATCCAGCTGTGTGCCATTTGATATGGATAATTTCCTTGATGTTGGCAATTTGGAATAAAATGGTAAAAGTAATATTGAGGCCCCTTGCTTTTAGCATTGAGCCTCCCCTCATCATTACGAAATAGCCACGCTACAGGTTTCCTCCAGTTAACATCTCTGTATGCACGTCCACAAGTATACGAAGAACAAACACCACTTCGCTGGATTCAGTCTTTGTTGCATGGGAGAACCTCGCGGGCAGACACTGACGCGGTGCCACACATGTACAGACACATACACAAACTTTACGAACCAGAGCCGATGTGAACCGGTCACGCAGCTGTGTGTCCTTTTCCCTCGAATTCAAAGAAATGCAGGACACGCTCACAAATTCCAGTTTCAGCGGGGCTTACCGTGCTGAAACTTGTTCGAGGCGACAGCCTGGTGGCAAACTAGAACCCATTTAATGCCCACTTTACCGTGGTATCCATCATTGCAAAGCAATTTTTCATTCTAGCTCAAGCACGCCCCGAAAACTCTTGAGTTCACCTATGAGACACCCGAAGGAAGCGCTATCGCTTGGTAATGCAGCATGAACTAGGCGTGATGGTGGGGTTCCGGCAGGACGACTGTGATATTCCAGGGCCGGCCGGCGGCCGGCGGTCTGCGGGCAGACGACTCGGCGCCTGTTTGATAGGGTTAATACCCCTGTAGAAAGACGTTCAGGGGGAAGGGCGGCACACCATGGCCAGTTCAGCCGACTGATATCGGGGCATCCGTTTTCCAATGAAAGCATTGTTATCCGTTGACCGAATCATCATACCTTCATGACTCAATGCCCACCCCCTTAATACGCCACTCCCGTTGCTCTTATCATTCATAACGGTATTTGCCAAATGTCAACCGGACTTTTCTTGTATTGCCTAGACAAATTGAGTAATAGTCTTCAGTTGCGGACTTTATTTATTATTATTATTATTATTACTATTTACGCTCTGTTCCCGAGAAACTTCGAACGTTTCAAGAAACGCATAAAATCTCAATCATAAAGCGTAGCAATGGTAATGTTACGATGTTGACATGAAACGCTGGCATTACATTGAACGCCTGGTTTTCTCCTAAATGCCGGATTCCGCCAAACGCCTACAACATCGATATGCCCTGACATTCAGTCATGCATGTATACCTGAAAATATCCTGCGAAAATCCACTAATATATATATATATATATATATATATATATATATATATATATATGCACATGTAGATATATATATATATGTGTGTGTGTGTGTACTCGTGACTCTTTTGATGTAGGAAAGTCAAGTAAAAGCATATTTCCATGAATTACATGTTTATTGTCAGCAGACCATGAATGCTGTTAGCACGTGGTGCTCCTTGATTCATTCATTCCGCAAGCACTCTTTTACTTGAGAAGAAAACCTTTCCACAAAGTTCTTGATGTATTTCCTGGTCAAGCTGTCCCAATCGTTCCCAACACGGGAGAGGGCGATCAGATGTTCCCTCTTTCGAGGGCGAGGCTGCTTGAAGGTCTGGAAGACTGCATCCTGCAGACCAGCCAACAAGTGCTCTGCAATATTCAGATCTGGCCAACTATCGGGCCAGTCAGTCTAAATCTTTCTTTCGAAGTCTTTCAGAACCTTCAGGTGTGAAAGACTTCTTCTTCTTCGCCGTGTGAGCTCAGGCGCCATCTTACATAGGACCTGACAGGTTTTCAAGACCTGTCGACCCCTATGCTACAGTGTAGTTTTGTAGTAATAGTTCCTACAGTGTAGGAGCTGTGTCCTTGATTTCAACAAACTGAATATACGAGGGCAATATTTTCTTCCTGAAATAACGATCAACAGTCCTGGACTGTTGATGGCCGTCCAACCACATGAACCAAATATGACTGAACCACATTTGGACACGTGGTTGAGCCACATGTCCAAATGTGGTCCAGATGTGGAATACTTGTACAAATATCTGAGGGACTGATTGTGCGGTGGTGGGTCACAATTTTTTTGCCCCCGTTCTTGTATGTTACGTATATATATATTGGTATGCTTAGGCAAGAGGTTCTCGTTTATACACGTTTGATTAAACATCAAGGCGTATTGACATTTCACAAGCTTCTTAATGTTTTGTTCGATAAGTCATAATGTTCGTTTTGTCTCATTGGACAATGGAAAGATAACCGTAGCAAAACTCCGCAGTCGTTTGTTATTTCAACTTTCCAGCGTTTCGGAACATACATTTTCCATTATGAAGAAGTACAATACACTGTTCGGCTATCGAGTATCGACATACATAAAACAGTTTCATAGTCTGACTGGCAAAATTGCCATGGTTACCATGACCTGTTAAGGCACTTCCGGTATTGCTAATTCCGAATGACGATGACACCGCTTAAAACATTGTACAGGTTTCACACAACACAAGGACACCACCCTTCACTGCCTAAATAACTGAAATGTTACACAAGTGGAAGTTTGCCTCTTTAAGACTGGTAAGTTTTTTGTATGGTTAGTGCCTCTAAAATTTGAAGTTTTCCTTTGCCCGCGGTAGAACTGATGATGTCAGTATTTTGTGTCATATCCTGCCTAGTCATGCTATGTTAGTGTTTGTCTAACATATGCATTTCTGGGGCTCCGTCTGCAAGGTGCGTACATGGCTGTTGATTTCCGAAAATTTTCGGGGAGTTTACACAAGATTTCAAACGGTTTCTCTCCAGTCATTGCCATAGGCCTAATGTTAAAATCACTGAATATTGGGGAGAGTCCTGACCCCCCCCCCCCCAACTTCCCCGGGATCGCCAGCCATGGGTGCATCGCTAAATGACGTGATAAAGTGGTTGTTGTTACACCAACGAAGTCTTCCTTGAGAAGTCTGCAGTCTTCCTCAGGGCATGAATATTTGTAGACTACGTTGGTTCGTTTCAAATTTTCGTGTTTTGGTTGTAAATTAATCGATACTCGATACTGGATAGCCGAACATTATATTCCATTTCTTGATAATGAGAGCATGTATATTCTGAAGTGTTGAAAAGTTGAAACAAGGAACGAATGCACAGTTTTGATGCAATTATCTTCAAGAAGCCTGTGAAATTTCAATGCGCCCTGCTTTTTAATCAGACACACACACACACACACACACACACACACACACACACTCCCGCGCACGCACTCAATGCGGGCGCACACGTGTGCACGCTCCAGGTGCGAGTGACGTCACGCACACCATGGCAACGGCGATGTTCCCATGCATTCGGAACCTGACTCCAGCCCGTCCATCTCACTCAGCGGCATAGGAACGTGGGGGGGGGGACCGCCCCCAACTTTGGACAACATCTAACATGAACTCCAGGGCGGTGCATGGAAATGAAACTGGACAAAAATCGTTTTTGTCTCACCATCTCCACAGAAGTCCTACATATCACTCCGAAGAGCTGTCGCCTCCATAAACGCAACGTTCGAGCCAGTTATTACGTGATTACACGCCAAGTGTTTTCACTCTGTCGCGGCAGGCGCTGGCCCCGCCAGCAGGCCTATTCGGAGACCAGGCTATCTTCCTGCGGACGACGTGCGGGAATCCTGTAACGGACCGGTGCAAAGTCGGGCAAGGTCGCGGGATAGTCGGACGTGACGAGATTCAATGGAACGCGAAAGTGTCGCGTCAGTGATTCGCGGACTGGCGCTAGTCGTTCTGCTGGAGTGGTGCGCATGGTGGGGACAGCAAGATCAATGCGCACGAGGAGTGTTCTTGTGACATAAAAAGCCCACAATGTTTGACTGAAATTGGCAAGCCCTCGTCAATGAGGATGACGAACTGACAGAGAACCCCCCGACCCCATTGGCAAAGGAACGGAGTGCGAAAGCAGCTGTGTGCATTAGAAGAGCAATGGGGTTACGAGTCGGCGTTAGCGTGTTAAAATGAACAGCAGTCCAGAAACTGTACGTAAATTCCTCGAAGCATATTATAAATGAACACGATTCAGAACTAAAAAATAAACATGGATTTTGCATGATCACGGCTTGGAAAACTAAAACAAGTGTTAATGACTTGCATCTGCACGATTTCCATCGTCTTTAGATGAGGAAGTTTGGTGTGAAGCTTTGGAAAGCTGAGATGGGTCGTACTAAAGGCCTAGGGGAATTATGGCAACAGTTATATTCGGTAGCCGCTTTTGTGCGTTTGTGGTTCTTCAGTGGAATGAAAGATCATGGGAGTATCAATAATTTCGTGTTTGCGGGCAGAAGCGGGAATGGTTCCGCTGATCCGCGTACCGCTCATTAGCAAAGCTAACTTCTTCGTTAGCGGATTAGGTTTCCCAGTACTTTGAAAACCGCTAGCGGACCAGTCAGCCTCCGCCATATTTAATTCCGCTAACTTTAAGTCCGCTGACATTTTTCGCCGGTAAAGTAAATAGAATTTAAGTCTAAAACACTTATTAATCTCAAAATCATATGTGTTCCTTCCTGTCTGCTGTGAGCGCGTTTGCAGTGGTCATGGTTTTAATAATAAGGGGGGACGGGAGACATGTCCTCACTTTTCACCCCTTGGTGCAGACGCACCCCTTATGCCACAGAAAAATGGACTTCGAAGGAAAATAAAAATGTCTCTTAAACTCGATCCCAAAGAGACAGGGGATTTTTTCCTCCTTTTTATTCTTTTTCTGTTGGAGGTTTTTTTTGACCTCCTGAGCAATCATGAGCCCCCAGACATCCCCTCATCATGCACTGAACAACCACTTCACGGCGTCCCTTACAAAATGAATCGCTCTCATACAGGTCAGGTAACCCTCACATGCTCAGCGCCTCATACAGGCCAGGCTGCCCCTCTCCTTGTACGGATGAGACACCTGTGAGGAATTCGGCTCCCTTCACAGACCAGACACGTCGAAGATGCAGGCGCCCCTTACAGGTCAGGCCCATCCCTCCGTACAGATCAGGTGCCCCTCGGTGGCTTGGCGCCCTCGGCGAGCGAGGTGTCCCGTACAGACCAGGCACCCCTCATGCATTTGACGCCCCTTATACAGACCTGGCGCCCCCTTATACGACACTTGGCGTCCCCATACAGAACATGCACGTCCGACGCGGTAAGTGCCACATGCAGACCAGACTGGTTGTGTGCATGCTCGTTTCCACTTTATACGTGCGTTTTTTTGCATTTCGTCAAACTGAACCTTAGCTGGAACAGTATGCAGTCCTTAATCCAGAGTGTGAGGTAATGGTGGTCCTCATAGCTGACATTTTAAACTAAAAACCTCGAATGACAGCTATCTTCATCGTCACTATTTTAAGGACATTGACACGTCCAAAAACTTCTTACCCTGGATAACTGCTTTTAACAATGGTGGCCAGATGAGGCAGGTCTTAGGGGAAAACAAATGAACATCACATTGTCAACGGAGTACAAGCAAAAAAGTGTTTCACCTCACAGGTCCCTTGGCACCGCTCCTGTCCACGTACATGTATCTAACGGTAAAAATGCATTGATATATGTGGCTGCAATTTTGTTAATGTATAAAAAAGCCGCCAGTTTCATTCTAAATAGACAGCGTCCGTGCTTGAGACCAGCCCCCTTTGAGGTTGGTGCCCCTCCCCCGACGAATCGCTTCCCTCACTCACTTTTCGTCGCGTTTCCGCACCCCTGACAGCAGTCTGGCCCGCTGTTAACTGACTACGTGAACTAAACGTGTCAACACAAGGCTCGATTAGGCGACGCAGCAGCCGCTGAGCAGCGTCGTGTAATTCTGGAGTTCAGTTTGAGGCCATAGAGTGTACAGGTACTGACACTTGGAACGGAAATTTTTCGTCCATCGATAGGTACTACTATCGTCCGAAAAGGTGTAAAATAGGCGTTCCACAGCGAAAAAGCATTCAGATGATGTATTTGGCAGCAGCGCTAATCATGGCGATCGACGAGAAAAGTTGACCAGCCACGTTTGTCGATGGGTGAGCTTTGGGATAGTTGTCTTTAACTTGAACACATTAACTGTGAAACGTTTGATACTAAATGCCACCTGGACGAAGTATCTAAATATATATATATATATATATATATATATATATATATATATATATATATATATATATATATCGGCGTATGACTAGCGCTTTATGGCTTCAATTCATTTGCATTTCTAATGACAGAACGTTGCGGCGCTTCACCCTAGATCAGCCGGGCCACGAAACGCAATCACTGAACTGCCAAAGCCAGCACACCAGATCTAGAAGTCTCCTTATGTCATCGCTATTAACGCAACCTTTCAGTAACTATCCGTAAGTACATCGATCTGCACGGTTCCAGTAAAATGGATTTCCAAATAAATTTTCAGATTAAATAAATAAATTTCTGTTCTGTTCTATTTGTTATAAATTTCAGTCAGTAATAGCGACCTTGCCCCCTATCATTCGTCCATCCGTTGCAAAAAATAAAAATAAAGTACCCGAGTTCCCGGGTTCGGAAAACTCGTAGCTGTGCGGCCGTGCCAGTCGAAGGGGCCTGCCGAACTGGCCGGAGCTCGACGGTCTCGACGCCGTACTCGAACGACAGCTGGAGCGCCTATTTTCGTCATGCCGGGCCGGGCCAGGCGCAGTCGCGGCCTGTCGACTGCTCGGCCGCCGGGACGCCGCGCCGGTCGGCGGCTCCGGTCGATTTGAGCCAGCATCGACCGCCGCTGATCGCCGGTCATATGAGACCCCTTCATCCGGGCCGAGTCCCTGCTCGGCCGGAGACAGCACGTGCATGCCGCACTGGGTCACGTAAACACAGGCGGCGACCGGAAATCTGGTGCCACATCAGAAGCAAGGCATATGGATTTGCCAGTTCAGCCACTGGTGGAGGCGAACGGAAGCGGGATATATATCCCGCTTAGGTATATATATATATATATATATATATATATATATATATATATATATATATATATACACACGTCCAAGGCCCCTCTCTCTAGTCCAATTCCCACCTCTTTGGTAGTTTTCTGATAAAGTTTCAGCGATGTAGCTTTTGAATTACTTTGAGTAGAAAAAAATCAATTTAACGACTCAAATTATTTTATAATCGACCGTGAACGCATTCCCAGACACAGTAACCAACATTTTGAATAAGGGCATAACTTTGCTCTATTGCAGAAAATTGATGAGAAAACTATCAAAGAGGTGGAAATTACACTTGAGATGGAGCCTTTGCGTTGCGTTGGAAAACATTTAGTAAAGAGAAACGCGCTAATGCTCAGAACAATAGTGTTCACGTAAGGGGTAATACCACCGCGGATGAAGCGTTGAATCGACAGGGGTTTTCTCAGACCAACTCTCAACACAAAACAGAAACGAACTCAGGAAGGGGTATCATCGAAATGACACCGAGATTTAGTGACACGGTTACAAGCATGGCCCCCATGGCTGGTCCGGCTACGAAAATGGATCTCAAAAGAGCTGAGCAAAAAGTTATCGGCGCATGTAAAAACTATAAACCACAAACCAAGCCAAATCACACACAAGCTCATTTAGATGCCCTTATGGGTATTTGCAATGATGATGATCTAATAATTTAACAATCAGATAAAGCCGATGGCTTTGTCATTCCCACACTGGAGGATTATATTCGAAAGGCCGTGGAAATCGCCTCCACTTCTGAAGAAATAACGAAATACTCAATACCAACATTTGACGCCGCGACGAATGTCATTACTTCCAAAACTTTATCCGGTAAAGTACCCGAAAACATAAATAAAGTCATCAAGCCATGAGGTTCTAGGACACCTGAGTTTCATGACCTGCCCAAGGCCCACAAGGGCGGGAACTCTGCGCCCTATTGTTCCTGGATGCGGTAACGCTGTTGAAAAACCTTTTTGGTTTCTACGGCGTATCGTTTCTCAGTTAATGGTCTTTGTGCCGGCACATTTGAACAACACCTATCAATACCTGGACAGGCTAACGGAAACGTTTCCCTGTGGGCTACCTCCTGGTGCTATTGCTTTTTCCGTGGATGTCACAAATTTGTATGGTAGCATACCACTATCTGAGGCTATTCCAGCCACCGTCACTCTGGTCCAAAGACATTGGGATAGAACTGAATTGTATGTCCTCTCACTGGCGGACCTGCAGAATTTGTTAAAATATTGCTTAGAAAATAATTCCATTCGTTTTGGGCAACAAATTCATCGGCGACACATGGGGATTGCGATGGGTAGTAGAATAGCACCGCCTTTGGCTATAGTTTTCATGAACGCAGTTGAATCAGTGATTTTGACTGTTAAAAGCGCGCAGCCGGCCCTTTACTTGGCGTGCATAGACGATGTTTCTGGCATTTGGACTCATGGCTCGGAAAAACCTGGCGAATATCTTCAGTTTATAAACCGCCTTCATCCGTCAATAACATTTATAGCTGAACGTTCAGATCACTCCAAACACAGGGGCGGGTACCTTTCTTAGATACATTGTTTACAGCACATACTAATGGTAAATATACCATTGAACTTTACAGGAAACCTATTGTCATGCCAAGAACAATGTCTTTTTCTTGAGTACATCCGTTTCAAACAAAAATGTCGATACTGTTTTCACAGGCGTTAAGATCAGAAAACCTGGGCTCTGATGAACAAGTTCAGAAACGCGGGGTGGATCGAACAAAATCTTATTTTTGGCCAGTGACTACCCACATAAACTGATCAAGCGTGTAAGATACCAAATGACTTAAAAAAAAAACAGTAAAATCCCAAAGCAATGAACGTGTCTCCATCACGACCTTTACTTGCCGTCTTTCATTGACGATACTTTAGCCAGAGGGATCGAGGCGATCGTCATGGCATCGAACATGAACGCTAAGGTGGCGTGGAGAAACCAGCCGACTCTCTCTCGAATATTGACATCGTCTGGCCTTGATTCCCTCCTTGTCCATAGGGAAAGCGCCTTTGTCACTGCTATGAGACGGGTTTGAGGGGGAGATGCCATGTCAAGAACGTCGTTTACAAAATTACCTGTGGTTAGTTATACTGGGGAAATTAAACGTGGAACTAAGCAGCGGTACGATGAACATTTGAGGGACAACAACAAAACTAGGAACACGCCCATGGGTGACCATTTTCGAACATGCCATCCAAATGTGAACATTATCCCTGAATCTTTACCCAGTGACGATATCCGGACCTGCAAGGACGTAGCAGAACTCAAAATCGCGGAATCGATTGAAATTCGGCGTGCAAGGCCTGTCCTGAACACCAGTATTGCATCCTGGCGCCTGTTACCTCCAGTTCCATATCAACAGTTATGTAGCACCCATACATTTATCTAGTGGTTACCAGCAGTCGTACTTATGACTATGTAGTTGGTTGTTGTGGTCGTTTTACCTTGGATTCGTCGTATGGCGGTATTTTATTATGATGAATGCACGTTTCTTGCACGGATGTTTATTTTCTATTCGTCGATGTCGGTGTTTTTTTTCAAACAGTCTCTGACAAAGACCCGTGGCAGAAATATAGGATTAATTTGTTTTCGTGTCCTCTGCCATGGGCCTTTGTCATAAATTGACGTCACTGTAGCAGCCAAACTATTTGCTTGAGGGCGATTTGGACCCGATATTGGGCATCCGGGCTATGAAGAACCCCGTAGCACTTAATGCCGTAAAAATCTGAGGGAGTGCCGTGTAAAATCGCAACTTTTATTGGTTGAGTGCATGGAATGACCCATACATATATATATATATATATATATATATATATATATATATATATATATATATATAAGCGGGATATATATCCCGCTTCCGTTCGCCTCCACCAGTGGCTGAACTGGCAAATCCATAGGCCTTGTTTCTGATGTGGCACCAGATTTCCGGTCGCCGTCTGTGTTAACGTGACCCAGTGCGGCATGCACGTGCTGTCTCCGGCCGAGCAGGGGCTCGGCCCGAATGAAGGGGTCTCATATGACCGGCGATCAGCGGCGGTCGATGCTGGCTCAAATCGACCGGAGCCGCCGACCGGCGCGGCGTCCCGGCGACCGAGCAGTCGACAGGCCGCGACTGCGCCTGGCGGGATATATGTCCCGGAAGTATATAAGTATATAGGGATATATATCTGCAAAAGCGGTATATATATCCCGCTTATGTATATATGTGTATATACACGTCCAAAGCCCCTCTCTCTAGTCCAATTCCCACCTCTTTGGCAGTTTTCTGATAAAGTTTCAGCGATGTAGCTGTTAAATTATTTTGGACTAAAAAATCAGTTTTACGACTCAAATTATTTTATAATCGACCGCGAACGCACTCCCAGACGCAGTAACCAACATTCTGAATAAGGGACATAGCTTTGCTCTATCGCAGAAAACTGATGAAAAAACTATCTACCACTAAAAAAGGTGGAAATTACACTTGAGATGGAGCCTTTACGTTATGTTGGGAAAGTTCAATGCAACGCATTCGAAGGTTTCGTTAATACCGATGGCATAAGGAGACTTCTAGATCTGGTGTGCTGGCTTTGGCAGTCCAGTGATTGAGTTTCGAGGCCCGGCTGATGCAGGGTGGAGCGCCACAGCGTTCTGTCATTAGAAATGCGAATCAATTGAAGCCATAAAGCGTTTGTCATACGCCGATATATATATATATATATATATATATATATATATATATATATATATATACTTCGTCTAGGTAGCAATTGGTATCAGACGTTTCACAGTTAATGTGTTCAAGTTAAAGACAACTATCCCAAAGCTCACCCATCGACAAACGTGGCTGGTCAACTTTTCTCGTCGATCGCCATGATTCGCACTGCTGCCAAATACATCATCTGAATGCTTTTTCGCTGTGGAACGCCTGTTTTACACGTTTTCGGACGATAGTAGTACCTGTCGATGGACGAAAAATCCTCTGGTACGGAACTGCAGCAGGAAAATGGCGGTGTGCATATTTTCTGGGTTTTCAAGTTTGGCAGCTGTAACGTGCCGTTCATTGACGGCACCAAATATTGTCCCCTCCCTCTGCCGCGATTTTCCGTGGCATCTAAGAAAATAGACAATGGTGCCCACTTAAAACTTTTCATTTTTCGCAACTTTTTCTTGTGCCAATTTATTTGACGCAAAAGTGACTATCATGTTCGTGCACTGAACCCAAAACAATGTTAGAACGGCGTCCTAGTTGCGATTTTTTCGTCTGATTCGAATTTGCTTGTCTCCGTGTACAAAAGAGAGGCATGATGCTGCTTCAGCAAGACGCGGGTTAAGCTATGTCACAATGAATGCATTTTTCTCGGCTGACGGAAACTGCAGGTGGTTGGATCTATGTGTAAGCATGAGTGAAAATGCGTTATATTGTTTGCCGACCGGCAGTGAGGTCAGCAGCCGCTTGCAACCCATTATCACGCATGATAATGGCTTGTGATATAGTGGTCCCATATCTTTGCCACACTGAGCTCATATACCGGGCCTGTTCACTTCCCTGTTTTGATGTCACAGCTGCGAAATGCTTATTCATATGTGTGTTTGTAATTTGTTTCTTTGAAGCAGTACAAGCCCTAAGTAGCAATAGAAATTCACAAGCAGGCAATGCTAATTCCCATAAGAACGATTTAAACGGCCTTTTCCGCAAGTCCATTAGGTCTGATCTGCTCATCACAACGTTTAACACGATTTCGCGAGCGGCTTGAAAAACTGCTGCCCGTAAATCAGACCTGGGCATTATGTTCTTTGCCATTTGGCTTCAACTGTCTGTCATGTTCGCCGCATTAACCCGTCCCCGACTGGGGGGCAGTTGACTGCCCCCCTGAGGTTTTTCTTCGATTGCAAGAGAACCTACAAACACAGAGTCACGAAACTTTGTGTATCTTTTGCTCCATCAATTTTACATCTCGTGTCAAAATTTTGACCTCAGGTCACGTCAGGTGCCTGACCTAGGTCAGGTCAGACAGACCTATGTCAAAAAACGTTAAGCGCCCTGTAACATTTTTGCAAAACAAGATATCTCAATAATACTTTCAGGGACTTATGATCGTGATAGATGCAACAAATCTGCTATCTCAGATTTTTCGGAATTTTTCGGGTCATTGACCTAAGGTCAAGCCCATTTTTAAGACATATCGCCGTTTTTTTGGAAATCGACAGAATATTCCATAACATTTTTAGTGTGGAGTGAAGCAGACATCTAGTTACCGTCATTGGGCAAAGTATCAGTGACTTCCAGCCATTGACCTGAGGTCAGGTTACGAATAACTGTAGTGATCCAAAATGTGCCACCGTCAAAATCGACGATGAATTACTCAGAATGGGTAGAAAATGGCACAACTAGCTCGCACAGACGTAATTAATACCAGGAACTTCAAAAAATTGGGAAAAGTAGCATATTTTGGAAATAAACAGGCTCTCGCGAATAAAGCTCCGCCAACTTTGTAGATTGGTAACTAATCAATTTTTCCAAAATTTAAGCATGTGAAACCATCACAAGAACCACAAAGATCAATAAAATTGACATAGATCTTCTTTTTTCGCGAAAATAAGGGAACGCCAAAATTAGTTCCCGTCAATTTGGTCCCGCATACGGCAGCGGCGCTCACTGACAGCTGGCGGCAGAATTACGGTGTCTTTAACTCAACGTATCGGCGTATATATTGAACAAATCTGGGGAAATTAGACGTGTATCGGCATCCACGGACCTTTACTTGTGCGCTGGTGCCTTTACCTATGCGTTATCAGTCACAGCCCTTGAGATTCAGGCCATTTCTCGGTCTCATACAGTCGGCTATGAGGAAACATATGTAAGGAGTAAATTGGCTTACATATTATGTAAAACTAAAAATGAGACCAGTTTCGAGCTCTACTCGTCACAAGCTTTCCAACCGTATGCTTATTTATATCGTGCAACCAGCCGTTTTTGAGTTAGAGGGGGGCAGTCAACTTCCCCCCCCCCTAATCGCCCATATTCGAGACGGACCGACGGTCGTGCGCGGGTTAATACTGCAGCCTCTAGATGCCAGCGGCGACGACTTGGCACGATCGCCAGGCCTCAGCATACCAAAACAAAACCAACGGCTTTCTAAATATCCTCTGTGCTGACACGATTATCAACACATCCGCGGTGCACGTTGCACTCTGACGTCACGATGACACCGGCGGCGCGCCGAATGCAACAGTTGGATGTTTTGAGCTGGCTGGACGTGGCGGCGGCGGCGGCCGCGGCGGTGGCGGCGGCTGCGTCGGTGGTCACCGAGCTTAGTCAGAAACCGGCCAGAAGTGCTCAGGCTCAGGTGGAGACTGCCGGCCAGGAGCGCTGTGCATCGCTCTGCACGTGTATTTCCCATTTAAAGTCTTTTCGACTCGCCTGCAACAAGACCAGACGAATGTGTGCGGGAAATAGCAAGAAGACATATTGTGCAGCTCCGTTGTTGTGTGAAGAGTGGGACGCGACCGTGATGTGACTCGGCGCGCGTAGTGCGAGAGGGGTAATTGAAATCGACGGCATGCGTCGGAACACTTCGGTGACAACCCGGATTCACCAGCCACCGGCGCCGCCATGTTGGTTCCGAACCATATTCTATATATCCTTTGGTGCCTGGGTAGTTCTTCAATCTGCAACGGAGTACTACACCATCATGTCGCTCCACACTTACACCCACCTTCCATTGTTCGAAAATGAAAAGCAAGTGGACTCGGCCTTTTTAAACATATTAGCTGTAGGAATTTTAACAGCCTGCCTAGTTCTCTCCTTTATTTATGGAATAGCGATAGTTAGCAAGCTCGTGGTACTGGCGAGCGCGGCTTTCCTCGCCACACTTCTCATCCTCAACATACTAGCCGTCGGCATTCTGATGGCAAGCCGGGTAAGTTTTTGTTTTCATGTGACATGTATGCCGTGTTTTTATACGACGTGATAACTTCGTACAGCAAAAAAAAAACATTACTTTTGTAGCATTTGTGTGAAGGCAATTGTGTGTCTTGCTAAGTGCACGCAACGTGTGCATTGTATCATTTCGTGATATCATCAACTAATCGTGTTCAGCAACGACAGGTTATTTAACGTATTATCATTACGAAAAATGCCCTTCTTCCGGAACCTCACACAGTCATGGAAATAACTTTGCCCATGTGTCGGTTCAATCCTAAGCTCTGTCGGCAACCTTTTATTTTTTCAAGGAATGTCCAGTTGGTAAAACATAGGTACTGGCAACTGTTCCAGTACTTATGTTTGAAGTTTATACCTACGTTTTACTATGTCGTTGGGTTACATACATGCGCTGCATCTGGATTTTGGGATATTCTTGATTTAGCAGGACACCGTAATATTCAAGCCCATTAAAACAGAGCATTCTTATTTCGCCCCGATATTATCGGCAATCAGTAAGCGTTAAGCTTGGCGAATATTGTAGCAAAGCCAACAAAAACCACGGGGAACGGGATATAATTGCTGAAGAGTCATCTAAAAGATTACGAAACACAACATTCCATTTGAGGCCTGTGCAACATGAACGGGCCCTGGGTTCCTACGAGCACCTTGCCAGGAAAATAATCGAAGAAAAACTTGGTTGTCGTTTGCATGGAATTTGGTTTGTGCTTACCAGAGTATTAACACAATCTGAAAATAGAAACCCGTGTGACAAATACTTGCCTGAGTTCTTATCCTTACAATACTTAGCACGAGAAGGAAAGCAAAGAATATCCGACAGCAGAAGGCTAAATATCGAAGATATAAACGGTTCCAGTACTGATGACTGATTCCCGTATCTTGTAAACATACGTTGCTTAAAAGATGCAAACATCTTGAATAGAAGCACGAGAAACAGACTTTGCATTTTCGTAAATCAAGAAATTGCAGGCACGTGGAGGTTGTTGCGTGAGCCTCGTACAGAAGCAAACATACGGTACTTGAATGTGACTGTGGTTAATGAGACAGAATGTGCCCATGACTTTGATTATGCTATATGGACGTAAGCTGTTGTCACCATAGCATGAATCTTAGCAGTCATAAACGTGTTTCCCTTATTGAATGTATTATGGGGTGCACGACGACTGTATTGTTTACTAGTTGCAACATTTTGAATAGGTTTATGTATCACCTTTCTATTTTGATTGGTGTGTGGACTTCTTTCCGGTTTCACCTTCGTATTTAATACGTTTTGCCCATGCATGACTTCGTTTGTAACTGGGAGCATACCCGTGGGTGGTACGAAAATAATTTAAATAAATTCCAAACTTGAAATGTTTCCACAACCAATCAAGTTTCCAGTAAGTATGGAGTAAGTTATTTCTTGGTTCCAGATGCGAATAATCTTGGAAATTTACCCTGGCTGCTGGGAAATTTAAATTTGACCTAATTTCCTGAATTATGTAATAAGTAATTTGCATGTCCTTAAAGTAGAGTTCATAAGTGATTTTACAGCGTGAACTATTATATAAAACCTATCGGCATTTGAGGTAGCCAGCATATGTACGGTGGCTGGCTGTACGAGATCCTGCTTTTGTTTATTTACTTTAGCAAGTATGATGCGACTGATTAAAAGGATTAAATTAGGAATGATGCGACTGATTAAAAGCTATAAATTTTAGATTACTTCGAGCTTAATGTAATGAGCCGAGATGTAACAAACATCTATGACTAAGAGGCAACAGGCCCTAGATGCATTTGACTGTGGTAATACCATATTGTTAGCATTTCCTAAACATATCTCTGTCTCGTCGTGACATCGAACACGTGGTTGAGAAATGGTCCCTGCAAAGCCATACCAGATAGATCATCTTGTGCGCTTCGTCCTTGCATGACAAAATTAGAAAAAAAACATGATTTTTGCGATCTGGGCTCGATCTGTTCCCAAACGGGAGCAGTGACGTAGACAGCGAACCTGTTCGTTGAAGCCCTTCACGACGGAGCTTGAATCAGCAGTTCTTGATGATCACGCGAGGAATGCTGATCGCTCTCACGTGTTGCCAGCTAACTCATCCTCTGACTTTGAAGATCTGAGGAGGAATTCAGTTGTCGGGTGATCCTTTGATGCAAGGCATGCTGTGGAATGAGGCTGTGCTGGTGGTGCATTCTTGCAGAGTTGATTTCGTGGCGACCTCGTTAGAGTATGACCAGTATCATTTTTGGGCAATTTCTACCCGTGCAGTAATGTAGGGCTCATGTTCAAATAATCCAAAATTGTTTAAGCCGGCGCCAAGTTGGCGGGGACGTTGCCCTGCCTGCCTCATGGGCTGCTACGTCCATGCATGTCCAAACTATGCGGGTGCATTGTTTATTCTTGAAATTCCAGAATTTCGCGAAAAAGGCAGCCAGATGGCGAAAAAGGTTTTTAAATCAAGATAAATGTTATCGTATTGTGGTCGAGGAAGTACGTGTTAAATTTCCAATGTTTAACACATAAAGGTGAAATGGCCGTAACCCGTACATTCTTACAAACACAGCATAACGTTACATTCGTACCTGTACCATAATAGTCGTGCCTGTATTCCTTCGTAAAACATAACCAACGGAACCTTGGTTCAGAATGACTTTGGGTGACTTCATCTTTGATCAGTCATCCGTAGACATGCGCAGTCCTTTTTATGGACACCGACACGTTTGGAGAAAACTGTTTTATCTTACGTTAACACCCCGCCCGTAACTGTAGGCATTAGACTGTGACGCTGTATCTGCATTACATACCGGATATTACCTGACTTATAGCGACAAATATTCAGGCATTCTTTGTCCTCTAAGATGATTTCGTGGATGTAATCATTTGTATTTTAGATGCGTTCCCCACGCTATGCCCAATGTGTTGAAGACATAAAGTCTCACCCTACGCGACTTGATGAGACCTAAATGGCCATAATCAGCCGTTTTTGCTGTTGGTTCGCCGTCTTTGATACATGGATAGTCATGGTAAGCCGAAAATAATTGGCGTCTGGCGTCTGCCTACACCTCACAGTTGGTCGCAAAACAATCTTGTTTTCCCTTAGCTGTTGACTTGACCTGGCATAATCTGAAACCCAGAAATAACATTTTCATTACGATCAAACATTTAGGAACATTTTCAAAGGGTTCGTGCGCAGTCAATATTTGGTCAGTGCTAAGGCATAGTTTTTCGCTCTGGCAGGCTGCAGCGTTTCTTTGCAATTTCGTTTGGGCCGAGAGGTCAAACGTGGACTTTAACCTGTTCTCACTCATTATATATATAGTACGTAAAATATAGTACATCATACATATAGTACATCATAAATAGTACCATTCAGGTGTATGGTACTATTTAACCGATCAGGATATTACCTGTTTGTTGTGAGTCAGGACGCACAGCCTATTGGGCTTAGGCGTCCGTCTTGAGTCAGGCTCTGTGTCTGGTCGGGCGCCAGTCAATCGTCTGTCAGGACAGTACCGACTGTGTCCGGTCAGTCGATTTTGCTGCGCGTTCGTCACTTTCGCCACAATGCGCACGACGAGCGCGAGGGAGCGTGGGCTTGCCGAACAGGCCACGCAGGACGGCCGCTGATGGGGTTTTCTTCCGCATCAGTCAGCATTTTCTGATAATTTGATAGTCGTTTTACACATCTTTTTGTGAGTCTGGGGGTGTTCTCCTTGCAGTATGTCTGATGGAGCAACTCCGCTGGGAGGCATCAGACGTGCCGGGTATGGCGCGAAAGAGGCCGGCTTAGGCTGGCTAGCGCGGAAAAAAGCTCACAGTTTGGCGTCGACGAGACAGTCACGTTCGCGAGGTCTGAGTCACGTTGATCCGGGCCGGCGCCGAGACGGCGATCGGCGACGAAGCGCTGACCACACGCGGCTCGCAGGTCTGCGTGTGGTCAATCTGCAGCGAGGCGAAGGGCACTTCAGCTCTCGGCGGCTGTCGCGCCGCTGCGCTGAGCATTTTTGTGGCGCTCTCATCAGGTAATTTGCATTTATGGGGCGATATTGCCTCACGACTAGCAGAAGCTGTTTCTGTCGCCAACTGAGCCGTCGGGCTGCTGTCTCGGACGCGTCCTCTGTGTGAATGAACTGCTCACGGACGCCGATGTGCCTGTCGGATTTGAAACATGGTATAGACTTGCGTAGAGGCATGGCATATTTCAGCGGTAGGAGGAACGTATGTCGTGCAGGTCGTAGGATTATTTATTCCCCATTGCCGTGTCGTGAGGTGCGGATTGCTCCGTTCATTTCAAGGCGGCATAGCCCCAGTAATGGCCTCCATTCGACTTAGCGCAAGCCTCACGTGTCAGTTCGAGCAATCGAAGTAATATCTATTTTTGCTACTGATGGCAGAATCCAGCTCACTGCCAGTTCCGCGTACGCTAAGGTACACGTCACGACTATCCAGAAGCATCGGCGTTGAGTGTCAGCATCTAATGTACAAAACGCTTCATTTCACCGTCGGGGGAGGGGGAGGGAGGGCAGAAAGCTGCTGAAAGACGCATGCTACCAACATTAAGAAGGCTGGCAAACTGCGTCTGTGTATTTTGTTAGTCATTATCCTCGTCTTAATGTCGAGCCTGCATGTGATGTTGGCAGTATGAGGCTTCGAGATTTCCGGAGCATAATACTTCAAACTTATGAAGTATGAGATTTAGGAGAGGCAGTCAATGAGAAGTATTCACCTACAGCTTCATAATAATGTATGCCTTATCCGAGAATGCCATAGACGAGCTCCGCTGATTCCGCCCCCTCCAGGATAGTGCGGGGAGAGGATCCTCCCCTGAATACCACGCACAGTCACCCGTAACTGCGCCAAGCACTGCTAGTTTTAACCATATGATTAGGACTGCAAGTGTGCCTTCCGTCTGCGTCTGAAGAACATCTGGTTAATTCCGGCAATTAATCTGAGCTCTATTTGATTTGCCGCCTTGATTTGGCTTTGGTCTTCTCATGGAATGAAATGACCGTACTTGGATCTTCATTACGAAAGCCTAACACGAGACACAGAATTGCTAAAGACGGAGAAAGTGATTGTTCGCTGGAATGTCTGTCAAACGGAAGACTGTGCCAAAGTGAACGAGGAAAACGGGGTAGTGATGGCTGCCATTTCATCAGTAATAGATGGTGAGCAGATTTAAGATTCCGTCATACACACGATTACTACCCTGTGACACGGAGTAAATGGCAAAGGCATTCACAATAGTTCGATATTTCTTTCATCTTAATGAAGCAATGCAAAAGGTACGTAAAGGGCGAGCTGGCTTCGGGAGGCCAGACAGTGCCAAATTCTCGATATCCGATAACAAAGGATTGGAACCGCGCAAATGAAGAACTGGTGTTAATGGGCAGTCTTGAAGGATTTCACGGACCCGCGCACGTCTTACAAGTAAATAGTTTTCTCGAAACGTTTCTGCCACGTTGCTAGTCAAACAGCTGTCGGGCTAGACGACGAAGCTCACTGGACCAAAGCAAACCGCACTAGAAAAAAAAACTGGCAGGCAGGCTGGCTCATGAGTTAGCATCATAAAAGATTCCTGGCAGTCAGCGCGTTATGCGGACTTTGGTCCGTTGTCTTCGTTCGGTTGGTCTGCGATATCGTTAGACGCAATTTATTATGTTCCATGCCCACATTTTCCATTTCACTTCATCGAAAGAAGGTTTCAAAACTGGCATGACCTTAACCATTGCTTATTTTCTTTTCCATAAATCCTGTACCGAGCAATCGTTGGTGACTTGTGTCTTATAGATACCAGGCATGTAC
Source organism: Capitulum mitella (assembly GCA_030062745.1). Classification (NCBI taxonomy): domain Eukaryota; kingdom Metazoa; phylum Arthropoda; class Thecostraca; order Pollicipedomorpha; family Pollicipedidae; genus Capitulum; species Capitulum mitella. Next base: position 29,266,438 of record CP099846.1, on the reverse strand, counting down.
CAAACATGTAGCTTGTGTCCCATAACCTGATGGTTTTGGGGAACAAATACCGAATGGCGACTCGACGTCACAGAACGCTATCTATGGACTATTGCAACACATTCCGGGTCTGCGGTAGGATTGCTAATAAAGCACGAAAACACCGAGTAGCATCAAACTGGTGCTGGTTCAGCTACACTCACAGGTTTTTCCAGATCATCCTCATGCCTTGAAGTCCGATGTAAGGGCGAAACTTATTCTGGTATAACGCACCTGTTCACGATAATGGCACTGCTGGAGCGATATCAAGCATGGTCTGGATTATAAATTGTGCAAAGTTGTTTCCAAACGTTGAGATACAATCGAAGGCTCAGTCCAGATTTCGATTGCCAATCGAAACAGGGTTAATGGTTTATTGATGCCAAAAGGTTGTCTGACGGATGAAAGACTGATGCCTGACTGCTTGGTAACGGTCGACAAAATGTGTATTCCTTCTTGCTAACTGGAACACTGCTTAATGTCATGAAATGTTCGTTTTATTGTTCGATTACGTTTGAATATTTGCCGGATTCAGCGCGCTGCTTTCTCAGTCACTGATGATGTGATGCCTTGGTTCCGCACGGCGTGCTGTTGACAGGCCGCTTTTTACAAGAAGCAGCTTATGAAACGTTACCAGAGGCGATTTGCACATAGTAAGCAAGAGCGAAATGGGGAACACGGAGTGAAAAGTGAAGAGTGACAATGAGAGTCGTGAGTAATTTTGGAATATCACGTTGGCCGCACACCAGTAATCCATCAGTATCTTAGTCGCTCTTGCATCAATGCAATGTATGTGGATTCCATTTAGATGCAACAGAGATGAAATAAGCGGAGAGAGAGAGAGAGAGAGAGAGAGAGAGAGAGAGAGAGAGAGAGAGAGAGAGAGAGAGAGAAAGGTGCATGGCAAGGAGGGGGTGTCGAACGGCATGCCGGCATGATCGAGGCCGTCGCCAGTGGCACCCGGTTTCATCGAGACGCTGGGGGCGCTGCCAAAAACAACCTCTGGATGTGAGCTTTTAAACAATCCTGGAGGCCAGCCTCGGCGGTTGAGCCAGCCCAGACGGTCTGGTCGCGCAAAGCCCAGCTCGAGGGAAATTGTCCAGCGGCTGGGAAAGCCCAGCGCGAAGGCGGCTGAAACGGCCCGGCCTGAAGGCGCCTATACAATCCAGCCTGCAGGCGGCTGACACAGCCCAGCCTGACGGGGCTGTCCGGCGGCTGATGCAGCCCAGTCTGACTGCAGCTGTCTGCTGGGCTGCACCGGAACTGAGAAGTCCTTGCAGAGAATGCGGATCGCCCCCGGCGGCAGCCGGCCACGGGATAGGGAGGCTGCAAAAACGATGGAAAGGGAGTGTATGATAAAGAGATGTGAGTGAGTAAATGGGTGAGTGGGTGAATGAGTTAGAGAGAGAGAGGGGGGGGGGGAGGGAGAAAGAGATAGCGTTCTTGTGGCCTCAACCATTTAACCCTATTCCCGGAGGGCTAGACGGTATGGTCGATTCCCGGCAGAGGGGCGGATTCGGTCCCTCCCTGAGATCTCGAGAACTACGCTTCCGATTTCATCGCAACAAACAGCAATCGATTTACCATGATGTGAACTACATTTTTCTAAAAGGAAATTTTCAACATTTTGAAAGGGGTGGGTACAGGAGGGCAAAAATGTCAAAATCAGGGTTATTTTTGGACTTCTTATAACTCCGTTGTTTATCGACCGATTTCGATGAAACTGGCATGAATCGAGAGATTATGGATAGCACTTTTACCGTTGGTACATACATCTGAAATTTTGAGGAAATTCATGGGCGTTCACAGGGTTCCAAAAATAGGAGGATTGGTTTTCCAACAACTGAATGAACAAAAAATGCAAAAACACTTTTTTGCTTCTGCTAGTCATGTTATGCTAAAGAAGTACAAATCGCATTACAATGTTTGTATAACGTTAGCTTAGGTGCCAAGGACATGAAAATGGGGGAACTGTCATGGTCACACATTCTTCAGCTCAACTTGCAACCTCTGGCCTCAAATGACCTCCAGTGACCTTAGAATCACTTGGAATGATCTCGTGTGCGTCTGTATCTGTATATAAGATATGTGTATATCTTATCTGTAAACGTTTTTAATCATTTGAATTCACTCTATTCCAAAAAATCCATTTTAGGGTTATTGCGATATAGCGTACGCGCACAGACATTTTAGGTCATAGCTCCGCGATCCGACCTGATATCGAGCTGAAACTTGATACACAAGTAGAGGGCACCTTTCTACGTCATATATATTTCGTGTTTGGTATTTGAAAAAAAACAACGCCGAAACCATTGCAATAAAACCAAATTTTGACTTTTGACCTTGACCTGACCTTGTAAAGTGACTTCAGATGAACAAAATTATATCTGCGCATTGCCCAACTATTTAGCTATACATGCATATGAAGTTTTAAGTTCTATCTTAAAAACGCTGTTTTGGCAGACATGTTCCTTTTACCCTTACCATGGCCAAAAATGGCATGAGGTGCCTCCCAAAAACATTGCCTGACTCTGCCCCTGAGCAAAATAAAACTTTGAAATTTTGCCACGGCACGCAGAAAAAATAGCTAGGAAAAGTCCCCAAGTTTCGTGAAACTGCGTTAAAAAGCCTGGAATTGGCAAACGAAAAACCCGACGGGGGCGGATTCAGCCCCCCCCCTGACGGAAATAGGGATAATTTCTTCGTCATTGTGCCCTTTGTAAAACGAAAGTTTGAGAAAGGATTATCCAACAATTTCGGTAGCATAGTCGTAAGAACGTCTCAAAGAGTGCATGGAAGGGGGGGGGGAGGGGCCAGCTGGCAGCTCAATGACGCCCAAATGATGAATTCATTTGTGATTTCAGCCATCTAGGTTTAAACTGGCTTCAGATGTACGTCATGTCAGAGACACCATAAACACATGTATGGTTAGGGTGCTCCAAAGTGCTCGAAGTTGCTCCAATACAGCAATACAGCGGGAACCGGGATTTTCCAACTGCTCTTTGTAAGAGCCTTCCAGAATGGTACGGCACGACACATTTTGACCAACTTTCACCTTGCCGCAGATCAGTCAAAGTTCTGCTATATTCTTAAGCTCCTGCCGGCGCCAAGTTTTCGTTTCCGCGCGCTCTTGCAGCGCCATGCTCTGATTGGCTGTTGGGCGCAGACGTTAGGTTTTACTGCCGGGTGAGACCACCGCCGTGTCCCGCGCCGCCAGCACCAGACCCAGAGTCGCCATCGGAGCAGGAGGACGATAACTCACTTATCAGTGTAGACCGCGCGGAACGGGATCGTAAATCATCACCTCAATGGCTTGAACAGGGGACGTACTCAAGTTGGAAATCGATAAAGATGTTTATTTTTATGGGTAAACGATAGATAGATTTCTACCTTGTCAATCGATGATGGATAAATGCATCGATAAAACAGGGTTTATTACAGATTTGACGTCACATTTAATGGGTCGGGAACAACATGGATCTAATTCGTTGCGGGGGGGGGGGGGGGATAGAGCGGGGGTACGCGGAGAACTCATAAACTCATAAAATAATTACATTCTTTCAATCAGCCGGATTCATAAGACACGTCCGACGCATTCCCATGTTATTTCAGGAAAGAGATATGAGGTTACATAGTTTATCTGAAGTGACCTTTCAAGAAACGCAGGCAGGGTTTTTCCAACCTTCGTGATCACAGACGCGCGGTCAATGGTCACAGAAATTTATGTCGCTATCCATGTGAAGTCTGAACTCCAGCAGAACTCTTTACGACTCCCACAGCTGTTATGGCATTCATGCTACCCACGACTCTTACCATATCCCAGTTCCACTCTTGATTTCGTTCCTGAATATGAATGTTCATATATCATCCATTCCCTTGATGAGTGTACTCATCCATGGACAACGGAACCCGCTTACCGGTCCTTAGCTTCTCTTTCAACTCCTTGGTAACATCTTCCTTCAGTTTAGCCGCATATTTCAGTACAATCTGGGTCACAGTTTTATGATCCTCAGGCGCAACGAAACATCGGTCTGCTACGGCAAACCAAATAAAGGAGCTGTTCGTAAAACGTTGAAACCAAAGCTGTCAAGAGCCACGAGTTTTGCTGACATTGTCCCCAACGTTTCTTCTCTTAAGAATATTTCTATCTTTGGCTGGCTGCTACCCGTCATCGCTATCTCGGACTTTGGCCCGTCCGTGTCTGTACCACTGATCTGAACAATATGTTTGTTTGGCAAATGATAACGGAATCCTGCGGTTGTGTTTTTTTGCGCTGCATAATTATCTTGCACGTTTTGATCCGTGATACACGCACAGACGGGCTAAGTTCCAAGATAGCGAAGACAAGAGCAGCCCACCTAAGATAGAAACATTTTTAAGGAAAGAAACGTTGGGGCAATGCTAGCAAAACTCGTGGCTGTAGACGGCTTTGATTTCAGCGCTGTTACGAACAGTTCCCTTATTCGGTCTGCCGTAGTAGACAGAGGTTTCGTTATGCCTAAGGATCTTGAAACTATGACCCAGCTTGTGGTGAAATATGCTTTTAAAGTGAAGGAAGATACCACCAAGGGGTTGAAAGGGAAGCTGAGGACTGCTAATCGGGTTTCCTTGTCCACTGATGAGTATACTGATCAGAGGAACAAACGATATATGTACATTCATGTTCACGAACAAAACCAAGAGTGGAACTTGGGTATGGTAAGAATCGTAGGTAGCATGGATGCCAAAACAGCTGTGGGAGTCGCGAAGAATTCTGTTAGAGTTCAAACTGTCCATGGATAGGGACATAGTTGTGACTTCTGATGGAACGTCGGTGATGACGAAATTTTGAAAAGCCGTGTCTGCGTTTATTGAAAGCTTATTTCGAATACACCATGGAACCTCACATCCCTCCTCCTTAAAATAGCATAAGAATGGGTCTGACGTGTCTCCTGAATGCGGCTGATTGAAAGAATGCAATTGTTTTAAGAATTTTGAGTTCTCCACGTACCCTTGTTCTACCCCCCCCCATTGCAAGCCATTAATGTGTAGCGTGAAATCCATGATAACACCCTTTATCGATGCATTTATCGAACATCGATTAATGGAGTAAAATTCTGTCGTTTAACGATGCAACTATAAACCTCTATCGATTTTCAACCTTAGTATGACGCCTGTTGATGCAGTTGCGATGATAATGCACAGCACCGTTCCGCTCTGTCTACACTGAGAAGTGAGTTATCGCCCTTCCTGCTCCGTTGGCGACCCTAGGTCAAGTGCTGATGGCGCGACTCACAGTGGTGACCTCACCTGGCAGTCCAACCTAACATCTACGCGCAAAAGTCAGTCAGAGCATGGCGTTGTAAGCGCGCGCGGGAACAAAAACGTGGCGCCGGCAGGTGCATAAAAATATAGCAGAACTTTGATTGATCTGCGGCAAGGTGAAAGTTGGTCAAAATGTGTCGTGTCGTACCATTCTGGAAAGCTCTTACAAAGGACAATGCGAAAACCCCGGTTTTCGTTGTATTGGAGCCGCTTCGTGTATTTCGAATCACCTCGATGTATGGTGTACATGTCCTCCTTGGGTGAGGGGGACATGCCTCCGGGAACCAATCAGGCCTCATGTCAGCGCGGTCGTTAGCGTGACGCATGGTATGACGTGATCGGAGATCTCAGAGCCCCTACCTGGGCATACCAAGTAACATGACGTTTTGGAGCATGGGATCCTGTGAGAAGTAGCCCTGATTTTCGTTCGATTTTGACCGAGGTTTTTCCAGAAATCAGCGATTAAGCTGAAATAGTGATTTGCAAAATTTCACCAGCGATAAGCTATCATGGATTAAATTTTCAAGAAAAACGAGAACACGCTGGGTGTCGCGCTGACAGTCGTCCACAGATGACGGCCACACATTTCTGGACCATACCCGCTCAGACTCAGGGACATGAAAATGCAAATTAGCTGATGCCGTTTTTTCCAGCCTAACTGATCAGAAAAAGAAAATGGAAACTCACGTCTCAAGCTGCTACTTCTATTAAAAAAATGGCTTCTCGATAATCATCGTGTTTATGGCAATCCAGTGATGTGATGAACTTGGTTTGGTATGTATCCTTCCTTATACTTGATCACTTCACTATTATATCAAAAAAGTTCGCCTGATTTTTATGCCTTTATTCCTATGAAAAATGCCCAAAGGTGAAGGGGCCACGAAGCATTGCTGAACCACCGCCCTTCTAAAAATGGGGGGCATGGACCCTCTGACCCTCTTCGTACGCCTGTGGTCGGCAGCGCCCAGCATCGAAAATGAATGCAAAGAGCCCTTACCGCCAGAAACGCCCTGATCTGAGACGTAGCACGTCTTACGTGACAAATTTAAGCTGCAAAGTACATGATACAATCTGGCCTACCCTCATGAGTTCGTAGTGGTCATCCGACCAGTAACCAGCGCTCGGAATTCGCCTTCCAGGGGCACTTGACGCAATATTCACAGCGTCCTGTTGCCTCCATTCGGCAGGCGAGTGCTCAGTGCCGCTCTCGACAACTGTGCCACATCATTGATGAGTCGCTTCCTCGTTTAGGGACGGACGTCGTTCATTATTAAGTGCTTGCCGTATTTTTTTTTAGCTCCGCTGTGCCTCGGCCCCGGACAACGGCGCGTCATTCGGTTTAGCAGCCGATGAGACCGCTTCCTTTGATGAAACTGCCCATTCGCATTGGTGTTCCCTTCTGGCTCCCCGGTAGCTATGAACGTTTCCTTCCTTCCGTTTCTTTGTTTTGACTAAACGCTTGGAGCGAGTTTTTTCGCGCCAGAGACTTAAATGCCAAGGCGGACAGTCGTGCACTGCATTGACGTCATTGTCCATCCAACATCCAACCTAACTGTTCATCAGTAAACTGATCAGACTGCCGAAGACCGCGTCGCATTAGGACAGGCGGAAGGACGCTGGAGGGGCCGTGTCGTACTGGGCCTGTGTCCAATTCCTGGGCACAATGTGATTAGGCAGAGGCTTAACTTTACTTGGAAACGCAGAGCCGATTAAGAACGTGTTGGCTGGAAATCCTCTTGTTCTGAACACAGCAGCGTTTAACATGAAGTGGCGCCAACTCGACTGAAGCCGAGTCGTCACCAGAACGAGGCTGGTGGTTTCGACTGTTTCGTGCGTCGACCGTTGACGTCACATGTGCTGGGAGATCGTGGGGTTCAGCTGTCTATGACGCCATGAACTGCTCGCGGCGTCAGCTTGCCCCCGAGCGCTCGCGGTGGGCCCCGCGTTTCGCCGTCATCGCATCCCGTGCTCCCGCCTTGCACGGGACGAGCTCCCGTATCCAGCCCCTTCCCTCCGTGCGGTAATCGACAGAGCTGATTTTGGCCGAGCCCGCTCCTCCTGCGGTTACCTGTTGAGTCCGGAGCCAGCAGTGGCCAGGCGGCCGCCTGCCGTCCCGCCCCGCCCTCCCCCCCCCGTCCCAGCCCGTGGTTCTCATCAGCTGTCGCTGACGTCATTGGCCGATCGATGGGGGGGGGGGGAGGCCGGGGCGAGCCGGTCCCTGGCGTTCATCAGCTCGGCCAGGGGTGGCGCCGAGAGTGATCGCGCCACTGAACAGTGAACTGATTGGCAGTGAACAGTATCGGCTGGTAAACAGTGAACATCTCCGCACTGCCAGTCGCGCGGCAGTGGGACGGCCTCCGCAGGACCGCGGCGAAACCAACAGCCAGTAAAAAAGCTGTAACCAACTGTGACTGCTCACAGATGTACCTTAAAGTGCGTGTTGCATCTGCACGTCTCTGGTCTCATGCATGGACATGCATTCGTGTGATTCATACCTACCGCAACTTCCAAACTAAAACCGAGATGGAGGTACGTTCTGGATTGTCGTTTTCTTTATGGATCACGCGGAAGGCTCGGATGCACCAGCATTCTCGGAAACGTGTCACTGCAACTGATTATTAGAAGGCGCTGTTCTGTCCTGCTCCTGAGGGTTAGGTCGGCGTTCGGTGTGACCAGGGAGAGGTGGCCGCTATCAGGGTGGTGGCAGTGGTTTGTAAGCAGCATTATTGATACACAGCAACTTGTGGTTAGGTTCGCGAGGAAGCTTGCTGAAAGGGTTCCCGGTGCTTTCGCGATGACAGACCATGCAAGTCTATTTTGCGGACGGCATTGTATCGAAACGGACGGTTCTGTAACAGTTGTCCGTTGTTACGGTTCGAGTGCAAGGCCTCTAACAGAAACGACGCATTTCCGTAGTTCCAAGCACTGTCTGGACGTTTGGTATTTCATTTGGCTGTTGAGAGCTTTGCCGGGTGGATTCCGCTCGTTGCCGTCCCTCCCCTCCCTGAAAACAGCTGCAGTTTCGGCAGCGACCGGCATGTTCCCGCTGACTCCATTCTCTGCGTTCCAGTTCAGCTTGGCCATCGGCCCGGTAAAGCTGGGCCTACGCGTGGTGACCATCAACCACCACAACGTGTCCGCCGCACACTGGTACTCGGAGATGGACCACTGGGCCGCCCTGTATCCGCTGAAGCCCAGCACGGCCGTGACCGACGCCGGGAACGTCACCGCCGCCACGCCGCCGGCTGCAGCCTCGGCCGGCACCGGTGCGGCGGCGTCCGCCGCCACCGCGTCGGAGGCCAAAGCTCGCGAGGCGGGCAACGTCACGGCGGCCGGCGGCGGCGGCGGCGAGGGTGGGAGCGGGGGCGGCGCGCCGCCGGGCGGCACCACGCCGCCGGCCAACGCCACGGCCGCCGTGATCGGCGACTCGCGGCTCTGGCCCATCTGGCAGGCGGAGAACGGTGTGCTGCCGCTGCTCAGCTTCTTCCAGCGGAAGGCCTACTGCTGCGGCGTCAAGTCGGCCGCCGACTACGCCACGCACGGCGCGCAGACGCCCGTCTCGTGCCGCTGCAGGGACGACATCGACGAAAGCCAGCAGGTGTGGTCGCCATGCTCGCCGACGGCGCACCGGCTGGTCGACGGCGTGGCCAGAGCTGTGTGGGTGCGCGGCTGCCAACAGGTGCTGCGCAGCTTCCTGCGCGACCTCTTCTACCTGCGGGACCTGCTGGCGGCGACCGTCATCTTCCAGTTCGTGGTGATGCTGCTCGGCGTGGTGCTCGGCCTCAACATGCCCGACAGCAAGGGCGACGACTCGGACGATGAAGGGGGCGACTACTGATGAGGAGCGGGCGCGGGGGCGGCGCTGGAGGCCGCGCCGACGGCGGCCGCCGGATGAAGGCCCCGTGGCGGCCCGGCTGGGAGGCTGCAGTGTGAAGACGCCGCTACAGGCGGAGACAGGTCGGGCACGCTGGCGGTCCGCGATCGCTTCTCCTGGACTCCGGCCTCGATGAGGTGCCCCGCCGACCGCAACCGTGCACGACGAAATCGGCAGTCCCAGCGGATGAGCCTTGGGCGCACGTGCGGCCACGATGATTGTGGAGGATGAGGGAGGGCTGTTTCGCGGTTTTCCGCACTGTCCTGGGTCTCATGTCGTTTATCACGACCCATGCAACTTCCTCGTTGTCAAAATGAAAATCGTGCGGTTGAGAGCGTAGAGAGGCAGAGCCAACAAATACGTATCAGTGTCTCGTATCGTTGGCGTGTTCAATAAACCCTCAGGTCAGATCTCAGCCGTGCTGCGACGTCTTGGCCCTGCCCGGACGCCATTGGCAGAACACCAAACTTAGTAAGCCGTCGATGCCCTTCACGAATTCGTCCCGCGCGTCCGGTCCCGCGCTCTGTGTCTCTCGTGAGCTCCCGACGATGCGTCGTTGCAGATCCTGAGCACGAGGGTCAGCTTACGAGTCGAAGTCCGGACGCTCATCACGGGGACAACGACGACGACGTCCTGGGGGGGGGGGGCGACAGCCAGGCACTCGTGAGTAGCCTGCCAGTCCGTCCCCGTCCGTCTCCTGCAACATGCATACCGATTCGGGTCCGCTGACTCAGTGCTGCATTGGATCACATGAATAAATGTCACCGCTGCCAGCCGGTGAGACCGCGCCGACAGCTGCCTGTCGGACGCGAAGCCGCCGCTCGGAATGAGGGTGGCGTCCGATCCATTCCCCCCTCCCCCATCCCACTCGCTCCGTGAGGTTGTGCGGGTCTGGGTTCCGGGGCCTCAGGCAGTTCGGGGAGGGCACCTGCTCTGAGGCGCATCGCGGGGGACCTTGCGATCGGAGCTAAGTCTGGCAGAGCCCTCCTCCCCGTGAGAAGAGCCCTGTGAGTGTGGTGTTCCTCGTGGCGCCCTCCCGTCCCAAACCGGGACGCCCCCCCCCCCGACCAGGTTCAATGACTGTCTTCGGCTCGTCACATTTCTGTTGCTGACACCGCCACGCAGGGGTGGAACCGCGTCCAAATGATCCGTGTTGCCGAGAGTGATTTAGGTCCGTTGTTTCCATGCATTTCCAGGACGCCCATGTTGAATTTCAGGATTAATGATGTTGCGTCAGCGACACCGCAGTACAGGTAGTTCCGCCCCTGGCGCCCGGTGATACAGGTTGCAGCGCAACTCCTCCGTGACTCGTCAGTCTGTCTCCCGCTGACACACCATGTGGTAACCGGGAATTCACCAACCCCTCCGTGGCACACATTGTTATTTACTGCTTGTTGTATGTATGCTTGTGCTTGTTGCTTGTAAATAACACATTGTTATTTACTGCTGACACACCGCCAGCTGCCTCCCGTTGACACACCCGAGAGCTGACAGGGCTCACCATCTCCTTCATGGCGCATCGTCAGCTGTTTCAGTCTCCTGATGACGCAGCAGGTGTCCTGTGGCTGCATCACCTGCTGCTCGTCGGATGAGGTAGAGGAAAAGTTTGGCGTTGTTCGACAAAGGCGTGGGAACGTGGACAGCCAGAGGCTCCATGGCCCACACTTTTTGAAGTGGAGGTGCCAAGGGACAGATCCAAGATTTCGCCCGGGGGAGTGAATTGTCGGCGCGGGGCCCCCTCTCGACCGACCCTCCATAATTTTTTTGGCTTTTCAGATATGAAAAAAACTTCATATCCTCAGGCCCAAGGGAAAATATGTGGCCTAATTATGCGTCTTTATCATATCAATTAAATGAAAAAAGTCAAGGGCGTCACCCTATTTCAGGAAATTTTACGTATTGTTCTATAAAGTGGCCGAAATACGTTAACAAAGGGATTTTAGACGGCTGCGTCCCTCCCTCTATTTCAAATGTTTTGTCTCTACCTATTCCAGGAGTCCCTCTGCCCCTTTTAGTTTCAGGAGACTTTTTTGCTAATTTAGGTTACGTTTCCTCGCGCATTTACAGAGGCACTTCTGGTGGTCTTGGGCCATCTACCGTGTCAGGATCCCTTCATGGTCTCAGATTCCTTTAACAACTGAATCCCTCGAGACGTCTAAGGCTGTCCTTCGGCAGTTTCAGGGGCACTTCGGACAGTCTCATAGACCCATCTGACAGTTTCAGGGACACTTAAGCCATCTCGAGTTTCCTCCTGTCGTCCCTGGGGCATTTTTACCGTCTAAGGAGCCTCTCAGGCAGTAACAAGGACCCCTCTATAAGTCTCTCTCTCGCGCTCTCTCTCTCTCTCTCTCTCTCTCTCTCTCTCTCTCTCTCTACCGTGACAAGCGGTGCCTCTGGTTATCCTCTAGGTTCTTTGGCCATTTCAGGGGCTGTCTGGATGTCTCAAGGTTTAGTAGTTTCAGGAGCCGCTATTGCCCGAGGCTGCCAGTTAGCAGTCTCAAAGGCCCCATTTTGTCAGTCTCGATGTGTCACGTGCTGTTCTAGGCGCCCCTTTTGTCGCCTCCGAAGAGCAGTTCTGCCGTCTCAGGGGCCCTCTGGCGGTCACAAGTCTTTTTGCGATTTCAGGGCTCCTGTGCAGTGCCATGGGCTCACTGAACGCCTCTGGTGGTCCCCATGGCTGTATCAGGGGTCTTCCTTTGTTAAACGGGGTATATCTGGCAGTCTTAGGGCCCCTTTAGCCATATCAGGGGCCTCTTAGCGCTTCAGGAGCCTCACTGGCAGTCTCAGGACGTTTTCTGTGTCAGGAGTCCGCCTAACACATTCGCAACAACAACCTCGGGCCGTCCAGGGCCCCATACCGTCTCAGACGTCTTCCTATCGTCTTTGCCTCGCAGGAACCCTCCAACCTTTTTGGCGATCTCAGGAGTCATCTGCCGGGTAGGGGCCCATTTTGCCGTCTCAGGACCCACCTGACCTTTCCAGGATCCCCTAACTGTATCAAGAACCCCATGTTTTCAAAAAGACCAGTGTAGCCCACTTGGTGCCCATCTCGAAGTTGAGCAGGTTGCCGATGAATGAAGATGAATGAAGGATGCCAATGCCGATGAAGCCCTGTTCAAGACGCCCCTCTGGCTGGCCAGGGTCTCCTTATGCCGTGCTAGCCACCCTCTTAAGTTCTTGACGTCTCAGGACCTCTCTGGCACTTGAATCGATCTAATGGACCTTTGCCGTGTTAGGGCCCATTTTGCGGTACCAGGGGCCCTTTGAGAGTTTCAGGGCCCTTCTATTCATCTTAGGGGCCATCTTGCCGTCTCATAGCCTCATGAACCCTCCCGGAAGCCCTCTGACTTTGTCAGGAACCTTGAGTTTTTCACAGGTCCGTGAAACTCATTCGGGACCCCTATGACATTCTACGGGTCCCTATGCCGTTCTATGGACTCAGTCCTCATCTTGGCCGTCTCAGGGGCGCCGTGGCCCTTCTGGCGGTCTCACGGGTAATCCGCCGTGTTATGCTGTTGTCGTCTCAGGGGCCCTTTCGGAGGTTGCATTGCACATCGCCATTTCAGCTTAAGTGCCGATTTCAGGAAAGGTTTAAGGCGCATCAAGGAGAGAGCAGACATTGCACCAGTCGTCCTCCCTAAGACCATCGGTCTGAATTGCTGAAACGCCTGTCTCAGCGGAAATTGCGAAAACAACCACTATTCAGTTTATCATCACGATGAAATTGCAGTAAAACACCGTCACGGCGGCTCTGCACTTCATATGTGTAACGATTTAACGCATGCACACATTCATCTTAACAGTTTCACATGTAGTCACCTGCTCAGTATGTTTACATGGTAGAACTGTTGACTTAACCCTATTCCCGGAGGGCTAGACGGTATGGTCGATTCCCGGCAGAGGGGGGGGGGCGGATTCGGCCCCCCAGAGATCTCGAGAACTACAAGTCCGATTTCATCGCAACAAACGGCAATCGATTTGCCATGACGTAAAGTACATTTTTATAAAAAGAAATTTTCAAAATTTCGAAATTTGCGGATGCAGGGGGGCAAGAATGTTAAAATGGGGGGTACTTTTGGACTTCTTATAACTTCGTTGTTTATCGACCGATTTCAATGAAACTGGCATGAATCGAGAGATTATGGATAGGGCTTTTACCATGGGTCCACAAATCTGAAATTTTGAGAAAATTCATGGGCGTTCACGGGGTTTCAAAAATAAGAGGATTAATTTTCTAACAACAGAATGAACAAAAAAGGTAAAAACACTTTTTTGGCTTCTGCTAGTCATGCTATGCTAAAGAAGTAAGAATTGCATAACAATGTTTGTATAATGTTAGCATAGGCGGTGCCAGGGACATGAAAAAGGGGGAACTGCCATGGTCACACGTTTCTCAGATCAACTTGTGATCTTTGACCTTAAATGACCTCCAGTGACCTTGGGGTCACTTGGAATGATCTCGTGTGCATTTGATATCATCTGTAAACGTTTTCAATCATTCGAATTCAGCCTATTCCAAAAATTTCATTTTATGGCTATTGCGATGTAGGGTATGCGCACTGACATTTTAGGTCATAGCTCCGTGACCCGACCTGATATCAAGCTGAAACTTGGTACGCAAATAGAGGGCACCTTTCTACGAAAGATATATTCGGGGTTTGGCATTTGAAAAAACGGCACCGAAATTATTGCAAAAAAACAAATTTTGACGTTTGGTACCTTGACCTAACCTTGTAAAGTGACCTCAGACAAACAAAATTTTGTGTGCACATTGCCCAACTATTTAGCTATACATCCATATAAAGTTTTAAGTTTTATCTTAAAAACTCTGTTTTTGGCAGACATTTTTCTTATACCCTCAACAGGGGCAAAAATTGCCTGAGGTGCCTCCCAAAAACGTTGCCTGGCTCCGCCCCTGAGCAATGTAGAATTGTGAAATTTTGTCACAGCGCGTGGAAAGAATAGCTAGGAAAAGTCACCAAGTTTCGTGAAGCTGCGTCAAAAAGCCTGGAATTGGCAAGCAAAAAAACCGAGGGGGGCCGATTCAGCCCCCCTGCCGGGAATAGGGTTAAGCTTGTTATATTTGTCACCTCACGTGAATGATACTGATCTTTTACTATATCTTAATGGTCGTTTTGCAGTTTCCAAATCCTTCCATCACTTATGGTGACTTTAATGGTCACAGTTTCCAACCTAGAGCAGGGAGCACAAGCAACTGACCGCCGAGGAACAAAAACAGAGACTTCATAGACACTCGGCGCTTGGTGCTTTCGGGTTGAAAAAGGAGAAGAGCACGTTTCATCATTTAAGCTCACACTCAACAGCCGCCATCGACCTTTCATTGTCCTCACCTTCCCTCGGCACGTGGTTTGACTGGAGTGTAGATGGCGATATCCACGAATGCGATTATTTCCCCATTATGCTTCATACAACATTTTCGCCACATAGGGACATCACACAGGGATGACCAGGAACATTGCTTTATTCAACATGATCATTTCGGGTCTCCAGAGCACGATATAGATTTCATCACTGACACTTCGTATAACGCATCCACTGTGACAATTCCAATGAGGAAACCATCACCATCACTACATCGCAGTTCTCGAGTACCATGGTGGAAAAGTGCAGTGGCCCAAGCCATCGCCAAGCGAAAGCGGGCCTTTAGAAGTTTTCGCCGTCATCATGACATCAAAAATGTGGGGTCTTGTTCGCGTGTTTAATTTCATGACCGATGATTTATTTAGTCATCTTCCCTCGGGCAGTTCATCTTTGTTTGTCGATGACGGTGCAATTTGGTGTTTAGATAACCCATCTGATCACTCACTCCCACGTCCACAAGCAGCGTTAAACAAAACGCAGGAATGGTTGCATCGCTTCGGTTGACGTTTTTCAGCACAGAATTCGGCAGTGGTGATTTTAGTAGTCATCCGCGAATTGACCCAGCTTTTAGTCTTCGCATTCACGATCAAAACATCCCTTTTGTGTCATCTTTTGAATTCCTTTGTTTCGCTTGAGATTAGAAACTGCCCATGTGGAGGCACGTCGAACATGTTTGAAAGAAATGTATGAAGCATCTCAACCTTTTTAGATCCGTATGAGGATCCGGACAAGGAACTGACAGACGCACGCTTCTTCTTTTGAGCAAGTCTGTGGTGTCACCCATCCTTGAGTATGGTGCAGCAGTATACGCGGGTGGTAGTGATGCCTTTTTATAATCTCTCAATGTCGTTCAAAATTCATTTTTGCGCTTTGCTTTAGACGTTCCACGTGCTTCTCCAGCCACATCAGTGGAAGTGGAAGCTCAGTCACGCCGTTGTACATAAGTCGGAAACAGATCACGTTGCGATATGTCACCAAAGTCGAACAGAGCTCGGTTCATCCAACACACAACTCATTTAGCGTTTGACCTCAAATTCACCACAACCTGGAAAGATCAGCTGAACGTAGGACTGGTCTTACAATTGCGTCACAAATGAGCAAGTATTCCTCAGGTATTGATTTACTTTACCATAGGTCACAGCGCTTCCAAAGATGCAAGCTCAACCATGGCTGCTCTTCAAGCCCAATTTATATTTTCTTTTTTAAAACAGCAAACATAAGATCACTACACCATTCATATAGCAGATGTTTTATCGCATGCAAAATCAGTGCAAACCTTGTCGTTCTATTACCAATGGCTCCAAGAAACGGGAATCGCACAGGATGTGTGTAATGTGTGTGTGTAATGTGTAAAAATTTCTTGGCGTTTGCCAGAAAACACATCAGTATACATCTCTGAGCTTTGCTCTCTTTTCCTTGTTCTTCAGTACACCCAACGACACAGTCATAACACCCATCACATTGCTTCATGTTCTGATTCCCAATCAGCTATTCAAGCTCTCACCGACTCGGATTTTACACATCACCCTGTCATCGACATCATCAGCCTTCAGTCCTTCATCATGTTTTAAGCGTAACAGGAGTGAGAATACGGTTTTGATGGATCTCTGGTTACCGTGGTATAGAAGGAAATGAAAACGCTGAAGGCGCAACAAAGAAAGCGTTGGGTCTGACACAGATAACAAGTATTACCATCGACCACAACGCCATTCGGGCAAGAATTCCTCGAAGCGTATTACGAGCTTGCAGTGGCAGTAGTTGGAAATCTAGGGTCTTTCTCATACACAGTTATACACAATGAAATCTCACATGGGGCTATGGCCATCATCCAATAGGAAAAAAGGAGAAGAGAAAGGATACTATCAAAATTTCGCATTGGCCATACTAGACTGAATCACTCCCCCCGCATTGGCCATACTAGACTGAATCACTCCCCCATCTTTTCACGACAGCCCCCACCTTATGGCACTTGCCAGCGTCGTTTTAAAGTAAAAAAACATTCCTCCTGTCCGAAATTTTATGAGCATCGTCTGCCGTTGGT
Organism: Capitulum mitella; assembly: GCA_030062745.1. Lineage (NCBI taxonomy): Eukaryota > Metazoa > Arthropoda > Thecostraca > Pollicipedomorpha > Pollicipedidae > Capitulum > Capitulum mitella. The sequence continues at coordinate 29,249,819 of CP099846.1, read as the reverse complement.
TTCTTTTTGCCGCGCATAAAATATTGCTTTTCCTAAGGAAGTTTTACTGGGCGGTAAATAGCCTGATCTTCCCAACCTTCTTTCTGCCTTTCTGACGCCTCATAAACGTTTTAAACCAGTTTTAAAGTGACCTAGTTATTATTAGCATTCATGCCTTTAATATTTCTCTGATTCATCTCAGTTTCACGGACATCAACTTGTAAGAACCTAGTGTTGTCATGACCCTATTACCTCCACTGCCTCTTGGGGTTAAATGCTCCAAGATGGACATCTTGACACCCCCTATTTATTTAACTCCATTTCAATAGACGTGAAAAGCTCAAGCAAGCCGAAACGCCTGAAGTCCAACGAAAGAAAAGAATCGATTGACATTCACCTTATTCATCCATGCTATTCCCAATCCCTGTCCTTGTAATTCGCATCCGGCACGTTTAAGTACCATTCTCATGTAATTACTTCATCCCATGGCTCCTCACTGGTCAATACTAATCGAAGGAGCTCTGTCCAGAATCCAGCCCCAGCTGAATCGATTGGTAAGGGTTATCTCAAGCTACGTAACACATATTTCGTGACACATCTCAGCATGTACCTGACCTCGGGCCACGAGGTGCCCTCGTACGGGGATCTGTCACACCATCGCTCCGCACGGGTAGGAACCGCTAAGGTGTCCGCTTACGGTGGACTTGCCGGAAAGAACTTGCAAGAGTCACAAGTCGTAGTCCGGAAAGGACTTGCTCGCATCTGCCATAGGCAGATGCGTAGCAGGTCAAGTTTACGAGTTCAAGTGGGTGATCATCTACGGCCGTCTCCCATGAATTGCGAAGCGTGGTTAAGTTGGTTTATGGCAGGAGCGTCGCCTAGCGGGACCAAGAGGCCCATGGGCACCTTGAATTGAAAAAGTAATTTTTTTACGCGCCAAAAATGGAAATGAAAGTAAATTTCTGGAAGTCGAAAACAGAATGGTCACAATCCCAGCAGCTTTCAGTTTTGAGGGGGGTTAGGTTTGTCTCGGCCCCTGCTTGGCGAAATCTTAGCCATGTCCTTGGTTGCTGGGAGCCGCTTTGGGTAACGTCTTTCCACACAACATGATAAGATTTATGTTGAGGTTTTCCCAGGTTAGCAGAGACACCGTCAGCGCGTGAATACTCGAGACACTCGGCCGAGCCATCTCCCATTCCGCGAGCTCAGGCGGGAGATCCGTGCTTACCTCCAGCCACCATCTCGGCGAGGTGTTTGGTTTGCCTAGAAGAGGCCTTCGACGTACCTACAGAGTTCGCACGACGACTGTTTTGACAGACATCAGCGTTGATTTACGTCGAGAGGGCGGCGCGGGGGGCCGCGATCAAAGAGCAACACCTCCGCGAGTGGCAGTCATCAGTGGACTGCGTGTGACTTCGGGTAGCAACCCGGGCCCGGTTTGCGCATTTCCGAGCCACTGCCTGAGGGAGCAATCCAGCTTGCGAGCTTTCAGTTGAGTGGTTCACACGCGATTTGCCACCGCTCGGAAACGGCACATTTGTACGGCTTGAGCGCGAAATGCGCGATATTTAATGCCGTCATCATGGCAGCAAATACGACATGTGAGACTTTAGCCGCAGACGGTCGACCACGTTCGAGGAAATTCGTTCAATCTTCATATTCTTTGCTTTTTGGAGTGGGGCGTCACCCATTGTCATGCATTGAAAACACCGTAAGCAAAAACAGAACAAGAACAGTCAGTCCGGTCACGTCCAGAGGGAGTACATTCCGCCCCGTGAACCACGTGAACCACGTCCAGACGTCACAGTGACTCCGTGCCCCGGCCGGCCGCCACGTGGGCCGTATAGAGCTGTGGAAGGCGTGCGCCCTCCGGGCGGACGCGTCGGATCAGAAGCCCGGTCAGTGTTGTAATCACGGGGCCAGCGGCGTGCCGGGCACCGACGCCCCGCGCTGCCCGCTTTCAGGCGGCGTCATCTGGTGATGCCGCCGAATGGCGAACCCCGGCGTCGCCCGGAAGCCCGCCTCCAATGGGCCAGACTGATTGGAAATGCGTGGATCTGCCGCGGCCGGCGCGCCGCGGGACGACGCCGTTTCTAAGCGGCGCGGGAGAGGCTGCGGGCCAGACGGGGCCAGATTCGGTTTGCTCTTGACGTCAAGCGCGGAGGGATCTGCTTCCGTGTGGCCGGGGAGTCGTCTTGCATTCTTTTGGAAGGGCTCGAGCCTAGCCAATACGAATTTGGGCCCACGCGAAAGTGGATTTGAGCCGACATGCAGATGACCAGCATTAACTAAAAAACAGGATATGGTATACTACTTAGGTTGTCAAAAAAAGAACGTTGTCTGGATATTTCCAAGTCATTTGGTTAGAAACGTCTTCTGCTTGCCTACACGACGCAACCACCAGAATGTTTATTTTTAGTTCTGATCGCATGGGGACAGACGACAGATGACAGACGCCTTCATGAACGTCATCCACCATCTGCCGTCTGACCCGAATAGACTGCGTTCAATAAAAAAAGCAAACAAACAAACCACATCGTGAGGAATTTGAGGAAAGTGCCTTCCCATTGCATCACAATGGGGCATTTTTGTGAAAAGCACTTGGGCCAATCAATAATGCCTGGTTCCTCACATTGCACGGGGATTTTCTATTACATCATCTTGCAAACGGCAATTGCGACACGACAGGTAAGGATACCGCGCTGAGACTGCTTCAATGACTATATATTTTCACATATTTCCTTTAACTCTCATAGCATGGCATGACAGTCCCATTGGGGTGCCACAGTAAACGCTGTTAAACTAGCCGAGCAATACGGGCCAAACACGGTGGGAACCACTCCGGCATCGTCAGCGGCGGACAGCCCGGGGCGGCCGGAGGAGCTGACTTGGTTCGATCGCAGCCTCCATCGCCGCGCCAGCTTCCTGCCGAACCGAGCGGGCTGATGGGTCTAATTTCAGAAAGTTAGATGGGCTTAGGTTGAGCGGTGCGAGAGGTCGAGGCACCCTTCCGTTACGCGGCCGCAGCCGCAGTTATGCGGGATGCTGGGCCCAGCACATCTTCCACAAAGACAGCACTCGTCCGCGAAAGGGGAAGAAGCCACAACCTGCCTCAGTGAGGTTCGGACACTGTGCACATGACATGACTGGCGCCAGTCAGCCCAACATTTTACGCAGCACAACACACGTGAACCTGGAGGGCAACACTAGACATGACATTTTAGTTTTTAACCCGGCAAACGCTGGGACATTTCGCCACCTCGAGGTTGTTGGGGAAAGGGGGTCGTCAGACACCCACACTCAAAAACTCCGGAATCATTTCGGCTCCACTAAATGGCAATTGCCTGCCCTTCATAATGTGACCCCGGGGTATGTCATATTCTTTAATCTCAAGATAATATATCCGGGCACAGGCCACGTCGAAGCATTTGACCGATTCCGGGGAAACCGATTTTTTGTGTTTACATATTGGAAGCTGCGGACGCCCTAACGCCAGCACGAGTGAACAAGAATGCAAGAGACGCAATGCACGTCTCTCTGCGGCAAATGGAGACACAAGTCGTGCGCACTACGAAGTCAACCACACGCTTGTTTTAAATATGTCTGATATAACATGGAAAGCTACATGAACACGACCAAAATTCATTAAATGCTCTTAAATACTCCACAGACACAAAACTTGAAATAATTGCCACAACTGACTTTAAGACGTGCAATGACGCAATTTTTCAAAAACTGTCCGAAACGTTTCACGTATGATGGCTCTGTGTGAGGTCGAGGATGGTACATATTTACCACTCGTGAAATTTTAACGCCTTCTGCCCACTGTCAGCCGTCTTGTACAACCATTTCGGCGATAAAGCTCAAGCAAACTTGAAAACCTGCCAAATCGTAACACGCTGTCGTCTTTATGACATCACACTGAAATGGCCCTGGATGACCTCGATACCTGTTTCACCTAAATATGCACAACTGATAATGAGCGCACTAAAAATTTGAAGACGTTTCGCCGTTTGGTTGTGGCGTCAGCGAGACCAGATGGGGGCGTCTGTGTGCCTTTGAGCCTCTGTGAACCTAATGCCAAATCTAGCTTAAGTCGGGTCGTGATTTGCAATCTGGACGCATCAAATCATCTCGAGCATCTATTATCTGGGTACTTGATGACACACCGGATAGGCTGCATCAATCATCTACGCGTGTGATGTATTTCGCATACTCCCATCATCAAACGCCATTCGGCTGGGGGAAATAACACTTTGTGTAGCTCACGAACACAAATCTTGGATGGCATTTTACCTACGCAATGTATCACGTATCCAACGTATGCGATACCGAATACATTTAGGTCTTGAGAACCACTTAAACACGCGCAGTGGAAAGGGGTTTCGCACGAACGCGCACTGGAAGGGGGTTAAAAGTGCCCCCCTCTGATCTCGGCAACGGAAAGAGCTAGAGACATGAAATTTTGTGGACAGGTGGGGCTATAACGATTTGCATTGTGTGGAATTTATTTTTGTGGCCTAACCTATTTATTTTTGTGACCTCAGATGAGCAAAATTACATCTGCATATTGCCCAAGTATTTAGCTATACGTCCGTATCAAGTTTTAAGTTCTATCTTAAAAACGCTGTTTTTGGCAGACATTTTCCTTTTACCCTTAATATGGCCAAAATTGGCCCGAGTGCCTCCCAAAAACGTTACCTGGCTCCGCCCCTGAGCAAAATAGAATTTTGAAATTTTGCCACGGCACCTAGAAAGAATAGCTAGGAAAAGCCGCCAAGTTTCGTGAAGCTGCGTTAAAAAGCCCGGAATTGGCAAGCAAAAAACTCGACGGGGGGGGGGCGGACTCAACCTCCCCTGCTGGGAAAAGGGTTGAGGCGAACGTCGTCACCCGATGACATTTGAATCCACGTCCCCCACCCGCAAAAGGCTGAATTAAGAGAGGAGACAAACATGGTTGGCCCTCCCCCTCCTTTGATTGCACACTGGATCCGCCATTCGGTGTCTGATTACATGGCGCGTGAGATTACTGTTCGAAGCTCCTATGAACAAAGTGGAAGTTACGGAGCGTGTAAATGTCGACAGCAAAATGTATGGACAAGGAGACAAATAGCCCGCCTTCGTGCGCTGTCGGCGCCACTGCCAAAAAAACATCCAAAACTGGCCCGCTTGAAACACCGAAGAGTATGATTCGTGTCCTGATCCATTACCTTGTGATTAACCCGCGCACGACCGTCGGTCCGTCCCGAACATCGGCGACTGGGGGGGGGGGGGCAGTTGACTGCCCCCCCTCTAACTCGCGAACGGTTCATCGCACGATAAAAGTAAACATACCGTTGGAAAGCCTGTGACGAGTAGAGCTCGAAACTGGTGTCATTTTTAGTTTTTAGATAATATTTAAGCCAATTTACGCCCTATATATGTTTTCTCATAGCCGACTGCATGACACCGAGAAATGGCCTGAATCCCAAGGGCTGTGACTAATAACGCATAGGTAAATGCACCAGCCCACAAGTAAATGTCCGCGGATGCCGATACACGTCTAATTTCCCCAGATTTCTTCAATATATACGCCGAAACGTTGAGTTAAAGACACCATAATTCTCCTGTCAGCTGTCAGTGTGCGCCGCGACCGTATGCGGTACCAAATTGACGGGAACTAATTTTGGCGTTCCTTTATTTTCGCGAAAAAAGACAATCAGCGTCAATTTCATTGATCTTTGTGGTTCTTGTGATGGTTTCTCATGCTTAAATTTTGGGAAAGTTGATTAGTTGCCAATGTAAAAAGTTGGCGGAGCTTTATTCGCGAGAGCCTGTTGATTTGCAAAATATGCTACTTTTTCAAACTTTTTGAGGTTCCTGGTATTAATTACGTCTGTGCAAGCTAGTTCTACCATTTTCTACCCATTCTGAGTAATTCATCGTCGATTTTGACGGTGGTACATTTCGGCCCACTACAGTTATTCGTGATCTGACCTCAGGTCAATGGCTGGAAGCCACTGATACTTTGCCCAATGACGGTAACCAGATGTTTGCTTCACTCCACACTAAAAATGTTATGGAATATTCTGTCAATTTCCGAAAAAAATGGCGATATGTCTTAAAAATGGGCTTGACCTTAGGTCAATGACCCGGAAAATTCCGAAAAATCTGAGATAGCAGATTTGTTGCATCTATCACGATCACTAATCTCTCAGAATATTATTGAGATATCTTGTTTTGCGAAAAAGTTAGAGGGCGCTAAACTTTTTTTGACATAGGTCTGTTTGACCTGACCTAGGTCAGGCACCTGACGTGACCTGAGGTCAAAATTTTGACACGAGACGTAAAATTGATGGAGCAAAAGGTACACAAAGTTTCGTGACTCTGTGTTTGTTCGTTCTCTCGCAATCCCAGAAAAACCTCAGGGGGGGGGCAGTCAACTGCCCCCCCCCCAGTCGGGGACGGGTTAATCTGCGAACAGGCATTCACTGTAAACGGCGAAATGCTGTAACAAAATGTTCGCTAAAATTAAAACCTGGCAAATTTATTTCGTGTTCGCCGTCTCTTTTCACCACAGCTGGGTAGTCCGTGGCTGTCATAGCCGTTGAGAATGAAGAAGTTGACAATTACGTCCCGGAAGTCAGAACGCTAAAATAAGAACCCGTTAACCTGGGTCGGTCGACCTCTGCCGTACATGCCTATCAACTAAACATTAAATGGCACAAATACGGCTCAGCGTATCAAGTTGCGTTTTTTGCTCCACTGCCACTGAGGAATTCTCCACAACGCTTCAGGTGCGCAGTTTTTATTTACTTTCTCCCCGAAAAATGAAATCTGGTTTTCTGTGTTAAGGTCACCGAAGAGCCACAAAACCCGCCCCAGTTCAGTGTAAACCAGCCTTGCGAGCCCTCATACTTTTCTAAACGGCACATTCAATACGATCAGTAACATTTTTGGGTATTACATAACAATAAACCATTATGTATTGTTATATATTATTGTATTCTTTATATATATATATATATATATATATATATATATATATATATATCATTATAAATTGTGCAATATAACAATATATATATATTATATATATATATATTATATAACGGTACAACTCAATATAACAAAAACATTTAATAAGGCCAAATTAGTTGGTACGTCGGCACGGCAATGAACTTCTCCAGGTTACCTCAACTGAGGATTTTTTAATGTCCTGGCAATCGAATAAATCGGCATTTTACGCAAAAAAGGAAGATTCCCCTATGGCCGGCGGGTCGGCGATGCCCGCGCGAGTCCGCTATTGCGCGAAATGACCACCATGGAAAATACGAAACTCTTGCAAAGTATAACGATATCTGTGCAAAAATAGTTGCTTCTCGTCAGACCTATTTAAAATGATTCGTGATAAGTTCGAACATGTGATACACATTGCGTGAAACATTGCCGTTTTCCGAGAAATACGAGCGTTTTTTACCATTTCACAAAAAACAAAAAGATACCTGATACTGATACCTGATATTGATACTGATCCCTGATACTGATACTGATACCTGAAGTATCCTGACTGTTTTGTGGCGGTCTCAGCCAAAGACTGAGTGGCGGGCAAACCTGCATTGCAATGCGCGTACAGAAATAACGATGGCTACGCGGCGAGCCATCTGCTAAGCAATTCGCTTGTTCGTTTTCTGGCCTCTTTTTCGACGCATCTGTCAGTGCTGAACGTCAGCGTCGTAGTCGGGAGCCGACTAGTCTTGGGCGGCGCCAAGTCGTGCGTCTCGCCCGGTGTCAGTCGGTCGCCTGGTCTGACAAGGAAGGTGCCGCCCGCCCGTCCCCAGTGAGCCGGCAGGACCTCGCTCGAGTCACGTGATAGCGTCGGCGGCGGCCGGGCAGGGCCAGTCCCAGCGGACAGGGGGGAGGAGGTGTGGAACCAAACCGGCCTTATATGTTCCATACAAGGGCAAAGCTGACCAAAATAAACAAACAAGAAGTAAATAAATGAGTGAATTAGTCAATGAAGGACGTCATGTCGTTGGCGCAAGCCTACAGATTTTCTTAAATTTTTGGGCGATTTCTTCCCTGTCACTGCCAATAACAATGTCATAAGCCTAGTAATGAAAGTTTTGAAAAGCAAGAGAGTCCAGATTGTTTTCTGGTGTTGAAGAACACCAGAAAATGTGTGCTCCAAACACATTTTATACTCCAAAGGTTTGGTCTCGCGCCTTCATCAAAAAGCTACATTATAAACACGTTGAAGAATCTCTAACTCTGCAGACAAATGACCCTGCCTCCATCCAGCCAGGAGCCGGTATGATATCATAACTGACTTACACCAAGAAAGTCAACTTAAACCATTGTTACTGTTTTCAAAATTTTGTACTCCAAAACAAAAACTATATTGACACCGAAGAAAAACCAAATTTCCGACGCGAGTCCAGACCCTCTTGATTATCTCCCCCGAGAAAGTTTGTACTTCGCTCAAAATTACGTCAGGATCAATGCAAAAACTGTTCACTTCATGGGTTATAAATCAGATAAATTACTTGAAAAATATGAGAGTTATGCGATTATTCATTTATTTTGCGTTGGCATTCGCCACGTCTTAGCTAGCAAAATATTTAGTTGACGCAACTATAGCGTTGAGCTACACTTAGCTTCACGGACTTATAAGGTTATAAAGTACTCGTCGGTAACCATACAGAGCAACACCACTGAAGCGCACGATGTTCAAAATACTTTGGTGGGTATCCCTAATCTTTCGGTAAATATCCGGCTGTACTGCGATCAGCACAGCAGGAAAATAAATCTACGGAGCAGTATGTTGCATTGTACTTCAAGATTTAAGAGATGTGCTAAACGCCGCGTTTATCACATCACGCGTCACGCGCACGCGCCCCTCAAAGCGTCTTGCTTGAGTTAAAAAAATAAATTCTGGAGATTGGTACCTAACGAAATATAATTATACATTCGGTTTTCCGTCACGATAAATATTTGTGATATGACAGGGTATGAAATCAATGTTTTCTAAAAAAAGAAAACAATACTGCTGTGATCACGTCCATCTAAAATTTTACGAAGGGTTGAATCTGTTTTTCTCACTCGTTCGTATCTGTATTGCTTGATTCTTCCACAAGCCCCGATTGTGAATTAATTTAAGCCTATCACAACATCCCTTGATAAAATCAATTAAGAATTCTTCGTGACTCCGAATGAAACCGGAAGCAATACATCCAAGCGCAGAATCGAACACACAAAACACAGCGAATGCCCTCACGCCGAAGATCTCAAGCTCGTGTTCGTTTTCATACCGCAGTGACATCTACACACAGCACAGCAGCGCCACCTACACCCACTTCAGTCGTCGACAGTGTTTTAGGATTTCTCAAGTCTGTGTCATGTTCCTGTGGGGACCAACAGGCGAATAATCAAACGAAACTGGAGTCCAAACACCAAATCTTTACATGTAGAAACCCTTAAGCAATGTGTCTGCCTAAAAAGAAACTAGGACCACTTCCTCACATCAACGTGCACCGCCTGGCGGACCATGGTTGTTCAATGTAACCGGACACGACCGGTTACGTGTCGATTACCTTCCGGTCGGCCGGGTTGGAAGGGACAGTAATACGTCCCGTAGCTTCCACAGAATTCGAAACCACTCCTGCACACACGCTGCAAGATTCTCGACACTTTCCGTCCCAATCGCAACTCATCTCGGCACCAATAACCCGTTGTTTTACCGTCCGTGGTTCCGTACTTTGGTCGTCCCTTGCGGCCGCACCAGCGTAGAAAATGAACAAGACGTGACGATCGTGTGGCAATCTGGCAGAAGAACAAGACTCAAAAGTCTGATTCAGGATTCCTGAACACTCCATGATGCACCTGTCCTGTATCGGGCGAAGTGCGAGCGAGGGCGAGGGGCACGCACCATCAGTCACGATAGCCCTGCTGCGTTTAAACACACTGTCAACATTTCACACCACCAGCATCATCACGAGACAAACATTATCAAAATCAAGTCTGGTTCTATACAAAATGTGGAAGCAGAAGATAAAAGAATATCTCATTTATGACAACAAGTTTTCTGCAACCATACTATTTAGGGCTGGAACCAAGGCAGGAAAACTGCTGTTTTTATGTTGGGAATGTCAAAAATGTGTTCAAAAAATATTTTGTATCTAAAAAACTTTCATCTACAGGTTATCGATTTGTATTCTTCCAAGGGGACCCTGGCCCACCCAATGTTCATTTGGGTCCCCTGTGATGTTGGTTTGGGCCCCCCAATATTTTCTGCCAGTTTTCAAGGGAACTGGGCGAAAATAGTGGAAGAAACAGCCATAATGGATAAAGACAGGCAGAAAGTATAGAAAAAGGTATAAAGTGATGTATCTAACATTTTTTTCATCTTCTATAAATATATACATATATACCTATATACACAGGATACACATTTTTTATGTGAAAAATAGTAACAAAAAAACTCAAAAATTTCCATTAACCAAAAGAAAGTGGGCTAAATCTGTTGAAAAACCCACATTTAAGAGGTTACGCTGTAGGGCCCACAGCTCGGCCCACCCAATCATTTGCTGAAACTAATGCCCCTGTTTCATGTTGTGCCTCCATCAAAAAGCTACAACATATCCATTTCACAATTTTCTAACTTTGCAAACTGTCCCCAATCAGTAAGAAGCATGTATGATGTCATAATGGACTCATGCAAAGAATGCCAACTGAAGCCAACATCATTCTTGCAAATCTGGCACCCCAGAACAAAAATTATACTCTGAAACCAAGAACAAAACATAAATTTCTGACCCTGGCTAGAACACATGCAATGCTCTTGGATTACAGAAAAAGATGTGCTGGGGAAAATGCAGATTGCAAATTCTGTGGAAGACAAAAAGAAGGTATGTGGTGCTTCATTTTATACTGTACAGAATACCAAAAGGGAGAATGGCAAGAGCTGAAGTAAAAAAGGACACAAAACATAGATAAAATATAAATAATAGGAAGATTTCTCTCTGGCAAGGATACATTGAACAGGCAAAATGGCACATGAAATGCAGAGCAAAGGAGCAAAAAGGACACAGGAGAGAGGAAACAGACAAATAGAACAGCTCAAAATTATGGACCCAATGCCAAACCCACACTTATCCATTAATCAGATATGGTGGAAAGAAACCATTACACAGGCCCCAACCAGTTCACCTTATCACAACCCTGCAGAACTGCATACTTATAAAACTGCAATGGCACAATGTCACCAAGATGCACCATGATGGAACAGCGAGTCATACTATATATTTCAACTAACCACTCAATTTTAACCTAAGAATCACACTGATGGCACCCTGTGAATACCATTCCTTGAAGCTTTCAAATATGAAACATCATGAAAGGATGTGAACATAAAAGAACTGCCAAAAATGAAACTTCCACACTGGTCTGCTTGAAGTCCAATCCTAGGTTTCTTCAGTCTCTTCATTTATTAAGTCAATACAAAGTGCTTTTAAGGAAGAATTTTTCCCCAAAGTAATTTCACACAGGTACAGTATGCATGCTGCAGTAAACATGAATATCAATTTTATGCCTGGCTATGAGGCCTGTATGGCTATGAGGCCATGCTCTAACCTACCCTAATCTGACCAGTCAGTGCATCTTGGAACAAACATAGAATAATGTTGAAATCCATGCTGCAGGCTATGGCCATGTTCATTCATTGGGCACTGTAATAACTATACTACTACACATACACTCAAACTACTACTATTATATGTGGTGCAGTGACTTGGGCATCAAAGTACATAGTCAGAGAGAAGCTTGTTTTCCTAATTCACATGTGTAATGAAATTTGTACAGAAAAAAGAATGCATTGCACCACCAGGTGTGGAGACACAATTAATGTATTTTGATGAGTTTACCTACATGCCATGCCCATTTGAACACATTATGTTTTTACTTTTGTTTCTTCCACACTGCTGTGGATAAGCACATGCCTGACACGGTAATCCTTACCGATCGCACACCGTGCGCAGAGTCGAGGGTAAGGTAAACGCGCGAGCGTAGTTTCTGATTTCGCCAGCAGGGTGATATTCCGCCGCTAGGAAGAGTACATAAAAATACTGACATTTGCTAGGATGGTTCTGCTCAAGAACGCGTGAGTGTAGTTTCCGATTTCACCACCAGGGTAATATTGGTTAGGTTAGGTTAGGTTAGGTCTGAACGAATTCATCTGCTTTCCATCGTAGTTCAGCAATTCTGGAGAAAGTGGTCCTTTTTTCGTGATTGACCTCACCTGTGACGTCATCAGCGGGTCAAAAGTAAAAAAAGTGTGTAAGTCACAGAAACGAAACGTTCAGCGCTATCAACTGGCATTCGAATCAGCCGAATCAAACTATTGGTTATCATACCATTGGTTCTTGAGCGGAACCATCCTAGCGAATGTCAGTATTTTTACGTACTCTTCCTAGCGGTGAGAAAATGAACGAATATCACCCTGGTGGCGAAATCGGAAACTACACTCGCGCGTTAAACTTACCCTCGACTCTGCGCACGGTGTGCGATCGGTAAGGATTACCGCCTGACACTATACACCTGCTGAACAGCTGTACCATTTTTGATAGTATTTCACAAGGAAAATATTCTGCTTAGGAGCTAACGACATTGGTGGGAGTGGCAGGACTTCTATGGAGATGGGGCGAATGTAGTTTTTGCCTCATTTCCTTCTACGCACCACCAAAGAGTTAACATTAAATGTTGCCCAAAGTTAAGACGGGGCAGTTGAGCCCTCCGGCCCCAGCACGGTTCCAACGCCCTTGTTTTCTGGCATTTTCTCAAAAACAGTAGCACCGAGGACACAGTGATGGATATGTCGTGGGTAGGTCTATCATTAATGAATGCTGACCAATGCACAACAATCGTTCAATGTCAATAGCATAGCAAAGCCTCCTCGCACTCCCCCATCACCATATTAGAGGCTTAATCTGTTAGATTATCTTGCTTATAGCGGCGCACGCGCCATCCACGCCGCAAGCGCGTATCGATGACCATTATGGTGTGAATGTACTTTTTGGAAACCAGCCCACTTGTCTCTGTTAACCTGATACCTTGACTGAGTTTTATACTCCAGAATAGATACTATAAAAGTAAACCACTACGATTCAACAAAGATGGTAAGATAATTAGCAAACATGTAAAGAAACAAATGCCTTGTACTGGTACTTATCCATTAGCAATATTTGCTTCCAAAGTTCCGAAACGATTCCCACTCTAAATATGTAAGAGCCATCTATCGTTTCCAACTAGAACTAGTGATTCACTCGTGACGTCATGCAATTACAGTAAATAGAACCGAGTAGCGTGCGCTGGCGCCGATTGTGCTATGTGGGTGATGCTGCATTGAAATTGGTTTTAAAATGTCAGACCAACGCGTACAGGTAAGAAATTGTATCCATTTGATAGAATAAGCATTTTTCTTTGATCTGGGGGCGGTTTTTCGTGTTTGGATGTGGTCAATCCGAGTCCAACAGCCAGTCTTAGGAGTTCTCATCCCGTCGCACTAGGTCCCTTACTTCACTGCACCTGAGAAATGGGAGAGCGCGAATTCACACGGCACGCGGGGAAAGTCGACCTGGAAAGGCGCACTGGCGGTTTTTGCTGTTTGTTTTGTTTTCAGAATTGTTGTAAGATGTTGTGTGTGTTTTTCCTGGCTTGTTTTTGACTTGTTGCCGGTTCACTGCGGTGTAGAACAATTATGATGACCTGTTTAAAACCTTGGGGCGAAGTTCACCGATCGATATTTCCGCGATGCCCGGTGAAACAAATCGATGAGGTAAAAATGTTCCGTTGATGTCTAGGGGCGAATGACGTTACAGACTTACTGTTTCATGAATTGTTTGGGTTGGCGTTTCTTCCGGTCGTTACTTGTATTAGCAGAACCGCCCCAGCAACAAAGAACATCCCACCGTTACATCCCAGCGTGTTCTAGCATCAATGGCGGACCCAGGAACATCCTAAAGAGAAATATATACGCAGGCCTTGGATAGGCGTCGACTGTGGTGTATGCCGGAATTTTGCGGTTTGGGGCTTCAGTCTTCAATGCACTGGCACGTGGTTATTTTTCCGTGCAGCGGACTCCGTGAAGTACGCTTGGTGCCAGTGGCACCGTGGCCGGCACTGTATGTGGCATCCGCCATTGCGGGCTGACGGTCTGTGATGGAATGGCCCCAGGGCTCTCGGAAGCCGAGGTCGTTGCTGCATCAGCGCCGTAATGACCCGTTGACCTTTGTTGGCCGGTGATTTCTGCGCCGGACATGAGCGAGCATCGCGCGTGACGTCACCTCGAAACACGCGGAACGGGTCCGGAGCGTGTCGGTCCGCGTAGCTATTCTGCGGCAGCTCTTTTGAAACAGTTCTGAGGGCGGGTGTCCGTGCGCGTACTCCCGAAAACGCTCCGGTGTCTCTGACAACGGTCAGTGTTCTGAAAATGACGCTCTGCGCCCAGCTTTGTAAGCAGCGTCGCCGTGACCTGCGAGACGTTTTGTACATGGGGCTAACGCGCTTCGACCGGTCGGAACCGACGTCTCAAACACGGAGGAATAATTGCCGTGCATAGACGGTGATTAATAACGCCGCAGCTTTGGTAGCCAGCAGTGGTCCATTAGGTGCCATGTTTGGTGGCTGAAAATGTTTTGTGCTTCTAAATGCTGCTATTGCGGCTGAGTTAAATTCTGGTGTGGATTCAAGCGTGTGGTGCGTTTCTCCATGTAAACGAAAGTGCACATTGGTTCCAGTGCATATTCTAACGCTACTTGTACCTCCTTGCGTGCAGGTGGTGGGTACCTCCTGTGGCCAGCACGGCTCCTATGTGTTCTTCAAGGCGTTCAGCTTCGGCTGCGCCGGGCGGCGGCGCGTACTAGCGCTGGGCGAGTTCTTCTTCGTGAAGTTGTGGTCGGGCCAGGAGCAGGTGTGTCTGGGCGAGCTGCAGCTGGTGTTCGAAGACAGCGGCAGCGGCGAGCGGCTGGCCTGCCTGCGCCTCTACTTCCTGCCGGAGCACACGCCCGACGGCCGGCTCGAGTGCCACGGCGAGGTAGGCATCTACCCCTGCCGTCTGCCTGGCCACGCGGCTCGGTCCGGTCCGGCCTGGCCTGGCCTGGCCTGGCTTCTTCGGGCTGGCAGCCGAACACTCGTTCTCAGCATGGGCTTTATGCAGAATTCCCGAGTCGTGAATGGGGTTTAATTATTGCATAAAGGCTTTTTGGTGTCGGGACGTTCGGGGCCATTTTTGCTGATCCGGACGTTGTACTAATAATATCGAGATGTCGAAAACTGACCGCATCTTTAGCTAGTGTCACAGAGTTGGGCGTAAACTAAATTACAAGTTTTATTGAGACGGCAATCTGGCAACCGGATCGGTTGTCTTATCAGCAACAGTGGTGTTAATCGTCTTTAGTCGTCATGCCTGGGGACGATAACCACGATTTGAACTTTTGCTGGCGTAGGTAGGTTTTAATTTCAATATTTCTTTTTTTGTCGGAGGTACGGTGCAGCAGGCAGTTCTGTAGGGTGACACTGAACTCTGGCTGAGCTAATCATAATACTGTAAATGGGTTTCAAGAATCATGGCGTAAAAATTGTTACCTAGGCGATATTCTCAAAGTACTTCACAAACCTTCTCATCGACCTAAAATTTCGCTCATTTGATGGCATACTGTGTATTTACGCATTTTATTGCATTAGAATAAATGCATAACTATTTGCTTTATGTGAACTCCTCGGATGCGCTGTGCCAACTTGTCAGCCGTTTCCGCTGCTCCACCCGGGGAACCGTGCGCTGTTGTACTAGCTCACCAGCTATCATTCACGTTACCCACAGTCTTTCATGCATTTGGCCAAAATGTCGTCAAGAGTCTTGTTCCCGGCTTCATACATGTTTTTAAGAAATATAATTGAAACTAGCGAAATTGTCATTTCATCATTGGCGTCCTCCATTTCTGAAGACCACTCCCGGTAATATCTGGAGTGCCGTATGCAGCCAGCTTTGACAGGTCTTTATTTTCGCGTTCATGGTTTAACCAAATACCAACAAGTCTGGCTTTCAGCTTAACTTCCGTGGTGTCTCCACGCAGTCTGATACACTCTTGCGTCAATTCTGAGATGTTTCTTGGCATTTCTATTCATTTTTTCGTGTTGGTTTGTTGAATTCAGCTTGCGCAGGGACCAAACTTTGATTCGGCGGGTTACACTGTAATAGACGAGGCGACGCGCTAGAATTCCGGCATGGGCATGGGTCGGACGGCGAAAAATGATGTTTCAGTATTTATGCTTAGGAAACTGTATGCCGCACGGTTTGTCATCAGATCACTTGAGTGTCCATGTCGGGTATAATGTCGTTTTGTCGTTCCCAGTTCTTGTGCGGATGTTTTTTTTAAGTGGCTTTGGGTGATTGTTCACCTATTTAGTAGAAGTCATCACTAAGGAATGTTTGATATTGTCATATTGTGACATTTCGGCCTCATATACGCAGTTAAAAGACACGCTTGATAGCCAGTCAACGCTTGGAAGTTTTTGTATGTTTGTCATTTCTTTGCATAAATTCTTGGAATAGTAGTGTGCAACCCATGCGGCGTAACTTTATTAACTTTTGGAAAAGTCCACACCCTAAGTGAATTGAACATCCGGTATCCCTGCGTGTTTGAACCGTATCGATCCCGGCCGTCGGAAGTTTTCTAACGAAGTTCGTAAGTCCGCCATGTACGTCGTATACATGGCCGACGTACAATCTTCGTCGTGCGCGATGCGTAGCCGAACATTTCTGCAGACCGTTCTTTGTTGAGTGATCATGATGTTCGCCTTAGTTAAAACACAGCTTACCGCAGTAGCAGAAATCTACCATCTGTACCACACCTGGTGAATATAGACTGATTACGGAAGCAACGTATGCTGCTCGGAGAGAGGGCTGGGTCGTGATGATGAATTGAAACATGTCGATGATGGTTTGTAATGTTTGGCAGCGTGTGCCGGATTTACTCGCATCATTCAATTTCACTGCATTCACCGTGCGGCCATTTCCATGACATATTCTGGGATGTCGATTTCTGGAAATGAGGGGCGAGCCGAGGGTCCGACAGCCTAAATGTGAGTTTCTGAACGGATTTAGCTCACTTTATTTTGACCGCCGGAAATTTACAAATTTTTGTTGCCATCTGTCAAATGAAAAAAAATGCGTTTATCCCCATGTATACATGTACATATATAAATATATATATATATATAAATATATATATATATATATATATATATATATATATATATAGAAGGAAGGAAAATGGGTAGATACATGGCTTTAGACTTAATTCTTTACTTTCTGCCTATCTCTTATCTATTGCGGCCTTTGTTCTCGTTATTATTACTCATTTCCCTTAAAAACAGGCAAAAAATGGGGGGGGGGGGCAAAGGAACTTTGGGAAGGCCAGGGCTCTCTCAAACGAATACAAGTGACACTCCGGGAAATATTCGCCAGAAGCTGGAATTTTCGACTCCTGTATTTATACGTAAGTTGTAGGTAGGTTTTCAAAGTAGCGATGCGTTTGACCGAATTTTTGTTTGTTGTTGCATTTGTTGCATTGTCTCGTAGGAGAAATAGGGTGCGCCCGTACCGGCTGTTGAGCACTTGAACACGAGTCGTATGGAATGAACGTTTTTCTCTCGATTGTTGATGAGATCCAGAAGCGTTTCTTGCTGCTTCTTCACTGGGGACGTCCATGTGCCCGATGTTCAGATATGAAAGCATTTAGGGGACCCGGGGCTTGCCGAAAATGGATGAAACGGCGTCAGTGCCTAGTGGTGTGACATGGAAGTAAGCGGCCGCAGTCAAAATGGCCGCCCCCGGAAACTTTGCTAACCAGCTTGTCCGTTTTTACGCACTCCACCTCTGCTGCTTTTACTTTGTACTGTGGTGAATAGAAAAATCCGACTTTCTCTTATAAACTACCCGATGTTTGGGCTTGCCATGATGTCGAGTCTTGAAGGTGTCTTGACAAGAGGCCAGCAAACTACACCCAGCAGCATGGCCGGAAACACTCGATTTTAAGCAATTCTCACGCAGAGAAAGTTTTGGAAGTTTTCTATTCACGACTGACGTCTGAGGAAAACAGTGCTCAATTCGACTGCGAAACCGGGCCCACTGACGACGGCGCCGATGATACCCACGAACCACCAGGTCAACGGCCCTGCTGCTTCCGCCGCGCGCCCCCCGGCCGGCCGTGACTCCCTCTCGCGGCCGCGCCGCGGCCCGCGGTTTCCCGGTCGAAGGCGTTGCTGCCGGCCGACGCAGGCTGTTGGAGCTGTGCGCCGCCGGGCCGCCGCCGCCCGGCCAGGCGCCCGCGCCGCCATGTTGGGCCGAGCCGGCGCCGTGCGTTACAGGGGAAACGGGCCGAAGGTCGCCGGTCGCGAGCGGGGACATGTGGGGCGCCCGAGCGTGCCACTCCGGTTACCGACAGGACCGCGCCCGTCCGCCGATGACCTTATTCGGAAGTGGTACGGTTGATGACTCCTCGGCGTCTTATCGAGAAACCTATGGTTGGCGACTCGTCGTTGGCAGGTTTGTGATCACGTGTCTCACACCCGGCCCGTGCTGACATGTGAGCACCCGCGCGGTGTGCTGCTGGCCGTGCACTGGCTGTGCGCCCCTGGCTGATTCGAACGCCATTTCGCTCAGCTGTCGCGTACGCGTCCAGTCGCAGCGCTCCGGGGGACAAATGGAATGCGCTCAGAAAAATGGTCTGCCGGGGCATTGACCGACTGGCCTTGTTCAACAGAGGCCCATGCGGCGGTGATGGTAGCCGCCGTCCGCTTTGTTCGGTTCCTTGCCGCGTTGTACGGAACGGTGGAAGGTATAAAGGCTGCACATATCGCCTGGCTGGCGGTCGAAATGAGTTGGCGTGTGACGGCAAATATTTTGCATTTGTTTTGAAAGCGATATCGTTATGAGAGTGACGTTATTTCGGACGTTGACGTGAGTCCGCCTCCCGCCGATGAATATTTGCACTTTGAAACCAACGTTGCACTGCGTGCACGTGCATTTTTGCTCTGGGGCGTGGATAGGCGTAGGTTTGTTTTAGAAGCTGGAAGGATTAGGGGCAGCTTTAGACAATTTCATGCTGTTCAGTACCATGTAACGGACGTTAAAATTATGTGGTTATGTGGTATGTGGTATGCTATGTGGTTTTGTGTGGTACCAGCAGGGTAGTTTGAAGAGTAGCAGATGGATTTTGGATCCTTGCTCGGACGTACAGGTACTTTCTGAAAGCATCGAAAGCTTAAAGTCATCCAGAAAAGACACTCCTTTAAGTGCTAAAGAAGATATATATGTTTAATATATATATATATATATATATATATATATATATATTTATATTTCACGGAAATAATTTCCAAGTTCAGTCGGTAAACTGCGAAATCTATTGCAACGGGTCCGTTTCTAAGTCTTGACGGTCTCGGAAGCGAATGTTGTTTTGCAGCAGAATCGACAAAATTACCTGGATTCTCGAATGTTTAGGTTTTCAGGAGAGGAACATTTGATCTTTCACTCATCATCCTTTGATACGTGCACCCAAAAAGCTGAGTGCTTTTTCCTGCAACGTGACAAAGTTCGGTGACTTTTTACGCAAATGCTATATTTGTATGATTGTACATATTTTAATAATTCTGTTGGCCCAGGGTTCACGCGGGAAGCCTGTCGTCTATTAATATCTTGTCATTAATTCAATTAATTTTCTACCTGACTTCGGGTTAAGAACACCGGCGCAGCCAAAATGGCCCTTAGGCCCCTCCTTGGGCCCGTATTTTTATTGTTTAGCACGGAGGCAGCGAGCAAGCTGTCTTGCCATACTCCATGACGGGAATCCGTACCGGTGACCAGAAGGAATCTTTTAAGTGAAGCATATCGTCTCTCCCGCAGGCGGTTTTCGTATGACTTCACTTCTTACTGAGCCCCTCCCCCAGATGAAAATCCTGACCGCGCCCCTGGTTTGAGCAAATCGATGCTTATTCCGATGCACGTCAAGATTGTGCAGCGCCCTGAGCTATTCGGGGCCGATGCTGAATCGCTCACAAGTCGGGCCTGTACGTGGGAAATCTCCGACGAACGTCCCCGCCCTCGCATTACTGCTGCAACTAGCCTGAGGAAACGGCGTTGCGCGGTTATATTTTTCTCCGACAGGTGGCAGGCCTGGCGCCGCGATGCCGCACTGCGGTGAACGCGAGGCCCGTGCAGAGGCTCGCGGCGCCGCCGGCTGTTCTCTGGCAGGACACGCTTTGTTTCCGCGGACTGGCCGCGCGGACGGCCTCCAACGGCCGAGCGATCGGTCGTTTTGTCTCCGCTCGCGGCGCGGGGTCGGATCGATACCAAATGAAGTCGGCGACTCCACGCCGGCAGGCCAGTTTGGCTTCGGAGCGTTTTTTTTCGTGGAACGGCTGCTTCCGGTCGAGCTTTGGAGTACGGATTCGAGGTGGATTTCGGTTATTTTTGGATGGTAAATGCTGGGGCACGCTTTCAGCGATGCAGTCTACAAGGCGTGCAGGTAAATTCCTTTCAAGACAGCCCAGTTTTGACCCGCAGTTGGACTAAGATTGAGTTTCAGGGAGTAACTTTGTGTACTTTTGGTGTGGAGCTTACCATACCAAAGGAAGTCGTTGGTATGGAATTCTGTACCAGTATCCTGACCCGTTCTTGTGTTTTCTTTATAAAATAGAATACTGCAAGTACCTTTTCAAAGCCTCATTCTAGGGTTCGATGAATTTATTTTCCCATTCCAAAATTTGTCCCATTTCTTCACCCATGGCGTGTTTATTGAATGCTGTTCGTGGTACTGGTCGCAGTTGGCTCTGGACCGTAAGTACAACATTGCTGTAGTACCTGACTTGGTTGTTATTTTTACGCGTCCTCGTTAAGTTATTCGTCCTGTCACACAAACAACGGGAGTTCATGGTTTAAACCGATAAGCTGGAAATCTGCAAAGCCCATTGCGCATGAAGTGAAAATGGACGTTTGTTAATAGTTGTTAATGAACTTTCAGTGCCAATTATTTGATACTGAGCTACGCCGACTGATTGCAGCCTGTTGTAGGAAGGCGGGTATTGGTTTGCCTGGATAGTGAGTTCTTTTTACTTCAAGCTTTTAATGGTGTGCTAAATCGATGAAATGTTAAGGCGTCTGCAGTATTTGAGAATCAAGAACTAACTTATTTTGATGTCAGAGGCATTCTCCGAGAAGGCGAAGTGACATCTGCTGACGTTTGGGCTCGTTTGGAACATTATTTGACGGTAGAAGGTTTCTGCTGAAATCGGAAGAGACGAGCAGTGTAGTCTACCGAATTACTGAGCTTGAAGGGCAGCCGGCGAACTGGGAAAGCTGAAGAATGGTTGGAAGACACATGTGAAGAGTGAAAAAGGTTTCCAGTTGATTTTGAAGCACATTCCCGCAGTTCCTGTCCGTTAAAAATAAAAAATGAATTAAAAAAATATAAATCAGTTGTTTTACGTTTCAGTTAGAAATAGCTGAAAATCCGTGGACAGATGCTTATGATTCGTTTTTATCCTTTACTCGGCGCGACTGGACAAGGACTGCCCCGTGGCTTGTCCATTACGGCATTTTATGTCAGCAGTTGATGCTCGCACTTAGTACGTGTTTCTTAGCAAATATACTGTCCATAGTCTCAAGCGATAGCTCAGTCAGACAACGTACTCTGCGAGTAGTAATAAGGGGATAGAGCTATGAGCTAATTGCGTAGTTTCGAAGAAGCAAAAATAACACATGACGTTGACGCGTCCTAAGCAGCAGATGCACACATACGTGTTCCGTAAGCGCAATTTTACTGAAGCTGGAAACATTGCTGAGTAGTAACACTAGGTGTTATGACGTAACATTCCTAGTTAGATGAAGATTTTTGGAGACTGCAGGGAGACAGGTGCATTGTGCATTTAAAGGCATGTCTGCGAATTGTGCGGAAAGTCCAGTCATAGGTTTTGTTATCCTTTTTCGTTACGGGGAGACACATACACCTTGTATTTTGGAACATGCATGCGGATTGTGCAGAAAACGCAATGACAGGTTTTATTAGGACGTTTTACGTTACCGTAATAAGTACTTTCAGATCAAGAGAAGATATTTCTGCTGCATAAATTAACCGGCGGAAATTCAGCGTACGAATTGCTTGGGTTTATATTGGCATACGTTTATTGGCTTAGTGTGCCAATCACCTACGTAGGTAACTTGTGTGAAAACGCCCTTATTAGCAGTAACCAAGCGATGAAAGCCGAGGATTACATACGCCAGGTTTGTTTGGTTTGTTTGGTTTGTTTGTTTGTCAGGTTTGTTTGGTTAACCCGCGACTTGGCAGTAGGTGGGGGAGGAGGGGGTGTGAAGGGGCGCTAAGTATCCCTTTGTTTTTTCTCTGCGGTGCAACTGCGTTGCAGAACAGCGCATCGGTGTCAATTTTCAGCACCCCTTTGCACATTAACTGCGCACATTTGGCAGACAAGCTGTCAAGGCGACGCAGATTGTTTGCATGGTTCTCTTCCCGTATGGCAGATTACCCAGTAGAAAGCAGTACACAACCAGGAACAGATATGATGTTAAGCATGCTAATCTTGTATGTGTCGTGGATGTGGGATATGTGCGACAGTGACCATACACAAACATCCTGTGATTGTATTTTTTGCGCAGCTTTGAAGGGCACAGTCAAGGTCTCATGTACTTTGCTAAGCTTCCATTCGGCGTTTAATCTATCCAGTTCCTCATGCAGAAGGCTGCGACAGTCCCATGCAAATTCTGCGCAGTTCTTTTCGCGCGGCCTGGAGCTGTAACGACGTCGAGAAAGGCATGTCCGCTACGGAGACAGATGGCGCAGCCTCACGTTGGGAGCTGTGGCGTTGACTGTACGGCGGCTCGGCCTCGGTCTCCGCGTCTGGCCGTGGTGGCGCCAGCTGGGAATGGCAGTACGGCAGACTGTGCCTGCCCGCAGCGAGTGGATCCCGGTGCACGTGGCGGCGGAGAACGGCCCGTGTCGTGTGCTGCTGTAATTGACAGAATTAGTTCAGATCGTTTGAGAAATGGAAAGACTCGGTGACTCGCCGTTGTTACGGTTACAGGCAGTGGCGTAGTCAGGATTATCGTAAGCGGGACGGAGGTTAAAATGAGGACTTAGAACTATGCCATTTGATTGCAAACACGGGGATTATCTTGTCAGACTTCGCATTTCGATGCTTTTGAAATAAAATCGCCCTTGGTTTTAGTTTGAAGAGATTCTTGTCTCATCATCGGGCAGTTTGGAATACAGTACTTGAAACCTCTGACCATAGGGCAGAGGTGGTCAGTTAACCGTTCCAACGTCCCGTTGCACTATTGGTTGCGCTAACGTTCAAGTTCTCTAAGAGTTGTTTAGGGCATCAACGACGTAAAGACGTTTCCAAGAAAGACGTTTGACGGCATTGTGATATTCGTCACGAATCTCATTTCCTTTCGGGCTGCCGATTTCCACCGAAGTCGCGACGCCCGAGACTCGGCTGTCTGACCTGGCTGTTTTTGCTCGCTAGATAGGTTTTTCGGCCTTTGCCTCCATCACGTTCTCTTGTTAATGGCCATTTTTTGCAGTTTTTCGTCATTATCCATTTCCAGCTCTTGAATAGGTCCACAATGAAGATTGTGTATCGTGTCTTCTCATAATCTGCATTTGATTCGTCGCACTGATGAGTACGCTGCAATGCCGAGAAGATCAAAGCGATGGCAATTAGGGCGGACAAAGCAGGGAGAATGTAACAGGGAGACGTAGGGAAAGATATGAATAAATAAATTAATAAATAAAAGAGATAGGGGGACAACAACAGGATAAATTGGAGCAAAAAAAAAACAGCGACGCGAGACAGTTTGCTGTCGTAGTTAGAGTATCGAAGGGGTCTGCATTGGCTCACGAGTGCGGACGACAGAGGGTGGTCGGGCCGCGCCGGACAGACAGCGCAGCACGGAGCGCCAGCGGCCTCGCCCGCTCGGCGACAGTCAGCTGATCGGCAGCGGCGGCTCAAGGTCACTGACCTGGGATGCCGGCGGCGCCATTGATTGCGGCGCGGAGTCGGCACGTCTCCGCGTGGCTGTCGGGCTGCGGCGGCGGTCGGCCGTGGCCGACGCCGGGTCGCAGCGGGCTGTCGCTCGCCCGTCCGTCGCCGGCTCCCTTTTTTTTGGCTGGTCTCGAACTAGGCGTCGTACCGGGGCTGCGCCGTGCCGTCTTACTACGGGAAATACGCGCTGCGCCAGTGCAGTTGGCCTTGATTCGGCCTGTTTCTTGCGACGAGCCGGGCGTTTTTGCGGGACGCTCGGCGTCGGGTCCTTGTAATGATCTGGCATCGCCGAGTGTGCATCGATTTGCCGCGGCCGTCGGCGGCCGTCCTGCAGAGCTCTGCCAATGTTTCGGTCGTGACGTCACGTGGCGAGCCTCGTCCTCGTCGATGGGCTTCGTCTTGGCTTCATCAGGGTGCTGGGCGGAGGCGGGGAGCGCGGCTGCTGGGTGAATGGTTTCGGTTTTCCATATTGATCTTTCTGGCCGCGCCGGGAGCTTGGCGTCTAGACGCTGGGGGCCGTCCGGCTGCCCCGCTGTCGAAATTATTGGCCTGACGCCGCGGTAACGGAGGGCAGGCCGGATATTGCCGTACATGAGGTGGTTGTGCGCGTTCATTGGTACGTCCGGTGACGTGTGGACCGACGGCGCTGCATTCCTCGATGGCGCTGCGACAGATAGGTTTTGCGATATCAGATATCGGTGCTATCCGGTAGAGTCGTCGTCATTTGGTAAAGGAGCGGGGGACAATCTCCTTGGAGGAACTTCCAGCTTTCCTTGGAGACTTTGGTGTGGGATTTTTCTTCTTTTTACAAGGCGTCTTTGTTTACTTACCAGTTTGAAGCCTCTTTGGCATATCTCTCGGAATGAAATTTAGGTGATGCACCTGCTGTCAGTGCTTCGTTACGATTTTCTTCCCTGTCGGGATTGATGTAATCTTTGTTTGTTACAATTCATTACTGACCGTTGTTGGTAACCGAGTACTGTTTGGCTGCGGGCTAGGTCTGTCTTCGGTTCCGGCGGTTCTAGCGTGGAAAGTCGTCCCTTCCCGGTCCCTAATTGCTTCTGAAGTCAGAAGATACACCAAGTGATCCCAGCAACGTGAAGCTGGGCATCCGCGAGCAGTCATGCCTTCATTCCAATCCGAGCGTTTGAAATGGCACCTGAGGCACGCTCCGAGCAGGCAGTAATCAGAAGCGAGTCTTTGGCGGAGTTCGTAGGTGTTTGGTGAATTGCATGCGTTTTTGCACTTCTTGCACCCATCTACTTGGCTCTGCTCTTGGTGGAGTGCACTGCCATTTCCTTCAGAAAGTTTAATTAGCATATGATTGATGGTGGAGTCCATTACCAGTAAGCGAACTTCTGCAATATTTCAAAGCGCCATTCGCGTTATGAAAGGCAGGGAAAATCTGTAGAAGCTATCGCCACCAAAACAGTGCTAAACAAACAAGTGAAGTTCATGCCGGCTCTGTCTACCAAAGCAATGTGAGATGTCCTGTCTTTCGGTGCGGTCTTTGAACACCTGATGTCGTGGCAGCGTTTTGACCTCCCAGCCGCAGCCATCTGCTCGGCTCGAGCTGGGGCGTTGTCTTGCGGAATGCGTTCTCGAGGTAGGTTTCATGATGTTCCTTTTTCAGTATGGCCAGAACGGCTGAGTGACGAGTCTTGGTCGCACTCTCGGTCGCAGCAGCGGAGTTCATTATTACCGTGAAATGGGACCGCGCTGGCGGCCGCAGTTTAGGGCCAGCGCAGTGCCCCGCTGCACCGTTGGTCAGACGGACTGGAGTCAGCCGGCGCGGTGCGAGGAATGACGTGAACTCGCGGGCAACAACAGCGTCCTGTTGCCCCAGACACCGCTGTCGTGGACCGCCCCGGCGAGCGCGTGTTTGCGCTTGCTCGCCGTGTCCGTCTCGTGCCCGGCCCGTGTGGCCCGGCATCGGTGTTCGTCTGCCACGTGAATGGGGTCGAGCCGCAGCCGGAAGGCTCGGGTGCGATTCATGTGGGGTCATTTGCTGGGGGCGTCCAACGGGTCGCTGTGCGCGCTGGGCCCGATCCAGGCTAGGTCTTCGGACCGTCGCGGTGAATGCCGCCCGTGATCCAGGCGGGGTGTAGGACCGTCTCGGTCTGTGCCGGGCATGGTTCAGACTGGGTGTTGGACCGTCTCGGTGGGTGTCGGGCCTGGTTCAGGCTGGGTGCTGGACCGTCTCGCCGGGCTCCGGGCCTGGTTCAGGCTGGGTGCTGGACCGTCTCTCCGGGCTCCGGGCCTGGTTCAGGCTGGGTGCTGGACCGTCTCGCCGGGTTCCGGGCCTGGTTCAGGCTGGGTGCTGGACCGTCTCGCCGGGTTCCGGGCCTGGTTCAGGCTGGGTGTTGGACGGGCCGCGTTGGCGACTGGCCAGCGTCGTCAGGCCAGCCGCTCTCTACGCCGCCGTTCAGGAAGTGGCCGCCATGGTCGGGTTCAGTGAGTTTCTGTCGTGGTCTGGATCAGGGGATCTCTGGCGTGGTCAGGTTCAGTGAATCGCCGCCGTGGTCCGGTTTTCGGTGGTCGACGAGCAGGCGTGCCGGCTGGCACAGATCAGGTCGAGGTCGGCCTTTGTTGGTCGGCCTGACCTATCACATCGCCAGTCGGCTCGCCTTCAGCGCCGCCATTTTGGTTGGCACCGCTGACGTCCACTGTCATTGGTTGCAATGAATATCCACTCAGATGGCCGAGGTTGATGTTTTCGGACACACATAACTGAAGCAGGTTCTCTTCGCGCTTAAAACATGACGATAATTTGCAGGGACTTTCTAAATGAATTTTGATGCGGGTGTCGACTCGGCTACCCTGGTTAAGCATCTTTTGTGGAAACCTTTTCAAAGTTTGATTGTGCAAGGTGAAAAAGAGCGATTCCTCGAAATCATTTCGGGCTATTTTCCAATCGTTTCGGGAGCATTCTGCCCCGCCTACTTATCGATACTCGAAACCGTTTTTGTTTTTTTTTTCCGTTTTTCATACTCGAAATCTTTATTTCCAGGCTGCATTCACGTTAACGAGAAATTCTGCTTCAACGCCAACCGTTTGGATATTATCAAGGGCGGATGTAGGAGACATCAAAAGGGGGCGTTGCTGTGTTGCAGTTCTGCGTTGAAGTGGGTCCTAATGCCCAAGGCAGCGTAACCCTTGATTATTGGAAGTTTTTGAAACCCATTAGGAGTATTCTGCCAGAGTTCATTAAACATGGTCCTGGTGCGGATCTAGGTGAGGGTCTGACCCAGGTGATTTCCGTCCGACAATTATGCTATGCACGTATATGAAAGTGATAAATCCATTGGCCGGAACATGCCCAGAATATCAAATAAGGAGACATGTGCCGGGCTTGTGTTTTTTTTCTTGTTATCCCCTGGCATTTCCGAAACATCTGAATAATCTGTTAGACCGCGTTTTGTTGAGATTGACCCAGTGGACGAGGGAGAACTGAGTGATAAATTATCAGAAAAACTGCGACGTGATTTTGTTGACTAATGCTCGAGTTACATTCGATATTTGGGCCCCCGATCATGCTCCTAAGGTAGTTTGCAGACCTTGGTCGTGTTCAGCGAAGGGCTAAAAATGGAAACGAAAACGATGTGAGGTCTCCGATGTACCCTGCTGTTAGAAGACGAGAATTTGCATTTCCGATTATTTTACGTGCTTTTTTGCAAAAGTGGGAACTTGTTTGGAACATTTTTTACCGCAAGACATGATTTTTGTATCAGACAGATCAGCAAGCCTGAACTAGTTGGCGGTTTGAACATGCCGTCCCAGCCCCAGTGGGCTGTAAATTATGTGGGTCTGGCGTCCGGTGGCCTGGTTTTGACGGTAGAAGGCCAACCGGCTTGGCTTTGTCGATGGGGGCGCACTTCGTGTATCGATCCGTTGTGCTGTCACGTCGTTCCAGTGCGCGGACTCTTGAAGCCTAGCTGCCTGTGCTGTGTTGACTTCTGTAGGCTGCGCATATGCAGCTCTCGTTTCTCAGTTCGTGTGCCGTTTCCCGAAAAGTCTGTCGATTTTCAAGTTCTGTCTGAATGCCGGTTTCCCACTTGGCCCTGATTGACTTTCCACGTTTGTCGGCTGTTTTTCAGGATTTCAGAGCCCTCGCGTTAAGGTTTCCCGTGATGACCCGCGTTTCACGCCACGTAGGGTTTCTCTTTTGCCGGAAGCAGAGTTAGCTTTTTGCGATGATCGGTTTGAGTTCGTCGATATTTCTTGGCAACCGCTCTGGGCAGGCTCATCTGTTGTGTCATGGTCCCTTCGGGTGCGCCTTTTTTAGTCTGTTCATACCAGTCCATCGGTCTTTTGTTGTAGTCTGCGTTTCAAATAAGCGGGCGTAAAAAACGTGGAAATCGCACCTTTCTTTCCCCTGTCGAAATCTTATCAAATAGTGGCTTTCACGATTGTGCGATCTCGTTTCAGCGGAGGTCAGTAGACCGGCGTCCTTACTGTTTTCGAAGCAAAAAAATGGGTGCCATTCAGGGCGCCTGATTGTCCTCAGCACGGCTCATCAAAGACGTCAAACGTGACCACTGTATCCACTGCTGCGGTACGCTTCGGACTGTCCCGCCTCCTGTGTCCGGTCTGTCGTTGTCCCGTCTCCTGTGTCCGGTCTCTCGCTGTCCCGTCTTCTGTGTCCGGTCTGTCGCTGTCCCGTCTCCTGTGTCCGGTCTGTCGTTGTCCCGTCTCCTGTGTCCGGTCTGTCGTTGTCCCGTCTCCTGTGTCCGGTCTCTCGCTGTCCCGTCTTCTGTGTCCGGTCTCTCGCTGTCCCGTCTCCTGTGTCCGGTCTGTCGTTGTCCCGTCTCCTGTGTCCGGTCTGTCGTTGTCCCGTCTCCTGTGTCCGGTCTGTCGTTGTCCCGTCTCCTGTGTCCGGTCTGTCGTTGTCTCGTCTCCTGTGTCCGGTCTCTCGCTGTCCCGTCTTCTGTGTCCGGTCTCTCGCCGACCCGTCTCCTGTGTCGGGTCTGTAACCGTTAACCGGCACTGCCCCGTGACCCGTGTCCCGTCCCGCCGACCGTGTCCCGCGCCCCGTGCCCCGTATCCCACGTCCGGGCTGGCGCCGCGTACCGGCGGAGCCGTGCAGACGAGCCGCTGGCAGTGCGGCGCGTGGCGCAGGGCGGCGCGATCGATCCCCAGGACAGCAGCACAGGCGCCGGCCGAAGCGATTGGACTATCCGGCGGCCGTCCGTTCGGCGCCCCGGGGCGGGATGTTGGGTCGCCGAGGGGCCCGAGGCGGCTTAGGTGTCGGCTTTTTGCCGGTACCGTGCTATGCGAGGCCAGTGTTAGGGCACCTGTTTTTTTGGGGGGAGGGGGAGGTAAGGGACGCAGTGGAATACATGTATCCATGGGATTGTAACTATGACCGCTAAGGCGTAGTTATATATACATATATATATATATATATATGTGTATATATATATATTCACACGTACATACACACAAATATGTGTATATATACATGCATATATATATATATATATATATATATATGATATATGTGTGTGTGTGTATGCATGTATATTTCGACTTGTGTTGCTCAGGAATACCCAATTTACAGCTAAAATGTACGAAGTCTCTGAAAGATAATGTATTCCCTTATACCGTATCTCGAGGGAAATTTCGACACATACAAAACCCCAGATTTGTTCACGGAAGATGTCTTTACGGGACCGTAAACTCTTTGGGAATTGTTTGGCGTTCAGTCCAACTATGCCTCTGTTCTGACCGTGTTCCTGTGCCATACAGCCCTGTTATGGTTA
The DNA here is from genome assembly GCA_030062745.1 of Capitulum mitella. Taxonomy (NCBI): domain Eukaryota; kingdom Metazoa; phylum Arthropoda; class Thecostraca; order Pollicipedomorpha; family Pollicipedidae; genus Capitulum; species Capitulum mitella. Next base: position 29,219,985 of record CP099846.1, on the reverse strand, counting down.
TGGCAGCGTTTTTGATGGTCGTGATGTATTCCTTTCTGTTGTCAACTTTGTCCTGTGTCAGCTTGTGTCAGGCCAGTTGACAGTCGTATTTTCTCCAACTAGCCAGTTCAGTTTTGAATTTGGGCTTACGCGGACCATCGCACTGAGAGTTGAAAACTGCTCTGTGCACGTCTTGCTCGCTTCATATGCATTGTACATATTTTAGCCCGCGTGGTAGCCTTGTTGCGGATTCCTGGAGTTTTTTTTCCAGCGTACTGAAAATTGCTCAAACTGACTGACTCAGAAGCTCAAACTAACTCAAAAAGGAAGCTAAAGGGTTCGGCGTTTGTGTCAAATCGGATCGGTCATGGTTGTTGAACGGGAGGAAAGTTAGAAGAGCGAAGACTTCCATTTGCAGATTTTGGCAGTAGGTCAGTGGCGTTGCTCAGAGAGAATCGGTTCAGAATCAGCTTTTCCCCAGTTTACCCTTCGGTCCGCATGCTGCCGATCGTACTGACGTCACATTCAGGTTTGCATGTCGCCGGGAGTGATTTCTTACATTGTCTTTGCGTTGTTCAAAGTAATACCGAAACGTGTTTCACAGTGTACGTTCTTACACGTAATAACGAGTGTTTATTGTCGGCGAATCTTGCCTCTGAATGGGATTCAAAGTCAAGGTGAAAGTGATGGCATTTGATAGAAAGCAGGGAGCTTTGCGCCTGCGAATCGACAAATGGGTCGACAAATAGATGTCTGGATAAATTTTGCATCCGGTTTATCCATTTGTGGTTCTGCGGCTTCTTCTGGCCAGTGACTGAATTGCGACCGCCGAAGCACTTGTCTTAAGCAAGACTGAAACCTGTTGCCCATTAAGCACAGTCTGACTGTGGCAGGGCTTGCAAAAACCCACCGACGAAAGCTGCATAGGCGTGATAACTATGTCGGTTTCCACTTCAAAATTTCGCGAGCCATATGTTTCACACGGATTTTCAAACTTGGTTTGGACACTGTACTCATGTTACGGCACGGTTGGCACAGCCGGGATTGTGCGTCACTCTGAGAGCTCAGGCGTTCAGCTCCCCTTCCCGGAGCTGGTTTCAGTGGGACACCCGCCACGCCCAGTGGGGGTGGTCGGGCTCGGCGTGTGGGTCCTCGCAGCCCTCCCCCCACCGAGACGAATGGAATGCCATCAGCTGCAAAAACCAACGTACTGATGAGGGGGCACAGAAATAGTTCCCCGCAGTATTCTAGTTTCAACGTTAAGCCCATGGCTCTGTGCGGAAGAATGTCCTTAAAAAGTGGCAGCTCGTCGACCTGGTGGTGTCCGATATCGGTTGCCAGCTGCCGTCGACTTCCGCTAGGGGCAGGGGGAGAGAACCCTGGCGCTGTGGCGATCTGTTCGGGTGGAATGCCTGACCGCCGGCGGAGGACCGTCGTTCTTGGTGTGCAACAGGCGACATCACAGGAAGGGAGAGCGGGAGCTGATTGCGCTGCTGAGTGGCCCCCCACCGCGATGCAGCGCGCCGAGCGGCAAGGTAGCGTCTGGTCGTCGTGACCCGGCCATCGTGAGGCGTCTGCCGCGGTCGCGCCCGAGGGGACGGTTGGTTGTGGAACGCCGGAAGCGTGTCAGTCCGGCGGCAGCAGTGGCGTTCGCCTCCGCGAGCTCTTTGAGGCCAAGCGTCTGGGCACGGTGTGCCAGCTGGCCTCGGACACCGGCCGGCGGGGGGTGAAGTTCAGGCTTTGTGCTGCGTCATTCCGTGCGGCGTCCATCGTGTGTAATTACAGACTCTGTGTTACACTTGAGGTAACTGGGAGCGCGTCGCACCTCCCCTTTCTGGCAGAGCACTCGTCACCAGTCTTGCTCCTCGGAAACGGCCGCGGCCGGAGGACCTCCGTCGAAGTCACTGTAACATTCCGCTGCGGAAACAAGGTGTTCGAGGTCGAAGGTCGATTTGTCCGCTCCCAAACAGATCGAGCTCACGATATCATTGGCTGGGCATGGGCCGGCGACCGGGTGCGCTCTGACGTTGGGAATGGAGGAGCCAGTTGGCAGCTTGCCAAACGGTTGACGGGGGAGTGCATTATAAGCCCTACCCACGAACGACTTCCGTATAAGTGATATATATATATATATATATATATATATATATATATATGTATGTGTGTGTGTGTGTGTATGTATGTATGTCTGTATTCGAAGCCCATTTCTTGCGAGTGTTTGCGTCGTACTTGTGCAAGTAGATTGGGCCTGTAAAATATAAGCCCAGTGGTGATATCGGACGGCTCAGATGGAACCGAGTGTGCTCATGTCATTCACTTAAACCCAGTGGCCACGGGCTTGGCAGCGAGGCTCGATGCCACAAATACCCCAAACGTCAGGCCCGTACACTAGCTGGCCGTGAAACAATATTGCCCGGCCCACGAGTCGTGAGGCGGTTAGACTCGTTTGTTTTGTTTTTTTCCTGTCTCTGTCTGTCACCTACAAGCGGTCGTCAGCAGTGCACCAGCCCCCGTCCCCACGACGCGGAAGGTCTCCGTAACTCCCCGTACATTGGGCAGTCAGTAGCAAAAGAAAGCACCATTGAATTGTGGCGTTCCCTGACAGAAGGATGAGATAAAACCACGGTACCGCAACAGTACCGCAGACGTGCTGCAGTTTAGAAAGATGGAGAAAGGTGAAAGTGGTTTCGCTCAGAGGGCTTGTGACTGTTCACGGCAACGCGTGTGTTAATATACTTTTCTCTTGTTGCGAGCAAACGCGGTCGACTTTTGGCTCCCTGCTTTAGGAGTCGGCGGCGTCTGCTGCGATGTGGGCCCTCGTGGTGCCGGGCGCTGAGAATCAATACGACCAGCGCACCGGGAGAACGAAGCCGGTTACATCGGTGTGCATCGCGCATGTAGCGACTGTGGTAACCTAACCCATCTGAGGTCCAATTGTGATGGATGGCTGACCTGTCTCCAACATTTTCAGACCTGTCCCTGATCCGACTTCGGTTGTCCAGTGCCAGACAGACACTTCTTTGTCTCAGACCTATCTCTGTCTTGTCTGAGGCCGATCTGCGGCCGAGCGTGACGTGTTCTAGACTTGTCTGGCGAGCTTTGAATTGGCGGAGACCTACTCAGCAGCGAAGTTTGACGTGGCGTAGAATATCCTATCTCTGACCAAAGCGTGACGTGTTCAAACTCTGACGCATACGAGCAAAAACGGTTAGTTTTTCGCTTTCCTCTTCAGTGTCTTTGACCCGTGATGAACATGTCTCTGTCTTGTCTGGGCTCCGACCCGACCTTGACCTGAATTTGTGGTATCCGATCCCTGACTGACCTGTCCATGACCTGTGTTTGGCGTGATCTTGATCTTTCTCTGACCCGTCTGCGTGCACTCCGCGTGAAGCCCTCTGGCGGCCTGGCCCGCCGCTCGCCGACCGGCCGCTGACCGCGTGGCCGTCTGCCCGACAGGACGAGGTGCTGGCCGTGCAGGAGAAGCTGACGGTGCGGCTGGAGGACCTGGCGGACGTGGTGGTGCGCGGGCCGCGCTGGTCGGCCGGCTGGGCGGCGGGCGCCGCCCACGACCCGGCCGCGCCGGCCGCCGCCTTCTGCTCGGCGGCGGCCGCCGGCGCCGGCCGCCTCAGCCTGGCCGACGTCGAGCGCACCAAGCGCCATCTCGGTAGGTCGGGTGGGGAACGCGCCGGCCCGCTGTGGAATCATCCGGCGCCGGCACTCGCGGCCTGCGTCTGGAGAGGTGGAGGGTGGTGTCTGCGGCCAGGGGGAGGCCTGGCGTTTGAAGAGGTGGGGGCGACATCTGCGGCCAGGGGGAGGGAGACCCTGCGTCTGGAGACGTGGGAGGGGGAGATGGTATCTACTGCCAGGGTAGACCCTGCGTCTGGAGAAAAGGGGAGGGGAGGGGAGGTGGAGCTGGCGGCCAGAGCGAGACATTGCTTCTCTGAGAGGCAGGGGCTGCACCCATGGTGGGAAGACTGCATCCGTGTGTAGGGGGAAACGTCGCAGCCGGGAGGGTGGAAAAGAGAGGCCGCCCCCGGGAGAGGGGGAAACACACCAACAGGGGGAATGGCTTGGGAGGCTGCGATCACTGGAGGGAGATAGGGGAGATGGCGTCTGCGGGAAGGGAATAGTATGCATCCGTGGGGAGAGGGAGCCTGAAGGGAAAAATGCGCTGACAGGAAGAAGAATCTGTGATTTGTTGCACGCCACCTGTTTTTCTAACACCAACTTTTTGTTCTTAACGCTACGTTAGTTTTGTTTTACAAACCTAGCGTTGTTTTGAAGCGTCTCTGGATGACTGTGCGTTGCGGCATGATACTTGTGCCGTTCCGGCGGCCGGGTGGCCTAGACAGCCTGAATACGGACGGAGGCTGGCGACGGGAGACAGAAAAACTGTTTTTCCCCGGCATGAATTCCGAAACGACGAGTTCCGGTGGCAAAGGGAAGAATGGCACTTGTTTCATGCTGACGTGTTTTTGTCGCGGGACATGACATGACAATCTCCGTCGCGGGACGCTATGCAGATTTTAATTTACTTTTGGCTCGTGAGGTAAAATTAGCCTGTAGTTAGAATTACTGAGATGGTTAAACCGTTATCCTTGCGACAGATTCTTGCATGAAAAGAGCTTCATTGTTTCTGGGCCAAATTTTCGGTCAAATTTATGTGAGCGAAAGCATGCAGTATAAATGAGAGGTGGCCCGGAATCATCTGCTTCTTTTTCTGGTCTTGTTTTTCGAGACATGTTACTGGTGTTTTGAACTTGATAGAGAGAAAATTCAGTTGGCAGATCCCGTTTGGTAAAAGCTTGGTATCGTTGCTTCATGGTTATTTTTGGAACTGCTTAACGTCGTTACCACCCTTTGCCACTTTATTTCATTTGGATCCATTAAATCGGCGTTTTACACGCCATTTTCAAAGCCACTGGACCATGATGCTTGGTGTGAGGCGGCCGTTGGCCTGCCCCGTGACTCAGGAGTCGTCTGAATCACGGGTCCTGGTCAGCAGCACGGCACGCTTTGGACAGAGCACGAGCCGCCTCGCACTCTGACGCAGCAGCGCATATCTCGGAGATGATAAGAGAGCCAGAGGTCGGCCCCTGAACGATGTTGCACGTCGCGCGGTGCGCGCCGTGACAGGGGAAAGAGGGCTCCGAGACGGACAAAGGTGTCGAAGGCGCTGTGTCGAAGGCAGGGGGCTGCGGGCTCTGCCCCGGGGGAACGGGACTCTGGTTGGGAGTGGGGTGTTCGAGCTGCAGGCAGGATCCGTGCGTCCCCGGGACCCGAGCTGTCGAAATTTGTTTTTGTTCTTGGTGGCAGAGAATAATTTTTATTTTGGAGCGCAAAATTTTACCAGGAGTAATACAGGTTTAAATTGACGTTCTTTGTGTCGGTCAGTTGTGACAAAATACCTGCTTCTCAGTGAATAGGGACAGAGTCATTTGCCTGCATAGTTGGAAATATGTCAACTTAGTTAAAATGTAGTTTTCTGACGGAGGCACAAGATCGGACTTTGAGACTATAAAATGTTTTTGGAGCACAAGTTTTCGACACGGCCGTCACGGCCGCAGCCCCAGGCCGACTGCGGGGAGAAAAGGAACTCCTATCCCCATCGGACATGACGTGACCGGACCTGATTGTGCTCGGCAGCCGCGGCGTGGACGGTGCTGCTAGAGCCGGCTGACTCTTGTGCGAAGTACTGGCGCTTCAGATCGGGCTACTGCGCGGCTTCGCGCGGCGCGTTGAAGGCCATCGCGGGATGTTGTGACCTGTGTGCCGCGACTTCAGTGGAATGCCGGCGCCGCGGGGCCTGCTGGGCGCGGCTGTATGCTGCGACCTCCGTGACGCGACCCGTGCTCTTGCGTGGCATTGTGACCTCGGTTGGACGTCGGCGACTGACCGTCGGCGGCAGGCCAACGGTTCGGTCGTCGGCTAAAAGTGCGATAGTGACTGGTGCGCTCGCCGTTGCAGGGGACACCGTGGGCCCGGAGGAGCCGTGCGCGCTGGTGCTCAGCTACGACCACTACTGCCGGCTGCGCGGCGTCATGAAACGGTACGGGCAGTGACGTTCCCGGAAATCGCGTGATGCTGCCGGCGTGACCATATGATACGAGTCTGTTGATAGGAGTCATGGAGGTGCCGATCGAAGCGATACCTGATGTTTTCCCGAGAGGCGACTGAAGCTTTTATCACCTGTAATACATTGCGGGAAGCGAGTCTTGTCCGCCTGACCCTTTTTGTTCTGGTAGTTGATATTTGTTTGATAATCCCGCGCACTGCACGCCATTTTATTCTGTTTTTGTGTGATGTACTTCAAAGTAGACTGTGAACACAAGCGGAAAGGGAGTTGTGGCTTCTGTGTCTTGGGCCTGACCTCGGTATCTCCGTCAATCTAGAGTCGGTCAGTCTTGGGGTGTACGGCATCTACAACTCTGCTTCAGTCTGGAGACAGTCAGTCCTCGGGTGTACAGCGTCTGTGTCTCTGTTCCAGCCTGGAGTCGGCCAGTCCTCGGGTGTGCAGCGTCCGTGTCTCTGTTTCAGCCTGGAGTCGGCCAGTCCTCGAGTGTGCAGCGTCCGTGTCTCTGTTCCAGCCTGGAGTCGGCCAGTCCTCGGGTGTACAGCGTCCGTGTCTCTGTTCCAGCCTGGAGTCGGCCAGTCCTCGGGTGTACAGCGTCCGTGTCTCTGTTCCAGCCTGGAGTCGGCCAGTCCTCGGGTGTACAGCGTCTGTATCTCTGTTTCAGCCTGGAGTCGGCCAGTCCTCGAGTGTGCAGCGTCCGTGTCTCTGTTCCAGCCTGGAGTCGGCCAGTCCTCGGGTGTACAGCGTCTGTATCTCTGTTTCAGTCTGGAGTCGGCCAGTCCTCGGGTGTACAGCGTCTGTATCTCTGTTTCAGTCTGGAGTCGGCCAGTCCTCGGGTGTACAGCGTCTGTATCTCTGTTTCAGTCTGGAGTCGGCCAGTCCTCGGGTGTACAGCGTCTGTATCTCTGTTTCAGTCTGGAGTCGGCCAGTCCTCGGGTGTACAGCGTCTGTATCTCTGTTTCAGTCTGGAGTCGGTCAGTCCTCGGGTGTACGGCGTCTGTATCTCTGTTTCAGCCTGGAGTCGGCCAGTCCTCGAGTGTGCAGCGTCCGTGTCTCTGTTCCAGCCTGGAGTCGGCCAGTCCTCGAGTGTGCAGCGTCCGTGTCTCTGTTCCAGCCTGGAGTCGGCCAGTCCTCGGGTGTACAGCGTCTGTATCTCTGTTTCAGTCTGGAGTCGGCCAGTCCTCGGGTGTACAGCGTCTGTATCTCTGTTTCAGTCTGGAGTCGGTCAGTCCTCGGGTGTACAGCGTCTGTATCTCTGTTTCAGCCTGGAGTCGGCCAGTCCTCGAGTGTGCAGCGTCCGTGTCTCTGTTCCAGCCTGGAGTCGGCCAGTCCTCGAGTGTGCAGCGTCCGTGTCTCTGTTCCAGCCTGGAGTCGGCCAGTCCTCGGGTGTACAGCGTCTGTATCTCTGTTTCAGTCTGGAGTCGGCCAGTCCTCGGGTGTACAGCGTCTGTATCTCTGTTTCAGTCTGGAGTCGGTCAGTCCTCGGGTGTACAGCGTCTGTATCTCTGTTTCAGTCTGGAGTCGGCCAGTCCTCGGGTGTACAGCGTCTGTATCTCTGTTTCAGTCTGGAGTCGGTCAGTCCTCGGGTGTACAGCGTCTGTATCTCTGTTTCAGTCTGGAGTCGGTCAGTCCTCGGGTGTACAGCGTCTGTATCTCTGTTTCAGTCTGGAGTCGGCCAGTCCTCGGGTGTACAGCGTCTGTATCTGTTTCAATCTGGAGTCGGCCAGTCCTCGGGTGTACAGCGTCTGTATCTCTGTTTCAGTCTGGAGTCGGCCAGTCCTCGGGTGTACAGCGTCTGTATCTCTGTTTCAGCCTGGAGTCGGCCAGTCCTCGAGTGTGCAGCGTCCGTGTCTCTGTTTCAGCCTGGAGTCGGCCAGTCCTCGGGTGTACAGCGTCTGTATCTCTGTTTCAGTCTGGAGTCGGCCAGTCCTCGGGTGTACAGCGTCTGTATCTCTGTTTCAGTCTGGAGTCGGCCAGTCCTCGGGTGTACAGCGTCTGTATCTCTGTTTCAGTCTGGAGTCGGTCAGTCCTCGGGTGTACGGCGTCTGTATCTCTGTTTCAGTCTGGAGTCGGCCAGTCCTCGGGTGTACAGCGTCTGTATCTCTGTTTCAGTCTGGAGTCGGCCAGTCCTCGGGTGTACAGCGTCTGTATCTCTGTTTCAGTCTGGAGTCGGTCAGTCCTCGGGTGTACAGCGTCTGTATCTCTGTTTCAGCCTGGAGTCGGCCAGTCCTCGGGTGTACAGCGTCTGTGTCTCTGTTCCAGCCTGGAGTCGGCCAGTCCTCGGGTGTACAGCGTCTGTATCTCTGTTTCAGCCTGGAGTCGGCCAGTCCTCGGGTGTACAGCGTCTGTGCCTCTGTTCCAGCCTGGAGTCGGCCAGTCCTCGGGTGTACAGCGTCTGTATCTCTGTTTCAGCCTGGAGTCGGTCAGTCCTCGGGTGTACGGCGTCTGTATCTCTGTTTCAGTCTGGAGTCGGCCAGTCCTCGGGTGTACAGCGTCTGTATCTCTGTTTCAGTCTGGAGTCGGCCAGTCCTCGGGTGTACAGCGTCTGTATCTCTGTTTCAGCCTGGAGTCGGTCAGTCCTCGGGTGTACAGCGTCTGTATCTCTGTTTCAGCCTGGAGTCGGCCAGTCCTCGGGTGTACAGCGTCTGTATCTCTGTTTCAGCCTGGAGTCGGCCAGTCCTCGGGTGTACAGCGTCTGTATCTCTGTTTCAGTCTGGAGTCGGTCAGTCCTCGGGTGTACAGCGTCTGTATCTCTGTTTCAGCCTGGAGTCGGCCAGTCCTCGGGTGTACAGCGTCCGTGTCTCTGTTTCAGTCTGGAGTCGGTCAGTCCTCGGGTGTACAGCGTCTGTATCTCTGTTTCAGTCTGGAGTCGGTCAGTCCTCGGGTGTACAGCGTCTGTATCTCTGTTTCAGCCTGGAGTCGGTCAGTCCTCGGGTGTGCAGCGTCCGTGTCTCTGTTTCAGCCTGGAGTCGGCCAGTCCTCGGGTGTACAGCGTCCGTGTCTCTGTTTCAGTCTGGAGTCGGTCAGTCCTCGGGTGTACGGCGTCTGTATCTCTGTTTCAGTCTGGAGTCGGTCAGTCCTCGGGTGTACGGCGTCTGTATCTCTGTTTCAGTCTGGAGTCGGTCAGTCCTCGGGTGTACGGCGTCTGTATCTCTGTTTCAGTCTGGAGTCGGTCAGTCCTCGGGTGTACGGCGTCTGTATCTCTGTTTCAGTCTGGAGTCGGTCAGTCCTCGGGTGTACAGCGTCTGTATCTCTGTTTCAGTCTGGAGTCGGTCAGTCCTCGGGTGTACAGCGTCCGTGTCTCTGTTTCAGTCTGGAGTCGGTCAGTCCTCGGGTGTACAGCGTCCGTGTCTCTGTTTCAGTCTGGAGTCGGTCAGTCCTCGGGTGTACAGCGTCTGTATCTCTGTTTCAGCCTGGAGTCGGCCAGTCCTCGGGTGTACAGCGTCCGTGTCTCTGTTTCAGTCTGGAGTCGGTCAGTCCTCGGGTGTACGGCGTCTGTATCTCTGTTTCAGTCTGGAGTCGGTCAGTCCTCGGGTGTACGGCGTCTGTATCTCTGTTTCAGTCTGGAGTCGGTCAGTCCTCGGGTGTACGGCGTCTGTATCTCTGTTTCAGTCTGGAGTCGGTCAGTCCTCGGGTGTACAGCGTCTGTATCTCTGTTTCAGTCTGGAGTCGGTCAGTCCTCGGGTGTACAGCGTCCGTGTCTCTGTTTCAGTCTGGAGTCGGTCAGTCCTCGGGTGTACAGCGTCCGTGGTTTCAGTCTGGAGTCGGTCAGTCCTCGGGTGTACAGCGTCTGTATCTCTGTTTCAGTCTGGAGTCGGTCAGTCCTCGGGTGTACAGCGTCCGTGTCTCTGTTTCAGTCTGGAGTCGGTCAGTCCTCGGGTGTACAGCGTCCGTGTCTCTGTTTCAGTCTGGAGTCGGTCAGTCCTCGGGTGTACAGCGTCCGTGTCTCTGTTTCAGTCTGGAGTCGGTCAGTCCTCGGGTGTACAGCGTCTGTATCTCTGTTTCAGTCTGGAGTCGGTCAGTCCTCGGGTGTACAGCGTCTGTATCTCTGTTTCAGTCTGGAGTCGGTCAGTCCTCGGGTGTACAGCGTCCGTGTCTCTGTTTCAGTCTGGAGTCGGTCAGTCCTCGGGTGTACAGCGTCCGTGTCTCTGTTTCAGTCTGGAGTCGGTCAGTCCTCGGGTGTACAGCGTCTGTATCTCTGTTTCAGTCTGGAGTCGGTCAGTCCTCGGGTGTACAGCGTCCGTGTCTCTGTTTCAGTCTGGAGTCGGTCAGTCCTCGGGTGTACAGCGTCCGTGTCTCTGTTTCAGTCTGGAGTCGGTCAGTCCTCGGGTGTACAGCGTCTGTATCTCTGTTTCAGCCTGGAGTCGGTCAGTCCTCGGGTGTACAGCGTCTGTATCTCTGTTTCAGTCTGGAGTCGGTCAGTCCTCGGGTGTACAGCGTCTGTATCTCTGTTTCAGTCTGGAGTCGGTCAGTCCTCGGGTGTACAGCGTCTGTATCTCTGTTTCAGTCTGGAGTCGGTCAGTCCTCGGGTGTACGGCGTCTGTATCTCTGTTTCAGTCTGGAGTCGGTCAGTCCTCGGGTGTACGGCGTCTGTATCTCTGTTTCAGTCTGGAGTCGGTCAGTCCTCGGGTGTACAGCGTCTGTATCTCTGTTTCAGTCTGGAGTCGGTCAGTCCTCGGGTGTACAGCGTCTGTATCTCTGTTTCAGTCTGGAGTCGGTCAGTCCTCGGGTGTACAGCGTCTGTATCTCTGTTTCAGTCTGGAGTCGGTCAGTCCTCGGGTGTACAGCGTCTGTATCTCTGTTTCAGTCTGGAGTCGGTCAGTCCTCGGGTGTACGGCGTCTGTATCTCTGTTTCAGTCTGGAGTCGGTCAGTCCTCGGGTGTACGGCGTCTGTATCTCTGTTTCAGTCTGGAGTCGGTCAGTCCTCGGGTGTACGGCGTCTGTATCTCTGTTTCAGCCTGGAGTCGGTCAGTCCTCGGGTGTACAGCGTCTGTATCTCTGTTTCAGTCTGGAGTCGGTCAGTCCTCGGGTGTACGGCGTCTGTATCTCTGTTTCAGTCTGGAGTCGGCCAGTCCTCGAGTGTGCAGCGTCCGTGTCTCTGTTTCAGTCTGGAGTCGGTCAGTCCTCGGGTGTACAGCGTCTGTGTCTCTGTTTCAGTCTGGAGTCGGTCAGTCCTCGGGTGTACGGCCACTCGCTGGTGCAGGCGCTCGGCGGATTGCAAATTCCGAGCCGGCACACGCGCCTGCTCTACTGTCGAGACGTGTTCGACTACCCCGAGCTGGACGGACACGAGATCTTCTGTAACCACCTGGGTACGCGGAGCTTCAGCATCGGGTGGACGGACCGTCGGTGCCCGAAGCTTGCCTGATACCTGGTCCGAAACCGTTACGCCCATGTGGGCTCTGGGCCTGTGGCATCTTTCCCGCGCCCACCCTTCTGGCACCGGATGTATTTCGAGCTGAGGCCAAAAGTATTCAGAAAGATCCAAAATCCAAAACAGGTTTCACCCCGGTCCAAAAAGGCGTTTAAGTCAAAATGAAATGGAAGGCCGTGCACGCCAGGGGTGCTGGACGTCACGAGACTCGCGATCTGGCGCTATCAGGCTGTCAGGCTCAGCGGTATGACGTGTAGGACTGTGCCGCAGACGTCTGCAGTCGTGTCATCGCGTCTGGACATCTGTGATGTCACCGTGTGCCTGGTCACACGAGGCTGTGCACGCGGGAATGAAGCGAGCGGCTCTGGATGGGGGCTCCGCCTGTGTCTAGGTCACGCATGACCGGCACACGTCGAAAGGAGTGAAGAATGGCTCGTGGAGGATGCGCCGATGTGTGTTGTGTGGGGGGGGGGGGGGCAGTCGTGTGGCCAGACGACGAGTGGCCGGTCATGCGTAGCCTGGACGCGATCACAGGTGTAGGTTTCCCGTTGCGTGTTACGACATTCCCCGGTGTTGTCCATGCCGCTTCATGTGACGTGTTGGTCGTTCCGCGTTTCCTTGTTGCATTTTTTCATTTGATTTCATTTCACCACATTTCGCTCCGTTGCTGGTCGCATTGCTCACATGATCTGCTCCAGAGCGATAAGCGCCAGGAGCGTGTCCGTGACCCAGACGGTCAGCTGTGACCCCGGCATGTGAAATCCAGACGGTCATCTGTGACCCCGCTGTCCGTTACGCCAGCCGTGGCCGTGACCCGGGCCGCCGCCCTGTTTCAGCGCCGAAGCTGCGCGGCCGCAGTCGGAAAAAGGCCAAGCGGGAGAGCTCGTCGCCCGGCTCCGAGTCCACGTCCGACACGGAGACGGGCCAGCTGAAGCCGTCGCCAGCCGTGGTCAGTGTTGGGGGGACGCAGCTGGTCCGGCCGGGGCCGCGGTGCGGGGGTGCGCTGTGACGGGGAGGGAAGAGGGGACTGTGGGCTGTCGGCTCGGAGTGGGAGGGGACTGGTGACCGTCGTCTGCCGCCAGTTCCCGGCCGTTCCGCGGCAGGCTGTGGCCTCGCTGCCGTCCTCGTTTCTACGCTGTGCTCCGCAGTGGCGACCGCTCAACTGGAGGCCTCGTATGGCCGTGCGGTCCCGGCCTGGCGCCACCCAGCGCCCAGCCGCCGGCCGACCTCGCGTCGTCCGCCGCCGGCCAGCTGGCCGCCGCCCACCTGTGGTGTGCCCACGGCGCGGCGGCCTGACCTGACCTGACCTGACCTGACCTGATCTGACCGGCCGTGCGCGGGCAGGTGCGGCTGCCGTTGGAGGCCGGCGCTCTCCACCGGAAGCCGACCCTGCTGCGCGGCCTGAGCTCGGCCGGAAAGCCGCTGCACCAGCTCAAGTCGTGGCGTTGGGGCGAGAAGGAGTTCCTGCAGCGGCTGCATCACTTTATGAGCCAGCGCGGCTCGCCCATTAACCGGCTTCCCAGCTGGGGCCTGCAGCACCGTTAGTGGCCCGGCCTGTTCGCATGCCTGCCTGTGTCTGTCTGTTGGCCTGTCTGTCTCCATCTCTGTCTCGCTGTCTCTGTCTCTGTCTCTGCATTTGTATGTGCCCGTCTCTCTGTTTCTGTCTCGCCAAATGACTGGATATTCAACAGACATGTGCCTCGATCTCTTTATAACACAGATTTTCCTCGTGTTGCGTCGGATTCTGAGTTAGCGTGGGTAAATGTTGCGTCGCCGTGGCACCGCTTTGCTCCGGCGGGACACGGCCTTTCCGAGGTTAGGTAGTGACACTCCTAGGTCAGCGAGGGCTCAGTACAAAACGGGCACAATATGCATTCCAGTGGGATCCATGCACGTGTGTAGTATTTATTGCTCCGTAAAAAAACAGCTAATCATTGTCTTTCATTGCGTCATTCTGTTTGTCCGTCTGCGCCGATGCCGGCTGGTGGTTGGCGCGGGCGCGTGGCGGTCGCCTGTCCGGGGCCCACTGAGCGCCGCCGGCCGTTGCAGTGAGCCTGTTCCGGTTCTACCGGCGCGTCCAGGAGCTGGGCGGCTACCAGGCGGTGTGCGTGCGCCGCCTCTGGAAGCAGGTGTTTGACGAGATGGGCGGCAGTCCGAACAACACGGCGGCGGCCACCTGCACCCGGCGCTGCTTCGAGAGGTGAGCGGCCTGCCGACCTGGCCCGGCCCAACTTGACTGAAGTTAGCCTGACGTAACCTAACTTGGGCTGCATTAGCTTGACCTTATACGTATTAGCATGGCCCAACCCGACCTGATGTTACTCGGACCGACCCACCCTAACCGGACCTGGTATGCTAACATCTGATCTGATCAGACCTGACATGACATGACATGACGTGACCTGACCTGACCGGACCTGCCTCCTGGGTCTAACACGGCGGAGCCCAACCGCACCCGGCGCTGCCTGGAGGACCGGCCTCCGCCGACCGTGCAACACGTAACAGATGGGTATCTGTCATCAGTGTCCGGCGGAGCTGCGGCTTCGCAGCCCTCGCAAGGGGGGGGGGGTCACGGCTGCTGGCGGCCCAGGCCGTCTTCTCCTCGGGCCCTTTGCTCGTGCGTTTTTGTCTGCGGAGCATTCTGACGCTTAACGTCGTCTGACATGAAGCGCTTGTCGTCATCCGACGTCTGACGCCTGACGTCTTAAGTCGGCCGCTGTCGGACGTCGTCTGACGCCAGACGCCTGACGTCTTAAGTCGGCCGCTGTCGGACGTCGTCTGATGTCTGACGCCTGACTTCCTCCCTGCAGGCTTTGTCTGCCCTTCGAGAGGTACGACCGCGGCCTGCCGGAGCCTCACACGGGAGAGTGGGCCGTGGGGCCGCCGGCCGCAGGGCCGTCGGCCCGGCGGCCGGCGTCGGAGCCGGCGCCGAGAGGCCCGTCGGCGCTGTCGGCGCTGGTCCAGGCGCGGCCCGCCATCACCATCACGCCGCTGCCGCGCGCGGACGCGGCGCCGGCGGCGGTGCGGCCGCGGTCGGCCGAGATCGAGGTGATCGACCTGACGACCGGACCGGAGCCGGCCGAGCGGCCGCGCGCGCCGGCCGCCGTCACCGCCCGGCCGCTGCTCAAGCCCACCCGGATCGGCTCAATCACCATCACGCCGGTGGAGAAGGCGCCGACGGCGGCCGCCGCCCCGCTCGGCTCCGTAGAACAGCTGATGGCACTCCACATGGCCAGCACGTCGCTGCCGCCGCAGATGCTGCAGTACATGGCTGGCTTCCCGGCGCTGGGCAAGGCGGCCGGTCTGGAGCAGCTGCATCGCGCGCAACAGCAGATGGCGCTGCAGGGCCTCATGGCGCAGCGCATGACCATGATGCCCGGCATGCCCGGCATGACCAAGGAGCAGGCGCAGGCCAGCGTCGAGGCGTACCAGCGCATGCTGCAGGGCAACTTCAACAAGTCGTGAACGACGTGTGCCTTAGTGATGTTGCCGGGTGCGCGCCGCCATCTCGTGGCCGGTATGTGAAGCTTTGTTTGGACGATGGGCGTCGTGTCGCCGGTGCGCCGAGCGAGATGAGCTTCGACCGCACATGCGAGCTTTTGGCGTGTAGCTTGGCGGTCGCCGCGGCGTTGAGGTCACCCGACCCAGCCAGAACTGGTGCCCGAAGACGTCTTGTGAACGCGAAGAAGACGCGAAACAGCCGGAGGGCCAGTTGGGATGGTTGTGCTGCCGACCGCGGATGGAAAGGCCAGTACAAATGTCCGTCGTGCCGGGCACGCGGGCTGGCGCTGTCGGCACCCCCTTCTAGTTCTCTTCGTCCGGCCCGGAGATGACGCAAGTCTGCCGTCCGCGGCCTCGCTGGCACTTTTCCGCGTTGGCGGGGCTCACGTGACGATGTCTGGGCGGACGGAACTCGAAGTGGCCCCAGGCTGCCGAGGTCCTCTTCCAGCGCTCGGGCCGGCCGCGCTCTTCCCCGCAGCCGGTGGCCAGCGGCCGGAGCTCGGACGGTGAGGTCGGCAGGAGAGCTGCGTTGCTCGGCGCGCGGGAAGCTGACGAACTGGTGCCAGTCTTCGGCTTTGCATCGCGCTCGCGGGCGAGCTGCCGGCCGTCGTTGCCGCGAAGAGCGCCGCCGTGGCGGACCGGTCTTCTCGCGCCGACGCCGGCCGCGGCTGGCGTGGTAGCTGTTAGCCAGGGCCGCCGGCGAACCCTTTCCGACCTGTTTACGGCACCGGGAGCCGAGCCCCAGGTTGATCCGGAGCGTTGTTACGGCCATCCCGCCGACGGGCGTGCCCGGCGTTTTCCTGCGCGAACTGTACGTTCCACTGTGCGCGGGAGCGCGCGCCGGAGACGGGCGAGGCGGCCGGTTTTGTAGGACGCGTCGCTCGTTTGCTGGTGCCGGCCGGGCGCCTGCGGTCGGCTGGTACTGCTCGGCCCCGCTGCGCTGCGCTCGGGCGCGGGCGGCGGGCCTCCCAGGCGTGGCCCGCCGTCGGCAGCGCGCAGAAAGCGGCGCGGTCGGACTTCCGGCCGAATCGCGCGTTCTTGATGTGTACATTTCACTAACTGCGATCATCCGACTTTGTGGTTGTCTTTCATCAGCGCGTGTGTTGGACAGCGGCCTTGTACAAAAATAAAGACAGAAAGCAAGTTGTTTTGTCTCGCCAGCTCCCGCCAGCAGGACGCTTTTAGTTTCGCGTCGAGGAAAAACCGGCCCCGTTACAGCGGAGCGTCTCAGCCCCAGACAACGTCAGCACCAACCTGACGTGCCCCCGCCGCGCGGGCCAGGCCCAGCTGAACTCTGGACTGCCGGCGGGAGCGCGGCCGCCACCACCAGCTGGGGAGGTGGCCGGGGACCAGGGCAAGTGGTCGCGCGCTCGCGGCCGCAGAGGCGCTGTCAGGTGGCGTGTGCCAGGACATCGTCCTGACGAACCTGGGATCGGACAGTGAAATGGGCATGCTTTAAAGCTTAAACTTCCAGGTTTCCGCCATGACGTCCCTGTGCTGTACGATTTCGACGTGTTAGCCCTGAGTGAGACATGGCTACCACCGAGTGTCCCTGCACGTCTGCTTGACGTTAGTGGTTACTAACTCCATCGACGTGACCGATCGCCCACCACCCGGCTGGCCAAGGGACATGGCGGTGTTGCGATCCTGTCACGCGACTGTTATGATGTTGCTTGCCCTACGCCTATATGTTACAATGCCGCATCAAATCTTACAATTGTCTTGGCGACCATTCGTACATTCAAACATAGGCGTGTACTGTTTGGCTTCGCCTATCGCATCTTACTGAGACCGTTTAGCAGAGATTCAGCAGCAGACGGTTCAGCAGCAGGTCTCGTCGCAATGAAAGTCAGATTTATTGCATGCTCACTGAACATTTTGGTATAATCACATTATCTGGTGACTTCAATCCCAATATGTTGGCCTCGTCCCCTGGTTCTCCAGGCCCCACATTCCGACGATTTATGGCCACATTCGGCCTTCACATATGTAACTCCTCTCGCGTGCAACGTGTCGACCAGGTAAATCGCTAGTAGATTTATTAGTCATCAACGAGAACGATTTTGTTCCTGGCAGTGGTGTGACAGAACGCCGTAACAGTCCGCAGTCATGCGTCCGAGCAGTGCCATTCGTGTCAAAATCGAGCCGTAAGCGTAGATCCGTCAGCACCAGACGCATCACTAGCGTGCCATTTGATGACTTTAATGCTGTGTTGGTGAACGCTGCGTGGGACTACGTCTGAATTCCGCGTTCACCAAGTGACTAATGGAATACCTTCATACGCTTTTTCACTCCACGCCTTGACTCAGTGGCTCTGTCGGGGTTATTAAACTGCGTAACCCGGACGCCCCATCAGTCTAGGCTGAGACGCTGGACCTCACGCAGCAGCGCCGCGGGCCTTAAAGGGCGGAGCCGGCCGGGACGCATACAGGGAACTTAACAGGCGAGTGCGGGCGGCTATTCGACGGGATACCCGCGAGGACATACGACAGCGTGCTGGTGAAGCCAGGCGAGCTGGACTTTGGTGGTGCTTGAAACCGGTGATCGGGGTATGGTGTCAACTGTGGCGTCAAATGCCACTCCTGATGTTCATCCTGATGTGCACTTTGTCACCGTGGGCTCAATAACAGCCACCAGCGTCACAGGAGTCGAGAGCAGTATACTGGTTAGATTTCCGCGGGTTGCCACCTGGTCTTTGGGGCATTCCACGCGAAATTGAACAGGGGGTAACACAACATAGTATCAAATACAGGCGCAGCCGAGGCCTCCCAGGCCCGCATTTTTTGTGAAAACCATTGCACATCGCCTTCCCGGCGGGCAATTTTCGTTTGATATTTCACACAGCTCCTGGTCCCCGTAAGGAAATCCTAGCTGCGCCCCTGGTCTCAAACTTTAATGAAATTTTGCCCGGGAGTAATCTGTGGCTGCGATGTCAGATTTCCACTTCTCAGTTCTGTCTGTCGAGCGGTTTTTGCGCTAGAGCAATCCAAAATTTTTAAATTTGGTGATTTTCGGCCAAACCCTTGGTGAGCTAATGAGCGTTACTTCAGCAACCGATGTTCACATTTTCAAAAACTGGATATCGTTGTGATGAGGACGAAATGCAGCAATGTTCTACTTTTCGCATTGTTTAAAATTCTGTTTGATTTTTTATTCGATCTGGAAACATACTTTCAAGGTCAAATTTCGAGGGTGGTTCAGTGATTCCGAATTAAAACTGCGAAGAGGTAAAAAATTTCCAAAGAATTTTGACTTGTTTTAAATCGAGAAAAGTTTCCCATTTTTATGTTCAGCGCTATTCATACACTTATAATTTACGACATATTGGCTGAAAATGTCGTCGTTGGGCATTTCCTCGTCCGTTACCCGCGGGAAAAGACATAAATTATGGTATAGATGGTATGGTATGCGTATCAGTTTACCACGTGGTGCTGTTATGAACAAACATTGAATAGAAATACAGATACAAGAAACACTCGGTGTCGCTCGCGACGATTCGGAAAAAATCCAGGTTTTCAGTCGATGCCGTCGCAGGCTGGGCAGTGGCGGGAGGTGCGGCCAGTCCAGTCGGTTTGGGTTCCAAAATGGACAAAGAAGTACGGAAATGAGAGTAGTTGATATGCTCGTCATCATATCATCATTGAAGTATTCTTCGTAGACTTATATGGTGGCTGTGTTTGGCACTGCAGTTTGAGACCGGTGGCCGCATTTGTTTCGAAAATACTGTGGGCAACACAGATTAAGCTTTGGGCAACTTCTGGCTCAATATGGTGTTAAATGTTTCCCACGGCATGCGCAAGTACCTGAAGTGGTCTTCTGTTTCTGTTCCGAAGGTTCGTTTCTTAGCCCCCTCTCTAGGGACACCAATTTTCCGTCCTCTTCCCGGCGGCCGAGAACGGCGCCTTTGACGCTATTGATGTGCTTGGACACACTCCTTAGGTATTTCAGAACAGCGAGAAAACGGCGGTGGGTGGCGCTGCCAAACTTTCAGTGCCTTTTCTCACATCTATTGCACACATTTTAGAGAAACGTTAATTTTGGGTCGGGCCAAACTATTGACCTAAATCTGGTTAAATGGACCCATGCCAAAAATAGTTTAGACTGTCATAACATTAACAAATTCAAATATATCTGATTGTGTTTTGGTACATGGCCTTATATTGCCGATACCCCTAAAAGGGTTACCTTGAAATTTCTCGAAAAGGTTAGGTCAATAACATGAGGTCAAGGAAAGGTCTGGCCATTCTTGACAAATTTTATGTTCTATATTTATTCCTCTTAAAAAAAATCATTCCGGGAATAGAGAGTTATAGCTATATCATAGCATAAATGAAGCAAGATGGTTGACTTCAGTCAATGCACCAGAGGTCAGGCCGAGGTCAAAGTTATTTTTCGTTTTTTTCATCTCACTTTTGAGCTAATTGCAGGCATTTTGGGGACAACATTTTTTGTAGTTTTATGCCATGAATTGCCTTTTTCACCCCAGATAGCCCTGATATGTACCACTCTAGGGGTTCAAGGTCATTTGAAGTCACTGAAGGTCATCTCGATTCAGGGGTGTATTTGAGCCTGAAAGGTTTGGTAAGGGGGTTGAAAAGGCAAGTAAAATGTTTCTTTTTAGTATTTTGGCGTTTTTTTTTTGGCATATGAATACACAAATGACGAAGGGCGCATTATAAAACGACAAACTTTTATCTGTGAAAGACAAAGATATTTTTTGTTTTAGTGATTTGTTTTGCATACGTAAACTCTACTTCATGGACGTGTGTTTTTTGGAAAGTGATTGTGGGTGCCGAAAAGGCACATGGGGACATCCATATATTGCGTATCGGACGGAGGGAAGGCAGTCATAACAGGTTTATGTGTTAACTTCAGAGCAATAAATTTAAAAACGTATTACGGGAAGTAAATAACAGAAGGATGCCTTACGGAAATAATGGATGGCTTTACGGCGGCGATTCTCTAAAAGGGGACATATCTCGTTTCCGGTATCCCAAAAACACACTCCGGGGAATGTTTAAGATTGGTTATAGACTACCATGTGAATGAAAAGCGCATTTTGGTCATCTTAGACGGATATTTCACGCATTTTATTTATCGCTTCTATCGACCGTGCTATCGGTACGCGAAATACGATAACACAGTACTAGAGAAAGGAACCAGTCAGCGAGCAGAAAATACGTAAGTAAACCTTGGACGCTCCTGATGCTTATCCCACCACTCTGCCTTGCTGTACCAGACGCAGTTACGAACGGCAGCGACAAAGTTGTGAGTGCCCAAGCCGCATTGTGGGCGCCCATTTCCACTTTGTGGATGCCGGAACACCCACAGAGAGATAGGAAACCACAACCCGTTCTACTTTTGAGGCTGCTTTTGTTTTCTCCTGTAGCTAAGGTTCGCGAGTTCGAAAGGGGAATGGTGTTCAGACACCCCTGGTACGAGAAAGGTGGATCTAATGATTGGTACGGGGCGGGCTTAAAGAGGCACAAAATTTTCCCAGCCCGTCCAATCGACAGTCCTTATAAATCTCGCATCTGAAAGGAGAAATCAACAGACGAAACTGCGGGTTGTGATTAGTTGAACGCCGTTAGCTGGCTGCATTTTCGGTCGAGTCCGTCGAAGTGTCACGTCATCGCAGTCCGAATGACGTCATTCTGTTCGTCGCGTCCGCGTCGGTCGAGTCCTCGACGGATTACCCCTCATGTAAACTGAGCGTTATTGTCTTCTCGTCCTCGCGACGTGCTTCGCGGTGGTGTGTAATGTGGGCAAAGGCACGCGGCACGGCCATCTATCGTGGAGAAGAATATAACTACATTTTCGCAGCGGGCGACGGATGATAATAAATGCGGCGGGATTACGAAATTTGTGGCATAAACATGAAAGAAGACAATGACCTTGGGTGTTCAGAACTGCTTTTGCCGGTCGTTCATACTACTTTTTGCCGATCCAGGTCGGAAATTCTCGACAAGAGCGCTCTCGGTGAAAGCATCGCGAATTTGAAGTGCAATTTGTGACATTAAAAACCATAATGAGGAACTTTTCGTAATTTAAAACAAATGAGGATTCTTTTCGAGGACATTTTATCTGTGAAAGATTTTAATTGGAATCGCTGGCCACATCTTTAAAATTTGACCTTGAAAATGGGTTTCAGAGCCAAATAAAAAGGAAAACATGTTTTGGAAAATGCAGATAGCAAAAAGATGCAGCATTTTATCCTCATCACAACAGTACCCAATTTTTTGAGAATGTGGTCATTCGTTACTGAAATAATACACATTAACCCTATTCCCGGCAGGGGGGGCGGAATCCGCCCCCCCTCGGGTTTTTTGCTTGCCAATTCCAGGCTTTTTAACGCAGCTTCACGAAACTTGCTGACTTTTCCTAGCTATTCCTTCTTCGCGCCGTGACAAAATTTCGAAATTCTATTTTGCTCAGAGGCGGAGCCAGGCAACGTTTTTGGGAGGCACCTCAGGCCATTTTTGGCCATGTTGAGGGTAAAAGGAAAATGTCTGCCAAAAACAGAGTTTTTAAGATAGAACTTAAAACTTTGTATGGATGTATAGCTAAATAGTGAGGCAATGTGCATATGTAATTTTGTTTATCTGAAGTCACTTTACAAGGTCAGGTCAAGGTCAAAAGTCATACTTTGTTTTTTCGCAATAATTTCGGCGCCGTTCTTTCGAATGCCAAACCCGGAATATATATGACGTAGAAAGGTGTCCTCTACTTGTGTACCAAGTTTCAGCTTGATATCAGGTCGGGTCACGAAGCTATGATCTAAAATGTCAGTGCGCGTACCCTATATCGCAAAAGCCAGAAAATGAATTTTTTGGAATAGAGTGAATTCAGTCGATTAAAAACGTTTACAGATAATATTGAATGCACACGACATTATTCCAGGTGACCTCAAGGTCACTGGAGGTCATTTAAGGTCAAAGGTCACAAGTTGATCTGAAGAACGTGTGACCATGACAGTTCCCCCTTTTTTATGTCCCTGGCACCGCCTATGCTAACATTATACAAACATTGTAATGCGATTTGTACTTCTTTCGCATAACATGACTAGCAGAAGCTAAAAAAGTGTTTTGGTCTCTTTTGTTCATTCCCTTATTAGAAAACTAATCCCCCTATTTTTGAAACCCTGTGAACGCCCATGAATTTTCTCAAAATTTCAAATTTGCATACCCATGGTAAAAGCCCTATTCATAATCTCTCGATTCATGCCAGTTTCATCGACATCGGTTCATAAACAACGGAGTTATAAGAAGTCCAAAAGGACCCCCCATTTTGACATTTTTGTCCCCCTGTATCCACAAATTTCAAAATTTTGAAAATTTCTTTTTATAAAAATGTAGTTCACGTCACGGCAAATCGATTGTCGTTTGTTGCGATGAAATCGGATAAGTAGTTCTCGAGATCTCAGGGGGGGGGGCCGAATCCGCCCCCCCCCCTGCCGGGAATCGGCCATACCGTCTAGCCCTCCGGGAATAGGGTTAATGCACCAAGGGTTTGGGCAAAAATCATCAAATCTCAAAATTTCAAATGGCTCTAGCACAAAAACCGCCTGTCCCACCGAGCTGGGAAGTGAAATCTCAGCCACAGATTGCCCACCGGACCAATTTCATCCAAGTTTGAAACGATGGTGTGTTAATTTTGGTACGTGCTTGGTCGCTTTGTCTTGGATCGCTCTCTTTGAAGGTGCTACCGGTTACAGCTGACCTGTTTTGGTTCGCATCATGAATACTCTAACTTATATGCAGTGATGACGGCAAGGATGTCGATTTCCGTAAATGATTCGGGAGCCGGGCCGAGGTTGTTAATGTTAGGGTGCCGAGGCCGACAACCTAACCTCCCCTGAACTGTGAGTTTCTGAACGGGTTAAGCCCACTTTATTCTGACCTATGAAAATTTAGAAGCTTCCTTTTTGTTCCTGTTTATCAACCAAAAATTGCATTTATCCCGATGTATACAGAAAGAAAAACAGGTAGATCGCTTTAGACTTTATGCTTTACTCTCTGCCGATGTCTTATCTATTACGGCCGTTCTTTTCGTTATCATTACTCATTCTCCTTTAAAACCGTCAGAAAATACTGGAGGTGGGGCGGGCAAACCAACATTGGGTGGGCCCAAATCAACATTAGGTGGGCCAAGGCTCTCTAAAAAGAATACAAATCGACGCCTCTGGATGACGGTGTTAGCGTCAAGCTCCTTCAGAAATTTTTAATAAATAGTTTGTTTTTCATTGGGCATGCTCTTTTGAGAATAACCAACTTAAGTCTTATCACTGGACTTGTACCGACCCAAAAGAAACATGCTTTCGTTACACCTTTTCCTAAAACCAGTGACATTAGCGACCCAACCAAATACAGGCCAATCTCACTTGTTTCCGCAACATCGAAAACTCTTGAACGTGTCGTTCATTACCAGCTTTACATGTATTTTCCTCGTCATGACTTCTTTTGTTATTCCCAGCATGCCTATCAGACACATCATTCGATTGAGACAGCCTTGACAGAAGTGACCGAAAGAGTTTAAATCTCCATGGACCAAACTGAAATTACGCTTCTAGTCCTGATTGATCTTTCAAAACGTTTTGATTTAAATGATCACTACGTACGCCTGGCAAAGCTTGGGCACTACAACATCGACGCGGAGGGTTAACAAATGATCTTCATAGTTATACGCAACAAATCCGTGTCCGAGACACCAGTGGTACAGTCGCCGTCTTGTCTTCGCTCCCGAACACTGTTGGAGTTTATCAAGGCACGTCATTAGGGCCGCTCCTTTTTCCATATTTTTCAAATGACTTGTCCCTTAATTCTCACGACGCAACCATTTAGTCTGCGACACCCAATTTTTGGTCCCAGGAAAGAACAGGGCATACACCAACTCACAGCTAAACTGAAGAAGGCACGCAAGTAGCACCTCCGACTGGCTCTCAAGTCAATACCGCCAAGACTCAGCTGACTGTGGTTGGCTATAGAAGTATGTTGCGAGGGTTTCAGGAGGTTCACGCTAGATTTGGTTATTCAGTTTTGCCTGAAAGCAAAACCGTGAAGAATCTTGGGCTGAACATGGATAGGTATCTCACGTTTCATGCTCATAATGGCCAGTTGATAGATAAATGCACAGGTATGCTTTTAACTCTATCACACGCCAAAGACAGGTTATCATTTGACATTATCGCATACGTGGTCAATTCGCTGGTCATGTCGAACATTAGTTACTGAATTTCCTTATACCTGACTCATGGGCAGATATTGTCAGGTATTGTCAGGCGCAGTAGCGTAGCCAGGGGTCCCTAGGGTTCCTGGGACTCCCGGAATTTTTCGAGGGGCCCCTTGCATTGGCCTAAAGGGGCCCCCTGGCCGGGAAAGACAAACCCACTCTTCCGCAAAGGGCCCCAAGACCCCAGGCAAAGACCCTTCTGGCAGGTAGCCGGGTGCCCCTTGAAAGGTGTCCCTGAGGAAGGTAAGCGGTGCCCCCCGGCATATCCCTGCAAAAATGCATATGCGAGGACAGGAAAGGATGCTCTGGAAAGGAGCCGCCAGCCAGCAAAGGTCCTCCTGCCATGGATGGTGTTCGTGTGTCGGGAAGGGCCCACGAAGGGCCCGCTGGCATTTGCCTAAAGGGGTCTGTCGCTGACCGGCTAGCCTCCGTCTGAAGGCTCTCTGGTGTGGACTGTATGTTTTATGGACATTAGAGGTCCGCAACACTTAAATGGGCTAAGCTCGGCCCAGGAGAAAAAATAATGAGGAATAGGTAGGAGAATTCAGGGAAGGCAGTCGCACAACGCTACAATTCAGCAGCATAACAGGAAAACCACCCAATTCAAAACGGTATGCGGTTCTTACTGAGAATGCTACAATTCAGCAGCATAAGAGGAAAACCATCCAATTTAAGATGGCATACGTGTCCAAACCGAGAATGCTGCAATTCAACAGCATGAAAGGAAGGACCAGCAAATTCAAGCTGGTATAGGTGAGGCAGGAGATCCAATTTCAGAGCACAAGGAACGCTCCAGTTCTTGTGCGCTGGGATAGGAATGAACTAATTTCCAGAATGGCAATGCAGCCAGCAAAGAGACCTCCCATTCAAGAGGCCAAGGAAAATGTAGAGAGAAACTCCTGAGCCTCGCAGACTATCTTTTTCCTTCTATACGTCCCTTCACATCACTGCACGGCCGCACACCATCACTGACAACGAATTTCTGTATTGAGGAGATGTCCGAACAGTTTGAGTGCTAGACAAGAAGAGAGGGAGCATGTGTTTGCGCCAAACTTATATAGCGCGAGCGAAAGAGGTCACAAGATAAAGGGGACACAAGATACGTGTCCCCTTTATCTTGTTCTTGGGGACGTGTCTTGGGAACAGAACAGACGGTAAATACAAACAGAGGTGGCCGGCCGGGTCCGGCGAGACGTGCCGGACCGCTGGCGCAGGCCGGTCGCACCGGCCGGCTGGGGCTTCGCCGTCCCACGGACAGGGCACTGCACGACCGACAGTGACAGGGTCCCCCTGGCTGGGGAAGGTAAATCTACTCCACTGCGAAGGGCCCCAGGCAACGGCCCCTCTGGCAGGTAGTAGGGTGTCCCCTGAAAGGTGTCCCTGGAAAAGGTAAGGGCATAAACTCGCCCAAATGCATCTGCGAGGAGGGGAAATGGAGCTCTGCCAAGGAGCCGCCACCCAGCAAAGGTCCTCCTGCCATGCATGGTGTACATGTGTCGGAAAGGGAGCCCTAGTGACGTAACGTAAGCCAAAGGGCCTAGGGGTCTTATCATCCCAACTCTAGAATTTTTTGGGAGGGAAAGGGAATCCCCTGGGCCGAGCCCCTGGCATGTCCCAAAGGCCCAAATGTCCACTGACCTGGAAAGGCCAGTGGACATTTGGGCCTTTCCAGGATTCCTTTCCTGCCGGGGAGCTCCTGGCAGGAAAGCCATCTCTGCCTTGGAGCGGCTGCCGGATGCCAGGGTCGGGCATCGTAGCGGCTTAACTAGGCGATCCTCAAAGCAATTCAATGGAAATGTAGGCAGGTTGGCGCCTGGCAGGCTGCCTGACCATTTAGATCCAGAACAAGTGGGAGGTCTACCGTTAATGGGGCCCCAGTGGCCAGAGCAGTAAATAGAGATAATCCAGGCCAGCTTTCTCAGCAGAAAGCTTGGTTATTATGGGAAAGAAAACAGATTCTTACACAGTACCCCTTGTGTTTTAACCATGGACAGGGACTTCATTTTAAATCCTTTTAGGGGGTGCGCGCCCCTCCCCTCAACGTTCATTTCGGCCCCCCCCCCGATGATTTCGGCCTCTCCCTAATCTTGAAGTGGGACACACAATGGTATGCCGGGACCCATGATGGAAATGATATTTAAATTTGGCGAAATATTCCGCAACGTTTTCAAACCGCAGTACTAGTCGATAACCAAATCCAAGTTACAGAAATATTTCCTGGTCTGGTTGGGGACTTTCCAAAAATAGTGAGGGCATCCTCAAAAGCTCGAGAGCCCAACAGCATACTCCATGGACCCTCTAGATGTATTCAATGGGATCCTCCAGAAGAATACAGCGGGTTCTACTCCGGTCTTACGGACCCTCCCTAAACATTCTTAGGCAGACCCTCCAACAATCAGAAGAGGATTTTTAAATCAACGAGGAAATTGAGGGTCCCTAAGAACATGTTTGAGAGGCTCTCTGGAAACACCAAGAGCTCTCTCGAAAACCCGAGGGGTTTAAAAGAAAAACTCCTCCTGGGCCTTTTGGATGAATTGAAGGAATTACCCACTCCCAGGCCTGAGAGTTCCCTCATGAATTCACCTCGAGGACACGTTGATTTTTTGCGACGCCCCAAAACTCTGAGATGCTCAGAACATTCAGAAAGAGAGTTTCGAACAACCGGACGAGGCATTATTTAAGAGGCCCTCTGAAAATGTGAAGGGGTCTGTCGAAACGTTTGAGGGCCAACAAAATTCCAAACGGCCCTTTAACACGCGCACTGGAAGGGGGTCTTTTTGTGCCCCCCATCTGTTTTTCTCGAATATCTCGAGAACGGATCGGAGCTGGTTACTGCTACTTTGTGACAATTATGACAATTAAATAACTCGTCGATTGACGAAGCAAAATCGCAAATCACCCGGAAAGTTTGTTATGTTTCAAGCATTTGAAGTCAAGCAAACATAACGAAAACAGCGTCTGTCGCTGACAAATGTAAACTTTGTGAAAGGACTAGAGTTGTACCTAAGGTTACCGTTTGAAAACATTTGCTCGACGTCATTCAGGCATAAGTGATGGATGTGCCAAGACCAAAGCCAGGATCAATATGGGTAAAGGTCACCGAAGGTCAAGGTCAAACAGCTTGTGACCTGATCCAGATTTGTTTTGCAACATGTCCACTCAAAGACCCTGATAAAAACACGTGTGCGCACACTGATACGCTTACATTCACCAGGGTCAGTGAAGATCAAGGTCATCAAAGGCCAAGGTCAAATATCTTGTGACTTGGCCCAGATTCGCTTTGCGACATGTCGATTTGTATGAAATATGCATTCAAAGACGCTAATAAAGACACGTATGCACACATGGATACCATATATGCACCAGGGTCATTTCGGGTCAAGGCCATCAAAGGCCAAGGTCAGCTATTTTGTGGCCTGGTCCAGATTTCCTTTGCAATATGTCGATTTGTATGAAATATGCATTCAAAGACCCTACCAAAAACACGTTTGGCACACTGATACTCACATGCATATACATATATACATATACATGCATACACACATATAAACGCTTGAAGTGATCAGATGTACCGGCGTTGGCTACCCTCACTAAAAATACGCCAAAAGATGCGGGTAGCGCCCTCATTTACACTCAGGCTATCCCGTGTTGCTCAAAATTTGATGTGCATGTGATGTGATGAAAAAATGACGCCATAGGTCAATGACCTCACATGACCTCGACTAAAATCCTCAGTCAAGACGCCAAATGAATGAAAATTGTCGTTTTCCACGTTTTAACGTTCAGACAAACACCCCTTTCCCGTTTCGTTCGAAAAGTCGTACGGAATGACCTGTACGGGGCGAGAAAGTGTCCAAAGTTGACTTTTTCGACCCTAATTGACCTTGAAAATATTGACCTAGGGCCATGAAAATTGCACACAGTGTAAATTATTACGGCCCCACCCTGTCCATTATATTTCATATCTCTAGCTCTTTCCGTTTCCGAGATCGGAGGAGGGGGCAGTTTTGTGCCCCCTTCCAGTCGCGTTAGTGCGGAACCCCCTTCCACTGCGCGTGTTAACCTGCCCCCGACTGGGAGGTCGATTGACCGCCCCCTGAGGTTTTTCTAGGATTGCGAGAGAACGAACAAACGCAGCGTCACGAAGCTTTGTGTGCCTTTTGCTTGATCATTTTTACGCCTTGTGTCAAACTTTTGATCTCAGGTCAAGTCAGGTCTCTTTGACCTAGGTCAGGTTTAACGGACCTACGTCCAAGAAATCTAGCGCTCTGTACCTTTTTCGGAAAACAACATATCACAATAATAAGTTCAGATATTAGAAATCTTGATAGATGCAATAAATCTGCTATCTCAGATTTTTCGGTACTGTCTGGGCCATTGACCTAAAGTCAAGCGCATTTTGAAAACATGACGTCGTTCTTCGGAAATTGGCGGAATTTTTCACAGCATTTTTAGTGTGGAGTGAAGCAGACATCTAGTTACCGTTAATGGGCAAAATATCAATGACTTCCAGCCATTGGCCTGGGGTCAGGTCACGAATTACTGTTGTTAGCCAAAATGTACCATCGTCAAAACCAGCGATGGATCACTCAGAATGGGTAGAAAATGGCAGAACTGGCTTGCGCAGACGCAAGTAAAACCAGGAACCTGAAAAAATTAAGAAAAATTGCATAATTTTGGAAGTAAATGGGATGTCGCGAAGGAAGTTCCGCCATTTGTGTAGATTGGTAACTAATGATTTTTTTAATTTAGGCGTGAAAAACCATCACAAGAACCACTATGATCAATGAGATTTACATGGATAGGCTTATATCGCAAAAATAAAGGAACTCTAAAATTAGTTCCCGTTCATTTCTTACTGCGTCAGGCTGCAGCGCCTGCCGACAACCGGCATGAAAATTGCCGTGTCTTTAACTCAACGTTTCGGCGTATAAACTGAACAAATCTGAGAAATTAGATGCGTATCGGCATCTGCGGACCTTTACCTGTGCGTTGGTGCTTTTACCTATGCGTTATTACTCACAGCCTTGAGATTCAGGCCGTTTCTTGGTCTCATGCAGTCGGCTACGAGAAAACATGTATAGGGTCTAAATGGCTTACATATTATCCAAAACTAAAAATGAGACCATTTTCGAGCTCTACTTGTGACGAGCTTTCTGGCGGTGTACTTATTTTTATCGCGCGACCAACCGTTCGTGAGTTATAGGGGGGCGGTCAACCGCCCCACCCCTCCCTCCAGTCGGTCGTCATCGCCGCCGACCCACGGTCGTGCGCCGGTTAATGTAGTTCAAGGAGGGCCTAAGATCTTAAGAATTCATTTTAAACGAAATTTCTTCAGAGTCAATTCAATTTTTTAAACGAAATTTCAATCAAGTCAATTCAAATCAATTCCAGAATTTCTAACGAAACTCTGGAATTGATTTGCAGGTCCTTGATATCTTAAAAGGGAACCTCAGGCATAGAAAGGATATACCGGAGAAAGAATGTCTGAGGCCCGTTTGAAAATATCAAATACTCCCTGAAAAGATCGACAGCCCCACCGGAAAACTCTAAGGACCCTTTACATGAATCCAAGAAGTGGCCCCTTAAAATCCAAGGGACCCTCACTGAATTCCTCTTGAGGGCTTGTTGTAGTTTTTGTTTGGCCCTCAAACATTTGAGAGGTCCTTTTGGTATTTCGAAGGGTCTCTGAAACATTCAGGATAGGAGTTTTTAATCTGACGAGCAAGTGTCTGAGGTGCCCTTTGAAAACATTAAGGAGCTTCTCAAAAGGCTTGAGGTTCTACACAAACTCGATGGATTCTTAAAAAAATGCGTTGTGACGTTCGAGGACCCCTCCTTGAATTTATTCGGCATGCCCTTGATATTTTCAGAGGTACATCATATATTCTGGAAAGCGCGAACTGGACGATTTACTGTTTCATGGGCTCTCTGAAAATACCAAGGACGCCCCTAAAACGTTTAGAGGTCCACAAAAAAACTCTAATGGACACTTTCTAAAATTCACGGAGAGGCATTCCCGAAAGTCTAATTGAATTCATCTAGAGGACACAGTGAAATACTTTCGGATCCCTTAAACCTTTGAGAAGGCCTTCAATATCTTCAGGGGTCCAGGCACATAGCCAGGATTTTCCGCTGGGGGTGGCAAATGCCAAATTTTGTTATATGCCATTGGCATATGATGAAGTTTTTAAGAAAAATGAGCAGTTTTATGTAATTTGCCTGATATTAAACGCACGTTAAAACACAATGTTTGCTTTTCCAACATACATATGATCACTATTTCATATTCATGCAGTATCGCTATATATCTAGTGGAGACCGCTCGGCTCAGGGGAGCCATGGCCCCCATAGCTCCACCCCGTTGGCTACGTCCGTGCAGGGGGCCCATATTCAGGAACATGGTTTTAAGCCAGACAAGGAAAGGTTTGTGGGCTCACTAAAGACACTAAAGGGTTTCCAAAAACCTTGACGGTTCCACCAAAAACCCCAATAAGCCCTCGAGATGCATTCAACGAGGCCCTTAAGACCTCGGGGATCGTCCCGTCTTGAACTTATCTAGAGGGCCCATTAAAGTTTTGTGGGCCTTTGGCTTCCTGAGTGGGCCCTTCACCATCATATTTTCGTAGTAATTCTTAGCAATGTTCTAGCGTGGTGTAACAATTTTCCTTAATGTTTGAGGAGTTTTCTGAAAACATCAAGGGACCTCTCTTTGATGGCACCACAGCAACTCTAATGATGCCTTGCATAAATGTGATATATATATATATATATATATATATATATATATATATATATTTATATATCAACATTCACACAGAACCACACCACCATAAACATTTGTCTCGTCGCACCATCACCTCGAACACAAAGATCCTGGCGAAGGTAACGGATAAACGCGCGTGTAGCGGCTCCTGAAGCCATATTGATTCGGGATATGGACCCACTAATTAACAGCCAGATTTACGCTCGTGGGATCTTGCAGGTGTATGAAGGGCCGCCACTAGCGCCTAGACTATGAATATGCGAATAGATGCTGTACTGATCTTTCGTGTATTGTTTCAGCGCTGCTTGTTTATGTTTAATTATGTGTGCGAACTGGAAGATCCATGTATTTACTAACAGTGTGCTTTATTTTTCAGATTTAAACCAAATGTCGTTGACCCCATACTGACGTCCGAAGATGTCTTCGTGTGCAGACGAAACGTTAGATCTTTAATAAAATACAATTTTTTTGTTCCTTCTTTATATTATGTTGAGCCTTGGAAACGTTCTTAATGAATATTCATTAGAAACGAAACGACTTATACGAACAATCGATGCCACATCAAAGATCATCATTGCCAAGTCTGCTATAGTTTTTAACAAACAATGTATACGTAACGATTTGCTTCCTAGCTTTACATATATATTGCACATATTACTTATATATTACAGATATTACACACAAACCAAAACAGACCAAAATCTTCTATAAACGTCTTTTTAGATCAACTTCCGTCGGTCAAAACAAACTGCCCTAAATCCGCTGAAAAAGTCACATTTGGGGAAGGTTATAGGTAGTGAGGCCTCCTCTGTCTACCCCCTCCCCCAAATCATTTACATAAAATGCCACCCCTGGTCATGGGCCCCGAAGTGTTCAAGGGTCCCCTCATCCTCTAGGATCCCCACGAAAAAAGTCCTGGCTGCGCCACTGGGTACTGTAGTGAGGTGGTGTACTGGGTATAGTCTCAGCTTTGAGCTGCCGTACCCAGGGATGTAGCCAAGATGAGGGGCATGGGGGCTGTGCCCCCCCCCTGAGCCAAGCGGTCTACATTAGATATATGGCAATTTTGCACAAATACGGAATGGCAATCATATGTGTGTTCCAGGACCAAATATTATATGTTTTCCTTTGCTTTAAATATGAGGTAAATTGCACAAAATTGCTGCTTTTCCCTATAAATTCCGTCACATGCCAATAACATATCACAAAATTTGACACTTGCCCCCCCCCACTCCCACCCCCTGAGGAAAATCCTGGCTACGCGCCTGGCCATACCTACAGTCCCTGACGTACTTGTGAGTGAGCGTATGCGTCAGTCAAGAATACACCGAACTGGGTGTTCGCCAACAGTTCGTGAACATCTCACAAACCGCTGTTCGGTTGTGTTCGTTCGTCGTCATTTGCGACTTCGCCGCCGGCCGGCCAGCTGTTCGCGAACACGAACCGCGATTGAACCATCACCATCAAATGGGTTGATGCGGTGCTGAATGGTTAGGTTTATTTTTGTAGGTTTAGAATGAAGCAAAACATGAATATTTTGTTAGATTATTGTCAAAGTAGGCAAATTTTCTCTTGCCTGCCTAGAAGAGGCATTCCTGAACGAAGGAACTTCTCTCCAAGGAGGGATAAAAGGGTCTCAGGGGAGAAATGGCGAGATGGCCAATCTTCATCATGTCTCAGTCAGGAAAGGTCGCCGTCCAGGCAGTGCAAGTTAGCGCTGGCAGGAAGGTGATGTTACCACATGCAGTATACAGAAGCGTTTGTTACACGTTTTCCGGTCAGGCAGTTTTAGATTTTCTAGTCCTCGGTTTGGAGCTCAGCTCAGCAGCGTGGCTGACCGTTTGGGGCTCGCATGTATTGACGTCACATTGATCTCACTGTACGCACATCGAGATCAACACCTTTGTACCGGAAGAAACGAGCAAAATGAAAGGTTCAGACGGTAAAAACATCGCCTGCGACTTCGGCCGCCGGCCCGGCAGGCTGCGCGCAAACACACCCTGTTCACCCTTGTCCGTTTATTACCTGAAATTGGCGATCACCCAACTTTGGAGTATACCTTCGCCGAGAGCGGGCGTATTCATGCGGAAGAAGGCCGGCGGCATGACAAATACAGACGCACCGCATTCGGAAACTTATCAACTTCCGTGCGCGAATTGTCTGGGTGCAAACGGAAACACGACCGCATATCTGCAGACCTGAAACATCTTGAGTGGTTACATGCCGAGCAGACCGCACAGTACCATCGGCTATGCCCAGGGGACGGGAACTTCTGCTCAGATGGGAGGAGGAAGGCATTTTGGGTCAATTTTTTCAGTTAACACACATGGGATCAAAGTTAAATTTCAAAAAAGTTGGGGGCCGAAGCCCCTTGGCCCCATGGCTCCCGCGCCTATGGACAAGCTGCATTAATCCGCGCCCGACCGTAGGTCGGCGGCGATCACGACCGACGGGGGGGGCAGTTCACCGCCCCCCTAACTCACGAACGGTTGGTCGCGCGATAAAAATAAACACACCGTTGGGAAATTCGTGGCAAGCAGAGCTTGAAATTAGTCTCATTTTAGTTTTGGATAATATGTAAGCCATTTACGCCCTATATATGTTTTGCCGTAGCCGACTGCATGAGACCAAGAAACGGCCTGAATCTCAAGGCTGTGACTAATAACGCATAGATGAAGACACCAATGCTTAAGTAAAGGTTCACAGATGTCGATACATATCTAATTTCTCATATTTATTCAATATATACGCCGCAACGTTCAGTTAAAGACACGGCAATTTTCACGCCGGTTGTCGGCGAGCGCCGCAGCCGTACGCAGTAAGAAATGAACGGAAACTAATTTTAGAGTTCCTTTATTTTTGCGATATAAGCCTATCCATGTAAATCTCATTGATCATAGTGGTTCTTGTGATGGTTTTTCACGCCTAAATTAAAAAAATCATTAGTTACCAATCTACACAAATGGCGGAACTTCCTTCGCGACATCCCATTTACTTCCAAAATTATGCAATTTTTCTTAACTTTTTCAGGTTCCTGGTTTTACTTGCGTCTGCGCAAGCCAGTTCTGCCATTTTCTACCCGTTCTGAGCAATTCATCGCTGATTTTGACGGTGGTATAGATTTAAGGTCCGTTTGACCGAGATGATGCTTGCAGAGGTTAGCTAGGATTGGTGAGGGATTTCAGGGTGTCGTGCCGGCTGAACGCCTGTGTTTTTGTTTCTTGTATACGTCCCTTGACTGTTCAGATTTGCTGTTTTACGTCCCTGACTGCCAACTTGCAACAGCCATGTAATCGTGGGAAAGCTGAGCCAATATGTGTCATGTCGTAACATGTCATATCAATTTAACAATGAAACCTGTTTGCAACAAAGCACAGCGGCGCAGTCCTGCATTGTGTACAGAGATCCATCGCCTGGACCCACCTCAAATAGACTGAAATTGCACGTTCCGGGTGCGTTCGCGGTAGGCCTGTCGACTGGGCGGTGCTGCAGCGTGCATGCCACGTTTGCTGATTCACCTGCGTCATGCCCGCTATGGTGGATTGCTGAGCCGTCACAGGCGCAATGCTGGACGCTGCCACCCGACGGTCACGGACTGGGCCGACGGCCGTGGGCCGGGCCGGATGCGTGACTGGCCGGCCGGTCGGCGGCAGCGTCCAGGCCGGCCAGGTGTGTGGTTAATGGTCGCATCAGCCGGCCGCTCTCGTCGGCCGACCGGCTCCGCCCGGCAGTGGCGGGTTTTCACCGCGCTCCGTGGGAAGAAGCCCTGCCACGTCGGCGAAACGCCTCGCTGCTTCGGTGCGTCGTGCCGTGTTCTCGGAGTCTGTGAAGTCGTCAAACCTGAAGTGGTGCGCCGCGATTGGGTTAGTTGATTGCCCTGGTGGCTGTCGCCAGGACGTTGTGTGTTCCTCGAACGTGCTCGCTTGCGGCTGCTACGACAAAACGGCAACGTGTGAAATAGGAATGGCAAGGATCCCGGCACATGTTAACAGGATATATGGAAATGAAGTGTGATAGGAACGTCATCCGTGACAGCCGAGGAAAGATCGGCGCTGCCTACCACTGAGATCAAGGGCAAGCTAGTGCCATTAAGACTTGTCAGGTCCAGGTTTGTCTATCTAAGCTAGGTTTCCAATGTTATCCCAATTGCTAAACAACGCTGGATGAACTAAGTAGTTGCCTTTGGTGGGAACTGGCATAAATTATATTCTGTTGCGTTCGCAGTAACGTCCTCGCCCCAGGTATATGGCCGGGATTTTTGTTGGGGGGGAAAATGTCAAATTCTGTCAAATGCCATTGGCATACGACGAAATGTTTAGCAAAAAGCAACAATTTTACGTAATTAACCTCGTATTTAACGCGCAGAAAAACATCATGTTTGCTTTTGTAACATATATATGATCAACTATTCTGTGTTCCTGCGAAATTGTTAAATATTTAGTGTAGACCGCTGGCTCGGGGGGAGGGAGCATGGCCCCCTTGGCTATGTGCCTGCCCCGACCAAACTGGAGAATCTTCAATACCGTATCGTGTATTATATATATATATAATGTTATATATATATATATATGTATATATGCATAGTCTTCAATACCGTGCGTGCAGATGTCTTCCCGCAAGAAGGAGAGATCAAGACAAGTTGCATAACCTGTACTCTTGGAGGGCAATCTACAACAAATATTATATTTCAAAATGCTTCGCTTGCGGAGATCTCAAGCGAATTCCCTCGGTTTTCGGCCGTTGTCCTGTTTGGCTGTGCCCTACGTGTGGCTGTTGCGTGACGTCATGCCACATCAGCAAGGCGGTGCCAGCCGACGAACGCTTCCGTTCATTCCGTATTGCGCCTTGCGTCATATCGCCAGATGACGCAGGGCGGTATAGGTTATAGGTTTAGGTATAGGTATAGGTTTTAGGTATAGGTTTTAACCGATTACATTCGTAGTGCTGGATGGAATGGATTATACTGAAAAGCTATGAAAAGCTATGAACATAGTCGACGGATATCAGAGCATTCCTTGTCAATTTAATCCCTCCAGACGGTTCGAGATGGAACGCACGTGCTATCATCAGAGACTTTAACGGGGAAGTTACCCAGTCACCCCGTGTCTTGCCTTATTCCTCATTCTTGCCGTGTTGCGGAATTATATCGACTATTCGAAAACCACAAAGTTAATATCCCACTGCACCCAATAGTGTCGTCGTGCGGAGACCCCTTGAACAAACTTTATTGGTTCTTGAGCAGGATACTCGCAAATACTCGCACTGATACCCGCACATTTACTTTACACGAAGTCGTGTTTTAAAAGAGTGAAAGAAAGGCTCCCTTCCAAAGTACCAGCGGGCAGTTTGGAGGAGAAATCGTTTTCACCAAGGATGTAACAAATATTTACGGCATCATTCCCATACATGAAGGGATAGCTGCTGTGGTACGTGTGATCGGAAACAATCAGGGCGCCATTTGCCTGTTCGTTATCAATGTACAGGAATGTGCGAAGCTCCTGACACATAATTTCAACAACAGCCTCGTACGTTTCGGAAATTCCACGTACAAACAAACCAAAGGGATGGCTATGGGAAAGCGTTGCGCACCTCCTCTAGCGACTGTATTTATGCATTGCCTTGAATCGGTCTTCTTAGCTTCGTGCGAGTTAAAGCCAGCACTCTATATGCGCCATATAGATAATGTTTGCGGGGTCTGGATACATGGGTTGGTTTCCCTGCTTGAATTTTTCGCGGAAATTAACCAACAACATGCCAGTACATTGTTTTCATTGGAGCATACCGAGCATTGGAGATCGATTCCTTCCCTCGATACCTTGTTTGTAGTTCAAGCGGATGAGAACTACACGACTGAGCTATGCTTTAAACCCATGTTGACCCTCATGATCCTGCGTTATGATTCCGCCCACCCAAGGACCACTAAAAACCTGTTTTAACATCGCAAATGTGGAGAGCAGCACGAGTTTCGTCCGATAACAACTCATGTGAGCGGAGTTTATCGAAAATGACGGTCCTTTTCTTACCAAACGGGTACCTTGCACATCACGTGCATTGCGCTGCTTGTGTCGCACGTCCTCATGGCAGTCGTAGATCCCCCCAGCAAAGTCTTCGTGAAAGGGACAACAAAACCAATAATATTTTCAAGGAGCTTCAAGGAGCTTTCGTTGATGACAAAATTATAGCGTGCTCCTTGATCGCCTTCACTTCGCAGCTGTTGTACCGGCAGGTGACTCGATCATACGCCCGTCCCGTCTGAACAATGTTAAGATAGCGTGGAGTAGCGACCCACACCGAAACCATTTTGGGTAACGTTCCGCTCTGGAGAACCTCCCGTGCCCTGCTGGTAGGAGAACGTTCCGCCCTTGCGTCAGTGGCTTAAAAGGCAGGTGTACGCGAAAAAACGTAGCATAAAAGGTTAGATACAATCGCTGTGCCAGAATTTTTTATGTCGCAGAAACAAAGCGTAGCATCAGGGATCGATACAACGAGCACCGGGCGGATGCTAGATTCCGAAGGGCAAACACAACCATAGGTAAACACATGATTGACAAACATCCTGGCATGGAACGCAGTGACACAAACATAAATTCGCAGTCGAAATTCTGGCAGCAGCGAGAGACAACACCGACCAGGAAAGTTCTGGAATCTCTGCACATCATAAGCCATCGACCGTAGCCAGACGTGCAGACAACATGTTGATGCAAAATATGACTAGCTTCGTTTTTATCGTTTTCAGCTGGATTTGGACCCTATTCTCGGAGGGCTAGCGGTATGGCCGATTCCCGGCGGGGGGGGGGGCGGATTCGGCCCCCTGAGATTTCGAGAACTACTCTTCCGATTGCATCGCAATAAATGGCAATTGATTTGCCATGACGTGAACTATATTTTTGTAAAAAGAGGTTTCCAAAATTTTGAAAAGGGTGGGTGTAGGGGGGCAAAAAATTGAAACTAAGTATATTTTTGTATTTTTATATTATCTTATGACTCCGTTGCTTATGGAGCGATTTTGATGAAATTGGCATGAATCGAGAGATTATGGATGAGACTTTTACCATCGGTCCTTACATTTGAAATTTTGAGAAGATTCATAGACGTTCATAGGATTTCAAAATAGGACTGGTTTTTAAACAGCTGAATGAACATAAAAGGCAAGGGCACTTTTCTGGCTCTGGTAGTCATGTTATGGTAAAGAAGTACAAATCGTATTACAATGTTTGTAAAATGCATAGGAGGTGCCAGGGAGATGAAAAAGGGAGAACTGTCCTGGTCACATGCTCTTCAGATCAACGCTTGACCTTTGACCTTAAATGACCTCTAGTGACCTTGGAGTCACTTGTAATGACCTCGTTTGCATTAAATATTATCTGTAAACGTTTTCAATCGCTTGAATTCACTCTATTTAAAAAATTCCATTTTACAACTATTGTGATATATTTTACGCGCACTAACATTCTAGGTCATAGCCCCGTGACCCGACCTGATATCAAGCTGACACGTGATATATAAGTAGGGGGCACCATACTACGCCATATATATTCCGGTTCGGCATTTCAGAAAATAGAAACGAAATTTTTACTATCAAGCTAAACTTTGACTTTTGACCTTGACCTGACCTTGTAAAGTGATCTCAGGTGAACAAAATTGCATTTACACGTTACCTAACTATTTAGCTATACATCCATATAAAGTTTTAAACTCTATCTCAAAAACGGTAGTTTTGGTAGTCATTTTCCTTTTACCCTCAAGGGGGTCAAAAATGTCAGGAGGTGCCTCCCAAAAATGTTAGCTGGCTCCGCCCCTGAGCAAAATAGAATTTCGAGATTTTGTCGAAATACGTAGAAAGAATAGCTAGGAAAATTCACTAAGTTTCGTGAAGCTGCGTCAGAAAACCTGGAATTGGCAAGCAGAAAACCCGAGGGGTGGCGGATTCAGCCCCTTGCCGGGAATAGGGTTAATCGTTCGATCGGAGAACTACAGATTTGTACCTGGTTTATATCACCCTCACGGGATTTCATGGTTTGTTGTTGGTTCATGGTTGTTGAGTCGTATCATAGTTGTTTTTTTTTTCGTTGGCTTTGCATTTCGTGGACCAGATATATATATATATACATATATATATATATATACATATATTTGTGTGTATATATGTTTCCTCGTGTCTCTCATAAACTTCCGTTCTATAGGGATCCCTCATTGTTTCGTGTATGAATAAAGTTGGGCCCTTTTTACCGCTCGCAGCGCCTTGCTGTGTGATATTATGTTCGTTGTTTTTAATCGTATGCATGGTCGCGGCGGCTTTTCTGTTTGTCACGCGACCTTTTCCATGTGCATTTGAATTTTGACTCCGTGCTTTAGAGTACTCCTGACGATGACACCTGGTCGAAATGTCGAGTCGAAAATATTTTCGATTTGTAACTGATTTAGGTAAAAATAGAATGTCTCCTGGTATACTGAAGGCCGTTTAGTAATTAAATGTATACCTTGTCTAAAAACCAGGAATATTTCACAGCCCCCCTTCAAAATATTAAACTGCTACTTGAAGGGATGATGTTGCATTTGCAAACGGTGAAGAACGCATCCTCCCTTCTTCCCTCCCATGCTACGGCCCTAGCTTCCAAACTCACAGATGAGCTCTACCACCCTTTTCAATGCCCAGCTTGTTCGGTTTTCGCGTGAGTGACCAACAGTAGGCTTCCAATATCGTAAATCTCCCTCGGCGGCAAAGGGAAATTAATGGCACGTATGAGCAAAGCAAGCCCTCATTGATCGCTGCGTCCGCCGCCCTGCTCCGAATCGACGCAGGCATTGGACGACGTCAATTGCCTGACCTTGAAGCCCTTCCTGGGCGGGAGGATGGATGGTCTGGCCGCACCGAGCATGCCCCCCACTCCCCCCCCCCGACGAACCGCTCCGGCTGACGCGACTGCCATTTGGCCGCCGCCGTTAGCTGGGCCGTGTCAGTCGCACGTGATTCACCGCCTGGTCACACTGCCGAAGACTGACGTCTGGCAGGCCGTGAAGGTTCGGTTTGTGGTCAGCCAGCTGCATCGCCACGGCGCTGCGTGAACTCCTCCTCCATTCGAGGAGGAGGAGAGCAGCGATACCGTGTTCAGGGGACTGTATCCACCCCTTTTCAAAATTTTGAAAACTTCCTTTCATAAAAATTTAGTTTACGTCATGGCAAAGCGACTGAAGTTTGTTGCGATGAAATGGAATGTGTAGTTCTCGAGATCTCAGGGGGGCCGAATCCGCCCCCCCCCGCAGGTAATCGGCCATATCGTTTAGCCCTCCGGGAATAGGGTTAATTTCGATTGAATAAGAAAGCTGTTTAACCCTTAGCAGTAAGCACTGACAAAAATGCAGTAATTTAGGGTCGTGTCCTTGACTTTCTTGTTTTGTCTTGCATGCATACTAATCGTCGCCGTGCCAAGCAAATGAATTTTATAACCAAATTAACTGACGTGAGAGGTATAAACAGCATGGGTAATCAGGATTGTATTTTGTGTTGTACTCTAGGCATCAATTATCTGGCATTCGTAGATGAGTGTTTTTTTTTTCTTTCCTTTAATTATCGTCGTAAGAGCTGAATTCTTTTTATTCCTAAAGACTTATTTGATGATGGACTTGGGCAATCTACCTTTTTCCATTGGCAGGCAAGGATCATCATCCTGATATGTTAATGACTGCCATGGTATGACAAAAGGTATACCAATAGGTAGGTAAAGAATGTCATGGGATAGGTAAAGCAATGGCCAGGGACTACCAGCTTAAGGGAAATTTGACATTATCCCTTTAATGTTTTGCATGGATGTCTTTGAATTAGCTCTGGTCCCACTAACTCTGAAGTCAGGCAGATGACTATACAGGGATACTTTTAAAGGGGAAGGGGAATTTCCTCCTTCAAAATTGCTTTTCTCCACTTCAAATGTTCCCGAAGGAACGAGAACGGAACTGGGGAATTTCCCCTTTTCAAGTAATGAGGCAATTAAACAAATGAAATATTTTCCGGATCTTAATTCACGCCTGTTTGCCAGCCCGGCCGTCCGTGAAGCCCCTCGTCTCCGGCCAGGGGTCACGTTTCAGCGGCGGCGCGGCGGGCGGGTCGGTTCAGGAACGTGAACCGAATCACCCGGAGTCCATCCATGCCGGAGCCCGGAGTCCATCCATGCGCCCGTGGATTTCCGGCCATGAGTACCAGTTCTACAACGACGCGAAGCTTATTGTCAGCGCAGACGCTAAACTCTCTGCTGTTCGTATGCATTAATGGCCCAAGCGCAGAGGCATTCGAGGCCGCAGAATATGCGCTACATTGGGTTGACCTAGGCTGCGGCGGACAAGTGCAGGCGCGCCAAACTGAAACGCGAAGAAAGCGAGGCTCGCAGCTTTTGATCGTCGCGCTGGTGCCGCCCCCCAGTTTTTTTCAGCAGGGCGTCGCAGGGTTTTGGGCCGTTGGTACTGAAGTCGCATGATTTAAATGCATCTTCACTTTAATCTATATCGAAAATTGATAACCCCAGGTATGCTGCAAATGCTTTCGGTGAAGCTGAAAGTGAAATCACTTCAGAAACCTTTACAACACGATGGAAACCTCATCTGTGCTATACGCAAAATGAGGATCGACAAAAGCCTCGTATTCCCAAACGTTTTTGTTAACACCCCATGCACAGAACACGAAGACTAGTCACCGCAAGAAGACAAACGGTGGCAGATGCCCGAGTGCGAACACTAAATGCCCAAAGATGTGTAAAAATGGTGTAATCCTGCGCTGAGTGTGAAGTTTCGTCCACAAAGGCCACCATCACCGCGCAGCGTAGGATGCATCGTGCTCAAGCTTTGCCATCAAAACGTTATTTCGATCACAAAACATCCTCTGAGCTACTGAATTCCCGGCTCCCGTGAGGTGCGCGATGAATCGGCGTATAGCACGTCAGCAGCAGCCTTGGTCTGACAGCAGTCACCATGTCAGCTGCAGCAGTCGGATGGCGAATGGCGGCCAAGCTGAACAGTTCGATTGGCGTAGTGTTCATGTGCTCATACTCGTGTACC
The DNA here is from genome assembly GCA_030062745.1 of Capitulum mitella. Lineage (NCBI taxonomy): Eukaryota > Metazoa > Arthropoda > Thecostraca > Pollicipedomorpha > Pollicipedidae > Capitulum > Capitulum mitella. Next base: position 29,178,018 of record CP099846.1, on the reverse strand, counting down.
CATGCGCGTGTTTTTGACGTTCGAAAGATGGCTTGCTAATAACCAAGGCATTTTCGTACCAGTGCACATCTTTTTGTCGCCTTCTTAAAAAAACACTGCAGATAAGAACAACAACGTAGACCAATGAGAGTGGACTCATTGCCGTCTAGGTCAGTGTTGGTGGACTCATTGTTACTTTGATCAGTGATGGCATGTCTCCTGCCAGCAGATTCTACGTTAGCTTGGTCGGAATTGATCCACACACTGCTAGCCTGGGCAGTGTTGGAGGGCGCAATTGGAGCATATTCCACATAAGCTTCGTCAGTGTCGGTAGACTCATTTGGTTCCCTTGATCAGTTTTAGTGGAGTCGCTGCTCGCTTGGTCAGTGCTGGTGGACTTGCTGTTGGCTCGATCGGTGCTGGCGAACTCACTGTTGATTGGGTCAGTGTTTGCGGACTCACTGCTCGCTTGGTCACTGGTCAGTGTTGGTGTACTTACTGCCAGCTCCGTCAGTGTTGGTGGACTCGCCGGCGTCCGTCTTCATACTCGTAAGGCGGCTCGCGGCCATGGCAATGTCGTCCACGATCGTTCTGCGTGCAATCGCCGCCGGCCCCAGGTCGCTCTCATACCGCTGCGCAGAGCGCACCTCGCCGTGCGCCCTCATGTGCTCTACCAGAGAATGGAGGTGTTTCCTTACGCCGACGGTAGCCGTGTCGCAGACGATGATCAGCTGGCGGCGCGCGCGAGTCACGGCCACGTTGAGGCGTCTCTCCTCGGCCAGGAAGCCGATCTGGCCGCACCGGTTGGAGCGCACCAGCGACAGCAGCACGGCCTCCTTCTCGCGGCCCTCGAAACCGTCCGCCGAGTTCACCTCCACGGCCAGCTGCAGATGGCGCAGTCTCTCTCGGATCAGGCTCGCCTGCCGGGCGTAGGGCGTGATGATGCCCATCGTGTCCACGGACAGCCCAGCTTCCCGCAGCGTGCGCGCGTGAGCCACCACGATGTCCGCTTCACCTTCGTTGCAGAGAGAACTGGTCTTTAAATCGCGTGACTCGGCCAACCGGCAGCCGGCCGTGTCGACCAGCAGCAGAGTCGGACTCGTGTCCTCCGTCTCCCGTACGCCCGGCAGCTCGGCCAGCCGGCGGCTGCGCACGGTCGGCCCCGCCTCCAGCCGGCCGCCGTACAGCCGCTCCGACGACCAGCGCTGGATCAGCACGTGCATCCGGTACTGGGTGGTGAGCTTGCGTGCGGCCGAGTCGCCGTGCAGTTTCACTTGGCGCTCCATCAGCGACACGGCCAGGCCCTGGGCGGCGGCTGTCTGACTGAGGATTGTTGGCGGCAGCTGGCAGGGGTCGCCGGCAAGCAGCAGTCGGCCGACGTGTGGCACTGCCACCCAGTAAGCTGCCTCCAACGCCTGAGAACACTCGTCGATCACGAGCAGGTCGGACGGGATGGCTGGCACTGCCTCCTTGCGACTCTTTGCCATCCGGTCTGTAAGCTTGAGACTCTGCAGCGCCCCCATGGCTCCCGGCAATAATGTCTGAAATGATTCTGGCTCAGTGAATGCATCTTCTTCAGAGATCTCCTCCAGCTGCAGCTGGTACAAAAATGGGTTGCCAACTGGTGATATATCCTTCTCCTCTGAGCTGGGGATCAAAAGGCTGTTTGTCAGTGTACCCAGCACTACGCGCGCTTGTTTGAGCACCTTTTCTTGCACATCCCGTCGCTGCGCGCTTAATGCAGCGTCTTTTTTTGTTAAATCGTCAATTTTCATGAGGAAATGGCACTTGCAGTCCTCTTCCGGGTCGCTGGCGATGAACCTGTCAATATGTGCGTCCAAGGTGAACTGGTTCAGTGACTCCTTGACATGCGCTGGGTTACCAATCCGCACCAAGCCGTCACAACGAGCTGCCACCAACTGCTCTACCATGTTGTCCACGGCCGCATTGGACGGAGCACACGCGAGCACGCGCTGCCCCAGTCGCAGGTGCTGCAAGATCGTCTCGACCAAGACGGTGGTCTTGCCGCCGGTGCCGGGCGGGCCGTGAATGATGGCCAGCCTCGTCTGGAGCAGTGCAAATTCCACCGTCTGCCGCTGGGACTCGTTCAGGCGAGCGTCGATCAGCCGCAGCCGGCCGTCGGCTGCGGCGGCAGCCGCGGCGCCGGCGGCTCCAGCAGGCTCTCGGCGGACAGAGCGGCCTGCAGATGCTGCGCTGGCCCGGCCAGGCCCGACCGCAGCTGCTTAAGCGCCGCCTGCATCCGGCCAATTACATCGATGGGAGCTAGCGCCACGTCGACCAGCTGCCCCTGCTTCAGCTCTGGGTTCCGGCGGAAGAACAGCGTCAGCTCTGATTTGTTGAGCCGCAACACCACGGCGCACTTGGGGTCCGTGCACGCCGACTGATGGACACTATTTTGCTGGGCCGTCACAGTCACAGGATCCTTTACTTTTAAGTGGTGTTTGGGAAGGCGCGGTTCCATGTGTCCCGGACAACGCAATACTAGCTCGAGGCCGTGCCGTTTGCCGACAGCTTCGGAAGCTACGACAAGCGTGTCGAGGCCGTGCCGTTTGCCGACAGCTTCGGAAGCTACGACAAGCGTGATCGGATCCTGACGGTTTTTGTCGCGAATGATTTCTTCTGCTTTCTCAAGTTCGAGAAGACGCAGATGATGATCTACCAGCTTGGCACGGCTGGCATGTTCCATGGTCAGACTGATGCGAGAACCACTGACACATCAGGTGGCAGGTTGTGGTAACATGGCCTCTGTAGCCAGGTCCTTGGCACGTCTGTTATTCTTTCACCTGCAGAGCTCCAGCGCTGAAGCTTTGTTGCAGTGCCTGAAATCATGTGCAGAATCAGACAAACATTGTCACAAATGAATCAGACAAACACTGTCTATGATAGGCATTACCAGATGAAATTTACCAGGTTCACCTATGTTGGATTCATGCGCTCTACACGTATTTCACTTACCTCTGTTCTCATGCGGGGATTTCATTTGAAATCCAAACAAAGCGGGCTGGTTCGACCCCAGCTCTAAGGGCGGCCAACCTACTCGACCGAGCCACCTTTGCCAATGGCTTCATACGTGTCTGCCGTGCATCCATAATGCATTCGTGCTGTGCTCAAATTAGTTATGTAAAAAACTGGTACATAAGAATAGAGGTCGGAGCCTTTCGGATTTCTTTACCTCACTCCGCCCTAGGAGCATTTCTAATCTGCATACGAAATAGCCCTTTTCACAGCAGTGAATGGCGAAGGCTAAAAACCATACGGGCTACTGGCCCATTTTTTAACATGTGAGATTTGCTATTTTCGCCATGAATATGTAATAATAGGGGAAGCTGCCCAATTTTCGCCACCTTTTCGAAAAAGGACCATTGCCACTATGATCTGGCAAAAATTGTTTTATTTCTCACATGTCTTCTCTGGTCTTTTGACCACCAGAAAATCTGGGGATTTAGTACTTCAGTGTTCGCCTACTACTTTTTATTTCATTTCTAGTAACACGATGCAAAAGTCGCAATTAGGGTAACACTGCCATATTTGCGCCACGTGATGTTCCTAATTACACCACCGTAGAAATAATAGAGATTTCCAGGTATTTTGCACCGCCAAAGAGGATAATGAACCACTGTCATGTACATTATGAATAGTTCCACTTATTATTTTTTCTGCCGATTCTTGCCAGCAGGCGGGGAGAGGCGCGGATCCCGACAGAATGCCTGGAGTTGGCCCCATGGAAGTGGCTATACAGGCGCATCCGATGGGCTTGGAGTCCATACCCCTCTTGCGATGCAAAAATGTTTCGCTCTGATATCCGAAAATAAAACCGTTCTGCATTTCCTAAACGTCAAAGGAAGGCCGCCGAACGCACAAGGATTTTGGGGTTTCAGAAGGGTACACTCTTCGCCCTCTAGGGTCTATTTTATCATGTCAACTAGGAAGAGAATTCCTGCAGTGGCAGCCGAATCCCCAAGGGGGGAAGGGCACAACGAGGTCATCTGGCTCCTAAGGGCACAGTGAGTGCGGTGAACTGCGAGCTACCCGTCTAAAAGAATTGGCCCAAAGCAGAAAAACGTTTACCCGCAAGATTCATAGGAGGTCCTCATTCCAAGGGTGTCGCTGCGATTCTTGACCTGGTGCCTGCCTGCAAGACTTTGGGACGTTGACTACATGGTGACTGGGACCAGGGATGGCGGGAGGTTGAACGGGCTCCGTGGGATGTGGGGGAGGGCTGCGGGCTGCAGCCTTCCCAGGGAGGCTCTGGTGATGTTTCTACCTCATTCCCAAGGTGCCCTTCTGCAGCCTAAATCTCGTCCCCCCGTGGTACTCTACTTAAACGGGTCCCAGACACACACAAAGCACTGAAACAATCATCAGTCACTGTTACCTAGTTCTGACCCGATTGTGCTACTGGCGCAATACGGTCTCACAAATGGTGGCGCAAAAAGGGTAATGGCTGTACCACAGTAAAACTACCCGCGGATAAAAAAGACATGCGCTTATATCGCCTCTATTTGGTCAAATAGGAACCATAATTGTACAACGGAGGCATCGTAAAGGATCAGTTTTGCTTCACGACGTTGCACGCACAGTTACGCACGGGTAACAGTAGACAGAAAATTATTTCAAACTTGCACTGAAATTTTTCGGACCCATCACACGTCTGTACCGCTGCCAAGGAGGAAGAGGAAGGGATCAAATCTGAAGCCAAGCCGTCTCTGTCAGAAGAAAACCTTTATTTGGCAATCAGCTGTATCAATTAGAAGATAATGCGGGTGGCGCAATTAGCCAGGATGACGCTCATGGGGCAGCTTCCCCTACGCTGTAGAAACATTACCACATGCTTTATACGAATATAAAAGAAATCACGCTTATGGACTGTTTTTGTAAAAGGTTTCGGCTTTTAGTGCAGCTCTAGGTACAAATCAAACGGTCTTGAAACACGCCTAAACGAATGCGTCCATTGCGAGGGAACGGACGAACGCAGCGCCACAAAATTTTGCGTACCTTTTGCTTCATTATTTTTAATTTTTTTGCCACGTTTTTGACCTCAGCTCAAGTCAGGTGTCTGACCTAGGTTGGGTGAAGATCTACGTTGAAAAAAGTTTCGCGCCCTGTAACTTTTTGGGAAATGATGATACCACAAGATGCTTTCAGAAACCAGAGATCTTGATAGCTTCAAAAATCTGCTATCTTAGATTTTTTGGAAAGTTTTTGGTCACTGACTTAAAGCCAAACCCATTTGCATGACGTATCGTCGTTTTCTTTGGAAATCGACGGAATTTGTTACAACATGTGTAATATGAGGTGGTGCAGACATCCAATTGCCGTCAGTTGGCTAAGTACCAATAACCTCCAACTACTGACGTGAGGTCAGGTCAAGAATAATAGTTATAAGCCAAAATGCAACGCCGTCAGAATCAGCGATGAATGACTTGGAACGCATGGAAGATGACAAAACTGGCTATCTCAGCTGCGAATAACACCAAGAAGCTCAAAAGATTTAAAAAATGTTTTTTTTTTCAAATAGCAGGCTTTCGCGAATAAAGTTCTTTCATTTGTGTAGCATGACAACTTCTGAATGGCTCCAAAATTTAAGTGCCGGAAACCATCGTAAGAATCACTAGCATTAAGAAGCACCACTTTGCAAGGCGTATGTCGCAAAAATAAAAGAACGCTAAAAGTAGTTCTCCGTGCTGCGTTCGGCACCGGCACCCGTCGAGCTGTGGCGAGAAAATGGCTGCGTCTTTAACTCATCGTTTCCGCGTATATATCTAACAAATCAGAAAAATCGCACGTGTATCGGCATCTGCTTTTCATTGGTGTCTTTACCTATACTTTATTAATCACAGCGTTAGAGATTTAGGCCGTTTCTCGGTTTCATGTACTCGTCTATGAGAAAACATATATGGGGCGTAAATGGCTTACATATTATCCGAAACTAGAATTAGGCCAGTTTCGCGCTCTGTTCCTTATTTGTGACGAGTTTTCCAACGGTAGGCTTATTATTTTACCGCGCGACCAACCGTTCGTGAGTTAGGGGGGACACCCCCCAGTCGGGCGTGCATGGTACTAACTGCCAATCGGGAGCGGGTTAAATTAGCTGCTTTCGATAATGGTCTTCTGATAGTGATAATTGTAGAAAAAACATGCGAGTGATTGTCCCAGGAGCTAATCGTCCTCGCACAGCATTCGCCTTGCATTTTCTCGAAATGTACGCATATAGCGGTGTATTTTGCATAGATATACAATCGCATTAAATTTTAACCCAACCATCACGGATGGTATGGGTCCTTTCTCAGCTAGCTTTCCCTAAATGTTTTTGAACAGTTTAACTTCCGTTTCTGGAATTCACAGTACTGAAAACTTCCGTCGTATTTATTGCGCAAGCCATAGAGTCCACTGTGGCTTTTTTCGAGAGGACAAACATTTTCTTCATTATCTGTGGGGCTTTTTATATCCACAAGTCGTTACTTTGACATCCATGTTGCATGATACTGGCAGTAGCGTAACCATAGAACGGACAGTGGCAGAGACAGAGTTTCAGAAACGTAAGTTAAATTCCTCAAAAAGATTTAAGAAAAGCTAGCTGAGGGGGGGGGGGTCATACCACCCACGATAGTGGGTTGATTAATCCCACGATAGTGGAGTTAAAATTTAATACGATTGTATATCAATGCAAAGTGCACCGTTACATGCGCACGTTTGGGGAAAAATGCAAGGCGAATGCTGTGCAAGGACGATTAGCTCCTGCGGCAAATCGCTCGTAGGTTCTTCTAAAGTTATCACTATCAGAAGACCATTATCAAAAGCAGCTAATTGAACCAGCGCCCGATTGGCAGTTAGCGCCATGCACGCCCGACTGGGAGTTGACCCCCACAAACTCACGAGCGGTTGGTCGCACAACAAAAAATAAACTTACCGTTGGAAAGTTCGTGACAGATGCACATGCAGACAGAAAGGACAAATACTTCAGAAAGCCAAATGATGATGACGATACTGATCAAAGCGAGGAAGAAGTCGATTTAGCCGCTTCAGATAGGTATGGCCCTTACCTGTATGCAGAGGTATTAATATGTGACATGTGTTGACCATTGACCGCAAATGTTAACCGAAAGCCAAATGCTATTCAGAGCAGGATGACGATCGTAGCAGAACAGAAAAATAGGCTGTTTCAGTTAATACGTACAATGTTGTTCCTGCAGGCGTGCAGAGACAAAAGACAGGCCAGTGTTTGGCCATTGATTAAGTAAGCAGAGAAACAAAATAATTTGTGCTCATGCCTCGTAAGAGTTACCGATTCAACTGTATTCTTTATCCCAACTAGCCATTGGTCCGCCACACGCCGAAATCCCCACGTTACTGGTGCCTCATAGAAGCTTTGAAGCATGGCCACCTCGCAACAGATTCGTCAGGCAACTGTGTCCGACACTGAGCCCGTTTGCGCTCGGTGCTGTGCCCCCAGCCCCGAGCCAATCGATTCCAGCCGGGTTACGCCACACCGTGTCATATCAACACTGCTCACGTGTCAGACATCAACAATGGACGTTCTGATTGTCCCACTGCCAAATTGCACTGATGAACCGTGGTCTGCACCGCCGCCGCTCAGGAACTGATGTCTGCCTCCGTCAGACAGTAACCGGACCGTTACAGTGATGCTGCGGCCTTATCAACGTTGCCGTCAGAGCGAAGGATATGATGTTAGCCTGGCATTTGCAGACTTTCGACAGCTGCCGCGGGCAAACATCAGTGCGACCGGCAGACGTCATGCCCCCATCAGGGCACACGCCGTACTCAAACGCGCCTGCTGCAGCCCACCGCCGTCAGTTCGCTGCTGACGCGGCTCGTCAGCCTCGTGCTGTAATGCCAACCGCCGCGGCACCTGACAGCTGCTGCCGCATCCTGGCAGCCAGTTGCTCAATCTGTCATCTGTCAGCCGCTCCTGTTTCTCATCAACGGCTAACCTTTCAGTCAGTCTGCTGGCAGCCGCTGCTGCACTGTCATCGTGACCGCATCTATCAGTCGCTGACTGAACTGTCACCGGTCGACTCGAGCGCCAATGCGTTCGCCGCACCGGCCTGGCCCGGCCCTCAGTATGCTAGCTGCTATCTCTGTTATTGGCCTCCAAAAGGCGTCTTGGCCGCGCTGGCCCGGCCTGGGCTGGGGAGGCTCGGCCTGCTCACTTTGGTTTTTCCTAATGGAAATGGAAATAAGACTCAGATGGATGCTAATGGAAATAAGACTCAGACCCCCTTCCGCGTTATTCGGAAAAGTCGTACTGCGCTTAACAAAAATGAAATTAATGAAAACAAAACCTCTGAATATTGCAAATAATGGATAGTGAATAAAAAGTGGTGTGTGATAAGTCCTATTTTGTCACTGCATATAAAGGTACACAAAAATACGAGGTATTGGCTACAGGCTTTCTGCTACTTATCATTGTGTCATGTCATCTGTATTTACACACATCGTGATGTGTCACAATGTGCGTCAAATAAACTTATAATCCAGTCAGCTATTGATCTCTCCGATTCTGCATGTCTTACCTAAGATATTCTGAGCCTTGAAAGATGTACCACTGCAGGTAGTTTATCTGTTAACATGCTCCTTGCCTCACTACGGTTCTTATTGTTTATCACCAAAATCTTGAGTTTGGCAATGTAAGGCTTCTTTGAGAAAAGCTCCTTGTTCGCACGTTTTCAATTTTGCTAGCTGATCACACTCTTCGAACAGGCTTCAGCTGACTTCATCGTGCAAAGCACAGCTCATATCCTCTGTCCTCATGCTTACGCCTGCCTGCTGTTCCCGTCCATCGTCTGCATTACAATGCACCCGAGATCTGGACAATTTGCCATATCAGTGCGCCCCTCGGCGCCTTGGGCCATTGACCCTGCCACTGCTGGATTGGAGCCGCCGCGTTGACTGGGGACAACCCTCGGGCACCGTCGCCAGGAGGAACACCTTTTCCGCGGCAGCTCCCCCGTCCCCCGCCCCATCCCCACCGAGCTGCGGGAGGGGCGCAGGAAGCGACGCTAGCCGCCGGGGACTGCCAGGACCGCCGGCGTCCGACCGATGCACGCTCGGCAGCACTCGTGAATCGGGCGGAGGCGGCGGGTGGTGGATGGTGGATGGGGAGGTGGACGCAGAATGGCGGGTGGAGGATGCCCAGGAAAGAATCTGGGAAAGGTTTGTGCGACGGAGAGTGAACCATGGGGGAATGAAGAGGAATTGAACCAGACTAGAGATTTTTGGGGAAGTGAATGCACAGGATTTCAGACCATTCCTTTCCAGTCATCGTCATTAACTTAATGTTAAAGTCTCTGGACACTGAGAAGTCTAGACCCCAACCACCTTCCCTCGCGTAAGATCTCCAGCCATCGACCGAACTGTGCATCGTTATGCAAATTTTCAGTTATCTGGGCTTACCTGAACACTGAATCGCACGGACTTTGCAAATCACCTCTTACGGGCCTAGTATAGGTATCACCGTGCGTATTAGCCCAGGCCTAAGCCGTGGGTGTAGCTTGAAACGCAGGCCCTGATCCGACCCTTTCGGTTTTCGTCGCCAGCCAGGACCTCTATGCGATCGAGAGACCGAAAAATGTCCTAAAAAAGCGCAGTGCATTTCGCCGCTCACAGACAGTTTATTTCATGGTTAGAGATGACAACCTGAGCGATAAGAAGAGGACATAATGGACTCCTTTCACCACCAGTGGTGTAGCGCAACCATCGGTGCCCGTTCGATGCAGCCCATTGCTGATCTGCCCTGCGGGGCAGACATTGTGACTCGGCAGTTTCCCGGACTCAGCAGAAATTGGCTCAGCTCCCGATCTGCGCCATCCGGATAGCAGAAATCCCGAAAATCGGCGGCACTCTGCCATACCTGCTCCTCTTTGCCGTCAGCCGACGAACGAGGAGGGACTAGTGCGGTGGATCTACAGCTAGCACGCAACACGCTGAGCCGAGCAGAACGAAAAACGACAGCCGTCCCGCGTAGCCCGCGCTGCCAACCTATCGACAAAGTTTTATAACTCAATGCGATCCTGACGCGCGCCAAAGGGACCAAAAATGGCGCGCTAAGGCCAGTCGCTTAATGGATCGGAAAGAATTGCATCACGTGGCCTGCGACATTCGTTCGCAGCGGAAGAATGACTCCAGGTTTCAGCCAGACTTTTCAATCTCACTCAAACTGTACTGGAACTGGATAAAACTCGGACTTAGTATAGCTGTTCGCACGCACCTTCAGATATCAGTGTCATTGATTCGCGTTTCGAAAGGAAAAATATTTTCCTTTCATCTTCAGAATGCGTCACAAAAAAGAACAGCATGCATCGCGACGCTACACTTCTACGTCTTAACAAATACCGAAAAGATTATGCGTCCGAATGATAAAAGCACTTTCGTCATTGATACTTCCCGTCAGTGAAAATTCCGCACCGGGCTTCATCGGCAGGCTAGCTTAAAGTCATGTCTATCCAGTCCAAATGGTTTCAGTATAGTATTGCGGGTCACCTTGCAAGTGCAAGAAACATCCACGAGTTAATCTGAATAATCCGGCACCGCCTGGGGAGGGGGTGTCAAATAGGGTACCCCTCGTTTTTTCGTGAATAACTTCTGAGCCATTAGAAGCAGACCAACCAAACTCTCAGAGTTCATTCATCAATTAATGTTATATATTTTGACGTCAAACTATTTCCATGCTAGGTCAGGTCATGGAGAGCGCGTACGGAGATATGATGTCGTAAGTGAGCTCTTGCATGCATGTTTTCGCCTCTTCGGGTGGTGGCGCGAACATGCTTTGTTTTTTTAAAATAGTCGCGAATATAATGCTTGGATTATTTGGATTTAAATAGGACGCGGTCCCCAAAACGCAGAAATTTTACGTAATTCACCTCATATTTAACGCACAGGAAAACATATAATGTTTGCTTTTAGAACATATATATGATCACTATTGCGTATCTCTGCGAAATCGCCTATATCTAGTGTAGATCGCTTGGCTCAGGGGGCCATGGCCCCCATGCCCCCCTTGCCTACGTCCCTGACTGTGGGTGAAAGAGTAGTTGCCGGTGACCTTCCCCATCGTTCAAGTCTGACTGCGTCTCTTGGCAGGGTTTATCAAATATAACGTAACATCATGTTAGGTCACGTCATAAGTAGATGTCGAAACGAAATGAAATACAGCATTAACTATAACATCGTCCTGTATCAGCAGAGAGCAGCTACTGCTCTTAGTCAGAAAAAAATAATTATCTGTCCAGACTTGGTTTGACCTTGACTCCATAAAGAGCAGGCAGAACAGATTTAATTGTCACGAGATATCATTTCAGTTCTGCACTTGACACAACTCAGAGTCTCTGTGAGTAATTACTGCTCTTTGGCAGGAAGAGTAATGCAACTTTATCTGACCTGACCTGCACTGACCCTGACTGCATAAAAAGCAGACAATGCAAAATTGGTCATCAGAAGGCAGGCAGCCATCATTCGGTCATTTTTGTCACGTGGATCAAAACGGCCACTAGTAAGTACCGATCTTTGGCAGGTAAAGTAAGACCAGTAGTCGATCAACCTAACCTTGGTTGACCTTGCCCCCATATTTTTTTTCATATTTTGGCATGCCTCCGATGCAGAAGATCGTGACCTGACGTTTGATACCCAGCTGAAGAATTGAAGACTGGTACTGCCAATGATATGATGTACAAATCGGTGGCAGTTTTTTCCGACGTCGTGTTACGTGTTTTATGTGACCCCGTGACGTCATCAGTCACGTGAACAGGGATGACATAGAAATTGCAAGCATCGCTGGATCGCAAGATCGACCAGGGTCATCATCTGGTGGTAGACCGATTCAGATCCGACGGTTAAATGCTGAGATAACAGGAGGGGCCCTTTTTAACAACCCCAGGCGGTCGCGAGTACAGAAACATGCCAGGCGGTGCCGGCTTAACCCTATTCCCGGAGGACTAGACGGTATGGTCGATACCCGGCAGGGGGGTGGTTCGGCCCCCCTGAGATCTCGAGAACTACACATCCCATTTCATCGCAACAAACGGCAGTCGATTTGTTATGGAGTGATTCGATTTCGATATGGCGTGAACTATATTTTTATAAAAAGAAATTGTCAAAATTTTCAAAGGAGTGGATACGGGGGAAAAAAGGTCAAAATTAGGGACATTTTTGGACTTCTTATAACTCTATTGCTTATGGACCGATTTCGATGAAACTGACATGAATCGAGAGATTATGGATGGCACTTTTACCACTGGTGCACATATCTGGAATTTTGAGAAAATTCATGGGCGTTCACAGGGTTTCAAAGATAGGAGGATTAGTTTTTCAACAACTAAATGAACAAAAAAGGCAAAAACACCTTTTTTGGCTTCTGCTAGTCATGTTATGCTAAAGAAGTACAAATCACATTACAATGTTTGTATGATGTTAGCACAGGCGGTGCCAGGGACATGAAAAAGGGGGAACTGTCATGGTCACACGTTCTTCAGATCAACTTGTGACCTTTGACCTTAAATAACATCCAGTGACCTTGGAGCCACTTGGAATGATTTCGTATGCATTTAGTATTGTCTGTAAACGTTTTCAATCATTTGAATTCACTCTGTCAAAAATTTCATTTCATGGCTATTGTGATATAGGGTACGCGCACTGACATTTTATGTCATAGCTCCGCGACCCGACATGATATCAAGCTGAAACTTGATGCAAGAGTAGAGGGCACCTTTCTACGTCATATATATTCCGGGTTTGGCGTTTGAAAAAATAGCGCCGAAATTATAGTTATAACACCAAATTCTTACTTTTGACTTTCACTTGACCTTGTAAAGTGACCTAACATGAACAAAATTGTATCGGCATGTTGCCCAACTATTTTGTTATACATTCATATACGATTTCAAGTTCTATCTTAAAAAAAAAACTTTTTTTGGCAGACATATTCCTTTTACCCTCAACATGGCCCAAAATGGCCTGAGGTGCCTCCCAAAAACCTTGCCTGGCTCCGCCCCTGAGCAAAATAAAACTTTGAAATTTTGTCACGGCACGTAGAACGGATAGCTAGGAAACGTCACCAAGTTTTGTAAGCTGCGTCAAAAAGCCTGGAATTGGCATGCAAAAATTCCGAGGGGGGGCCGATTTAGTTCCCCTGCCGGGAAGAGGGTTATGTGCCGGTTTGTAATTTTGTACAAATAAGGCGTCATGTATGTACAGCCGTCTGTGGTCGCCGCAGGCCATGAGTATCGTGTTGCCAGTCACTGTATGTCTTGTCAGAGTTCCGTCATGCACCTGCCGTGAGTGCTGGGCAGGAGCACCGCCACGAAGGTGCACGGTAAGTCGTCTAGACAGAGACGTTGTACCACCAATGTAGCGCATGGAGCCTGCAGTTTTCGTGTGGGCATCAGGGTGCATCGTCAGTCACATTGCTGTGACCATCGTCGCTTGGTCATAGCAAAATTTTTGCATTCAAAAACCCTGAATGCGACCATCGTTCCCAGAAAAGTAAAAGGCTAAAATGCGACCGGGTCATTTTTATGACAGTCATGTACCGCAGTGCTCCAGCACGTCGTTGAAAAATTCGAAATTTTGCCCCTTTGATTATCCATACAATAGAGCACAAAATGGAATTTTGGGAACGACTGAAGGCATCGAATGGTGCATATGTCGTTCCAAACAGACTAATTATCTAAACTTATCGTTGAAGATACCGCAAACCCTGACCGGTAAGCATAAAACAATGGACGCATTTGCACACACCGCTTGGCCATTGTTCCGTTATAACAGCTGTCTGACCGCGACTCGGCAGTGAAAACGTGACACATTTCGCGCCACACTCCAGAAGCGCGGAGGATGTGGGTTTGGAGCTGCGGTCCATCACGTGCGATTTCGGCCCTAAAACCTGTGCTGTCGTTCGTCGCAGCAAAAGTTCTAACACTGGTCACGTCGACCGTGTCCGTCGATTGTTTGAGGTGCTAATAGCGACGCCCATTCGCTTACCTGTCAGCTGCATGCCAATAAGTTGAACAAGTGAATTTTTTCAGCTGGACAGTGTAACGTAAGGACCCAAGCCATTAACTGAGCCAGTGAGGAAATTTATGGCCGGTTCATTTGAAATGAAACCCATCATTATCTTCACGTCGGTGCACCGCTGTAAATCTCTGGTTTCAGGTCCGCCACTACGGTGCACGTACAGAACCAAAGATGAAGGATGACTTGATGGAACAGTTAAATAACACCCAGAAGCTTCTCTGAGAACTGGTGAATGGTGTCCACTGCGGGTACATTCTTTCGGACATTTTGGACAAAAAGAAATCGGGCCATTCAGTCACAGTCAATGGCAGACATAGGCGAAAAGAGTTCCACGCCTGCATGACAGTGCACGTGTCACAAACAGAGCCTAGAACCGCCAGAAGAGCTGGTGCAACTGGTGCATTGTCAGACATTGCGCCACTATTCGGCCCGAGGTAAAGCGGAAATTTTGGGCATCAATATGAACTTTAGAACTTCTTTGAAAGCATGGGAGTCAGTGGCAGCTGGGACTAAGAAAAACTGTAAAGCCATTACAGCGCCGGAACTGTTAATGTCCCCACCACGAGATTCTGTCGCCGACCATGTTCAACAATGACAACAAAGCGGTGCGAGGAAGGGCAGTGAAAGCTGTGCTAAGTGCCGACCAGCCACAACCCAGCAGCAGCACGGCGTTCACCCGTTTAAGATCTCCATCATCAATACTAAGCCTGCGAACCACACAGAACGAGCGACATCGAATGACAGAGCAGCTTTCGACCCTCGACTCACTGAAACGATGACAGACGATGACAGATGACAGACGATGACAGGCAACTGATCATCACCCCGCTAGACATCCCCTGACATCCCGTCCGTACTCAGACCGTGGAGCGAACCGTCCGGATAGTGAGAGAGGAGTTGGAAAAAAGTCATCGGAGAAAATGCCGGGGACGGACGGTCACGTTTGTGCGACACTCAAATATCGACGTTTTTGTCACGGCCATTCCGCAAGGCAGAGTTCACATTCGTGTGAAAAGGCTCAACGATGAGCAAAAATGTGCTGCTAATATCCTTCTTTGAAGCAGGTTACTGTTATTCAGCCCAAATCATCCCGACTTTTCGTGATACGTTTACGCTTTGATAGCAGTATATGAATAAATTACCCATCGAAATTGACACGATAAATCCACATCAACGGCTTTGGCACCAATGGTTGGATTTTCGTTTGTTGATTTAGAAAATACCTAATAATGTACAGCTAGAAAAACAGTTCACCTTTTGCTGAGTAAGGCAGACCGCTGACGAGTTTGCCATTAAATAGCAGCACGGTGTAACATGGAAAAATACAAATGGGTCCTGGCCAAATTTTTTCTTCCACTTTTCGAACACTGAAGAAGTGAATTCTATTTGACAGAAGCGTGCTCCGTGAAAATTTCACAATTACGAAGCGATTTTCACAACGAAGTTCGATAAAGATACACCCTAATGGGCACATTATTGATACACTACAGTGTTGTTTTTTTAAGGTGCTGCTGTGTCTTTTACTCAGGTTGCTTTTCTGAACAAGATTTGGAGTCGCTCTATTTGGTAATAAATGATGAGCTTAACACACGCACTGGTCAGTTTGGCCCCCTGAGGATTTTCCGAAATAAGTTCCAGATGGTGCGGTTAGATTTGGCAAACATCCAAAACTGAATAGCAGACATAGCGCTTCAAGCAAATTGTCAGTGTCTTTAAAGACCACGGAGCTAGAGCGGGTCAGTCAGGTCATGGTTTCCAGAGTTGGCCTTTTTCAGGGTAAACTTGAAGCTGTTGCCACAAATAAAGATGGACTTTGAAGTTTTGTGTGATTAAACAGGTAATTAACTTAACAAAATGACAAAAGCAGCTCAGCTGATCTGAAATCAGGTCACAAGGTTAACGTCAAAAACATAAATTATTTCCCAACGTAGAACTTCCGCTCTAACCATCTCAGCCCAAAAAAACTGTGCAAAAATAACAGACCACTATATCGTCTTCCACTGTATTAAGTTTCACGCCGATATCAGGCCAAGTCATGGAGAGGTGATCAAAATTGTCCTCATGCATATCCTTATTCTACAGACGCCAAACAATGTAACGCCGCCAGTTTCTAGTGACATGCCCAATTCAAGGCTAAAATGGAATAAATCAATAGCAGGTGATGACCGGACACACTCATATGGTTACTGTTCTTCAACATTATTGACCCTGGAGCGCATTTTCCGCAAAAAACTTGCTTTCCGGCGTTTATGTCGACGCTGATTTCGAATCCTGCGCCCCAAATTACTTACATATGGTGCACGTTCGGGTAAGCAGGTGTCAAGGAAACATGGATAAGATGGGTTGTGCCGCACCATGCCTGCGTACTGTTTTGAGGGAAAGGAAGAACACAAAGAGGTTTTTATCTATCAGTTCTAAGTATTTCATTTAGCGGCAAAATGATAACGGATGACGATAGCTGGTTTCGTAAAGCACATTTTCGCAATTTTCACCACAGGTCAGTTACCTAGGTTGGCCTCAGATGACCTTGGGCATCGCTTGTGGCAGCAATTTGAACTGTGAGGTGTTCTGAGGTGCCAAATTCTAACTGATCGTAATAATTTATCATGATAGGCCACAAACAAAGGATATGACACCGTGAAATTACAGCAAGAAGACTTAGGTTAAAGGAATATTTTAAGCATAAGCACTGGGCCAAAAGTCATTAATTATATATCATATAGTGCAAAGCGCGAACTTCGATTTTCTAAAAAAATCCAAAATAGGCCAGTTGTTACGTTTATGACGTTCTGTTACCCCTGAAAGTTCCACACAGATCCGTCCAAACGTAAAAAAAGTTATAAGGATTATAATTTTGTCGGAGATTAACCTCTTTGACCCAACTTCGGTCAGTAATTTGACCTGGCTAGAACTTTACATTTGCGCGCAAGGTGCAAGATGAATGAGAAAAGGGTATTGATAATTTCGCGGCGCTTTACGTTACCGTTTTTCGCGACGCTCGGAAAACCTCGACATTGTATTTATGTCCATAGCTGCGTAAACAGCACCAACGTGAAAGATATACAAACCATTCTGAAGTTCTGTGCGCGAGTGACCTCCGGGCGACGTAAATATGACTATGTCTATGGCATCATAAAATATACCTCTTTGTTGGCACACAAACTTGCTGGTATTCACCTCTTTCCCTCATGCACAACACCAAAACAATTCGTGTGCCATTTTCCGTCGTGTTTAACAAGCAATGTATATACTCACACACACACACATATATATATATATATATATATATATATGCATATATATATGTGCATATATATATATATATGTGTGTGTGTATATATATGCCTACATACAATAAGCATATATGTGCCATTATATCATTTTTTTCCCGAAATGTGAAACAGGAGAAATGTGGAGCAATGTTGTCGGTCAAAATAAAGTGGACTAAATCCTTTCAAAAATTCACATTTGCGGAGAGGTTTCGTTGTCGGGCTCTCGGCTCGATCCTCAATTATTTACACAAAATGACAGACGTGCTTGAATGTGTTTGCCCATGGCTTTACAGACACCGACCGTTGACTGTTTATCTCGTGTGTATATTTAGCGCCTTCTGTTGTACTGTCTTGTACTACCTGACCTGTGAATGTGTTCGTCGCACCTGTGGCTTGTGGTGGGACTGATTCGGCCAGCAGAACATCAGGGACAGTGTCGTTTCAGAACGGAGGATTAATCTGAGCCGAAATCCCTCTGAAGGTCTGCCAGTGGGTTAAGAGTTGTTTGAAGCTCCTAGCGATGCTTGAGATGCTTACGTGTCCCAAGGCCCGAAGACTGTCCACAACTTCATCTCAGGACGTATCTGGTATTCCGCCGTGTATCTATGAGTTTGTGAATGCATTAAAACGTTCTTTAATGTCTTCAGAGTACCTGTCTCATTCAATCGTCTGCAAGTTCCATTGCCGTGTGTTGGTGCATGTCGTAGGGAGCACATGAGGCCTTACTGTCTGTCAGGAGGTGCGCATGTAACCAAGGACGAGTCATGACAAGGCCCGGTGCGATTCTGGGCTGGCTGCTCGGTGGTGCACAACAAGAGTTGTGATGCGCCTGTCGAAGACAAAGATTCACCATGCACAGGATTAAAAAAGAGCGTCACTTCAAAACCTGGCAATCTCCCTCCCATTTTCAAGGAATCCCACGTCTGGCCTGGATTCGGCTGTCGATGAAGGCTGAATCTGCCGCCAGACGCGCTGCGGGCCACACCAGAGCTGCCCAGGATCGATGAAGCGCTGGCCGGGCAGCCGATGCCGCCCACTTGGACGCCACGTAACGATAAGACGACCAGCTCGAATTCGGCCCAGGTCCTCACTGAGCAGATCACGACTACCGCTCGGGAGATAACCGCACCGCGCGGCGCCTGGGATTGGACGCAGGCCTCACCAGCAGGCGGTGCTCTGCTCAGCGACCGATCGTCGACGCCGATACCTGAAGACTGACGCGGCGACTGCCTTGCTTCGCCACCCTATCGCGCGTCCCGCCATCTGAGAGCGGCCCGGCCAGCCCGGCCGTCCGTCCGCGACGGCCGGCGGAACGTCCCCTCCCCCCCCCACCTGCCCTCGGGCAGCCGCCCGGGAGACGAGCCAGGCGATGTCGGCGGACGCGAACGACGCAAAATACGCGCCGTCCAGATCGGGTGATTGGGCGCCGAATGCGGGGCTGGATAGCCGGCGGAAAATTTATCGCGTCCACTGACGGCGTGCGGCTTGAGCGCGCGCCAAGCTCGCCGCATTCGGCGCCGGCCTCCGCAGCAGGCGGCGAACCTCCAGCGAAAGCTATCGGTACTTCCGGTGCTGTCGTCAGTCCAGCACGCATGTGGCAATGATTTTTACGGATGCCCACTAGTGTAGGGATTTCCAGACCAGGACAGATATTGTTTAACCCTGTTCTCGGAGTGCTAGACGGTATGGTCGATTCCCGGCAGGGGGGTGGATTCGGCCCCCCCCGAGACCTCGAGAACTACTCGTCCGATTTCATCGCAACAAACGGCAATCGATTTGCCATGACGTGAACTACATTTCTGTAAAAAAATTCAAACTTTTGAAATGTATGGATACAGGGGGCAAAAATGTCAAAATCGGGGGTACTTTTGGACTTCTTATAACTTCGTTGTTTATCGACCGATTTCAATGAAACTGGCATGAATCGAGAGATTATGGATAGGGCTTTTACATGGGTACACAAATCTGAAATTGTGAGAAAATTCATGGGCATTTTCAGGGTTTCAAAAATAAGAGTATTAATTTTCTAACAGCTGGATGAACAAAAAAGGCAAAAACACTTTTTTGGCTTCTGCTAATCATGTTATGCTAAAGAAGTACAAATCGCATCACAGTGTTTGTATAATGTTAGCATAGGCGGTGCCAGGGACATGAAAAAGGGGGAACTGTCATGGTCACACGTTCTTCGGATCAACGTGTGATATTTGACCTCAAATGACCTGCAGTGACCTTGGGGTCACTTAGAATGATCTCGTGTGTATTTAATATCATCTGTAAACGTTTCAATCATTTGAATTCACTCTATTTCGAAAATTTCATTTTATGGCTATTGCGATATAGGGTAAACGCACTGACGTTTTAGGTCATAGCTCCGTGACCTGATATCAAGCTGAAACTTTATCCGGAAGTAGAGGGCACCGTTCTACGTCATATATATTCGGGGTTGGCATTAAAAAAACGGCGCCAAAATTATTGCAAAAAAACAAATTTTGACTTTTGACCTTGACCTGACCTTGTAGAGTTACCTCAGATGAACAAAATTACATCTGCACATTGCCCAACTATTTAGCTATACATCCATATAAAGTTTTAAGTTTTATCTTAAAAACTCTGTTTTTGGCAGACATTTTCCTTTTACCCTCAACATGGCCAAAAATGGCCTGAGGTGCCTCCCAAAAACGTTGCCTAGCTCCGCCCCTGAGCAAAATAGAGTTTTGAAATTTTGTCACAGCACGTAAAAAGAATAGCTAGGAAAAGTGACCAAGTTTCGTGAAGCTGCGTTAAAAAGCCTGGAATTGGCAAGCAAAAAACCCGAGGGGAGTGGATTCAGCCCCCCCTGCCGGGAATAGGGTTAAAGGAAGGAAAAACCATATCACCGGTAACCCTTAGAGTGCGTTCAAATAATATTGTCTGGTACAAGGACTTTGTAAACTATGAGTCCTTCAAGGACGCAGCCGGGATTTTCTAAAGAGGGGCCCGGAGCTCAGTTTGAACTGAAATCATACGAAAACCGCCTACCGGGAAGATGATGTGCAATGGTTTTCACAAAAAATGCGGGCCTAAGGGGGAGGGGGGCGCTCCCCTGGACCCCATTGGCTGTGCATGTGGGTACGTTGGTGATCGATTGCGCATAATGTGAAGTACGTACGTCACGGCTTCACAGATGAAACGTTTGCGCGAGGCGCGTGCAATAAGGCATCACTTCCTTACAACAAGTGAATTAAGGTTATGGACATATGCGAGGCGTATGCGGCAAATGTAATCACACAAAATTATGCCCATAAAGAGGAATGTCAAATATCGGGCGAAATTCTCTCCTTCCTGTGATCTGAGTGACCAAAAGGTGATCTGCGTGGGTTACGCCAGATATAACCCGATGCCAAAAGAAACGTGCTGCACGTTTTTTTGTGCCGTCGTTCTGTCTTTTTAGGAGAGAAGTGGGATGGAGGTGGTGGTCACCCCATCGCCTAGGATGTAATCTTTGCCCCCGGCGAGTCGATAGTCGGCGAGAAGAGTTTGCATATTACGTAGTTTTCCAATATTCCGCAAAATCACACTTACGGAACGTTTGAAAGAACTTAAATGCATAGTAAAGACCCAACATATCAAACCAACATCCGACGTATTGGTGCCACATGACATGCTTGGGGCTATTTCATGACTTTTGGAATGGGGTGAGAAGACGAAACATCGGTATTCAACCTCCTAAGTTTACTTGGCATATTTGTTCAGTAAAAGCAATAACAACATATAAAAAGTAGCACCCCGAGGGACATCCCCTCCGAATGCGCTCATAGTCCTTCTAAATACCAATACTTTTTTGGTGTTAATGCCGGCGCCATGTTGACCTACACGCCCTTGCAAGATGCGCAGTAAATCTGGGGCGCCAATGGGCCGAAATATATTCGCATTTTCGTCGATTCACACGGCATGACCTGGTAGCGTGTTTGTCCATAACCTCTCACAGGTCACCGACCGTGCCGCTGTCCGCCGCGAGCTCCGGGTCGCGCTGTGCCGAGAAGCCCACTGATATCACCGCACACGAGGTCTCGAGCACGCCGGGGACGGCCTCGGCCTCGTCGGCGGCGTTCACCGCCGCCGCATGGCTCAGGAACGCCATGTCCGACGTGTTGGACGTGGACGGCAGCACGCCGCTGCGCGCCAGCTGGTTGAGCGTCAGGTTGCGGCGGTGGCGGCGCCACTGGTGCAGCTTGCGCGCACAGACGCCCAGGCAGCCGAGCGCCAGGCCCGCCGCCGGCACGGCCATGGCGAAGACGCTGGCATAGTTCTTGCGGCGGCCGCGCATGTGGAAGAAGCCGGCGCCTCTGGTGGTGACCCGGAGGGAGGTCAGCCGGATGATGTAGTCCCCTCGCTGAAGGGCCAGCCGGAAGGTGTACTCCGTGGCCGGCTCCAGTTGGCTGAAGGTGAACGACTGCGTCTGCAGGCCGATGTTGCTGACGCGGTAGCTGGTGGCGTTGCTGCCGCCGGCCGGTGGCTCCTGCAGCAGCACGAAGGCGACCAGGCCGCCGTCGGCCACGCTCCAAGAGACGGTGACGAACGTGGACGTCACGGATACGGCCCGCAGCGCCACGCGCGGTCGCCGCACGAGCAGACGCACCGCGCGGCTCGCCGTGCCCAGCGCGTTGCTCGCCGCGCACGTGTAGACGCCGGCGTCGGCGGCGTGCAGGTAGAGCACAGTCAGCCGGCCGTGCAGGTGGCAGGCGCGCTCCAGGCAGGCGGACTCGGCCAGCCGCCGGCCGGACGGCAGCGACCACACCAGACTGGCCGCCGGCGCGCCGCCGCTGCCGCACTGGAAGTTGACGGACTCGCCCAGCGGCTCGGAGCGGTTCTCGGCGAAAAGCGGCAGCACGTGCGGCCGGCAGCGCGCCGGCAGTGCGGCCAGGCCCGGCGGTCGGCACACGGCGTCGACCGACACGTTAAGCGGCGCCGGCCGGCCGGCCGGCACGCGCAGCCAGCGCAGCGAGCAGTCGCAGCGCAGTCGGTTGCCGCGCACGTCCAGTTGCTGCACGGACGGCGGCACGGCCAGCCGGCTGAGCGTCAGCAGGCCGTTGTCGGACAGGTCCAGGTAGCGCAGGCCGGGCAGCCGACGGCCCATCTCCGGCTGCACGAAGTCGAGCCGCCGGTTGCGCGCCAACGTCAGCCGCTCCAGCAGCGGCATGTCGTCGACGGCGTGACGCGCCACGCGCCGCAGCGGCTCCGCCCGCCGCAGGCGCACCTCGCGCGCGCTGATCTTGTGCAGCGCGCGCGCGCCCAGCCGTTCGATCGGACACCCGTCCAGCGTCAGCCGGCCGACGAACTTGAGCGTCTTCAGCGCCAGGGTCGGCACGCGGCGGAATAAGTTGTCGGAGAGGTCGAGCGCGTCGGAGTGCAGGCCGCGCAGCGCGGCGCCGTCCAGCCGGCTCAGCCGGTTGCTGGAGAGATCCAGGCGCGTGAAGTTACGCGCGCCGGCGAACGCGCCGCCGGCCAGCCGCAGCAGCACGTTGTGCGACAGGTCGAGCTCGCGCAGCTCGGCCAGGTCGATCAGCGCGAAGCGCGTGAGCGCCGTGAGCAGGTTGCGCGACAGGTCGAGGCTGGCGAGCCGCGGCAGCACTAGCCCGGCGTCCGCCACGGCGCCGATTCGGTTGCGCGACAGATCGAGCCGGCGCAGCGCGGCGAAGCTGCGGAACGTATTGGCGGCGATGACGGTCAGCGCGTTGCCGCTGAGGTCGAGCTCGCGCAGCTGCGGCAGCCCGGCGCCCGTGCCACGCACGCTCTTGACGCCGGCGCTGCTGCAGTTGAGCACGAGCGCGCGCTTCAGCAGACCGAGGCGGGCCAGGTCGAGCCGGTCCAGCCGGTTGCCGTGCAGCAGCAGCTCGGTGGTGTTCTGCGAAAGGCCGGCCGGCGGCTCTGTGAGGTTGCGCGCCTCGCAGTGCGCCACGGAGCCGCGGTACTCGCAGGGGGTGGCCGCGCGGCAGGCCGCCAGCAGCGCCGCTAACAGCGCCGCCAGCAGCGGCATACTCAGGTCTCAGGCGCCGTGGCGCCGTGCCGCTTCATCAGACGAGCCCAGCGCGGCGCCGCCCTGGGAACGCACCGAATCAGAAGTTAATGGCGCGAGATACCCGCTCATGAAGCATTCATAACTCGTGGCTCGGCCCGCCCACAGGGAGCACTCGGAGAATGCTGTTAGCCCAGCTCGCCGGCCAAATGGAAAAGTTGGATCTTAGCAGCCACCCGTAAGACACGGCGCAGCGCAGGGGCCTTTGGATGTGCTCTAAATTTAGTTGGATCCATTTCAAGGCGCTCCACGATTCACACCCGTTTAAAGCGTTTCGTGAAATCCAGAGAACGTTATTTATCCTATTAAGTTTCGTTATGCTATGCTGAGCCTTTCGTTTTGACGAAAACTATCGGTATCGGTGTGATTTCTGGCTTAAAAACCATATTACCTGTAAAGTCCATCATTTTGAGCCGCAAGTGCGTTTGTAGAGGTGTGTCTGTATGCGTAAGCGCCGGCAAGAAGAAGAAAGGAAAATCATGAGTTGTTTTTAATATGAGTCCTATTATTGCCAATGACTGAAACTCGCCGTGTGGCACGCTTTAAACTACCGAGGGGCGGGCCCAGCCGATGATTAGCGAGGCGAATTCGATCCAGCAGTCTGTGGTCCAGACCTCTGAAAATAACGCCGAAAAGGTGTTTTTATCAGCCTCGTGAAAAATCTCGTCATTGTGCCACACATTAACTGGTCAAAATCGGTCTGGATCTCCGAAACGAACTTGTGTGCACAAACGAGTTGTTTTGCTACGTACTACAGAGAGACATGCAGCTAAATTAAGAAACGTATTCCTGCGTTAAACGGTTTCCTTTTGCCTCCACGGACGACCAACGACGCAAATCAAAATTTCTGATTGTACAGTGATTCAGCCCATTCATCACTTAATGAAGTGACGCAGACTATTCATCAGTTATCTACATATTACGCTTTGTCTAGTTTTGATTAATTGAAATCGTGGAACAAAATGGGCAAAATTCAAGGAGAAAGCCATATTTGGGGTCAGGTCAGTGGTTAGGTTCGGCCAGTGCGTACGCCGACTCAAAAACCCATGGCGGCACTCGTAGTTGGTTCCCACTCTTACGAATAACGTATCCTCTATCCGTATCAGACAGGGCCATTTTCCTTTGCTTGTAACGTGAACATGGTCTCGCAATCTGATTCCACGACTGAAAGGAAGTCACGCAACTTCTAACAGGCCACTGATTAAGTTCATTCATTCACGTCACACATTTAACCTAGCTGAAGAGCATAGCCTCGTAAGCCTCGTAAGATCTAAGATCACAGCCTTTTGGTCTGGAAAGGTCCCGAGATCTTTGATTCGCGACCCTGAAGTGAGTGTTGATCATCACACAACTCCTGACAAGCCAGACGATGTGAGGCGGACGTTATCAGTGGCTGATATAAGTCCAATGGAAACCAAGAGAAGGGTAAATTTAATACCTCGTCGGAACGTTTTTGTTATGAATGCTTTCTAGAGCTGACAATTCGTATGCAGTTTGGGATTTGAATCCTAGGGTGGGTAGATTCGGATTCGCATTTGAGATTCGAATAAATTCGAATAGCTCCAAATCTTTGTATCGTAATCTTTAAATCTTTTACGTTTTGTAGCTCCCACTTTCCAACCGATTTCATTGGTTGCTGGCTGTGACTGTCCTGAACGCTTCCGCCAGTGGCGCATTTCTAACTCGGCCAAAAAAATGGAGGGTGGTAATGGTACCAGTCTGTGTAGGTGTCAATACTGACATATACCTCTTGCATTTAGTTTAGTTTATTTATCAGAAGAAAATTTGGGATAAGGTTGTATTTAATACATATATTTCCATATTTCAATGATGGCTTTTAGGATTGGATTGTGCCTTTTAGAATTCAAATCCTGATTTTCAGGGGTCGAGTCCTCGTTTTCAGGATTCGCAAGATTCGAATCTATTCGAGTCTATTAGAATCCTGTGAATCCGAATCCACAGTTCTAGTACTTTTACAAGAAGAGTACAGCTCTGGAAACACTGATTCAGACTAAGTTTAAAAACGAAGTGAATGAACACAGCCGTACAATCGATTACAACCAGAGTGAGGAATGGTTACTCGACTGAATCTAATTTACAGATTGTAGACTGTAAAAACTGAGAAGCCAAATAGGCTACTCAGCTTGAAAACTGAGATAAACGAATCGAGATTTGTCTCATTTTCACCGGAGGCACAAATGGAATGGTTCCACATTCCAGAAGATCCCAGGCAGCTCCAGTTGCCATGCGGCACAGCCTACCATGTCGGTATATCTAGTGCTGCTATCTATCGGGTGCTAGTGAAGTTGAATCCGCGCAAACATGTATGCGTCAAAAGTATCCTAAAACTAGCATACAGCAAGCCGGCTCAGCGTCCTGCTAACGTAACTGACAGAACAAGACTTACGTATCATGCGCAGAATTTGTCTGATCGCCAAATTTAGTAGCGAATGATGAAAAAAAATGATATCTACAGAGCGAGGTTGTAAATATCTCGTCTGTGGTCGGGACAGAGTATCTACTATCAGTTCTTTTGATCTTGGTTTGCCCTCCCATGCCAACGACAAAAACGTTGCAAAAAAGTATGGTCTGACGACTGTTTTTATAGGCGTACAGACGCAGGAAGGGCGAGTGAGCATGGGGAAAGTGAGGGCGAAGGCAGGTGAAAAGTCCGATCCTTTCAGATAGCGTCATAAGGTGAATGCTGGAAGCTGAAGAAAAATAGTCAGACCATGGCTTTATACCAGCCTCCGTGCTCCTGCACCTTCGCCATCGATGGTACGATTTGTAAAAACGATTCCGAAACAATCCTGGTTTCATTTTCAAGAGGCACGTGGACTCCATACCGGGATGGCGCATAGTACCTTTTTTAATACCTTGAATAAAGTAGCAAATTAAGCATTGTATCTGCACATCTGCTTTACATTATGTCTGCATTATATATATTTGCATTTTTATATGCATTTACTCGTAATGCCTACGTGTACATTTATCTAACTGCGATAATATGATGCTTGCACTATAATTGCAAGCACCATGAAGCAAACTCATTTCCCCACACGAAGAATTCTTCCAAACATGCTGATCTAGTAGTGTGTCCATTTCTGCTCTGTGCAATCCAATAAAACTACGTTTTACTGGAGTTCATTTCACTCACGTAAGTGACGGAATCCCTCAAGGCCAGTTTCGGCGGCCAGCAATGTCGTCCTCGACTCTGTTAAGGACACTGCAGTTACTTTTGGTGTTCCCGACTGCTGCACCACCGGATGGCAGACTAAATTAGCGCCGTAATTCACGAGCTTTGTCCTGGATGTAATTTTCTTAGTTTGACTCAGCTTGGTTAATAGTAACTGCAAACTGGGCCTGGCCACGGCAAAACTTAATGACTTCTAAAAACCTATGTTTTCCAGCTGATACCTTTGATGCCGTTAACAAAAAGTGATCCTGAAATCTAAGCGTGAATCGATACAGTGCTCCCAACGTTATTCAGAAAAACATACGGCAGCATCGCAGAACCGGAGCAGCAAATGCACAACGAGCGCTCTCCATCTTATATCACGTTATTAGCCCTTCAGCAGGAAGTGGCCCTGTCACCGCGCGTCGGCGACCCCAGCATGAGGCCGGTCCCCTCGGCCCCCTCCGAGGCACGCCGGCGGACCGGCCGACACGCTGATGGGGCTCCGCGTTTCCCGGCCGGCACGAGCGGAGCGGGGAACGATCGATGGCTGGTCGGCACGAGAGACGGTGGCCGTCCCAGTGGTGACGCGTGACCGGGCCGTGGCCGGCGGAAAATGGCCGTCCTCCTCTGAGGCTGACGCGTACTGCACAGGCCGATGGCCACGCAGTGCCAGTGTCGAGCTGTAACGGTCGCGAAGATCGAACCGTTTTATTTTGTTGATCAAACGTGTTTTTGGAAGGGATACAAGCGTTTTAATGAGGTATCCATTCAGTTTTTGTTAGCGTTAAAAGAAAAGCAGTAAACCTCTGCGTCTATATGAAAAGCTAGTGTGGTGTGTAGTAGTATTTTTGGCAAATCTTTTAAAAACGGTCTTAGTTCATGGCTCTCTGTTTCTTTGTATGAGTATGGGGCTTTTACGAGTCTTTCTGTGTGCTCTTTGCCACGTATAATGTGAAGCCACCGTGACAGTGGTGGTATCTACACAAGGTGACTACAGATTTCTGAGGCTACTTATATACATGGCATTTCCCGACCTTAAGTAGGTAAATCCAGTTTTGCTTAATCCTATGGTTTTGGAGTAGGATGGATAAAGTTGCCGAAAAATACGTTGCTGGGGGGAGGGCTGATATTTCATGCCTCCGTTCTTAAAAGTTTTCACGAGTGTGGAAATATGACAAATATTCAACTTGAAAAATGAGCATGCATAACGCACGTTAACTTAAAATTGCCTCCCTCAGATTGTGTTTTCAAACTTCATTACGCAAGCCGAAAGCCCAAACGTTCCAGAAGATTGAAAGTTGACCAGAGATGCCCTTCACAAATCAATTTTGGTGCTGTTTCTCAGCCACATCGGATATTCAGCATTTGGTTCCACTTTTAAATGGATATTTAGGAATCTAGAGAAATCGCAGATATTCAGTACGATGGAACAAGGGAGGCTCTTCCAGAAAGCCCAAATTGGGTGGGCCAAATTTGCCCTCACATGAAAACGAGCGTAAATTGCGCTTTGCAGGGGCTCATCAGACTCCCACTTTTTCTCCGCCGTACAGCTCTGTAACTAAACAGCGCCGCGTTTAGTTACAGCGTCGTCAAACTTGTATGACCCTTAATACATCAGTTCTAAGCATTTCAGTGAAAAAATGCCAGGGTCATGCCAAAATGACAAAAAAAATAGATAAAGACATGATTTTTGACGTTTTACTTACATGTCTTTTTTCTGTCTTTTACTAACATGAATGTATATCAACCATGATCTCAGACAAGGTCATCGTGTGTCAAATTTTGGCATTGCGGTTTTTCAGACATGTTACCCAATTGCACCACAAAACTAGTTTTTATACTCCTTTCGAGATTTTCTGGCGGAAATGTGAATATTTGGAGGAATTTTATCGAAACTGATGGTGTCTGTGAAGTTTTGTACGTCATGTTGGGGATCCATATAACTGAGGCATATTTGACGCCTTAGTATCTCATGGCCCAGCTCGATAGTGTCATTGTTTCCCTCGGAGGGATATCTACTGGTATGCTATGCATATCATTACACGCACTTGAGGTTCAGAGTACCTGTAATCTTCGATTTGAAGGCAAAAATCGTCGCAAATGTCGTCTCCGTGATTCTCTGGTAACATGCTCGACTCATATCCGGTGTGCGTCTGCCGTGGGTTCGATACTCACAAGGAGCCAGCGCGTTTGACCTGAAGTGAAGCAAAGGTCAGCCAGGCCACGGGGCGGCCGTGTCGCGGCTTTGACGGGAGGTAAAAGATCCCTCAGCATTATCTGATCCGGCGCCTGGGACAAAATTCCTTCATATTTGGGTTTAATTGGGCAGCGGCGTCAAGGTCTGCACAGCAAGCTCTGCGTAGTATGGACTCTGAACTCAACGCCGTCTACTTCAGAGAGGTTCAAATTTTTAAAGACGGCGTTCCACAAATGGATCAAATGTTGGCCTTTGACTTGGTCCGTGACTTGAGATGCAACATTTACATGGAGAAATGTCCCTTGCCCCGAAATGCGTCGCCGGGGCCAGCTGAATGCTGTTTGAACCAGCTCATTGCTCCCTCAGTTGCCGAGTTTCCAATGGGACATCCGACGCCTCTTCCTCCCCCAGGTAAAGGAACCTGGCGACACGTCCCAGCTACTGGCCCCAGGGCTTGAAACAAAATGGTCATGGGGCACTTATTCTTCCGGATGCGGTTCATTGCCACGCAGGGGTAGTTTTTTATAGAGCAGCTGGGTGGTGAAGCATAGGAAGCGAGCTGTCTATGCCTGGGGCGGTTAGCTCGATGTTATGATAATGGTGTCTACTGGTGGCTAACTGCTGCATTTCGCGGTACTTGTCGTTTGGGATGTGATTTTATTGCTGTTATGACTGGGATCCGAACAGTCACGTGTGTGTGGTGTCTTGGTGTAGTCTGCCGTGTTTCACGTCCTCGTTTGTCATCATTTTTGTCCGTTTTGTCATCGTGTACGATCAACAGAAGTAAATCCTATTTTCATGGCGTTAATTTAGATCGGAATCCGCGCCGAGACTAAATCCACCCTCCCCCTCTCCCCAGCACATGAAAAATACAAGCCTTTGGCTTTTCCATAGTAGCTTAAAGACAATGGGATACAAATGTGTCAAGCTCAAAGTCACTTTAAATGTTATGGGCTCCAATCTAAAAGTTTGACTACGGTATTGTTTCACTTACTTCCAGGTAAGCTATTTCTTTCACAGATGTCATAAGAAATTCGGAAAGCCACCAAACACGTTAAGTTTGCAATAGCCACAAATTTCCTTTCAATGTCAAATACACTAAATGATTCTGCTCCTATGGTACCGAGGTGCTCAACAAACGTAAAATGAGCGGTTTCGTGATACAGGTATTTAATGCTCTATCGAATGAACTCATAATATGCCTACTTCTGGGGCGCAATGTTGCAAAACACCATTTAAGGAACACTGATATGCTTTAATTTTGTTTAATTTATCCGAATGAAATCAAATGACATCTAACAAGCAAACCATTTTGTGCTGCATCGCTTGCATTGTTATTCCATAGTTAGATATAAAATCATGTTTCAGAAGAAAAACTGATCACAAATGACGCTTTGAAAACACTGGGCTGATAAAGCAAATAATATCGATAAAACGAATGCATAAAACACTGAAAAGTCAAACTCAAGAAGGTTCAAAAACAAAAAAATTGTTGTAGAATTTGAGGTAACAACTGGGGCATTTCACGACAGATCGACCAGCAAAAACGCAAATGAGCACCATGCACCCAAGATTTTGATAAAAATATGTTTGCACTGTACTCATATGCCCTGAATCTAGCTGTGCAAATTTTAGCTCGATTTGGGCAAAGGTTATCAAGATATAGCCTCCGACGTTTTGGTGATGTAACAGTGCATGACTACATTTCACGGCTCATAACTCCACAAAAACTGGCCACCTGAAATGCGTTTTAAAAGGTACAGAAGCTGACTCGGTCGTTAAAAAGTTTTCGAGAACAGATGCAAGCCAAATCAGTCGCTCGCAGCACAGTGGACCAGCCTGGCCTGGCCAGCCAACCAGCCTGGCCAAGTCGATGGGGTGTGTTTACCCGGGGTGCGCAGACCGCCGCGCGATGATCATTAAATGTAAACTAATTGCTACTTCTCAGGTGAGGGTAAAAAAAGCACACCAGCACAGAGCGGTGGTTCTGGGGAATGGTTGCAAGTACTCCATGAGTTGAAAGCAGAGTTCGATCGGAGCGACGACTATCGTCGTCGTCGCTGGCAAAATTCCCACTCTTTCCCCATTTCTAACCGAGCTCACCAAAGCTTTTTTGAAACTAGTCAATACATGGTGAAGAAAAGCCGGAAAGAAAAAGAGGAGATTGTCATTCTCCCGCGGGTATCTAGACTCAATAAAGGAAAGCGGGTGAGTGTGGAAGCAAGGCGTCGTGTGGTTAAGTTCTTTGAGTCAGACGTGGTAAGCAAAATGTGCCCCGGGGTGAAAGATTATATTGTCGTTCGAAATGAAGGCAGCGTCAACAAGTAACTGCGGAAAAGTTTAATGCTGGGCGATCTCCGAAGAACTCATCGGTCGTACGGGGTCACCCGTGAGGATTTACTGGTTGAGTTTTCCTAATTTACTGTCCCTCGACCGAAGTACTTCGTGGTCGCAGGCAGCAGCGGTACGCACAATGTATGTGTGTTTGCATATCACCAAAAACGCCAAACTGAGGATAGCATCTCTCGGCTTCACAAATTTGACCTTCTATGACCTAACTGACCACGCTATCTGCAACACTGACAGGGACGATTTGGGAAAATTTTCTGGCCAGACCAAGTCAAAGCATATTTCAGCCAACCAAATATCATTGCATTCCGAAAACCCAAGGCGTGTCTTCAACGAGCTAAAAAAATCGGTGCCTACGGGAGAAGTGGTAGTTGTAGGCGATTTTTCGGAAAATTATTCCTTCATCGTACAGGACCGAACCCAGGGCTTACACTGGTGTGTCACCCAAGGCACGGTCCACCCATTCGTCGCCTGTTGGCTGGAGGATGGCACAGCAGTCCAACAAAGCTTCTGCTTGATATCCGATGAGGTAAAGCGTAATGCGGGCGTGGTTCATTCTTTACTTGAGCAGTTAGTCCCAACCCTGAAGGCTCAGGTCCCAGCTATGAACAAAATGCATACCATTTTGGGCCGATGTGCGGCTCTTTACAAAAACCGATTTCCCTTCGCCAACATTTGTTTTCATCACGACAATATCGGTTTCGACTGTAATTGACATTTCTTCGGGACGGCTCACGGAAAGAATGCCTGCGATGGGACCGGGGGGGGGACAATCAAGAGAGCTACAGCCAGAGAAAGTCTGACCCGTGCGTATCATAAAACACTGGACGGCACAAGCGATGTTCGAATTCCTTACCAACAAATTCATTTCAAGCATTCATTTCATTAAAGAGAGTCAATAGAAAGCATCATTAGCGTCACTTCAGCAGCGCTTTGCGAGGTCGGTCACAGCGAAAGGGACGGAAAATTTGCACACACGTTCTCCCGTTGATCAGTATACGATGACTGTACATGAGGTCTCATCAAAGAGTACAGGGTACACTGTGCTAGTGTGCAAGCCCACACATTCCGATAGAGCAGTGGGTGATGCTGATCTAGGGCAGCGTACCAGATCATGCGGCTGTGTTGAATGTTTGATAGATGTACTTTCGTCTGACAGACCACAGAGCAGCAGTTCCTTTTGTCAATGCTGTGTGATGCGTATGGAATACATAATAAACGGTGGAACAATAAAGCGTTTGTGAAAACCTGATTATCTTCCAGGAATTCTGCGTAACATAAATTGTTCTGGGAGGCTTCAGGACTCAAATTATTCCAAATCACATGCTGATTTCTGTGCTATTCTGGAGAATTAACTCGATAAGCAATAGTTTCACGGTCCGGCGTTAAAAAGGCTGAGGAAACAAACAGTTATCTACAAAAATGCGTCCATGTAAAGACAACCCATTAGTGCTGATTTTTAAAACAAAAATGCTGAAGTTCTTCACTTCCTTCGTATTAAGATTACGTAAAGTGACCTTAGGCCACGGGGCCACGAGGTCAAAATTCGAGACACTTAACATTGTAAATGGCCCCAAAACTATCTGGTTCAATGCAAATCCAGCAATGTATAGCTTTCACCGGTCAAATCATTCGTATTCGCGGTATAACCCATCAAACATAGGCCTTTGTCGCAAACTTCTGAAAACGCCCCAGGCTATAAGTCGATAACCTTTGCTCTGAGCGAACTGAAGGTTGCACAGGTGGATTCGGAACACGTCGCCACACCTGCCGGCACGGGGGCACTTGAGCCGGGCACGCCGCGCGCGGCCGCCACCTGGCCAGTGCCGCTCACCGATGGTCAGCGACGTCACGTCAGCAGAGGCGGCCGTCCGCCCGCGTCGGCGGGGCCTCTGGCGCCGCGGCCGGAAACGCCGACCGTCCGGCCAGCGCCGGATACGGCGGCAGAGTGAGCCGGCTTCCGCAGCGCCGACGGTCGGCGGACGCCGCGCCGACGAGCGGCGCCGGCGCCCGCTGACCCGACCTTGGCAGTGGCCTGAGGTCAGCAGGGGAAACAGTCCTGCCTGCCGACCCGACCCTGGCGGTGGCCTGAGGTCAGCAGGGGAGAGGGACCGCCCTGCCGACCCGACCATGGCAGTGACCTCGGCATGTGTTATTTATGCAATATTTCGAGGTTTCGTCCATTCGATTTCAAGTTTTCGACATGTTTTCTTTTTATCGTGCTATCGTGACATGTGCAAATCGGTGTCCATTAGTAAGGGAAGCTACCCAATTTGCACCATCTTTTCGAAAAAGGGGTACCATGATTATGAAATGGGAAAGTTGTCTTATTTCCTTCTCATATACCTTCTCTGGTCTTTGGACCGCCATAATCTCAGAAGCCTTAACACTTCAGTCTTTGCCTACTAGTTGGGTAATTATCTGTAAAATCGACACACCAAGGCTAATTTGAACACCCTCAAATCACGGAACCTGTTCAAAATTGCTGCACTAGGCTACCTGAGGCGCAGAATACGAATCTGACAATTCCAGATCGATCAGGTCAAGGGGTCAAAGTTATAGCTTGCGGCAATTTGAACTTTGCTCTTGACAGGGGTTGTTAAAAGTGCGTTTTTCTCCACCATCAAAAGTCGTAAACTAATAAACCCACGTACCTTCTGACTCCTTATGAAACGGGCTATACGATTCAGGTACTTGTTTGACATAAGGTCACGATTTCAGAAAATAACCCCGTGACCTTGGTCAGAGGTCACAAAATGACTTTTGACGGGGGCCAAAATAATTATTTTTGTTTCGTCATTATAAAGCCTCACGTATCTTCTCCACATCCCATTCATAAAAACTTCGGGTAAAAATCATCTTCAACCTCAAATCTTGTATGATAGTAGACCATGTTTGGGCTAAAATCGGTTCATTTCATGACTTTTGAGTGTCTACCGTTAACGGTATAAAACGGACGGTAATAACGGGACGGACGTCTTGTATGGAATAAATTGCAAAGTTTTCAATAAATACAAGGGTTGACCATGACCAGGGGTTAACCATGGGACTAAACCATGGGTTGAACACCTCTGTGGTGAGGAAAAGTGGCTGTAACGTTTAATCCCTACCCACAACCGATACGTCTTGCCAAAATGCAGGAACACAAAGCCTTTGGTCGTTTACAATGAACTACTTTCTTAGGACAGTGTACCGGCGCGAACACATAGCGAAAAGTTGAACTGCTTTACGCAGACAAGCATTTGAGAGTCTTTGTGCCACCGACCGACATTGGGTACGTTCCGTTTTCTTTACGACATCGAAACACACAAGACAGCTGGGCCAGTGGCGAACAAAGCACTGTGTACATACAAGGTGTACCATGCTCCCGCAATGCAAGCAAATGCGCAAACTTGAGCGTACCTGTACCTTTTAAAGAATGATTACTTCTTTACCACACATTTCGTCTGACCTACTTTGTCTTTGGACATGCAGTAGACCTGTACGTTGCTATCATCTACTGGTAAAAACCTGTGGTATTTTTTAGTGCCCTGGACGGTCCTAGATTTTTCTAGTTCTCTCTCTAGAAAGACTGTCTTTCATCCACCCTCTGAACGTCAGGTAGGGTGACATGGAAGAATCTGATGTTATCGCTGAAGTTCTCTACGCAGCACTTGTATATGTCAGCACTCGTCAGAATCTGACCAGAGGTCAGTCGTGTCAGGCTGGCACGCCCTGTGGCCCGTTTCACTGTGCCACCTATGCCATCGCAGACGTTTTTACCGTGAGAAGTTCCACTCGCCTGCGATGGCATAGTCCTCCTGTGATGGCACAGGTTCACGAAGTTGTATTTGTTTTCGTATTGCCCTGCGCATCCATCTGAGAAGTAATGTATTTTGCGAAGGCCAGAATGTTTTGAGATGATTAGGGGAAGAAGATGAAATAGGAACACTTGAAAGAGGACATTTCAGTGCTTAAAAACAGTCTTATATGAAGCAGAAGCTCTCCGGTTTTCGTGAGCAGTAGAGGACGAAGGGATGAACTGTGCATTGTGAACTATCCCAATGAAATCATTAGGCTGAGTCCTGGACTATAAAGGAATAGTGTTCAAAAAATCCTCCAACCAGCACAGCCTCATGCTCAGAGACTGGTTCCTTAACCCTATTCCCGGAGGGCTAGACGGTATGGTCGATTCCCAGCAGGGGAGGCCGATTCGGCCCCCCTGAGATCTCGAGAACTACTCGTCTGATTTCATCGCAACAAACGGCAATCGATTTGCCGTGATGTGGACTACATTTTTATAAAAAGAAATTTTCAAAATTTCGAAATTTGTGGAGACAGGGGGGCAGAAATGTCAAAATCAGGGGTACTTTTGGACTTCTTATAACTCCGTTGTTTATGGACCGATTTCGATGAAACTGGCATGAATCGAGAGGTTATAAATGGGGGTTTTACCATGAGTCCACAAATCTGAAATTTTCAGAAAATTCATGGGCGTTCACAGGGTTTCAAAAATAGGAGGATTAGTTTTCTCACAACTCAATGAACAAAAGAGGCAAACACCCTTTTTTGGCTTCTGCTACTCATGTCATGATAAAGAAGTACAAATCGCATTGCAATGTTTGTATAAGGTTGGCATAGGCGGTGCCAGGGACATGAAAAAGGGGAACTGTCATGGTCACACGTTCTTCAGATCAACTTGTGACCTTTGACCTTAAATGACCTCCAGTGACCTTTGGGTCACTTGGAATGATCTCATGTGCATTTAATATTATCTGTAAACGTTTTCAATCATTTGAATTCACTCTATTTCAAAAATTTCATTTTATGGCTATTGCGATATAGGGTACGTGCACTGACATTTTAGGTCATAGCTCCGTGACCCGACCTGATATCAAGCTGAAACTTGGTACATGAGTAGAAGGCACCCTTTTACGTCATATATACTCCGGGTTTGGCATTTGAAAAAAACGGCGCCGAAATTATTGCGAAAAAAACAAATTTTGACTTTTGACCTTGACCTGACCTTGTAAAATGACCTCAGATGAACAAAATTACATCTGCACATTGCCCAGCTATTTAGCTATATATTCATATAAAGTTTTAAGTTATATCTTAAAAACTCTGTTTTGGCCAGACATTTTCCTTTTACCCTCAACATGGCCAAAAATGGCCTGAGGTGCCTCCCAAAAACGTTGCCTGGCTCCGCCCCTGAGCAAAATAGAGTTTTGAAATTTTGTCACGGCACGTAGAAAGAATAGCTAGGAAAAGTGATCAAGTTTCGTTCAACTGCGTTAAAAAGCCTGGAATTGGCAAGCAAAAAACCCGAGGGGGCGGATTCAGCCCCCCCCCTGCCGGGAATAGGGTTAAGTTTCCTGAAATATGCAGCTTGACGATCAGCCACATGATGATGGGTAGTCAGGGGGACAATACTGCGGCTCAATGAGGTCAGGTGTTCGTCCAGCAGTTTTACTTTTGTTTCCAGGGTGCAGCGATCCGTTGAAACCCACTGCTGATAACTGATCTCATCAGGTGCAGAGACTCGAGATGCTCATGAACCCCTTGTTCTCCTGTACACCGCTCACTCTCGCCCATCTTGCACGCTCTGGTGCTGATGTCACAGGCAGCGCGCCGCATCAGACCTCTGTTGGTCAGAAGCGCAGCTGGAGCTTGGGGATGTGATGACGGGTGCATACGCAAACACAGTGAGTTTCACTGCTTCCAGCGAGCACGCAATTTCTGGAAAGCAGTTTCGCAAACGTTGAAAAACCGACCCGAGGATTCGAGGAGTCGTTTTTGAACATCAAGAAGATCTCTCGCAGGCTGCCCAGTCTCAGACGTTTTTGACTCTTTACCATCACGCTTTCACTGTTTCTAAATGACACATAGTCTCGCGTACCTGGGCAGACGTGACTGATGTTGTCTTGTTCATAGAAAGCTCTTACTTTCTGCTTTTCCTCCTCGCTTGTTATTTTACCTTTGCTTATCAGGGGTGCCGTAGGGAGGATGCCGTACATTTGCTGGAGTTTGCTGTTTTCCTTCATCATGTACATAGAGGCTCCGAAGAATTTTACTGTTTCGCATGCGGAAACTGGAAAGGTCTTAGTTATGGTACTTAGCGCTTTTACCCCCTTTCCAGCGCTACAGTGGATGTTGAAACCTCCGTATATGTTCCGTTTGTCATCAAATACTACGCCATTTATTCCATTCAGTGCGTCATCGCTCCTGTTATCCTCCGTTTTTATGCCGTTAACCGTATACGCTCAATAGTCATGAAATGACCCGATTTTAGCTCAGATAGCCGTCAAAGGTATATTGTGACCTCTGAACTAAAGTCACGGGGTAATTTTTTGGAATCGTGACCTAAGGTCATACAAGTACCTGAGTCGGAATGCCCGTTCCACAAAGAGTCAGAAAATATATGGGTTTATAAGTTACGACTTTTGATGGTGAAGAAAAACGCACTTTTAACAATCCTTGTCAAGAAGATTGCCGCAGGCTACAACTTTTGACCCCTTGACCTGATCGAACTAAAATTATCAGATTCGCCTTCTGCGCCCCACATAACCCCCTGGAATCATGCTCATCAAAATCGGTGACTTGAGGGTGTTCGGGGCGTGTCGATCTTACAGAGAATGGCCCGGTTGTTATTTAA
This sequence comes from Capitulum mitella, assembly GCA_030062745.1. Lineage (NCBI taxonomy): Eukaryota > Metazoa > Arthropoda > Thecostraca > Pollicipedomorpha > Pollicipedidae > Capitulum > Capitulum mitella. The sequence goes on along the minus strand of CP099846.1, from coordinate 29,140,308 downwards.
TTTCTAGCAAGACGTGGAAAAGGCACACTTAGGGCAAACCTGCCATATTTGCGCCACACGATGTGCGTAATCGCGCCACCACGGAAATGATATTGAGTTCAAGGTACTCTGCGGTGGCAAAAAGCATGACTAACCACTGTCTGGTATATTATAAACAGTTTCGCCTTTATTTTCTTTGTAAATACTTCAAAACAGGTGGAGAGAGGTGCTCAGATCCCGACAAGACGCTGGGCAGCCCCATCGAAGTGGCTAAATAGGCGCATCCGGTGGGTTTGGGGTCCATACTCCTCTTGTAATCCGAAAGTGTTTCCCTCTTAAACGTGAAAATAAAATAATCTTGTATTTCCTATATGTCAAAGTGAGGTCACCGAAATCAAAAGCGTTTTGGATATGAAAAGGGGTGCATCTCTCAGGATCGATTTTAGAATGTCAGTTAGGGAGTAAATTCCTGCAGTGGCAAGTAAATACGTGATGGGGAATGACACAGCGAGGTAACCTGGCTCCCAAAAGCACAGTGAGTGCGGTCAGCGGCGAGCCATCCCTCTAAATGAACTGGCTAGAATCTGAAACACATTTAGCCACAAGATCGACAGGAGACCCTCGTTCCTAAGTGTGTCGCCAGGCTTCTCGGCCTGGGGGCTGCCTGCGAGATTTGGGACGCTGATTACATGGTGAATGAGAAAAAATGATGTTTTAAGTTAGCTTCCGTGGGCAGGGGACGGCGAGGGCCGAAACGGTTCCGCAAGGGGAAGGGGATAGGGCTGAGGACAACAGCCTTTCCAGGAAGGCTCTGGCAACATTTCTACCTTACTCTCAACGTGTCTCCTCTGCAGCCGAAATACTGAAACAACCATCAGCACACCGTTTTTTTTCCCTGGTCCACGATGAAAGACCAGATCCTTATTTTCTTAAACACAAACTCGCAAATGACGTAATCCCATACCTTCGCGCAAGTCCTGTGGCTGATTGATTTCAGCTTTCGGAACCGAAACTGCGGTTTAAACGGTCTAGACAAATGTGTTTCATTTGACGACGATTTCTGCTTTCCTCAAGGAATGCCCCTCCTTGTTCTTTTAATCACGTGATGAAAAGAAAACCTTCCTCTCTTTTCAACTGCCCGCCATGTTTTTGATCCCTGCGTCAAATGCCTTATAGTTCACGGAGACACTTAATATGTAAATCTAATGCGCTCGGTTTGCTGGAAGGTGTTAGGGATCGGAGTGCGTGCTAAACAGAGCTTGTTGCAGAGACTCCGACCGTTCCTGTTGATCGTACATTTTCCAGGTAACCGCTTATCTCGTGGTGAGAGTTCAACGGATAGCGAAAGATACGACACGACCGTTTGGTAGTCAGCATGACCCTCTATTTCCCAGTGGCCAGTTGACCCACGGAACAGATGGCGCGTGTGGATTACGAAAAATGGAGTAATAATAATAATGATAACAGCAGCAAGAATAATAATCGTCATAAAAATAATAGTCATAACAATAATAATAATAATAATAATAATAATAATAATAATAATAATAATAATAATAATAATAATAATAATAATGATGATGATAATAATAATAATAATAATAATAATAGTAATGGACATATCATGTATGTGTTTGTTGTGCCAACTCGAATCCGTCTTGCTAGGACGGGAAGACCAGCACCAGCAGGCAGAGACCAGCCAAGCTACCGATCACGTCGAGCACGGTGAGCACGATCAGACATTAATGGTCTCTAGAACCAAAGTTGTTTCATTTGCTTTGACCCAGTAAGTCCTGGTTGTTTGTAGTTGGGTCTTCTCCGCAGCCTGCCTTTATTCGGGCCTACCTTCCTTTTCCACCTTTTCCCTAACGCTTGAATAAAGCCTAGAGAGGAAAATTTGTGTTTCATCCTTTCGTGACCTTTGTTTCTTTTCACCGCCCGCACTGCACCGAGATCAGACTTTTCATCTTTTTTTTATGGTCTATCCTCTACGAAAAGGAAGGGCTGATTTGGTCAAAATAAATCAAACAATAAAAGCAGCAATATCCTGTAGTCAAGAGGACTCCTGCAAATTATTTTCTGCAAACCATCTGCACTTCAGGGTGGTGTTTCTTCATGCATCATAACTTTTGTAACAGATGGCAGATTCTGGAGCAGTTCCACGTTGACAACATCGCCAACGGTGAATTCCCGCCACCATTTTAGTAAAAGGCACATTCGTAGCGTACTGTACCACTTGGATCTCATGCTCCACTTCGTTTTCTTAGACGGTTCAGAAGACGTCTTTGTTAACAAGTGCATCAGAGTATGAAAGTAGGGGCGGGTGACCGAGTGCGAAGTCGCTTTCAAAGTGGATGGAATACTACTGACATTGTCTGGCGAGTTGGTTCAAGGCCTGCGCTGACATCGCCGCAGAAATGCCGCGTAATTCGCCCATTGTATCCAGAAGAAACCATTCTCATTGCCGCAGATAGCTGCCTTCACAGTTTTCTGTCTTACTCTTGTGACATGAATAAAGACGACTTCGAAAAATCCTTGGTATCGCAAGCAGTGGCGGAGCACGTTCAGACAGGGCAGAGAGGGGGCACGGGCTATTTTATGGGCCGCTTCTTCCCTTGCATCGCCACAGGATTGATGTTGATGTTAACCCTTTTCCCGGAGGGCTAGACGGTATGGTCGATTTCCGGCAGGGGGGATTCGCCCCCCCCCGAGGTCTCGAGAACTACATATCCGATTTCATCGCAACAAACGGCAATCGATTTTCCACGACGTGAACTACATTTTTACTGAAAACAAAATCAAAATTTTGAAAGGTGTGGATACGGGGGGGGGGCAAAAATGTCAAAATTAGAGGTATTTTTGGACTTCTTATAACTCCGTTGTTTATGGACCAACGTCGATGAAACTAGCATGAATCGAAAGATTATGGATAGGACTTTTACCATTGGTACACACATCTGAACTTTTAAGAAAATTCATGGGCATTCACAGGGTTTCAAAAATAGGAGGATTAGTTTTTCAACAACTGAATGAACAAAAAAGACAAAAACACTTTTTTGGCTTCTGCTAGTCATGTTATGCTAAAGAAGTACAAATCGCATCACAACGTTTGTATAATGTTATCATAGGCGGTGCCAGGGACATAAAAAAGGGGGAACCGTTATGGTCATACGTCCTTCAGATCAACTTGTGACCTTTGGCCTCAAATGACCTCCAGTGACGTTGGAGTCACTTGGAATGATCTCGTGTGCATTTAATATTATCTGTAAACGTTTTCACTCACTTGAATTCACTCTATTTCAAAAATTCTATTTTATGGCTATTGCGATATAGGGTACGCGCACTGACATTTTAGGTCATAGCTCCGTGACCCGACCTGATATCAAGCTGAAACTTGGTACACAAGTAGAAGGCACCCTCTACATCATATGTATTCCGGGTTTGACATTTGAAAAAAAACAGCAGCGGAAATTATTGCAATAAAATCAAATTTTGACTTTTGACCTTGACCTGACCTTGTTAAGTGACCTCAGATGAACGAAATTACATCTGCACATTGGCCTACTAGTTAGCTATACATCTATATAAGGTTTTAAGTTCTTTCTTAAAAACTCTGTTTTTGGCAGACATTTTCCTTTTACTCTCAACATGGCCAAAAATGGCCTGAGGTGCCTCCCAAAAACGTTGCCTGGCTCCGCCCCGAAGCAAAATAGAATTTTGAAATTTTGTCACGGCACGAAGGAAAAATAACTATGAAAAGTTACCAAGTTTCGTGAAGCTGCGTTTTAACGCAACTTCACGAAACTTGGTGACTTTTCATAGCTATTTTTTCTACGTGCCGTGACAAAATTTCAAAATTCAAGCCTGGAATTGGCAAGTAAAAAACCCGAGGGGGCGGATTCAGCCCCCCTGCCGGGAATAGGGTTAAATTTCGCTAGCTAACTGGGGGGACCTTTGCCGCTGCTGCCTTCCCCCACGCGTCTGCCGCCAATGGTAACGTAAACGCACCCTCCCCCAAGGGTGTAACCACCGGGGTAGGACTGGGGACAAATCCTTTCCAATTTTGGCAAAATGGGCTTTTTTCTCAATGTTGAGTTGAAAATAGGATTTAGAGTTAGTTTGTCCCCCGAGTCATGATTTGCCGTCCTTGCAATATCTAAGGTCCTGAAAAGCTCCATGAGACATGATGGATAAATTAACAATAGAAGATGGTCGCCACGCGCGCATCGGGTTCTCGACAACAGCCGCATGTGCCGGGTTTTCTCACTTCTATGCAGGAAAGCGCAGTTTCTGCAGGCGTGCCCCATCGCTGTACATCTTGTTTCCATCGGATATGACCCGCCTGCCGGCAAATTGGTTTGCTCGCGCTTTAAAGAAATATCTTGTGATTCACTGACTGAATTGCTGCAGTTAGCATCGGTGTCTGATTATGTATTTGCTTGACCATGATTGAGGATCTGTGTGTTTGACGAACTTACCTGACTTGTCTGCTACAGACGCTGGGCATCATAGTCACGCTGTTGGTATGGACCACCCTAATAGCAAAACCAAATACGATACAAAACGATACCATACAAAGGTCCCATGGGTCTGCATGCTATCCAACTGAACCATGATTTCGTTTCTCCACTATCCCGAGTAGCCAAAAATCACTGGCTGCGTCACACGTCATATATGTAGGAAGGGCAAAGAGACAGGGGGCCATGGCCCACCTCCTACTTTTGAGGGATTTTAAATTAGCACTGTTGCAAAAACGCCTTTCTTCCCCCCACACATTTTTTCTGGACCTCCTACGCCCCTGTCACATGCGTATCAGAAAAGCTGCACTCGTGCGTGGCAGCCTACCTGGTCGGTCAGCTCAGCTGACTCCTGCCGCCTGGAGGCGACAGCTCCGCGCTGTCTCCTTGGAGCGGCAGGCGTCGCCGCCGTGCTGACGCAATCACGCCGCATCACCCGCAGGAGACGCTCTGTTGATCGCCGCCGGCGCGGCGGCCGCTCAGCCACTCGGCGGGCGGCCGACCACGCGCTGGCGGTGTCGACTTTCCGCTTCATCAGAGCGGCTTTGAGCGCGCCCGGCCGGCGACGGCTGCCCTGACGCGTCTGTCCGGCGCGGGCGGCGCCGGATACGTCCGTCAGCCCCGCCCCTCTTCCCCCCAGGCGTGCTGTGTGCGGCTGTCTACCGTGGATAGCGTCTGCTCCGACCTGGAACGGGAACCGTAGTCGGCGTTCATCCGCCGCAGGCGCCCCCCCCCCCCCGTTAACGGAATTTGATCGGATGGAGCCGTGCCAGGGCTGGTGGTACGGCTGGAATTGACTCGCCAATGAAGACGCGCCAGATCAAAGCTCTGGCTAAACACTGCGCGCGGCGTCAGATCTGAGGGAGTTCGATTCGCCGAGTGCCGATGAAAGGTGGAGGGAAAGATACCAGACAAACATATTATGAAACGTCAAACGCACGGCACCGGCAGATACATTGCCGGCCATTGCAACCATGTTCAACCGCAGGGACTGAAGGAAATTCGGCGGGTTCTGTATGTACTCTGATTAAACTAAATTAAATAAAATTAAACAAAAATGCAATTTGCGTTTCCGTCAGGTTAGATTACAGTAATTGCAGGACGTGTGGCGTTAATGCACCAGTACCAACCGGCGCCAGCGTCAGCTTGCAGGTGCGCAGACTTGAGTTGGATATTTTTGTTCGAATTGTTTACATTGCCTTTCGAAGGCATTTTAAGTTTCGTCTTCGAAACAAATCACTGCATGTGGACTAATGTATTCATACCCGTTAATCGATGGCGATTTTTAAAGGGAATGTTCTTTCACAGGAGCGTACCCAGGACCTTTGCACGAGGGATCAAGACCAAAATAAAAGTCCTTACAGTACTCTTACTATTTTATTGTTAACATAGGAACATTGACCAAGGTGCTATATACATTATCATGTAGTATTCTGACTAGTCATCACAGCATATCTCTGTTGTAGAATGTCCTACTATACAGCTCTATGTTTACTTCTGCTTAACAACATTGGCAATCACGTCATGATGTGATATTAAATGTTGCAACACCACACAAACCAACGAAATCCAAATCGCATGTTTATTGCATTGTTTTGAGTGATAACATACATTCGGTTCAGCTAAAATGCACCTATAAAACAATATAACAGCCCAAACAACACCAACAATTACCTCAGGCCTATTAAAAAGCCAAAGTCGCAACTTTCAGTTCCACTTATAATGAACTGATGTAGTACGTATATCCACACCATGGAATCAATGCCAAAAAGAATCATAACACCGCATTAAAACAGCACGGAATCTCCAGTCTAACTCGCCAATTTCCAGTATCCGTTTGCAGTAATGAAGGTCCACATATGCGCAAAACTTCCACGGCCTAAATATCGCACAGTTATAAGAAACCGCCAACGACACCTGCGCAGACGTTGTCTGCCACGCACAGTTCACTGAAAAAAATATGTTTGGATGACCGACAATAGTTAAAACTTATCAAATTCCATCCAATAGCTTACGACAAGCGCCTTTCCATTGAGATTCGTAAGCACGCCGGGGATCTGTGTCGTCACTGATCCACAGTGAGCGCGCAGTTGCTATGGCGATGTCGCCTCCCTGACATGGACCCAGTCAAATGGCGCACCTGGTAATTTCGAAAATACAGGTACGTTTCTTTTTTTTACCAATTCCTAAGGTAAAAAATAAAGATAGCTTAAAACAAAAAAGAGACTGTAAAAGACGTCAGCGCAATGTGATGTATAATGAATCCAGGATGTTGATTTAACAACGATTTGGATATGCAAAGTACGGCTACATGCGCTCCCAATTACCATCATATCTTCGTAACTAGTCAGAACATGCTTATCATGGAGCAGACATCGTGAGCAAGTGTTGACGATCGCATAAACCATGCCTCGCCACTCAACAAAGGGGGGGGGGGAGAGGAGCGGGCCATTGGCACCTGTGCCCTAGTAGCTCACTAACTGCACTCACCCACTCCTGAATTAGATCAGATGCACTTCATCTATACCTCTTTGTCTTTGTGATCTGTTCAGCTCTACCTTAATCTGATGTATAAGTTATCCCGATTGGCGATGGCTTTAATTACCTTCGTTGCTAAAAGGAAAGGGAGAGATGAAAAATGTGTACAGCTGAATTTCCTTCTCAGAGCCCATTCCCCAGATTAGGTTTTGCCATGTCGGTTGACACCACGCAAACGCTATCCACATTTGTTGCCCTTTTCTAATGTGAAGCGCCGGTGTGTTAAGGTCGTTCGTCAGCACGGCATTGTAACCAAGAGATGCCAAGAGAAGTGACGAAACCGGTTGATTTGTTTCTCAGCTGATGATTAATATTATTCATTATGCTCAACTGGGAAGTCAATGAAAGTGACGCAGCTGTAAAGCATAAGAACGCACAACACCGTCATGAACAGCATGGCGTCAGGGGCTCGGGTCAATAGACGTTTATTTAAAGCGTCAGTAAGTAATTTGGCATTAATTCCTCCTTATTATCCCCCTCCTCCTTATTAAATCCTCCTTTTATCAGTCGTCCTTGGGTTACCAGCCGTTCTGGTTTTTGGGAACATTGTTTTGGATCTTGACAACCTTCATGAAAGTTTTTTCACGCATATGATTATCAGTCAATACCATCAGATGTTGCATGCGTCAAAATAGAATCCGTTACACGTCCTTTCCGTCAGACACCGACGCCATTCAACTGCAGCAACCCCGAAATTATAGTTCGTTTACGGCATTCGTGACATTGCAGTAGACGTGTGATCGGAAGTTTAGTTGGGAGGGCCCTGGTCTGCTCGCGCTGGCCAGACGGGACACCTCTGTGCTAGCGATTTGGTCTGCCGGTCAGCTGCCACTCGGAACACGGAAAACCCTGTCCACCACAACACGGCCAAGTCGCATCGCTGACGACGCGCCAAAGTTTCGCCGGAAAATCACTCCCGACACGAAATTGCGTGACTGGACGAGAGAACCAAAGTCTGTCCAATAAGCAATACATAGCACGGACGGTTGTCATCTTAAACGCCGCCTTAGCGCACTATTCGGATCAAATTTATGTAAAAAAATGGAAAAGACACGCCGTATGCATCACGTGCTGGAACTGCAGATCCATGGACCTCTGCTGCGCGGCAATTGCTGCCGTCTTCTGTGCGTGCCAGCGGCCGCGGCCTGCGTCTTGTGGCGGAGTGACCAATGTTCTGCGCGTAAATCGGCTCGACAGTATCAATGCCGTGCCTGTCATCAGCAATTCCGTTCAGCCGCGTCAGCCTCCCGAGATGAACGCCATAATTCCGCGGTGAGTGGGGCATGATGACGTGATAATGCCAGATTACTAGTCCATCATTTCTCCTCTTCTGCAATTATCATAAATTACCTGGGCTTGACGATGTCTCCGTCCCATCTGGCAACAAGCCAGCTCGGAAAAGGGCTGGGTTACCGGGGAACGCTGCGGGGCCCGAGCCTGCGCAGGACGACAGGATTTTGCCCCGTCGCCCATCGGCGCTTTTATGTATTAATTCTTTAAGGAGGAAATACAGGTGAGGCACTGATGTTGGCTTTTCAGACTTTGCGAGCGACATAAGAGCTTTGTTTGTGCGCTCCAGGTAATTTCGAACCAGCTCAACCGAAAGAAAAAGTTTCACATACTTCAATGGGAACGTTCTAAATGAATATTAAAAGGTGGAGTGGAAAGCAAAACCCTACCTTTCCACTCTCTTCAAAGAACAAAATCAAAGGCATTTCAGTCACTCGCATTTTACTCATAGCACAGCAGACAACGCCACAGGAGGTAATTGTGTTTAACAATAAGGTTAGGTAAGCGCTTGTTTTGTAATTTTGAGACAAACTTCGAAGCTTCTCAGTTTTAATTTTCCCGCAAAGGGCTTCTAGACCACTGCACGAAACCCCGAGGTCTGTTGACCTCTGGAAGACCTCTGGAGGCCTCTGGAGCCGAGGTCTGTTGACCTCTGGAACAGGCAGCCACGGTCAGATTGCCACCCCGAGGCTTTCCACCGACCAATCCCATCTCCCTTTCTGTCCTGTCCTCTACTTCCCTCCGCCTCGGAGAGGCTCGGAGTCCAGGGCAGAACGCCGGCAGAGGCTCGGAGTCCAGGACAGGACGCCAGCAGAGGCTCGGAATCCAGGACAGGACGCCGGCAGAGGCTCGGAGTCCAGGACGGGACGCCGGCAGAGGCTCGGAGTCCAGGACGGGACGCCGGCAGAGGCTCGGAGTCCAGGATGGGACGCCGGCAGAGGCTCGGAGTCCAGGACAGGACGCCGGCAGAGGCTCGGAGTCCAGGACAGGACGCCGGCAGAGGCTCGGAGTCCAGGACAGGACGCCGGCAGAGGCTCGCAGTCCAGGACGGAACGCCGGCAGAGGCTCGGAGTCCAGGACGGGACGGCGGCCGCTGGCGGGCGAGCTGCGTCGGTGGCGTCGGCGGTCGGTGATCCGTCGGCTCCGCCATCGGATCGGACACGTGAGTTATGATCGGGCCAATAAATCGGACGCCGGGCCGCAACACCCGGGGGTGGCAGCCGCGGGAAGCTCGAGAAAAATGAGCCCGGTGCGGGCAACGGCCGGCCACTGCTGCCGTCCGCAGCGCTGTGTCGGTCCCCCGGCCGCTGCCATTGGCGAAACCCCGCGCAACCGGCCCTGTCAGCTCAGGGCGGGAGAGCCGGAAGCCCCCTGCGAAGCTTTCTGCCTCGTAGCTGAATGTGGTATCAGAGCTATGGACTGTTCTGGCGCTGGAGCCACACAACCTGCGCCAGTGGGCCCGTAACTCGTTGGTGGTCTGGACACGCTATTTTTCTGTGTCGCAAACAGGAATCACCAATGTTTCGCATTAGTTTGGGCTGATCAATGTTCGACCTGCAGCCATGCTTATTTATGTCCCCATAGTTAAACGCAATTTAGTTGGGTATTTGACGTATCAGTCTATCAACAATAATTCGACATACCGGAACGAAGCGTTTCACTTCTGTTATGCTGTTAAAACACACCACTACCAGTGGGCGTCAACAGATGCAGTTTCTTATCAACTTTTTCGGATAGATCTTGTCAAAAGACTCTGTCTTGACGAAGGGAGCGAGAGCTTGACGTCTTCACATGTCTTATTTTATCTCTGGGGCACTGTAAGAACGGGTTGATTCTAAGCAAATCCGATGAAAGCACCAACAGCGACAAGGAACAAACAACGTTTGTATGAACGCGAAGCCAATCAGCGCTTCTGTTTTTTTTTCGAAACCTGCTTCCCGGAGCCGTTCAATCAGAGTTAATTAAATCTTTCCACGTGACTGCACATGAATCAACATTTCCCTTACGTTACGAGCAAAGGAGGGTGGGAAAAACAACAGAAGTCGACGATTTGAGATGCATTGTTGCAAAAGCCAGTAATGTGGAAGTTAAATTTATACACCCCTATTCCGATTCTTTCTCAAAAAGCACGCATAAAGATATCACCCGAGCAATGTGTCTGTTTCCGTAAAAACATTGAGAGGCGAGGCATGCATGAATTTTACGCTGCGTGATGTGATGATTGGCCTATTTAAAAGCCCACTTTGGTGCTTTTCTCATTTAATCCTCGCCCATACGCGGTACTTATGCATCCTGTATGCAGGCGGCATGAAAGTTCTCTCCACAGCTTTTGTACCGCTAAGCATGCATGAGAAATTTGGCAAAATCAACGTAGAGTATGGCTCATTCCTCACACCTTATACATATGGTCGATTGCAACGAGAAGACACGAGTAAACCAAAATGCAGGTCTGCGCTTGATCCAAATTTGCGCACAGTTGTATCCCATTCTGACTTAAAGTTCACTGAGCCTGATCCTAATTGGACCCAAATTGGGTTTTTCTTAAATCAGAGTTTATTTCATTGCGATGAAAAGTTCGCTGACTGACTCGACGCATGGCTCAAACTGTTCTTTTTTAATAAGCAAAGTTGATCTTAAGCCCATGGGATGAGCAGCCCTTGGAGGAATGAAATTACTGGTTCTTGATACACTTACTGTCCTTTTTGTCCGTACGTCATCGTTCTATGTATCCGTATATGATTATAGAAATTGCATATTGGCGCTCTTGCAGACAGTCCAGCAATGGACTGAAATCGAAGTTCCTTTTAATAATTTGTCTATGTTCCAAATCATACGTCATTGGATAGGCTTGAGAGCGTTATGTTTCTGCAGAGAGCAACGTCGTCATTGCTGCATTCATCACGACGTCACAGTTCCCCAGGCAGTAAGGATTAATAAGATTCTAACAACTCTGAGGGGCTGCAGTCAGGGCCCAGAAAAATCCTCAAGGAGCCCGCTGATAAAATCTGAGGGCAGTACAACTTCCGTACTGGACTTGCACAAAGACACATGCCATTTCCTGACGCCATTTTATCAGGTAACAATACCACGCTGCGGAAAACATCAATAGACGCATTTTACTTCTCCTAATTACGGTTTTCTTCAATCTTTACAAAACTCACTTGCACTATCCTATACTTGTATTATTTGGTTTCTTCAGAACATATGGTTCATTGACTTGATGCGGCACGCGAACAGTCCAACTTTAAGCACCCGGACTTCGGGCACAACGCTTGCACTTTCCCAGGGTGCCGACTCGCTTTAAAATGCATTCTATCCGATCCGGGAGCTGAGGAAAAGAAGGGAAGTGCCGGCACAAGTCCCCAGGCCGTCACTCGCCTGCCCCAGGGGACGTCACTGAACAACAGCCTGCCACAACAGACGGCTTTCGGCGGACGCCCGCGCTAGGCCGGAACGGTTCGGCTAAGGAAGAGAGGCATCACCGACAGACCAGCCGAAAAACGAAAAACCCTTTTCTGGCAGTTTCCACCAATGCGGCGGTAACGGGCAGGGGTTTCTGCTTTGCCGCTTTTGGCGCGGTACCACGGCGAACAGGAGCAGCGTGAGTGTGGTAAGAGCTGGGAGTGCTGAATGGCATGTAAATTTGTGAGGCCATCTGAGGCTAGGTAAAGCTAGGGAAGGCAGCATTACGCCAGTTGTTCAGAGTTAACTTTGTTTGTGGAGACAGCCGAGTTGGTAGGCTGGGGACGATTCGCTGATGGCGCTCTTAGCGAGGGGAGCTTCCCTTTACAGGTGGTTTTGGCGAGTGGTTTTTGGCATACGTTTCACGACGGCACCCTGGCGTCGTCCTCAGTGCGGTGAACGACTGGAGGGTAGAAGCATTTTAGTTATCGAATGCTAAAATGTGCCAAGATTCGGATGAGATATGTGTACTCGGCGGAATGGTCGATACAGTGCTGACACAGATTTGTGAACACCCAAAGATGTCGGGTCCAGGCTCCCAGTAAGGATTTAGAGGGCAGCATGCCGTTACATTAATGGCAGGCCTACATCCCTACAGGTATTGTGCCAGCGGGCGACGGTCCAGAACATAAGGGACGGTAGCCTATACTTTCTGAAATACATAACATATAACAATTTCACTGTGTCACGAGATATGGTCTTAAGCCAGAGCGTCTCCGAGAACAAATCTGTGTATCAGGATCACAGAGCCGGAGAAGGAGCGGAGCGGGAGAGAGAGAGAGGGGGGAGGAGGGAGAGGATGGAGCAAAGCGGAGAAATACATATATGTAGAACGTTCATTAATAGCCATGATTTGGTTCCCGGCTGCGAATACTTTAAACGATGCGTTTCCATCTACATTACTACGCTGCCGACAGTTTATCTGTCTAAAGTAGGCGCAGAAGTGGGATGGTTTAAGTCGACCGGGACTGACTTTACTGAGCGGTACAAAAACATTGCGAGCGATCGCAACAGCACTTCAGCTTTCCTAATAGTCTTACGCGACCACCGAAAACACTGACTGGTAGGGGCCGAGCTACGACAAGCCGGCTGCAGAATACGGGAGGTCATCCCGCCCCATTTAACAGGACCGGCTTAAACAGCCTCGACATCAGTCGGCGTTTCAGCCCGCAGCAGCTTGGCGCGCCGGATGGACCTGTGCTTTCAGGCGCGGTGCAGGAGATGCCTCGTGCTCTCGGGCAAGCGCGGTTTAATTTCCGTCGGGGTATTTCGGAGCCGGCCGAATTCCCGCCACCTCCGGGCAGGCGCCGTCGAGATTGTTCGGATGCGCTAATGCAAGCGGTGCATTGGAGAGGACCGAATTCAATTAAGGCCTCCACGGAGGCCGCAGGTGCCGGCTGCGCTCCGTCCAGGAGCTGCCGCAGCTCCCTAGCTCCGGCTCGCCGTGTAACAAGGCCGGAACGTTACAGCCGCCGCCTCGCCGAGCGAGGGAGAGAGGCGCCTGCGGCCGTCCCGCTGGCTCGCTATCGAGCTGTCGGTCCGGACTGGCTGCCGGCCCTGCGATACCGCCTGCCTGAGCGGCGACCCTCGAGGGGGAGCTTCTTCAGCTGAGGAGATTATTCCGCATGCGGCCAGATGCCCGTAAGTCGTAACCGCCGGCGGTCGGTTATCGGAAACGAGAAGCGCAAACGCTGCTTCGGGTTTGGACGACTTCGACTTGCAAATTGTTTTCAACTTCAGAAAGCTACGCTTTTTTCCGGCTGCTTTTCCCCGGATATCTGCGGTGTCTTGTCAACGTGTCTGGGGGGGAGCCTGGACGGGATATTGATCCAAACGTTACGCGTATATAGCTCAAAGTTCTGGTCTTTCACAAAACGGACAAATGCAGTCGCTATCATTTGCCATCGGCGCCTGGGCGATCTCAGCGACAGGAACTTGAATAATGGCAACAACTCGCTTGTCACCGGAACACCTTTTCGTTTCCAGCTTTCGTCCTTTTTAGTTTTTTTTCGCCATAACTTCCGAACGACAAAAGATTCCCAAATTGTTTATCACCCCTTCCTGGACAACGAAGCTAGTTTTTGGCAAAAAAATGGTTGACCAGGCCACCTGGGTCAGGTTGCAAGACGCCATGCGCTGGATGACTGACGTGGCCTTCAGGCACTATTTGGGGCTGCGACTGCGGTATCCGTATTTGCCTTTGCACATGGTTTGCAATAAGCTAATGGGGATGACACATAGGCATATTGCGCAAGCCATGAATGAAGTCATGTAAGGTGAAAAGCGGCCACTTGTTTACACACAACACACACAAGGGAAACAAATTACGTTTTTGAGCTTCTCATTAACCGTAAAATTTCACACTAGTAACATACAAAAGGTCAAAAGCCAGGTCATTACCAGGCTTGGCCCTCTGATCTGGTTAACCTTGAGCCACTTTTTGCGCCACTGTGATTTACCGTCGTAAAATGAGTTCATTTGACGCTGTATATTGGCAACTCCAACCTTTCTTGGCCTGGTAATATGTTTCTGGAACGGTCGGCAACTAGTCCTCAAATCTACGACTTTGATCGGGCCTTTGACGTCATCATTGATTGTAAGCGGAGCCTGGACTCTCAAGGCAGGCAGGGGAGAGATGCTTTCTAAATCTGGGAATGGTCGATATTTCCCAGTCTGTGCCGCGTTAAACAGACAGAAGACCTCTTTTCCTTGGGGCAGGCATGCCGCATAGGTTTTCCTTGTTTCCCAAATCATATCTGCCTGAAGTTACAACCCATCTGAAGAACAAGTCTTATACGGAAAAGCAGTTACATTAACAGGCAAAAAAAAATTACGATGCATTTATTCTGACTGAGTACGGTTTTCAGACATTTGAAACCATTCTCTTACATAGTTCTGCTGAGTAGCCACCCTGTGCCAACTTTCTACACTGGGCCAGCGTAAGAAATGCGAGTGGCTTATCAATCCTGAATCAGTTCTTATAAACGCGAATTTCATGCGGATCTTACACAGGTTCAAAACACAACCCACAGTTCACATTCAAGCAGCGCTTGCAACATCTCGCCTTTCCAAAGTCCAGGCAATCTCCGACTAACTTGATAACTGGTCATACGACCAGCACGTACGATTCAGAGAGCACTTTCGGATCACTTGAGGCGATTGAAAATCACGTCTCTCGATCTCCGTTCTTTCCAAGCTATTTCGAGTGCAGCCACGTAGCTCATCTTTCGCCTGTCGCGCTCGCTCTCAGGCCACTTAGCTTGATTGCAGGCCATTCACTCGGATTCAGGTCCCGTTTTATTAACCTTCTTCTCGGGAGCGAACGAAGCGCGCACCACTAAGCCCGAGCATCCCGCATCGTTTCCAAGGCCCTCTAAAATAATAAAAGGTGCCTTCGGAAGCTTAGCCATCCAGGAAGGAAGCGGATCTCACAAAGAAACGCGCAATCAAGGTGATTTTCTATTGAGTCGTTCCTTCATAATGCATGCCTTAAAACAATGCGCCTAGTGGCATACATTTTTAATATGTGGCCTTTTCATTTTGGATAGAGATCTTTTAGAGCTTCCTAAATTTTGCGGGAGGCGCATTGGTTGATGAAATATTCGAGGTAATATCAGTCTAATGAAAATCTCAACCGAATGAATAGTCTTGGTGTCGTAAAATTCCACTCCATATGAAAATACCCACGACGTTGCCCGAGCGTTTTTAAATGAGCTTTTACGCATAGTGCAATGATATCGATTCCGCATGTACCGCTCAAAGTTGGCAACAGAATCTCCAGACACCAGAATTTCAGTTGTTAATCATTCAACTTTGATTTTCGGACTTAGATCAAAAAAGTCCCTGGCCAGACAACATTACCAACGGCAGCTCCGGAGGAAACGTTACTAGACGCTACACAATTGTGGGCTCTTTCTGTGGCATGACGCATCGGCCGACAACGTAATGGAGAATAGGAGACACAGTCCGAGGAGGTGTTTGCAATATTGTTGGCATCCTGCCACAA
This sequence comes from Capitulum mitella, assembly GCA_030062745.1. Classification (NCBI taxonomy): domain Eukaryota; kingdom Metazoa; phylum Arthropoda; class Thecostraca; order Pollicipedomorpha; family Pollicipedidae; genus Capitulum; species Capitulum mitella. Next base: position 29,124,516 of record CP099846.1, on the reverse strand, counting down.
AGGTCCTATCCGAAAAGAAAATGAGAAGGAAGCCCGGGTAAATTGGTTCGTGGTAGCCTTATCAAATATGATTCCCAGTCACGTTGCGACGCTCTGGCTAAAATTGAATTCGAGACAATATGGCGCGCGAGGGGAGCCTTAAAACGCATTCGACGATAGTTTCCATGTATTACCCCTCGGGCGTCGGCCTGTGTGGTATCCACGGGACGAGAAGCTCTCGAGTAGGTATTTTCCTTTTTTTGTGGATGGAAGATCTGTGGCCGGCAGCACAACGCGGTTAGAAATTTAAGTAGGTGATCTGAGTTGAAACGTATATTTGCTGCTGTGTCGAAGTCCCAGGAAGAGTGAATTGTTAAAATAGACCATTGCCTGTTTCCGCATGTGCACTTCCCGTGACGAGAAAATCGCGTAAAGTTGCAGTTGTAAATGACTGATGACTGATGCAATCCGTAGCTGATCATGTTGATGCGACATGGCGTGAGGCGCGGCTGAACACCTGAAACTGACTCACCGTGTCAGCACAGAGTGCTGACGATGTTTGCCACCGCACGGAAGCCACCATACAATGACAGGGGCCAGTTTTCCAACCCGTCCGCGCCCCATTCTGGTCTGCGGCTACGTCTGGATCCGCCACCGCTACCGAGGCGAAGCTGATTTCCGCCGTCTTTTTCGCGCGTTTTTTTCCGCGTCCGCCGCGCCGCCGGCGGACGCACGCGGTTTTTCTTCCCGCCATTTCCGAAACGTTCCGTTTCGAATGGTCGTCGTTAACCCGGACCGGCCTCGCACCTGACCGACATGAAATCAGGGGCCGCCGTTCTGGGCGAGTTCACACTGGACAACGCCGTTTCTTCTGATCTGAGGAAAAACAAAAAATAAGTGGCGCAACGCTGGGCAGTTCTTACAACAGAGATGTTCGTTAAATGTGACATCATGCAGCATTTTTTCGTGGTGGGGAAGACTGTAGAGTGAAAACCATCTGTCCTCATGTCGAAGACAGGAAGTCGCTGCATTTTTTACTTACGGTCGCATGGTTATCTCACACACTGAAACGGACAACGTATCAATGTGCTGGAAGTGCATGCATTTATTTATTGCCCTCACATCCATACACCGACAAGGCAGCCTGGATGTCATAATGATCAGGTTTCAGCGCAAATGGCTCACGTGACGTCTTTTTCCAAAGGTCGCTGATGGTGACGATCCTCGCGTGGCAAGGCAGTTGACGCCTCCGAAACCCACGTCAGTCGGCTGCCTGATCCAGACCCAGACGCCAGTCCGGAGCCGAGTGCGGGCGAGAGGTCTTCACGACACGACCGCTGTCCCAATGGATCCGGCCGACCGCGACTGATGAAGATTGATCCATTGCCGGTCGGAGCAGCATCCCGGCCACAGCGCTGCGAGAGACAGGTGAGAGGGAAGAGAGCGAGGGAGAGAGTGTGTGAGAGAGAGAGGGGGAAAGAGGGAATGAGAGGAAGAGATGGAGTCGACAGAGAGAGCAAGAGGGAGGAAGGCAGAGGAGAAAGAAAGAAAGGGAGAGGGAGAGAGGCCTCCTACACTTCGCGCTGTACACTCCACTCAGCAACGACTGTCGGCTGATCTCTGCCGGCTGGCGACTGACGGCGGTGACACATCTCTCGGAAACGGATCTATCGGGCTACGCATGATCCAGCGACGCCCTGGAGGACTGGCTACTCCTCTCACCTGGCTACCCCGCTTTCAGACACGGTCTGCGACAAATGACTTGAGCTCAGTTCAGCTGAGACGCACCCATCTCGCTTGGGTCTCGTTATGAACGGTAACTTCACTACTTACTTGCGCCGTTTTGGAGGACGAATTGACTAGGTGAGTCACGATAGCCAGTTCTGACGCACGAAACTCGAAGCCGTGTACCGCGGAGCCGGTAGCTGTTTGACGGTCCTGTCGAGGGGCAGCAAACCAGCGGTGGCGCCACTCAACGTCGGCAGCGGCAGACGGCGAGAGCTTAAAGTTTGTCGGCTGGGGCACGAGATGTTTGATCAATAATGGTTCCCTCTCGGCCAGCGAACAACGCACCAGAAAGCAATTCATGTTTACATGCTTCATCGCACGAGCAGTAAGCGATCAAGTGATTGAACGGCAAACGGGCTCAATGCAATTTGATTATTTTCGCACGCTCTGTTTTTTCCTCTCGCCATCGCAAGCGTATAACATCGACGAGAAACTTTTTTGATTATTGTCCTTTAGGACCCTGACTCCATCAGCTGTACCGACTGCAAATAACAAAAGTTAGCATATTAGCTTGAAGTCAATTTTAAGTTGGTTGTGGCTTCACCAAAGTTGCCTGATCCTGGCCCCGTGGTCTCGCTTCTTTTCCGCCACGAACCCAACAACCTGCAGGGGACTTGTTACACTTTGCAGTCGGAAATTCACTGCACCTTTCGGACGACCACGCTTTTACTAAGACGCGGTCATTGAAAAAGGGAGACTGCTTGCAAAATTGTGCGGGGTGAAATCGAAGTACTTGGCTCGGCTTTTCCCAGCCTTGCGGTTAATATTTCTCTTTTGTATTCTACCCAAATTGTGAAAGTATTCTGCCTTAGATAGATTTAAGAAGATAGGATGGATCTTCTTAGATATTACAAGAACGACGTTCAAAATGAGACAGACCTTTTTCATGATCACTTAAACTCTGGAGTCCTTGACATAATCGGCTGTAATGCTAGTGGTGGTACTAATGGAAGAGACGACGAGAAGTGGGCCCAGCTCTTAATCTCTCAAAGGAAGAAAGTTCTTGAGAGAAATGGTCCGCCTCACGTGCGTTTTGAACTGTGGTAGCCAAATTGTAGCCTGTAGTCTTGGAAGCCAGTATGTACTGTACACTTAAATCTCAAAACTCCATGCTTGTGGAGGCTCAGAGCGGAAAACCGGGGAAAAAACGGACCAGTCCATTTCGACCGTGTTTTATTTACGACTGATACGTGCAGTCACCACCGAGCAGAGAACGTTCGCGTTCATCGTCCGGCGAGGCTCTTGTCGCGCCATGCGGGCGCGTGACTACATAGCGCAAAATTTAAATAGTTATATTTCCTGAAGCTTCTATGCATTTTTTTCTAGGAAACCAATTTTCTAAAACGTTATCGGCCACATTTTCTCAATTCACGATGGAACATATTCGTGGTTCTGATCAAGTAAGCAGAAAAACGCCGCTTACATTTGGTAGTTTGGTTGAAAGATAGCATACTGCTTTTTTATCTTGTCGACGCCTTTGAATAATATCTGTGTTGTTCCACCGGGGCTCTTCTTGTGAGCTGCATGCAATCAGACAGTTACGGACACACAAATACACGCGCACACACTACGTATACGTCAAAGGTTTCATTTTTCAGCATCATCGCGGGACAGTCTTGACCATACGCATGCTTTTGGGCGCCGAATGACCCTGCAGTCGGTGCGCCCCTAAGCCCCAATAACCAACCAACCAACTTGACCATACGCATGCTGTCGCGCTCCCAAGATGGCGTTTGTGCACGCACAAGAGCTTTTCCTCGGACCCGGTGAATTAAAGGACTTCCGGTGACCCGAAGCGAAGTCCGTGACCTCAGAAAATGAAATCGGACCTCAGGGGCTATTTTAAGGCGGACCAAGCCTCGCTACCCATAACCGCGACGTTGGACGGTACAGCGTTCACCCCGCGAGAAGGTGAACACTTCCCCAATCCCATCTCCTGGGTAAGAGCCACTCGAAGAAAAGCCGGCCCCCTATCGGTGGATATTAAGACTAAATATTGTTCCTCGCAGAATCCCTCCGCCATACCGCGGCGTCGCCTCTTGTTTATCATCGTTCAGTCCATAGCTCTGGATCTTTGGAGATTTATCATGGCAAACGGACATCACTCATTAATTAATGACCGTCTTTGTCAATTTGCGCCGAAGTTCGGTGATCCGCACCAGGTGTATATTTCTCACAAGTTCTCTCCAAAGTTTGCGAAATTAATGGCTCTTCCACGCCTGCAGCAGAGGGTTTCCATTCGTTGCTGATCAATATTTCACAGCTTCCTCCCCGGCAACAGCGCATTAGCCGTGACGGAATCCTGAGGTCGGGAACTAGAAATGACGCAAATTAGCATTCCTCGCCACTGAACCCAAATAGGCATTAGCTAGTAGATAGGCCTAAGGAGCTGCACTCCAATTTGCTTTATTATCCAAATTGCCCAATTTGCTCTTTGTTAGATCTTGGATGATGGCTATTTTAACTTGGTGATAACTTAACAGTGGGCAAAGGGGAACAAACAGCATAAGCAATGGAAAACCCACAGCTTTGCTGACAATTGGCTCCAGTACAACAAACTGTTGGCAATGTGAGAGGAAACCCTCTTTGTATTTTTTTCTTTTTTGCCGACGAGCAGAACAATCCCAAGCAGAAATGTGCCACTCATAATCCAGATTTCATTCTCCCGGAAAATTGTCTTATTTTTGGCGAATCTCCGGATTTTTTGTAGGTTTGCTTTTTGCTGTGCTAAGCAAAGTGTACACATTTTCAGAACGCGCAATGTCGAACACGTTTAGAGCGGGAGCTAGAAAAACCGTTTTCATTCATTTCTTTCTGTACATCATCACGCGCAATTTCAGTTCCCCGAAACTATGGACGCCAGCTGGCTCCTGTCCAATCCCTCCACCCTTTCACCACCCTTTGTCTGCATAGCAAGGCGAACCCAACATTGTTGTATCTCTGTGTGCGTTTACTAGGGGGACTTCATGGACGAACGTTGAAGTATGAGACTCTGCCAAAGTGCAGTGAGCAAAACAGTCTTCTATTCTTCGTTTCATTCACTGTCCTGAGGCTTGGTAGCCAAAACACCTGGGGCAGAAACATTTTTAATGCATTTCTTAAGGATACTTTTCTGTATTTACGATGGATATGCCCCTCAGTAGGTAGCTGGCGGGTCCATTTAACCCTATTTCTGTACGGACGGCTTAAGAAGCCCCACTTTTAATTTTTGCTCGCCATTTCCAGAGTTTTTGAGAAGGCGTCGCCACATTTCGCGGCTTTTCCTATCTATTCTTTTCGCGTGTTGTGTTCAATTTTCGTAATGTTACTTTGCCCAGGAGCGGAGTCAGTTTTGAGAGGCACCTCACGTGACTTTTGCCACTGTCGAGGACAAAAAAAAATGCCTTCCAAAAATACGCTTTTTGAGATGCGACTTAACAATTTATGCGATTATATAGACGAATAAAAATATGATAAATAATTATGATAAGTAATCCAAACAGACAGAGAACTGGGCAAACACACAAATATTTTCGTTAACGTGAGATAACTTCGCAAGGAGGTGAAAGTCAAAAAGGCGAAAATTGATTTTGTGTTGATATACTTGACGGTAATTTTCAAAATGTCAAGAATCTGAATGCATTTGACTTAGCTTGGTGTTCTCTGCTTGTATTTTGAACCTCAGGCTGGTATCAGTTACTCAGCTATGGCCCAAAATGTCCGCGCGCGTGTCTTAAATCACGACGGTCTGAAACAGGGCTTTCAGAAATAAAGTCGATTAAAATTACTGAAGTCATTTTCCAACACTATGAAATGAATCAAAGGTCATCCCATGTGATTTTAGCGAAAAACGTCGGTTTTTTTACTGTTGATTGTGGCAATAGGTATGCATAAATGGCAGATTGCGGGCATGAAATCGGTTCAGGATGGTTGTCCAAATGCGAACAGGTCACTTTAAAGTCGTTAATGACCTTTTGAGGATCATAGGAGGCAAATGACCTAAGACGATTTTTTTCGACCTTGAAACAAGTTTTGGCACCAAATTTGATAATGGAGACGATGTTAAGTTTATTTGGCTCCAAATGTGTCCTCCGGAAAATCGATTTCCAGTCCCCAAGCATAATCGATTTCTAGTCCTCAAGCATATAGTTTGACCTTGCCTAGAAGACCACTGGTTGACCTCATGGGGTCAAACCGCTGGATGTCTTGGGCACACAGCTGTCGATTGGTTTTTGACCCGTGGTGCTGGCTTAACTGGGGGCCGAATGGCGAGATGGTGCCAACCCCCTTGCTCCCTTCGTCACCTGTGCGTGTGAAAATCCCTCCCGTCCGGCGAGGGTAAAACAATGTAGTTTACATCGTGGTGAACCGATTGCCGCTGCTCGCGATGAAATCGGACGGAGATTTCTGGAGATCTTAGGAGTGGGGGACAAATAAGCTCCGTACCACACGAAAATGTGTCCAGGTGTTATGGGTACGGGAGTAGGGTTAATGGGTAGGCAGGTGTCCCCTTCCATGCCCGAGTGGTCCAACTACGTTATATATCACATCTCAGCATGTATGCAGAAACATCCAGACGGTTCAAACCTCTGCACGTTTTTTTAACGCCGTGATTATTAGAAGCAGGGTAACCGGCGTGAATTTTCCGTACCTTCGGCAATGATCGTAATAGAAACGTTCATCTATAAGCAGATGAATGCAGAAATGGAGGGAGGTAACAAGGAGAAAGGATTAGAGTGGGGGAAAGGCAAACTCACGCTGTCGATCGAGGCTATGGCGCTTTGGCGAGAACATATCCGCCAAAGCCTCGCAAACGTAAATGCGTAACGGAACCGGGCATTCTGAAAAGCTGTGCTCGAGCAAGCAGCCCGCCGAACTGTACCACATCACCAATGCAGGACGGAAAAAATTTCCCTTCTCCAGCAGCGGGTTTCCCACTGGCGAACAAAGGCCCAGGAGCGAGCCACCACTGGCTGTTGCCGAATCCCAGTTACGCTCGACACCGCAACAGGCCCCACTGTCGATCATCAGCCCCGGCCGGCGACCCCGCGTCCGCCATCTCGCTCATCAGAGGAGCCGCCAGCGCCGCGGACCGGAAATTACGTGGCAGCGGGCCGTCGGCCCGGCAGCGAGCCCCTGCTCACGCACGCACCCGCGTGTGTGCAGATGCAAAACAGAGCCGAGAACTCGGACATGTTTTGGATTCGAACATTCGGACGGGATACATTGCAATATTCGGATCCAATGTTCGGATTTTTTTGACGTTTGTGCCATTTCGTCCCAATGGGTATGATCCGTTAGAAATATGTTAAAATCAGACAGATTCACAGTTGCGTGAACAAACTGCAGGACATCGTAGCTGCGGCCGGCGCCGAACATTGGGTGGACGGCCTATCGGGACGCCGAGCATTGGGTGGCGAGCATGGCATGGCGGCCTGGCGCTGCCGAGGCAGGGAGGGGCATGACGTCAACGGCGAGGGCGCTCTGATTGGCAGTCATGCTGCTGTGGAACCACGGGTTCAAACCGTTAAAGAGAGTGTGTCTAGTCAAATATCGAATTTTAGCTGTATGCGTGCGATGAAAGAGGACACTGGCCTGAACCACCACGTATCATTCGTTTTCCACAAATCGCCTTCGTTGACTTACCCCGGCCAAATATTTACCGATATTTGACATTATTCCGGCACCGTGCGGTCAGCACAGTTTTATCGGTTTAAGTCCAGCTCCTTTTCGCCATTAAGTGGGACCGATAGCACGGGTAACATATCGTTAGCCCCAGCGAATCATTTTTTGAGTTACGAGTTCGTCAGCAATGACAGCAAACTGTGCCCAGCGAATCATCTTTCGAGTTGCGGGCTGATCGGCGACGACAGCAGATTGTGAACACATCAAGCTCAGCAGGAGGCCGAGGCCTTATAGAGATATGTTGGTAAAAACGTGCCTGCCGAAAGGAGTTTTGACTCTCTGATTGCGAAGGTTTTGTTGAATAATTTTTTTGCCGACATTCTCCACCCCTGTGTACATGCCCCTACCGAGGTTATGTAATTGTTTATCTAACCTCGTAAGTATTTTGCTACATGATAAATATCCAGGAGCTTCAGAGAGCTACGGGCGGTCATGATTAGTGTTGTCGGAATCCAAATTCGGGCTTTCAAAATTTTCCAATATCCTAGATTGGAAGTTGGTTGGATAAAGCATGCATTTTTCTGTAAAAGTTGCATGGCTTATTTCAAGTCAGCTACCAAAAAGGTGAAAGTTGAATGTTTTATAATATCCTAAATGTAAACTTGGCTCCATGCAACATACACAAGTGACATTTTGATACTGTTATTCACTGCCATGACTGGCTAAGTTTGCCCCTCGCCAAACTGAGAAATATGTTGGAATTTCCTCAGACTTGGATCTTGGGCAGTAGTCCTAGTCAAAGATTTCTTGGGGCACGGAGAGCACGGATAGAGAATTTTCATCAATGCTCCGTCATAGGTTGTAAGTTCTTTCTTCTTTGGCTTCTGCAAATTGTTGTTTGGAATGATATGGATGGTTGCATTGTTAATGTTTGTGTTCTCTAACCTGGCACCACACTTATGTAACTCAACAGTGATACTTTTCCTTCTTGTTCATTCTTGTATGTCACTTGGGCATTAGCTCTGTTGTTGTTTTCCTTCATAGTGAATATTTGAATCTGATTTTGAAACCAGTGCAAATAGTCAAGCCTGGCTGATGGGTGTCTGAGCAAAAAATTGACATGCAGTATAATGGCTGCCATTTTGTTGATTGCTGACTGGCAAACGTAAAACTGACAGCAGCCCATTTGCCATTATGGCATATCAACCTCCCAGTCATCACTTGGCAATTAATAAAAAGGCATGCACCAAATTGCTTGTTGATTTTTTGTCATAGAACCTGACTGATGTCTAGATTAAACCTGTTCAAGCAAAAAGCAGCAATGATGCAGTCACGCATACAATTGTGAGTTAATGTTGTGCGTATATATTAATCATGCCCACCGGTTAATGATGGGCAGACAATAGGTATTTACATGGGACACTAGCATCATCAAAATAATGGTGGCTATTTGTTTGTTGAACATTTGAACATCGCTACCCATATCATTAACCCTGCTGCAAGAAATACATAACTGTGCAGATCCAACCATAAATGGTAAAGTATGTGTCAAAAGAATTAGCCTGGTTTTAGGGGATGGCTAATGTTGTCCTTGGGCTAAATAACACTGTCATGAGGCGAGAGGTTACTGGATTAATCAAATGGCATTTGGCCTCCCGGGCATTAACGGAAATAAACTGTCCCCAGTAGCCCTATCAGAGGCTGTAATGCATGCATGATGTCTGTATTTCAATATGAAGAACATCAAAAATAATGTTGTTTGCACAACAGTACTCTATTGATGCCATCATCAGTTACCGCCAACATGTTGCAAACCTTGTGGGTGTGTTGCACAAGTGTGATACCAGTTCAGAGATTAGCGAAAACGCTTCAGTTTACTTTTGGTGACAACTGGTAAGGTGCAGATAAGCCTATTGGCTAACTGTCGATGCCATCAGAATAGTTCAAATCTGAAATCAACTTGTGGGTGTACCTACTAACAGGTGACAGTAGTTTTAACACGGCTATCTAGAATCCAGCTGACATCTGACATGTTGTATCATGTTCGTTTTACAATCACATTCTGAGCATGTGACAGCAATGCCTGCTGGAATCAACAGTTTATTGCACTTTGCTGCTTACAGGCTACACGCTGTCATTCTGACAGGCGGTGCATTATTCAAATATAATCTGGTCAGTCATCACACATGCCTACAACCAATGGCTGTTTACAGGTTAGTCACTGTGCACAGCCGGGCAAAGAGAAAGGTCGCCCTGTGACAAGAACGAGTTCCAAAGGGCTACCCGGTCGTTATGGAGATGCTCCGGCTGATGGTGGCTTTCAGGAAAGAGGTTTCCATCTCTCGCCCACGTCCGAAGTTCTCCGATTGCCCACGACGCCTGCATTCCTATGTAAACCCTGGTGCCCGACCATCGGCAAAGGACATCAGCTCGTTCAGGGAGCAACGTGAAGCCCATCGGCGATATCATTGAGACGGTCGCCGTCGCCATCGAGTCGCCGAGAAATCTGCACACCCGGAGAGGCCGGCACCACCGCCGAGCTCGCTGAGGGATCGGTACATCCAACGCGGCAAGCGCCGCCGCCGAGCTCGCCAAGGAGTTTGCGTATCCGGAGCGGCTAGCGCCGCCGCAACGGGCCGAGCAATTGCTGCTGCCCGCGTCACCGCGGTACTGGCCAGGGAGTGCGGATCCGGCGTCGCCGGCGCCGCCGCGGAGCGCGCAAAGGGGTCTGCGCGACGGGAGCGGTCGGCGCCGTGAATGAATCGGTGCACCCAGCGCCGCCGGCGCCAACGGCGAGCTGGCCGAAGAGTCTGTGCAGCCGGTGCGGCTGACGCCGCCGCAGGGCGCCGAGCAGTTGGCGCTGCCCGCACCGCTGCCGAACTGTCCGAGGTGTCGGCGTATCCGGCGTCGCCAGTGCTGCCGCGGAGTGCGCAGAGGAGTCGGCGCGACCGGAGCGGCCGGCGCCGTAAACGAGTCGGTACATCAGGTTGCCGCCGGCGCCGCCAGCTCCGGCGGCAACCTGACCGAGGAGTCGGCACATCGGGAGCTGCCGGCGCCGCCGAGGAGTCTGCGCATCCGGAGCGGCCGGCTTGGAGTAGTCCGGGAAGAATTCTGCTTGTTTTGTGGGTAGGATTAGCCATTTTCCTTGCTCAGCACACCCTCCCCAACATATTTTGCGAAACTACGCCCCACCTAGAACAAAGAAATGAGAAAACATCAGAGTTTGTTCAAACAAGTACCGTTGAGACCGTGGGTGTAGAATTCGAACAAATTTTGGTACATAAAAATCCATTCATCATGCCCTAAAATTTGGCATAACGTATCTACAGTACTTATTTTATAGAGCAAGAAAATACATGAATGTACCAAGATACTGGTATGGGGTCCCATACCAATAATTTGCTTTGGTACGGAACAGCTACATACCAAAGGTATGCAAAATTACCCTTGGATGAGGCTGCCGGTAACCATTCATAACCCAAGATGACTACATGAACATGGTTGTTTGTCTGTTTGTTTGTTTGTGAGTTAGGACACACAGCCCATTGGACTCAGGTGTCCAAAGTCTTGGGTCAAGTCCTGTGTCTCGTCGGGCGTTAGTCAGTCGTCTGTGTCAGTCGTCTGACTACAGAATTCTGTGATCTTGTTTTGTCTCGGGTGCGCCATTTTTTGTATCACGTACTGATCGTTTCCAGCCCACTGATTGGTTGCTTGTGCTACTGTCCTTTAGTGCTGTATTTACACCCGGACAGTTATCGATATCGCGGATTTGAAAAAAATAAAATCACTTGAGTGAATTATCATTGTTTGAAGGCCCAGGCGCGCTTTTCATTGCCGTCATAAAACATGGCTAGGGTCGAGTATCCTCTGGGATGTCTTTTTGGAAAACCGAACAAGATTAGACACACTCCCTTTAAGCCCACACGATACGGGGATCCGGAATGGCAAGCTCAAGAAGAAGAGACAAATACGGGCAAGCGTCATATCCTCGGCACTATGTCCTTAGACAATATTGGAATAAGGTTTAGGTTCCGTTCGGTCAAGGCTTGTGGCCTGTGGCTTGTGGCTTGTGGCTTGTGGCTTGTGGCCATTCAGTAACATCGGCATCGGTATCGGCAACAAAACGCGGAAAGCTTTTGTGTCTGCTCAAAGAGAGAAAAAGAGCGCGGCAAAGGTCGTGCTGAATACAATGTGTTACAAAAAAGCCACATTTCTGGACCAAGAATTTGGATTTTAGTCGTCATGATAGCCCTGAAGGGGACGAGGTAGTCGTCGTGCCTCAGTTCCTCGCTTCGATTTCGGACTACTATGCGCCCGTGATATCCTTATGAATTTAAAATACTTTTGACATAGAAAATCAGCACATCTGCTCATTGCACGCACCATGCCACTTAATGTACTGAGAGACCGGCTATTTCCTTCATTTGTCTCAATAAACAAAAATATAAGCAGTCTCTGCCCGCCGTTGCCAAACCTGGAAAAAATGGAAGACATCTCTCGTGGCTACTCATCGCTCTACGAAATATTCTGGGCAGGTCAGTTCGTACTGAAGTGAAGTTCACACACGGACGGGCTGAGCATATCTTAGAGTCAACATTATCATTTCTCTTATCCATGCTCCTGTGCATCATGTGGCATGATATACAGAAGCCTAAACAACGCTAAACAATGCCCGAATTAGCATTCCAGACCAGCCTGGTCATGCATGATTCCGTTCGCTTATTTCCTCAGATTCAGTAGGGAAATGCATAAAAGTATTCGAATGTTCGGTTGACATTCGAATATCCGATGAATATTCGCATGAAAAATGGTAAGTTGAATATTCCCCGAATATTTGAATCCTGAGACCGAGATTCGAACATTCGCCGAATCCCAAATCCGAAAGAGTATTCGGTCAAATATTCTAATCATCCGAATTCAAATTCTCATCCTTAATAGACACACATACACCACGCTGTTACCGCTGCTGGTGTATGCTGGAACTGGTGCCTCAGACTCAGAGGTTAGCTCAGCATTTTTGAGGACGTCTAAACCGGGCAATGAGGAGGTAACAATTAACAATGGCCTCTGATTCCTGTACCTGAACTGCGACCAGCAGCCTATTCCGTTGCTATGGATACCTCCCTGGTTTCCGAGCCATTCGTGGCGGTACGTGCGTCCAACTCTGACAGCTCTGATTTCTTTGCGGCTGCTAGATGGCAGCAGCGTCGGGAGAAGTTGGCAGGTAGGTGTTCTTTTAGTCAAGTACTTGTCCCGTTAGGAGCCACCAAGTTCTGCGCGCGTTCACAGGATGTCCTGGAACTCTGCCAGAAATGGGCACCGCAGCGCACCGTACTGTGCGTTTGGGATGCCGTCATTTCGAGAGCATCTTATTTTCAACAGAAACGGTGTGTGAAGGTAAAATAAGGTGAAAAAACCTGATGAAAATCGAGAAACCTAAGTGTTAGGTAAGATGCATGCGTGACCGTGCTAGTCAGGATTATCCGGTGAACGCACCACTCATTTTCGCTACACACTGCTTTTTGCTTCTTCGCTTCGATTCGTTTCATTTATTTATGTTGTCTTCTTGAGTTTTCTCCCGTTTGCTGATCGCACAAACGGTTACTTTCGTTCTCGTTTTTCTTTACTCCGGCCTTCGGTCCTCTTTTCGCCCCTCTTTCCTCTTCCACGGTGGGGAAGAAGGGAAACGAAAAAAGATGAAGACCCAGACACTGACCCGGACACGAACTCGATCATGAACTTGGATCCGCCTCGCTCGATACCTTGATTGCAACCAATGCTTTGACACTGTACCGCTCGAGGATGCCATCGCCCAACTTTGCTCCGCGCCAGCGCACGACACAGAAGCATCTGACCTCTCACGCCCCGATACGACCACCACCACACACTCTGCTGACTCTCGCATGCCACCTAGCCACGCCCCTGCTCGCGACATGGATACGACGCCGAACAGGCCTGCTGCTGATTTTCGTCCGACCTCCATGTCTGCTCCCGCCACTGACCGCCGCCGAACCCGACCAGCGATAGCTCGACACCCTCTGACGCTGACATGGATCCGCTCGGATCATACGTCATTATTCAGCCAAAATCAATAGACGTCTCCTTCCGCAAAATCAGTGCGCTCTGGCCTGCAAAACAGCTGGCAGCTCTCTGCGGATCCTCGGCCTGAAAATTAAAGCACCGCAAACGGCTCTGTCATTATCAAAACCTCGAACAGGACGCAAACAAAAGCACTCCTTAAAATATTCACATTCTGTGGCCAAAGCGTCACTGTGAAACTTCATGCCTCGAGGAACACCAGTCAAGGCACTGTGTTCGCTCCTGACTTGAGGTTCATTCCAGAGGCTGACAGCTAGGGAAAACTGCAACCACAAGGTGTGGTGCACGTCCGTCGACTGACCACATTCAAAGACGTCCAGCGACGTGACACCAACCTCCTGGTGCTGACGTTCAACATCCAGAAACTCCTCTGTACTCTCATCGCTGGATACTTCCGCTACGATGTGCGCATCTTTATCCCCAGGCCTTTGGGGCGTTTTAAATGTCAACGGTTCGGCCACGGCCCCAGAAATTGCCGGCAAGAGGCCAGATGCCCCAAGTGCGGAGAGGCTCTTACGGCGCAAGGAACACATCCGCTCATTGGTCGGCGTGTTAACAGCTGTCCGATCTACTACGGAAAGGCAGCCTCTAAACATGTCTCAGACACAACCGACCACCTGTCAGCGAAGGGTCGTAACTGGCAGAGACGCACCCAGCGGGAAAGCTTTGGCAAATGAAGCAAAAGCATTATTTTGGAAAATTTAGCGATACGAAGGCAATGAAGTTGAGCGCATCTGTATAGAATGATGAGAAACATTGTCACCTACCGTTCTTGTGACGATATATTACCTACAGTTCGGGAAATACACTACGTATTTGCCAAGGAGCCTAATACCTACCACTACTTTTGTGGAGAACCGTACATCTAACAGTCGCCCATTTTCTGACCAATTGCGCGCTGTATGACGTTCATCGCCGTGCTCTCATTCGCTTTTGCCAAACACACAGTGTTACCCTTTCCTTTGCGGTTTTATTTGGTGACGGTCATCCAGACCTCATTGAGCTTTTATTTACTTTCTTACGCAATACTGACCTAATGCACCAGCTCTTATCCATGACGCAGACGACATTTGAATCCATGACATAACATAACACATCTGTAAGGCATGAAAAGATCCTAGTGGATCAAAATGCCCTTTAACCCGCCCCCGACTGGGGGGCGGTTGACCGCGACCCTCTGAGGTTTTTCTACGACTGCGGAAGAACGAACAAACACAGCGCCACGAAACTTAGTGCACCTTTTGCTTGGTCATTTTTACATCTTGTGTCAAAGTTTTGACCTCAGGCCAAGTCGCGTATCTGACCTAGGTCAGGTCAAACGGACCTATGTCCAAAAAAGTTTAGCGCCCTGTAACTTGTTTGGAAAACATGGTATCACAGTAATACTTTCAGGGATTAGTGATCTCGACAGATGCAACAATTCTGCTATCTCAGATTTTTCGGAATGTTCTGGGTCATTGACCTAAGGTCAAGCCCATTGTTAACACATGTCGCCGTTTTTTTCGAAAATTGGCGAAATTTTTCATAATATTTTTAGTGTGGAGCTAAGCAGACATCTAGTTACCGTCATTGGGCAGGGTATCAATGCCTTCCAGCCATTGACCTGAGGTCAGGTTACGAATAACTCTTGTCAGACAAAATGTACCATCGTCAAAATCAGCGATGAATAACTCAGACTGGGTAGAAAATGGCAGATTTGGCTTGCACAGACGTAAGAAATACCGTGAACCTCAAAAAGTTTTAAAAATTGCATATTTTGGACATAAACAGGCTCTCACGAATAAAAGCTTCGCCAATAGTGTACGCTGGTAACTACTGAATTTTTCCGAAATTTAAGCATAAGAAACTATCACAAGAGCCACTAAGATCAATAAAATGTACATGGATAGGCTTATTTGGCGAAAATAAAGGAACGCTAAAACTAGTTCCCGTTAATTTCTTACTGCGTACGGCTGCGGCGCCCGCCGACAGCCGGCGTGAAAATTGTCGTGTCTTTAATTCAACGTTTCGGCGCAAATATTGAACAAATCTGAGAAATTAGACGTGTATCGGCATGTGCGAACCTTTACTTGTCCGTTGGTACTCTTACCTATGCGTTATTAGTCACAGCCCTTGAGATTCAGGCCGTTTCTCGGTCTCATGCAGTCGGCTATGAGAAAACATATACAGGACGTAAATTGCTTACATATTACCTAGAACTAAAAATGAGAACAGCTTCGAGCTCTCGTCGTCACAAGCTTTCCAACCCTGTGCTTATTTTTACCGTGCGACCAACCGTTCATGAGTTGGAGAGGGGCGGTCAATGAAATGGAATCGAGAAACTCATTGGGCGTTACTTGCCTCGATGCAGAGCACCATGTCGGAAAGAGGTTTTCCGCCTTTGATATTTACATTGCCTTATGATGATATTTTTTATTTGTTTTTTTTCTGAACTGTGGGCACATACAAAAATGTGCCCACCAGAAGAATCAACAAACAAGCCCACTGTGAAACAGGATAAATTATCATCGGAAATCCCCGGATATTTAGCGTCCTACAATCCCAAAGCGTAACTGTTCGCAGGCAGTTGAGTTTCACTGACACTTTTAACTTGTTTTTAATACTTCTAACTGTGGTGGAAATTCGCCGAGAGCTCTCGGGCTAGGGACCCTTGGCACGAGCTGCAAGCCGTAACCACCGCTCCACTAAGGTACAACTCCCGATCTATCGGAACACATAAAATAATTTTAAAGGTGAACACAGTGAGGGATAGATCCTCCATCTCATGCAGAATTCAGAGTTCCGGCAGAAATCCGTCTATACGCAAAAGTTGATAGATGAAGAAAGCAACTATAGCAGAAAGTCATCACTTTTTCGTAGCCTTTTGATGTCTCTCCGTCACTTCCCGATTTTCTAATAAAGCCAAAATAAAATGACAACCGCCTTTAAAAATGATGAAATAATAATCCGTAGCGTCATAAAAAAATGGCGCTATATGCCCGGATCCAAACGATAAACAGTATTTCACGACTTAAAAAAAAAACGTGAAAACCGCAACGTTTTAATGCCAAAGAACGTCCATGTCAACACTAATGGCATAATAAAAGTGACAGCTGATGCTAAATCACACGTTCCTCCAGCATCATTACTTCTCATCACCCGAACGCCTCCCACATTTTTCTTGGGGAAATCACTGTGGTCATCTTTTTGGCCTACGTTGGTTTATTCCCAGCACAAAGGGCCAACTCATCCGGAATTCGTCCTGCAACAGACGTCATGAAAGTGACGTCATTGTCCCGACTCACTGAGGCTCGTCAATGCATAAATGTTACCATCCGAGGCAGAAATCGTCGAAAGTCTGACAGATATGCTTCCAAACAGCTGCGTCGTTCCGTTTGCCTCGGCAGTTTTGAAACGAACTTCATGAAGATTTGATTGCTGTCGACACGCTGCCGAGTTCCGAATAACTCGGTGCACCCGAGCCAGCGGATTTATTCAGTCTCCGGTTCTGAACGTCTCAAATCGAAACCGTGCTCTGCATTCCAGGGCGATAGAGTCACGGTCGCGCCCTCCTCATCGACAGGCGGTCTGACACGGACAGTTAAAACTGAGCTAACAGGCCACTCCGCCCGCTACTGCCGCCACCACCCTGGCCTCCATCGCTTGCAGCTGATGACCCGGCGTCCTCCGCCTACAACTGCTGACCGGACCTTCTCCACCTGCAGCTGCTGACCCGACTTCCTCTAACTGCAACCGCTGACCCGGCCTCCTCCAACTGCAACTGTCGGTCCGACCTCCTCTACCTGCAGCTGCCGACCCGACCCCCTCCACCTGCAGCTGCTGATCCGACCTCCTCTAGCCGCAGTTGCTGACCCGGCCTCCTCCAACTGCAGCTGACGGTCTGACCTCCTCCACCTGCAGCTGCCGACCCGCGTCCTCCTGCGGCCGCCGTCGGCCGGATGCGATGAGCGTCGTCCGCCTCGCTGTCTGGGAAGTCCGGCGGGTCACATTTCCTGCGTCTGGCCGGCCGGCGGGACGCGTCTATTTCGGGTGGACCTGCCGGCCGGCCAGCCCCACTCGGTCGGCAGCAGTCCCTGATACGGCACGCACGGGAGCCGCCGGCCCGTCCGCGGGCGCCCGCTAGACGCGCCGCCGCAGCCATGGCGGACGTCGAGACGATCGTCTGCGAAAACTGGTGAGTGGGCGCGGCCGGGGCGGCTGTCTTACCGTGCGCGCTGCTCGAACGGTTAGGCTGCCGCGTTGGTTTGCTCCGGCGCTTCGTGGTCTGAGAGTGGGTAAGGGAGGAGGAAGTCTGCTGCGGTGGATGTGTTTAGTGCGTCCCGCTGCGTTGTTCGTACTGAAAGGGAGTGTTCCACCAAGGTCGACTCCTCATAAATAGACTTCGTCCGTCTGAATAATGCCGCCAATAGCGTTTTCAGTAGTCATTTTTATGAAAACTGTCTACAGGCTTCTGAAGTGCGATTAATTAAAACCAACATCCTGCGGTCATCCGTCGATATCGACGAAATGTGGCTAACAGACGCCAGCGTTCGTTAGTCGACGATCGCTCGCTGTTGCCGTGCAGCGTTACGCAGCAGCTGTTAATAGGACACGGCCGAATACGGCACAAGGAGGTCGTGGCAGATCACTTTGAACCCAGAGTTATAGGACATCGTGTATGTTTCAGACTGGCGTCCATTCATCCTTCAGGCCACAACTTGGCTATCTCAGTTCAAAACATATGCTCAGGTGGAACATTGCCTTTAACTGATGCCTCATGCTCGCTATGCCAGCGGTATTTCTCTTAGGATAAAACGAAGAGAGACGTCAAAACAATGGAGCCGTGCAAACAGGGACGTAACCAGAAGGGGCCATGGGGGCCAGGCTCCTCCCCCGAGCCAAGCTCTCTACATTAGATATACAGTGATTTCGCACGAGCAAGGAATAGTGGTGATATATGTGCTGCAAAAGGAAACATTATATAGATTTCTGAGGGCAAAATAGGACATCAGTTACATAAAATTGCTGCTTTTCCCTATAAATTTCGTCATATGCGAGTGGCATATAACAGAATTTGAGATTCCCCCGAGGAAAATCCTGGCTACGTCCCTGCGTGCAAATGGGTGAGACAGAAACGACTATGTTTTATTCCACGTCCGGGGTTAGAGTACGCATTCACATTGTCACCTTTTGTTCTTTCCTCCCACTTTTCTGCCATAACAAATGCGTTAAAAAATGTAAAAAGCGACTGTTTACCACATTATACAGACTTTTGAGCTTTTGCAAATATACGGTGCAAATTAGTACCAACTAGAACACATTCTGCTGGTTTTAATTCCAGTGCTTCCTGGCATACTCTCATCGTACCAGAAAGTGAAAAACACGGATCAGATCAGATCTCAACGTCGGGCGTCGGCGGGTTTCCAAATGACTCACCAGGTATTTCCATTGCACCTCATTTCCCGAGCCACGAGCCACGACATTTCATTTCGTTTAGGATTATGCATCGCACTTTAGTTCACAAAATGACCTTCCTCTTACCAGAGGTAAAAACAGCCTTTTGCCCATTTCTCTGCTCTTCTTCCTCATGCAGCTTTTTAAGGATCTTCCATGATGGCTTGTACGTTTTGCCTTTGTTTCCAACCATTTTCTATGACGGCATTTCCTCTGTTTTACTGATCGCTATTTCAGATCGCTTGTGTCCATCGTAT
This sequence comes from Capitulum mitella, assembly GCA_030062745.1. NCBI lineage: Eukaryota > Metazoa > Arthropoda > Thecostraca > Pollicipedomorpha > Pollicipedidae > Capitulum > Capitulum mitella. The sequence continues at coordinate 29,105,356 of CP099846.1, read as the reverse complement.
GAGGTCCCGGCATTGTGTACTTTATGGGAACACGATGTGGAACTGTTTGGTGCGAACAATATATCACAGATGTTGAGGAAACAAACGGTACCCATTGTTTTCTGCCGCGCCAAATTCTTTTATTAGTGAACCTCGAAATACATGGAGATGGGACAAATTCATTATCCCCGCAACAGGATCTCTGCCGGGGTCATCACAGCGCTGCTGTTGTTATATCACACCATCAGTTACTGTACATCACAGGTCTGTAACTATGTGAGAGCCGCGTACCTGAGAGTATGTTACCACTTTTGTCTCCCTTCTGGAAGTAAGTCTGTTCGCGTTGGTGTTCGGGAGTAATGGCAATATCCATCGATCGCCAATGGCTTTTCAGGGTAAAGTTCTGGGCAGGTAGCACGTCCTGGAGTCGAGCAAGTGGTACCTGCCGGCCACTGACCCATGCGCTGCACGCCACACGTCAGGCCAAAAATCCATATCGGTCTCCACACAGCACTCCTTTTAGTCAGTTTCACGCTCGACGCTGTCTTCACGTACGAGCCGATTTCTCCCCGCCCTTCCCAACGAAGTGCGAGTTAGCAGTTACCACATTCATGGGTGCGTATTGTCTGCAGCTTCAGTACAAACGGGGCGCGGTATCGCCGCTCGCTATTCCGCCGGGCGGGCTTCCGGCTCGAGACTGGGTGGCAGGCTGGCCGCAGTGCCGAAAATACCTGCCGGCCGCGGCGGCCGCCGCCAGCCGCCTGCGGTCTGGACGGGGCCGCGCGCTGCCAAGCGAGCTCACCGGCCGCGTCCAGCGACAGGCGGCGGTCGGCGCCTGCGCACCGGCCGCCTGGACTCCCTGGACTCCGTGGACTCGCCGGATTCCCGGCGGTAGACGGCGGAGTCCGAGCGCACCCGCCGCGCTCCGCGGCCGTGTGTCTACGCGGCGTTTGAACGTCTGAGTTTGATTAGTTCCGCTTGTTTGAACTCAGTCGGTGTTTAGTCGGAAATCAGGCCAGTCCTAAGAGTTTGCTTTTCCACAGGACGGGATCGTTGTTCATAACAGACAGACGTGTAGGCAGAAACGCACGTCTCACCTTAAGATTCCGGGTCACTGTACCCATGGAAGTGTGTTGAATCGCAATGCATTCAGTCACAGGAGGAAGGGGAGCAGCATGGTTCCCCAAACATAGTCGTCACCGTGATCGCACGAGCGAGTTACAAGCCTGCCGAGAAACGGAGGCATGAAAAAAGGATTCAGGCATAGAGTGAATAAAACGTTCTATGGCTCAAAATTTTTTGAATAATAGTTACAATCATGGAAGTCATCTTAAGGAATTTCCGATAGGAATTTCCAATAGATAATTCCAATCCAAAAATTTCCGTTGAGAAATCCAAACAAAATTCCAACAATCCTCGATGACTTCGGACTCTGAAATGGGGTTATCTCGGCTACCCTTTCGGCAGCCGCGCCCGTTCCCCTCAAACTAAACGTCTTTCCCGATGTAGACAAATCAGGCGCACAAAACTGAGAACAAAGAGACGTGGCGCCGCGGAGGCTGTGCGTCACCGCTCGACGTGACGCAAACGCGGTCAGCGCCTTGCGGCGTCACGTCCCCTCCTCGCTGCCAACAGCGTCACCATCAACGCCCCGCTCAAGGGCGGCTCTTTTTTACCCACGCTGCCACGCAGCGGCGACCCTGAGTCGCGCGCGACGCACGGCGGCGCGACGCACCGCCAGCTCGGCCGTGCGGCGATCGCGGCTCGCCGGCGGGACGGAGTCGGCCGGCCCCGCCAAACAGCTGATTCGCTGGCGCCCTGCCCGGGCGGCTGGGAGGGGAGGTCGTCAGCGCGGAGTAGAGCAGACCGTCTGGGCGCCGCCCTGCTTCGCCGGCCGCCGCCGAAGCCGGCGCGCCCCGTCTCCATCAGAGCCGACGTGTCAACGTCGTCCGTCCTCTCGGGCGTTTCTGGGTCAGGCCAGGCCGCAGGACGCGCGTCAGGGGAGGAGTCGTCGCCTGGCACGCTCTGGAGACGAGGCTTTGAATGGCCCGTGGTGCGATGGACGAGACAGGACGAGACAGGAGCCTAGTTTCAGATTCTTTTCGTCCGCTCGGGTTCGACTACATTCGGTTCATCACCCGCAGGTTTTGTCATGGTGAAGCATCGCAGGTTTTGTCATTTGGTGAAGCATCGCCTGTCAATGGCAGCTGCCAGGTGGAGAAATGGCCGTCTTCTGTCAATTGGGCGGCTTTCTGCCAGCGGCTCAGAAAACATTCGGACGCCCCTCGCAACGAAAGTCATTAGTCACTCTCGGGGCTCAATGGGTTCGGAGTCATCCGGCTGAGGACACGGCACACGGGCACAGGTGTTCTGTCGGGGAGGGAGTGCCGGTCGCCCTCTGAAGCCACAATGTCGCCGCCGCCAGTCCTGCGACGTAGTCCCCGCACTCAACGGCGGGACTGGCAGATGCTGATGTGGCCAAAAACGGGCATAGACCCATTTCTTGATAAATCAGCAGTGTCGTAATTATAAAATTGCGTGGCTGTAGTTGTTGCATGTGCGAAACAGAAAGTAAAAGCACCTCCTTTTCTATCTGTACTTGCCTTTACATCTAATGGGAGCCTTCTGGAGGCTCTTAGATGTCATATGTTATTCCGGGAAAGAGTTGACGGGGCCAAGAAAATGTAAGGACCAGAAACTAGACGATACAGGCACGTCATGCAGCAAAAATGTGTAATAGTTAAAAAGACAAACAGTGGTAAACCTATGATTTGTCAATGTCAGCGGAAGTGGTGGATTTGATGCGTCACGCTTCAGTCGTAGTGATTCTCTTGTTTACAGTAAATACAAAATCAGGCGCTGAAGTGATCTCATTTCTTCTTTGCCTGCGTTGTCTTTACGTAGCTGCTCTGCAATGGAGCTAAGATTCTGAGTGAAGAATAGATCCGCTATCGAGGTAGTTCTCGAGACCTACCGCTTCGTGTTCATACCCCATCCTCAAAAGGTCAGATGTGGCTTTTTGGTCCTTCTGGGTGCGCTGCTGCGCATACACAACCTAAAAAAGTGCATACTCTAATTCGAACAAGTCGAAGCAGAGGGCAATGAACAGAAGAATGGGCCTCGCCGTGCAGAGTGCTGGCGCATTCCTTTGTTCGGCCGCCGTACCCGTTGTCCCAGCCGCCGGAGGTTCGTCCGTTTAAGGCCCGCTGCGACGTTGACCTGGGCCGCTTCCAGGCGGCATAGGCGGCGTCCTTTGTCGTCCGTCGAACGCACGGGCCGGGTCGTCAACCCTACCACCGACCGCGGCTTGTCCTCGTCGAGGACGACGCGGGCCCCCTCTTTGTCGTCGCTCGTCGCGGGGCCGCCGCCGCTGGTCCCGCGCCAGGGCTCCAGCGGGGCGGCGGCGCCGTCGCCGATTCGGGCCGCCTCGACCGACGATTCCGAGAGGCCGCCGTAAAAACAGGCGCAGGAAGGGCGCGTCGTTGGCCGGCGACTGCGCAGCGCTGCAGGCTCACGGGCGCGCGGCGTGTTGCAGCAATCGCGCCATCGCCGCCGCCAACCACACAGTGCACGTGAGCCACTGCCAGCGGCACCTGAGCGTGTGCGTCGAGTGCGACGAGCCGGTGCCGCGCAACCAGCTGGACCAGCATCGCCTCAGTCAGCACCGACGCGTCGAGTGCCGGCTCTGCGGACTGGAGGTGCACTCGGGCCAGATGGACGCGCACCAGGTGAGAGCTGTCCGCGTCCCCGGTCCTAGCAGACGGAGGTCGTCTGATGCGAGCTGACGAGTTCCGGATTCTCGTCCTGGTCCGAAATGATGGCCGAAACATGGCTACATTTATTTGGTTTGGTTTGTTTCATTTGTTCAGTTATCATGACGTCGGCGAAAGCGGTGTGCCAGAGGCAGTTATGGGTCGTCAGGTAGATCCGATGCTCCACGCGCAGAAGCGGCAACGCCTGGAAATCGGATGATACATCATACGAGGGTCGAGTGCTTTTTGTTTACGAAACATTGATAGTTTGGGCATTTCAGGCCGAACTGAAACTTTCAGGCGATGCTTCCACAGACAACTTTGCACGCCTTGAGCAACGTCGTGGCTGACGGACTGTTTCGCGTTTGGCAGGAGGAGTTTTGTTCCGGTCGGGCGGTGACCTGCCCCTACTGCGAGCTGAGCATGCCGTTCTCTTCGCTGCAAGAGCACGAGAGCTACTGCGGCTCGCGCACCGAGCCCTGCCCCACATGCGACGCGCGCGTCATGTACAAGCACTGGCCGCTGCACGTGCAGTCGGGCCACAAGCTGACCCGACCCGACCGACCTCGCCCGCCGCCCAAAGGTGCGTCACCGGCCGTCACGGCGCCGGCGTCTTGGGCTGTTTGTGGCGTAACGCTTCGACGGGGCAGGTGTCGGTACCCGCCGCCGGCGCGCTGTTGTCGATCTTGGCTCGCGCCGCACGCGGGGGCGTGCGGACGCGGGATTTGCCGTGGGAGCGCGCCCGCCTGCCGACTCAGAGCGTCACCAGGTTGATACGGTGCATGGCTTGCAGTTTGGGAGGACACGGGCACGCGGCGGCCGTCACTGCGTGAGGACGCGCTCAGGCGGCCCCTCTCCCTGGCCGACGAGGCGTCGCTAGACGACAAAATCGCCTCGTACGTCAGAAAGCCCGTCGATGAGATCGTGGAAGACACGATGGAGACCTGGAGAAAGCGGAAAAGCCTGAGAAAGTTCGAGGGTCAGCGCTGTTAACGCTGTTTTGTGTTCTGTCGGTGTTTATGGTAGCCCCAGCACTTGCGCGCAGACGTTCCGACATGGGACTTCGGAACGAATCAATGTGGTCCAGCTCTCTGTGACTAAGAGACCATACGTAACAAATGAAGCCTTAAGAATGCAGTCGACTAGTTGTTGCAAATACGAAGCGATAAAAACATGGCGGGGAAAATCTTGTCGCAGAACAAGAATAGTCGAATTAGGAAGGCAATAAGCAGTTGGTTAAGGTCTGATCACTTGGCATGGATTCAATTTGCAGTTCATTTCAGTTTTAAACGAGCTCGGTGTTGTCAAACATAAACGTGTTTATGTTGGATTCGTAGCGACTAAAAATATCAACGTTATCAGTACACGCCATTGCGTGAACGGTTACGAATCACCTTTACTGGGGTGCTCTGTAAAATCTACTACAGTCAACAACACGATCGGTCAGCACCTATTCGTATCGTCATATATCATCTTACCGAAAGGACATACATGAATAAGACACAGACGAAATTCACGGCATAACGCTCAGAACGGGATAACGCTCAGGAACTCACCAGATTCGGAACTTTCAGGCATAATTTATGTCAGAAATTCATATCTTAGACTATAATCTACAGCTTGTTTATCTCACTTTAGTGCACGTGTTAGATGTGAAACATTCCTTTAATTAAAGGGAATGTTGGCTTATAGTCCAAGATATTTATGCAAGTTATTTAAACGCATCGTCTCAACGCTTTTTATTTCCAGAATTCGAAAAGGATTTCCTGCACATTTTGCTGTATCCCATGCATGCGCGTCCCGCTATCAGCTGTCGCGTGACGTCACAAGCGGACGCACGGCATAAGTTAGCAAAAACACTATTACCTCATTAACAATGGATGACGTCACATTTATTTTTTATTATTACATATTAAAGCTTCTAGGCTGTTCTCAGAAAAGCGAGTGCTGAAAACGTCATCAGCGAACAGTCTGTTTCTCATAGTCAACCATAGGTAGAAGATATCATTAGAGCGCGCAGAATTAAACCTTCCTCGTGTTGAACCTCCATCATGTTGAAATGGACTTCTCTCACATGTCGCGAAAGTCAAGATAAAAGCGTAACGTAAGGTCAAATGATCAATGTTGCTCGTGAGGGAGAATCACAGTTTCTGGCCTTTTATGTTATCTGCTCTCTCCTGTCGCGTGATACATCAAGAATTATCTGAATAGGTGGAAACTGACAAAACATGTTTCTTATAAAAAAAAAATTGGTTGAGCACAAAACATGACTGCTCCACTCCTCCTCTGGCGGAAACATTCCAGGCTACCAAAACTGAACCTAGCCATGCTTTTGGTGTCTGCGTTCTGATCTGCATTCGAAGCTCAACACCGATGTCCGTTCAACAGTCATGAACGAATTTTGTTCTTCTTTGATCTTGGCTGCTGGCCGATTTTTTTTTTTAACTCGGAACGTAATGCATGAATCTGACGCATCAAGGTGGCTTGCGGTTGCATGACGCGGGTATGGGACTCGTGATTCACTGGCTTTCCGCAGGAAACAGGATGATTTAGCTCAATGGCACGATTGTACGAGGAGCTCCAAACGACTCTGCCTTTCATTCCGGCGAGTGCTTAGGCCGTTTGTCATGTCGCCTTTGATGCTGCTGCTTTACTTGAAGCTGAGGTGACTGAGGAATCTGATAGGCTTACCAGGTTATTTGCGCCCATTAATAATTCCTGAAAAAAAACGGTCGCTTCCTGAGGTGGCTAGTGTATCGTGACACAACAGGAAACGGTCTTGCAGTGCTATTTTTGTTCTCTATGCACTTGCGATTGACGAAATGCAATCGTCCTCGAAATGTTGCTTGATGGCCATTTTCGCAATGCACGCTCCCGAAGCCCTAGCTCAGAATCAGCATTTTGCTGGGTGTGTGTTATACTTTGTCGACAGCACTGACTGCTTAACCTGCTCGGTGACTAGAGACATACCTACATGCATCTCGCCAGAGATGCTCCATTAACGCCCAGTTTCAAGTAACTGGAATTAACGCTGCATTTCTTAAGCCGTGAACAAGACAGCAAACCCAATCTGGCGTATTTCATCGTACGACTGTATTTTCAGACGATTGTTTTGAGCAGGCCATGCTGATGGCTATGGAGCTCTCGAAAACGTCAGCTGCCGACACTCCTGCTGAGACCGTCCTCTGTCAGCACTGCGGCCTCAGCTTTCCCGCAGAGGACATTCGACGTCACCAGGTCAGTGACTTGTCCCGGTGACGTCATCAGTTCGGTGATGTTGGTCGATGACGCCACCAGTTCAAGGACGTTGGCCGGTAGATGGCGTGCGGTCGATGAGAACACCCGTGCTCCGTTCGAAAGCTGTTTTACTTGACTTACTCTGTTAACTTATTCCCCCCGAAACTCTTGAGAGCTAATTTCTGGCGTTATGATTAGCCTGTCTTTATGCTGTATAGTCTTGTTGGAAAATTCCAAACGTTAGTCATTGGAAGACTAGCATCCCCAGAATCAGTATCAAGGGTCACGAATGGTCAAATCATTCTTTAGTTTACAAAGGTTATGAATGCAGTTAGGAAATTCCTCCACAGCTGGAAAGGGGGAGGCAAAGAAGTATTTTGGGTCAATTCTTCCAGTCAACGCCCATAGGGTCAATGTTAAATTTCGAAAAACTTGGGGGAGCTGACCCCCTCCTCCCCCCGTTTCCCGTTCCTTTGAATGTTGCACGAAGCGAGATGCCCAGCGTGCAGCACTAAGCCCTTTTGGGACTGGGAGCCACCACAGCATTTTTGTCGTTTCCGATCATTGACGAATTAAAAAAGCAGCCCATGCAAGAAACAATATCTTGACAAAAAAGTCTCTTCTCGGTTTACGTGAAGTGGTGAAGCTGTCATTTTATTTTTCTTCACTTTCATTCCTGTTCAGTGGAATGCTGCCTAGCATAACTAGTGTGGATCCTTGGTCGGAGCAAAACGATACCAGATCATTTCACGCTTTGACTCACACCCGAACAGCGCATGTTTCTTATCGGCCCCGGCGCCATATGGCAGTTAAAACCGTCCCCTGAAGCTGGCGCCAAAGGCCAAGGTGTGCCGCTTGCAGGTGCCCTGTCCGTCATTAACGGGCCGTCGCGAGCCGACCAGCCTTGAGCGGGAGGCCAAACGCCCGCTCTCGTCTGCGACAGCTGGAGCTCGGCAAGCTGGCAAGCTGCCTGTCCGCTGCCGCGGCAGCCCATGTTAATTAGTCGCATCCGACCGAACGCGTCGTTAGTCGCGTTTTGCGAGTCAAAAACGGTAATCTTTACGATATAATAATGGCTACTGTGCGCTTAGAAAAACAGAGACACTTTTGGGACTCATCTGACCACGGGGACGTCTCCTTGGATGAATAAGGGCGTTGAACTGTTTCTGCCTATCCCGGCGTTGAACTGCTTATGCCTATCCCGGAAGGTCCACAGGCTGGCCATCCCTCGCAAACGGCCCACCGACCGCTGAAACCCGTCTCACGACTGCCGCCGGCCGCCGCGCAGGGCTCGTGCAGCTGGGAGCAGCGCCGGGCAGCGCCGGGCGGCCAGCTGCCGTCGGCGCCGGCCAGGTCGGCGCTGAGGCGTCCGTCGTCGGGCGGCGGCCGCAGTCCGTCGCCGCCCCGCTGGGTGGCCCGCCCGGTGGACGGCGCGCCGGCCGCGGAGGACGCGGTCACGCTGCCCTGCGAGTTCTGCGAGAGCGCCTTCCTGGACGTCGACCTGCTGCGCCACCAGGTCAGCGGCGACGACACAGCGGGAGGGAGGCGGGGCCGGGTTGGGTTTTGTCTGATTGAGGGCGTTGGGGTACTAGTCAAGTTGGAGCCGGGCTCAGTGAAGTGCGTGATTGTTCAGAACAAAAGCTGCACTACTCGTGTGTGCTCAAGTTTTGAAAACGCGAGGAAAAGAAATACATGAATGTCATCACAGCTTACAAGAATATCTTATGAGCGACCTTCTTCACATTCCAAAGACGAGAGTGTTGTGGTCTCGTTAACTGTACACTTATCCTTTTCGAAGACATTCGCACTGGTGAAGGGACAATGGGTCAGGATATGACTCCAGTCAAAAATGCGAGAATTCACAGCTACGCGAAAGTTAGCTGACAGGCTAGAATCCGTCAAGGTTACAAACGGAATAATGATGTCAGTGGACTGACACCTTTCAGGACGATTGTAACGGAAGGTCAGTGGGAGGCGAAGTTAGCGGGGTAGCAGGTCGATCGAGGTGCAGCCCAGCAGGATCCTTGATTTCACCGGCTGATTCCGGGGACATTGTTTGGTCAGACCATACAGGCGTACGAAGCCAATTAATCTGGTGTCACTTACAGATTCTCCCGACCGTTTTTCTCATGTAAAATCCAGGAGCTTTTATTGATCTTTGACACGGAAGCGGGTCCATAAGCACCTGCCACGGAGGACGCGGCGGAGGACGCGGATCCTCGTTACTCCCATCAGAAAGGCAGAAAGGCACATGACGTATTCAACCATCCAGCCACGCCACACTGCGAGCCTCGCTCAGTGGCGTCAGGCTAAAGAGCTGAGACGAGCCCGAGCTGCGTGGCCAGACGGCAGTCCGGCAAGCCCCTGCTGTGCAGCAGACGGTCAGGACTGCCACCAGACGGCCCGCCCCCGCCACGCCGGTCACGTGCCCTGTCCTGGGACAGTCGCCGGTTCCGGTCGCCGAGCTCGCCTCAGGAGACGTCGCCTCATGCGGCAGGATGTATTCGATTTGGCCGGTGGTTGTTCGAGGAGTGCTTTTGTTCTTTGTCACGTGATGCGGTTTATTAATTCTACAGACACCCTCACAAGCATTCCCATATTAACGAAAGAAAAAATTATCAAAGTTGCAGACATCCAGGGCACTATAGCGGTCCTTATCCGTGCGATGAGACCAACCGTCAATGTCATTCAAATTCACGTAGGCATGTGCATAAAAGCCTTGGAACAGACTGGGCAGTGACCCCTACGACCTTGGCGCTGGCCCCCAGAACTGTGAATGATTTTACGTTACCTTTGTGTAGGTACCACCGAAAGAAATTTTTCGATCGAAAAAAGAGGAGGAAAAAAGAAAGGAAAAAGCCGACAAAAATAGTTCTTGCCCTATCATATCTGAACAAACTGCTGCATCAATGTACCTACACTCATTACCCTGCCATCTCTCTCTCTCTCTCTCTCTCTCTCTCTCTCTCTTTCGCTCTCATACAAACAAACCACCGCATTGTGCTTTTTAAATGATAACAGATTGATGGTAACGATTAAGATATCTCACTGACCTTTAAACCTGTGTCGGTGGCTCAGCTTGTAGGAATTCTGTCACCATTCCCTAGTCCGGCAAAGTGGGATTGAGTCGCCTCGAAACTTGCTGTTTCTCTCGCAGGTCTTGGCAACTGTCATTTATAGAGGGAGACAGTGTTCACCGTGCGACCATTTCGTTCATGTGGACACGTTAAATCTTCGTTTCAAGATCATGCCGTTAACCTGGAATTGCGCAATAGGGTGCAGGAATCAGTCCTTGCACCAAGCACTGCTTAGCTCGGATTCGAATGGCGGAGCACCCGTGCAAAACATTGGGATCAGATTAAAAAAGAACTGTTATCGTAGCTGCTGGTCCTGTCTAGTTATGGTCTTACCATAACTAGATAGTACTTCGTTCCACCATGCATTATAGTATCTAATATGTAGCTTTATATATATATGATATGTATATATATGTGTATGTAATTATATCCATATACGATATACAATATGGTTTCCGTTGCACACGTAACACATCAGAAATGTGTTAGATCGTTTTATTGTCACGATCTTTCTGAAGGAGTGCTTCAGTGAGCACAGTCCTTTCGGGGATTTTCCGGTATGAATTTTGGTGACAGAGTAGTAGCTGCCACGGTACGAAGTGTCTATGGGGCCGCGGACTCCGTCGTCGAACGACCGAAGCTGTCGGGCGACGGCCAAGCTAAATTCGGGCCCATGACGTAATGTCTCTGCCCAAACAGAGTCGGTAAATTTAGCTCCAGTGGGCGGTAGGGCCGAGGCCGCTCTGAAAGAGAGACCGAAAAGTACTGAAGCACGATCCTTTTAAGGCCTGACTCAGAAAAAGCTTCCCATTTGTTTTTGCCTGTTCCAAAACATACCGAACCATACCTGCTTCTTGCTTCTTTACCAAGCCATTGCGTAACGTAATTTCGTTGTTTGGTGCCGCCATTTTTATTTGAAAAGAATTCCGAAAAGGACAAGGTGAAAAGCGAACGGAAACGTTTATGATCGCGCATTTCTACAGACATTGGGGCGATGTTCACCTTTTTGCCACAATGTTTCTTTAGTTTTTTTTTTAGTTTTTCGAGCAGTGAACAATAATTATCACATGCCAGTGGAAAAGGTTCCAACCCGGTAGAGGGCACGACCACGGCTTCATGCGAGAGTGCTGAGAAACCCCGGGCGAAGAATCCCAGGCAGGGAACCTGGAAGGAGGGCGGGGAACGGTGCACGTCGTCCCACTTTCCCTTATGTGGTTGTGTTAGTGGCAGTGGTAGTGGTGGTGCAGATCACATTTATTAATATTCTGCATTTGCAGTGTCATACAACTGCAGAAAAAGCCAATGGTGTCGCACCGTTGAAATGTCACATAAACACAGCAAACCTTACATAACTAGCGTTTATTAAACATACCTAGCATAAGTAACATATGGAGCGCTACATAAGTATCAATAAGACGTATACGCACTCACTTATCGTCCTTTGTACGCTCAGTGTCCCGAGGCTGGCCCACGTGCCACCGCCCGTGCTGCTCCATTTTCTGATCTGTTCTTTGGAGCAGATGAAATACGATAAAATAAAAAAGAAATATGATGTAACTCTCCTGCCGAGAGAGACTAATTCTAACAGGTATAAGCGATTTCTATTGTGCAGACATGGTCAAACCACATACCTGCCGGGGCCTGTATTGTTAACACGTAACAATGGTATATCTGTTGTGATCGCTTGCTATCTCTTAAAGAGAGAAGGGACCCAAACAGTGTCTCATTCTGGGCCCGGTGACAGGTTATGTATTTCTGTTCGTGCGCTGGGACGCAGAGACTCTTAGGGTCTGGTGTCCAGGCTGAGTCAATTGGTGTGACTGGAAGGGGCTGGTCTGAAATCCCGGCCACGTCCTCACTAAGTTTTGGAAATCCTCTGCCGTGCCTCCAGCGCCTCATGGTTTGGTGCTTGAGACGAAAACATTCCATTTCTGGAAACACGTGGCAAGCGAGTTCAGGGTTCACGTGATCACCTCAGTTCAGCATGTTCTGTGATTCGAGCACAACCCACTCCGACACGCTGGGGACAAATTCATGTAAAGAAGTTTTCGCAGTGACAGCTTTCCACGCGACATGTCGTTGTTCCTGCACGGTATGACAGTAGCGGTCAGACCAGCACTAACAAGATTGCAGGATAAGGCCGACGCTGACGGTCAGTGACCTTGTGCGTTTCTACCTCACATGGTAGACCCACATGGCGGCCGCGTTTCTCGCGGTAGAGCTCCGGTAACGGCGAAACGCCTGCCGAGCTGAGCGCCGCCAGTCCCCTCTCAACCGCCCGCTCCTGCTCCACAGCTGCGGTGCGACAAAAACCCGAACCGGCTGGACCTGCCGCCGACCCGGGCCCCGCTGCGGCGGTCCGCCGTCCCGCCGCGGCCGCCTGCCGGCCCGGAGACCGGCGCTGGCGACACCTGGGCCCTGCGGCGCCGCTCGGAGGCCGGCGACCTGACCTGGCCCCGCGGCGACCCTGTCGCCGCCGACCTGGCCGCCGGCGACAGGGTCAGCCGCCGCTGGTCCCTGCTCGAGATGGGCGACAGCCTGCCCAGCACGCCGCACCGCAAGTCCAAGCACAAGAAGAAGGTCAACTTCCTAGGGCAGGACGAGCTCATTCACCCCGAGCCGGGTGAGGGGCCGGCGGTGCGAGCGTGCCGCCTTGCGGTTCCGACCGATTACCGTATTAGTGGGCTTCGTGCCATGAAAAATTTGTCGTAGGTGCGAAGTAGGTATGCGGATCTTAGCGAATACATTGGAAATTCAAGGAATTGGGCGTAATAAGTGTTCCTGGCCCATAAATATCATTGATAAGTAAAATACGTATTTACGGGCGCAATTAGTTTTACTGGCTCATAAATATCACTCATAAGTAAAACACTCATATACTCAAACAGCTTTTGTCATGTTCAAAACGTGGCCGATTGGTTATTCCAGAACTAGTCGGTGAAGTTGTGGAAGGTGAGAAGAAAAAGAAAAAACACAAGGTGAGCCACTACTTTGATGAATTTTTGGAGGTTGGCGCGCGAGATAGCACTCATTTGTAAGCTTTTCAACGAAAGCATTCGTCTGTAATTTGTGAAACCCTTACTGTGAATTCAAGCTATGTACCTTAGCAAACTAATCGGATGAAATTTAGACATACTATGATTGCGAACTATCTTCCCAAGTTGTTTTTACCATACGGTAGTCCGTGTCGTGTGTTGGCTCATTGCTGTGCTCGAGTTTCGCGCCAGAAATACAATTTTCTGCGCTTCAGTGCGCGATTAAGCAGAATATCGTTGTTCGGCCCTCATGTGGCAATATTCCCTTTTTTATACAACTCGGGAAATATTAGTCTGAGTTTTCACGCTTGTACGTTTCAGCACGCATTATCGACTAACGTGTTAACTTTCTTGTTAACGTCGGTTCCAGAAACGCTCCTCGAAAAAGCATCGCGCACCCGAACCGCCTGTGGAGCCACCCAGTGCCTTGCTGTCCTGTGATTACTAAGCTCATCCGGCCCGACCCGTAACGTCACTCCGACGCGGCGGTGACGTCACTGCCGTCGCAGTGATGATGTCACATGTGACAGTGGTGACTGGTACGGGACGGCCGCAGCAGGTCGTGCCCTGCCATGGCCTTCTTGGCAGTCGACGCAGCCCTCCGTGAAAGTCGGTGCCGTTCGGGGATTTGCGCTGCTTGCATGTAGATCTCGAGGTTGTTTAGTGTTAGTAGTGCGCTTAGTTCCCATGGCCCCAAAAATATCTGTTAACGTCAGTAACACGTTCAAAGAGCGCTGCCGCTGCTGAGCTGTGTTTCAGTCGTGGTGACAGTGTCGACGCTGGCGCTTTGCGTGAAAATGACGTCGGTAGTGACGGGCTTTCTTGAGATTTGCGACGAAACGGGCCCATGTCCGGCTACTGTCATGAGCCCCTGCGTCAGCCATCCTGTGTAATACCATCGGAAACTTCATTTGGTAGTTTTGTAGTATCATGAGTAGTACTCTGGAGGTGGCGTTCTACTTCGACTTTCCCGAGACAATGGCTCTGTTTCGATCACTGTTGGATGACAAGTAAAGGAATGCTTAACGTTAATCTTGACCCGATGACGATTCGAACGTCAAAACTTCGCAGACATCTTAAACATCACTCGGACAGCTCGCTGAAATTTACGCCTTCCTTTGTCGTGTTCTTCTACTTCACTGTTCTGTTGTGTGGTGACTGGTGAGTGACTTTTGTCCCGTGATTACAGCAATCGTCTCATGGTTGCGTCATGTGCCTCGTCAACAAGACGTTGCGTCGTAAAACACTGCAGGTGCATAACACTTCGGCTAAGTTAACAAAGGCAGCTGAGCAATTTACGTGGCCAAGATAATACGAGGCACAAATTTATTGGCGTGAGATAGCTACAACATTGAGATGCTTATTCAGTCCTTTGATGGTAATGATCTGTTTTGGCGTCACTTTACAGCGCGCGTAGAATGCCTGTTGACTGATTCTTTCGCTTGCCTCGCAGAAACCTCGCTTGCGTCGTAAAAAAACGTCGAGAATCTTCGGGTGAGCGATAACGTTTCGAAAGGATTCCTCATAAAGGAAGCGAAACATTCATTGATTCGCAAAAACCTTCAAGGTGCAGCCTCTTTGATTGGTCCGGTTCTGCTCTGCTTGTGGCCTCGTGGTGCTGGTGAGCATCGAACTGTGCCACTGGTTTGTAGATGGTCGCTACATTGCCTGATCGGGACTTTATTTTGCGAAAATTGGGGTTTCACCACGTGGCTGGGGTATATCACAGCTAAAACAGAATGGAAATTATCTATGTGCCTTCTTATTTTCACGTGCATCCACACGCGGCCATAGTGTTTTTAAACTTCGTTTTTCCCGCGACTTTGAAAGAGGTAAAATGATGAATGCTACAGTTTGTGCGTAGAGTTTTTAAGTTTATAAGGAGTCGTGAATGCCGGTGTGACCTGTCGACGGTGGGTTTCAAATTCCCAACCAATCTACCCCCAAATCTGTCGCAGGGAGCTGATCACTCCTACAACTTTGTGATAGCTTATCGCGCTGGTGAATCTCGGATCATCCCTGCGCACCCTACTCGTAAACAGCGGATGTCTTGGACGGTGTACCCCCCCGGTCATCGACGCTTGGAATGCCTGCTCTCTCGAATGAGGGCAGCGCACGTCAGATCGCCCCACTTTTGCTGCAGCAACTGACACGTGAAGCACCAGCGTTCGCCCATGATCTCCAACACCGGTTGACGCCCTGTTAGCACAACCTGATGGAAAAACCTCCGCTCTAGCTGCGCCGACCAACGCAAACACAGCCGTGCCCTGGTTTCAGGAGGGCCCGATTCGTTGCGTCTGATCCGCGCTGACAGTGGTAAAAGAGTGGGCTCTTTGTGGGAATGCTTACGTCAGTGCTTTCGATCGTGGTCACTGCCAGCCATGTTGAGGCCGTTGTCGGACGTCCCATGCCCTTCTGTGTGGACTGGATATTGTGTTTGTATTATGTTTGTCTTAGACGCGTCTGCAGTGGTTCTGAATACAACCAGGAAATAAAATGTTGTTTTAAATGCGACGTTTTTTGCGGAGGAAAGAATGCCAAAATCCCACCAACGTTTCTTTGTCATTCATCGAACTGCGCATTTGGTATTACAACGACCGGAACAGGTGGCTGGCTGGTTCCACCCGCCTCCAACTCCTGCACGTTAGCTCAGAAGTGGCTGGATACGTCGGTTGAACTTTGCTTAGCCGCTTGAGAAACAGTGAACTGCTACTTTCCGACAAGCTTGTCAAAACAGTGCATTACCGTGCATGTTCATAAGTAAAAAGATGAGCTCAAAAGTTCGAAAGGTAAAACCCAAAAGCTAAAGAGTTCAGAACCGCAAGTTTCACGTGCTCCACACACGAACAGACTGAAACTCATGGCTACCATGGCTGTGGCAAAGCCCCTAACGCACGCAAGGTATAAAGCACCTTACACTGAAAACATATTTCGAGTCGATATATCGAGACTACGTCGTTCCGGTCAGCGCCGCAGGCCTCATGTTAAAATGTCTGAAACGTACGTGTTCCCAACGAGTCGGTCATTCCGGCCGACTCGTAGCTAGGACGGGCCGCCTGTAACCAGCGACATCTCGCCACGGGCGCGACTCAGTGGGGGTTCGCCGGCCGGAAGTCGGAATGTCCGTGAAGTTAGCAACGAAAACGAAAACGAAATCAGCAACGATAGCATGTTTCAACGAAAACTCATATCAAGGTCACATAGCATTCAGGAATTACGAATTCGAGGTCCGTTTTCGCCTAAGGTCAAGGGGTCAAAGGTCAACGTCAAATGAAGCATCGTACAAGCATGTACTAAGGTAAAACTTAAACGCCTTTTTTCGAGTAAGAGACGCCACCTATCACTAAGTGATGCGCACCAATAGATAGAGCACATGAAAGTCAAGGTGGGACAATCACGTACATTGATCTCAAAATCGAAGGCCAAGGTAGAAACGCAGACTGGAAACTTACGTACCTTTTTATCAGAAGCGGGTGCCACCTACCACCACGTCTTGGACACCAATAGAAGATGCAATGCATAAGTCTAGGTGGGTTATCGGCCGAAACTGACGTCAAGAGCAAAGGTCAAGATCAAAACGAGTGTTGAAAATTACGTACCTTTTTACCAATAGATGGCGCCACTTATCACTAAGTGTGCACACCGATAGATAGGGCATATATAAGTCTAGGTAGGTCATTCGCCGAAACTGACCTTAACGTCATGGGTCAAGGTCAAACTGAGTGCTAGAAACTTATGTACCTTTCTACGAGTAGGTGGTGCCACCTGTCATTAACTGTTGCCCACCAATAGATAAAACAAATGAAAGTTTAGGTGAAACATTCGCCGAAATTAGCCCCAAGGTCACGGTTCAAGGTCAAAACGAACGTTGAAGATTTACGTATCTTTTACGAGTAGATGACGCTACCTTATCACTAAGTGATGCGCACCAATAGATAAAACACAAAATTTTAGGTGGGCTATCCGCCGAAACTGACCTCAGGGTCATAGGTCAAGGTCAAAAAGAGTGCTAAAAATTTACGTACCATTTTTCGAGTAGGTGGCGCTACCTATCACTAAGTGATGCGAACCAATAGATAAAGCACATGAAAGCCCAAGTGGGTCACTCGCCGAAACTGACATCAAGGTCAAAGGTCAAAGTCAAAAGGCACGTTAAAAATTTGCGAACCTTTTTACCAAAAGGAAATGCCACCTACCACTACTGCCACCTACCAATAGATACAAAGCATAAAGATCTTGTGGGTCATCCGCCAAATTTGACCTTAAGTTCGAAGGTCAAGACCAAGACGAACGTTGAAAATTTACTTACCTTTTCACGAGTAGGTGCCGCCACTTATCACTAAGTAATGCTCACCAGTAGATAAAAGACATAAAGGTCTAGATAGGTCATCTGCCGAAATTAACCTCAAAGTCAAGGGTCAAGGTCAAAACGCACGTTGAAAATCTACGTGCTTTTTTGCAAGGAGGTGGTGTCACCTATCACTAAGTGATAGGTGACACCGCACCATACATGCATACATATATATACATAGAGCATATGAAAGTCTAGGTGGGTCATCCGCTAAAACTGACCTCAAGGTCAAAGGCCAAGGTCAAAACAAGAGTTAGAAACTGATGTACTTTTTACGAGTAGGTGGTGTCACCTATCATTAAGTGATGCGCACCAGTAGATAAAGCACATAAAAATCCAGGTTGGTCATCCTCCGAAACTGACTTCAGGATCAAAGGTCAAGGTCCAAACGAGTGCTAAAAATGTACGTGATTTTTTACGAGTAGATGGCACCACTTATCATTGGGCGATGCGCACTAAGAGATTGAGTACATAAAAGTCTAAATGGGTCATCCGCCGAAATTAATCTTAAGGTCAAAATTCAACGTCAAAACAAACGTTGAACATTTACGTGCCTTTTTACGAGTAGATGGCGCCACTTATCGCTAAGTGATGCGCACCAATAGACAGAGCACATGAAAGTCTAGGTGGGCAACCCACCGAAATTGGTTTTAAGGTCAAAGGTCAAGGTCAAAATGATCGTTGAAAATTTACGTGCCCTTTTTATGAGTAGCTAGGGTTTGTTAACACTAAGTGATGTGCCACAGTAGACATGGCATATTAAAATATCGGTGGGTCATCCGCTGAAAATGACCCCAAAGTCAAAAGTCAAAGTCAAAATGGGCGCTGGAAAACTACGTGCCTTCTTGCGAGTAGTTGGCGTCATCTCTCACTAACCCACCTCGTCGTTAAGACAAAGTTTTCAGTACTCGTTTTCATCTTGACGTTTGACTTTCAGGCCAATTTCGGTTGATAACCCACCTAAATTTTTATGTGTTGTATCTATTTGGTGTCATAATGTGGTGGTAGATGGCACCCCCTACCTAAAAAGTCCGTAAATTTTCAGCGCTAGTTTTGACCATGACTTATGACCTTGAGGTCAGTTTCGGCGGTTAACTCACTTAGACTTTTATGTGAACTATCTATTGGTTCGTATCACCTAGTGATAGGTAGCGCCGCCTACTCGTAAAAAGGAACATAAATTTTCACCGTGCGTTTTGACCTTGACCTTTGACCCTGAGGTCAGTTTCGGCGGATGACTCACCTAGGCTTTCGTGTGTTCTATCAATTGGTGGTGATCACTTAGTAATATGTGGCGCCATCTACTCGTAGAAAGTTAAGTAACTTTTCAACGTTCGTTTTGATGTCGACGTTTGACTTCGAGGCCAATTTCGGTCGATGACCCGCCTAGACTTTTGTATGTTCTATCTATTGATACGCACCACTTAGTGATAAGTGGCTCCATCTACTCGCAAAAAGGTACGTAAATTTCCAACATGTGTTTTAACCTTGACCTTTGACCTTGAGGCCAGTTTCGAAGAACGGCCTATGTAGACTTTCAGGACGGCATAGGGATTGAGCGGCATTGAGGAGCGTCCGGAATTTCCATTTTAAGCCATGGTGGGTAGTGAAGTGAAGTGTTCTGGACTGGTCGAACAACTGACCCGCGGTTTTTTCGGATGTTGTTGGCCAACAGCTGAACTAAATCATGATGTTAAGCCATGAAATGTGACTGATAGTTCCTAAATATTCTTGGAATTCTGTAACCCTCGTTGGACGGAAAGATTCCTGCCCACGTCGAGGACGATCGGCGTCACAGACGCGGCCAAAGGGGGCCTGGAGGCCCGCCTCCCCCCCCCTTGGCCAGAACTTTTTGCGAAAACCATTGCGCATCATCTTCCCAGAAGGCTGTTTTCGTATGATTTCAGTTTACACTGAGCTCCTTCCCCCCCCTTAAGAAAATCCTGACTGCGCCCCTGGCTGGCATGGTTGCCGCCATACACCCTCTCCGTCCCGTTTCTGCATTAACGAAGCCAAATCGGCAAAAAACGACCGTGAAACGCATCTATTTTTTATTCTGTTGACGTCTGGATTTACCCCCTTGGGTCACCTACCTACCAACCTCTCTGGTCATGGGTAAGGACCGTACCTTTCGTTTCCCACATCCGATTTCATCGCGGTAGCTTTATATGATTTCAGCCAGCAAAGTACGATCTTGCAGCGACTGGGCTTCAAAATCGGTCAATTGTTGAGGTCAATACTTGCCTTTCTCTTGAGGTCCAAGAGGCCTTTCTAAATGTTGCCAAATATATGCCTTAAAAGCCCTGTATCGAACACTGTCTCCACACGTCGTCAGGCTCCTGAGAAAGAAGCCAATATGAGGCTCAGAGCTAGGAAAATGGCTTGGAACCCCCAAGACAACAAGGTTAGAACTCGGCGACATGACCGAGTGTGGTGATTTATTATCCTAAGCATGGAAAAGAATGTGAGGTCAGTCATTCCAAGTTTCAGGGCCTTGACGCCGGCTGTTCGGCGACGCTGCAAGACAGATATCCGGGAGAGCAATCACCCCTTCGTCCGATGACGGTTAAAATGCCATAACCAGATTTTTTGGCTTCGACCATTTCATTGTTTCCATTTCATCGCGACGTTCAGTATATATCGCGCAGCGGCATAATTGTTAGGCACTGGCTTTGTGCAGCTCTCCGTCTAAAGCATCTCACGAAGGCTGAGATCTCTCTGTGGTCCCGATCATGAACCTGGAGTCCTTGATTTGGTGGCATGGCCACAGCGTGATCTCCACGATTTGTTCATAATACTAAAATAGAATCTCTTACAACGCCTGAGTTAAGTTAACATCATGCCGGCGAAACGAGGCTCTGGCAAACGAATGCCAACACTCCACTGCGAGGCCGTCCACGGCTGAGGCTCTGAGCCTGGCCGGCCAGGTCGGCGCTCGTTTCCGTCAGTCTGCGGGAGAGACGCGAGATCCAGCCGACCGCTCTGCATGCACCGAACCAGACGTGAGAACCTCAGGCTGGCCGGTCTGCGTCCAAACTCAGAGCAGCGTGCCTTCAGAAAGCCACCCGAAGCTGACACTGGCAAGGACAGCAGCTCAGCTTTCCAAGACGCAGCCCCTACCAGTGTCAATGCAACGACTTGAGAAAGTAAAATTCTGGTGCCCGAGATGGCGAGAAGGCTGGAAGGGTCACCAGCAAGGGTAGAACCACGTCCATATCATTGGTATTGCCGGAAGCAATTTTAGATCCGTTTTTCCATTCATTGCCATAGACAGGGACCTGATATTAAAGGTAGGACAAATGGTGTTGCTCGGGAAACTTCGAACGTCCAGATGGTTTCACCACTGGTCAGCAGTCCGCAAGTCGTGGCATTTTTACCATGGTGCTCGGCGGCGACGGAACTGTCATGACTGTTCGACAGGTGACATGACCACCACTGAATGAGCTGTGACGAGGTCATCACCACTGCATGAGCGGCGACAGGGTCACCACTGTCCAAGTGGTGACAGGAACACTACCACTTCATGCGCGTTGATATGGTCACCAGTAGTGCACAGCAAGCAAAGTTCGTTACAAAGAAGATAACATGATTAAGCCCTGAATAGATGATTATAAGTCTGCCTGGGCACGCCCTGGTAAAGTTATATGGTTGGTCTTGTACAAACAACCTCAAGATTAACGCAAGTAATACTCAGATGATCATGTTCGGTACCCAAATGATGTTAAAGATATGCCTAGGGTGTGCGTTAACTTTAACGGAATACCCATACATGAGTCACACAGCTAAAACCTCGGTGCATGCATGACAAATGCGTGGCCTTCCTGAAAAATTTATACACGTCTTGAGCCCATTACACGCAGTGCATGGTTGTTCTTGGTCTTGTGCCCAGTTTTATTATGTAATTTTATAATCATATCTTACTATATACTTCATGATTGCATGATGCATAATAATATTTGATTTATTTATAACTATATAATTATTATTTAGTTATATAAGTAAAACACTGCGGAATCAGGTCAGCACACACTCGTCATCCTGCGAACCTTCAGTGGTCAAACGTGTGTCCCTGCGTCCGCAGGATGTGTTTGCAGGGCTCACTTTTAACCCCTCCCCGACTGGGGGGCAGTTGACCGCCCCCCTCAGGTTTTTCTGGGACTGCGAAAGAACGAACAAACACAGAGCCACGAAACTTTGTGTACCTTTTGCTTCATCATTTTTACACCTTGTGTCAAAGTTTTGACCTCAGGTCTGGTCAGGTACCTGACCTAGGTCTGGTCAAACGGACCTATGTCCAAAAAAGCTTAGCGCACTGTAACTTTTTCGCAAAACAAAGATACCACAGTAATACTTTCAGGGATTAGTGATCTTCATAGATGCAACAAATCTGCTATCTCAGATTTCCCGAATTTCCCGTGTCATTGACCTAAGGTCATGCCCATTTTTATGACATACCGTTTTTTTCGGAAATTGACGGAATATTTCATAGCATTTTTAGTGTGGAATAAAGCAGACATCTAGTTACCGTCATTGGGAAAAGTATCAGTGACTTCCAGCCATTGACCCGAGGTCAGGTCACGAACAACTGTTGTGAGCCAAAATGTATCATCGTCAAAATCGACGATGGTACATAATGGGTCAAAAAGAACAGAATGGGTCAAAAATGACAAAACTAGCTTGCACAGACGTAAGTTGTACTAGGAACCTCAAAAAGTTTGGAAAAGTTACATATTTTGGAAATAAACGGGCTCTCGAGAATTAAAGCTCCGCCAATTGTGTAGACTGGTAACTAATAAATTTTTCCAAAATTTGCGCATGAGAAACCATCACAAGAACCATTTAGATCAATAAAATGTACATGGATAGGTTTTTTCGCGAAAATAAAGGAACGCTAAAACTAGTTCTCGTTAATTTCTTCTGCGTACGGCTACGGCGCCCGCCGACAGCCGGCGCGAAAATTGCCGTGTCTTTAACTCAACGTTTCGGCGTATATATTGAACAAATCTGAGAAATTAGATGTGTATCGGCATTTGCGGACCTTTACTTGTGTTCTGATGCCTTTACCTATGCGTTATTAGTCACAGTCCTTGAGATTCAGGCCGTTTCTCGGTCTCAGGCAGTCGGCTATGAGAAAACATATATGGGACGTAAATTGCTTACATGTTATCTAAAACTGAAACATGAGACCAGTTTCGAGCTCTACTCGTCACAAGCTTTCCAAGGATGTGCTTATTTTTATCGTACGACCAACCGTTCGTGAGTTAGAGGGGGCGGCCAACTGCCCTCCTCCCAGTCGGGCGTGATCGTCGCCGACAGACGGTCGTGCGCGGGTTAAAATGCAGCGCGCTCAGCTCTTGGATGGCCTGGGACAGCACGTTGAAAGCGGTCACGACGGAACAAAAGAAATGTCGCCTTACCGACTCGGATTTTATCGCTGACGTGTGTTGCAGGTCGGCCTGCCTGGTCTTAAGGTGGTGGACAGCCCGTCTGGATGTAACATGGCTATCGGGGGAGTCAGAGAGTGAAATACGTACATGTTTTCTGCGCACAGCCACTCCAGTTGTAAAATGTCGCTGATGTGGCCATACTCGGCCAGACATCACTTCCACTCCAAAGTTCAGCAGCTTCTGCAGCCATGCTTTATGGCTGGGTTGGCCATGCTGGTGGCATTACTTGCAGGCACGTACCCATGGGTTTTTCTCAGGGGAAGGGGCAAATGTCAAATTTTGTCAGACGCCAGTGACATGTTGCAAAATTCGCTGGAAAAGCAACACTTTTATGTAGTTAACTTCATATTGAACGCGTAGGGAAAACTTATGACTTTTGCCTTTGTGGCGTATACATGATCACTTTCCGTATTCCTGAGAGATCGCTTAATATCTAGCGAAGATCGATGGGCGCAAGGGGGAGGGGGCATTGCCACCATGGGCCTCCTTGGCAACGTGCGAAATTTGCTACATGTTTCATACACACCCATGCAGTACCGGATGAGTGAGATGAGTAGAACCAGGACTAGTGTGATGAGGGAAGCCCGCTCTGCTGTGGCTGAGGCCAATGAGCAGGTCAGTGCACCGACGCGCCGCGTCGTAGGTATGCGCGAAAAAGATGTCCGTGAAGTTAGAAACGACAACGAAAACGAAATCCGCAACGATAACATATTTCGACGAAAACACGCTCGAAGGTCATATAGCATTGCAGGGATTACGAATCCGAGGTCCATATTTCTCCAAAGGTCAAAGGTTTAAAGGTTAAGGTCAAAATGAAGCACCTTCAAGGTGTGGACTTGAGTACAACTTACGTACCTTTTTACGAGTAGGTTGTGCCACCTATCATTAAGTGATGCGCACCAGTAGATTAAACACCTCAGAGTCTAGGTGGGTCATCAACCAAAATTGGCCTCAACGTCGAAGGTCAAGGTCAAAACGAGTGTTAAAAATTTACGTACCAATTAATAAGTAGATGGCGCCAGCTATCACTAAGTCGTGCGCACCAATAGACAGAGCACACAAAAGTCTAGGTCATCCAACCGAAATCGACCTCAAGGTCAGAGATCGAGGTCAAACTCAGCACTAAAAAATTACGTACCTTTTTACCAGAAGGGGTGCCACCTACCACCACGTGATGGATACCAATACATACCGCGCAAAAAATCTAGCTGGATCTTCCGCAGAAACTGACTTCAGGGTCAAAAGTCAAGGTCAAAACCAGCGCTGAAAATTTACGTATCCTTTCATCATTAGGGGCATGCCACGTACCATCACGTCATAGACACCAATAGATACAATACATAAAAATCCAGGTTGGTCTTGCACCGAAAAGGACCTCAAGGTCAAAGGTCAAGGTCAAAACGAACGCTAAACATTTACGTACCTTTTTACGAGTAGGTGGCGCCACCCATTACTAAGTGATGCATACCAATAGACAGACCACACAAAAGTCTAGGTGGGTCACCCGCCTAAAATTTACCTCAAGGTCAAAGGTTAGGGTCAAAACGAAAGTTAAAATTTACGTACTTTTTTACGACTAGACGGCGACACTTATCACTAAGTGGTCGGCACCAACAGATAGAAACATTTGGAAGTCTAGGTGGGCCATTCGCCGAAACTAAGATCATGATCAAAGATCAAGGTGAAACCAAGCGTTGAGAGCTTACGTGCCTTTTTACCATGAAGGGGTGCCACCTACCACCACATAATGGATACCAATAGATACAGCGCATAAAAATGTAGGCGGGTCATCTGCCGAAGT
Organism: Capitulum mitella; assembly: GCA_030062745.1. Lineage (NCBI taxonomy): Eukaryota > Metazoa > Arthropoda > Thecostraca > Pollicipedomorpha > Pollicipedidae > Capitulum > Capitulum mitella. Next base: position 29,080,677 of record CP099846.1, on the reverse strand, counting down.
TGACCTCAAGGTCAAAAGCCAAGGTCATAACGAGCGTTGAAAGTTTACGTACTATTTTACTAGTAGGGAGTGCCACGTACCACCACGTGATGGACACCAGTAGATAAAACACATAAAAATATAGGTGGGTCAGCCACCGAAAAAGATCTCATTGTCAAAGGTCAAGGTGGAAATGAACGTTAAAAATTTAGGTGCCTTTTTACGAGAAGATGGCGCCACTTGTCAATAAACAGTCAGCACCAATAGACAGCGCACATGAAAGTTTAGGTGCGTCATTCGCCAAAACTGACCTCAGTGTCAAAGGTTAAGGGAAAACGAGCGATAAATATTTAGGTCCCTTTTTACCATAAGGGGAGTGTCACCCACCCCGTTATACACGTCATGGACAGTAACAGATAGAACGCATAAAAATCTAGGTGGGCCATCCCCGAAATTAATCTTAAGGTCAAACGTCAAGGTCAAAATGATCGTTGAAAACTTCCGTACCTGTTTACAAGTAGCTGGGATTTGTTTAAACTAAGTGATAGGCCGCAATAGATATAGCACATTGAAATTTTGGTGGGCCATCCGGCGAAAATGACCCAAGGTCAAAGGTCAAGATCAAAACGAGCGATGAAAAATTACATGTCTTCTTACGAGTAGGTGGAGCCATCTATCACGAACTTACCTGCTCGTTTTAACGAAGTCTTCAGCGCTTGTTTCCATCTTGACATTTGCCCTTGAGGTCAAAGGTCAGTGGATGATCCACCTAGATTTTTATTTGCGTCATCTGTCGGTGTCCATGGCTTAGTGGCTGACGGCGCCAGCTACTGGTAAAAAGATACGTGAATTTGTAACACTCGTTGTGACCTTGACATTTGACCTTGGGGTCAATTTCTTCTGTTGAACCACCTAGATTTTTAGTTGTTGTATCTATTGGTGTCCATGATTTGATGATAGGTGGCATCCCTTCTAGTAAAAAGGTACATAAATTTTCAGCTCTCGTTTTGACCTTGACCAATAGATAGAGTCTACTCGTAGACTCTATCATATAGACTCTCTATCTCTATCTAATAGACCGTCTACTCGTGAAAAGGTACGTAAATTTTCAACACTCGTTTTGACCTTGACCTTTAAAGTTGAGGTCAATTTCGGTTGATGACCCATCTAGACTCTGGCGTGATCTATCTACTGGTGCGCGTCACTTAATGATAGATGGCGCAGCCTACTCATAAAAAGGTACGTAAGTTTTCAACAGTCGTTTTGACCTTGACCTTTGACTTTGAGGCCAATTTTGGCGGATGACCCACACAGACTTTCATTTGCTCTTTCTATTGGTATGCACCATTAAGTGATAGGTGGCGTCACCTACTCGTAAAAAGGTGCGTAGTTTAACCTAAATACATATCTTTAGGGTGTTTCATTTGACTTTGACCTTTGAACCTTTGACCGTAAGGTGAAAACGGACCTCGGATTCGTAATCCCTGCATACCATGTGGCCTTGAAACGTGTTTTCATCAAAATATGTTATCGTTGCTGATTTCGTGTTCGTTTTCGTTGCAACTTCATGGACATGGAGTCGGACTGTTACCTTCCGACGTGGCCGCCCTTGTGTGGGTAGTCAGGAGCTTCACTGACTCCGCCGACGGCACCCCCACCTCGCGGTCTGGCTACGCTGGGGCCAGCTTCGACGTCTTCCGGTGCGGCGGACCCCGCCGGCAGCGCATCCCGCAGAAGAAATGTTACCGTGGCAATGTATGTGGCCGGCCGGCCGGCAGTGACGAGACGACCGGCAGACAGTTGTGGGGGTGACGCCGGGCGTAACCACTAGAGCGAAATCCTTGTCCCGTCGCCTGTGTGCCCAGAATACAGCGTAATCGGAAGCCTGCGACTCGATTAGCGTGTAACACGTGCGGATGGCGACCGGTGACACATAACAGCGTGTGTGTGGAGGGGGTCTAAACTCCCAAATCCCGGACCTCCAGCCATGATTTAGCTGCTGGCGAAGCGCGACGCAACTTTTTTCAGAATTTTCCCTCAGACAATAACGCAACATGAACGAGGGGTATAACATCAAGCATGGAGACGGATCCAGGGGGCGTAGGTACCTAGACGTGCCCCGCTTCCCACACGATTAACTTGACAGGCTTTTAGAAAACGCAACATTTGGTCCTTCTTTCTGGATGACGATGCACGCCACCGAAATATTGGATTCGCTTCTGGTATTCGAAGAAAAGACAATGAACTAACCACTAAGTGGCTTAACCCTTTGGAAAACGCTACTTTACGATAACCACGAGAATTTTTAAACCTTTGCGGGCATTTTGGAAACCGGTTACATCGCTACCATGTCAAGAGATTTTGCTACCAGGTTTTGCCATTTATCGCGCGGAAGAGACATTTGTAGGAAAATTTTACTGCGAAGTGGCGAAATGTCTTCTTTGTTTGTATACTCTTAACCTTGGCAAGTTGTAATGTTTTTAAGTTTTCAATGATTTTCGGAATTGTTAGTAAGTACCAACAGCGCCTATTGGTGTTTTTGAACATATTTTACTGTCTGAATGGAGTGTATGAGTTATCTCCCAGCACAAAGATCAGCCATCACAAAGCATCAGAGTGACTTGGGAGTGATGGTGGATGAGGAACAAACATGGATAATCCTTGTTCAGGTTTTAATATTAAATTGTGGAGTGCAGAAAAAGTCTCAAAATCCATCTGTTCCATGAACTCAATGTAGTTCTCCAGAGTCATTTTTTGGTCTTTTCTACAGCTGTTGCATCCACTATGCATTGGTACATTAAAACAATTTACTAATTACAACAGTGATCTGAAAAAGATCATTGTTCAAAAATAACCTAGTTCATTTCCTAAAAAACTTAATTGCTATTAAACTGAACACTGAAACATCCATCAGTGGTGAAACATGATGTGCAAACTTATTAAGATCCTTGGAGCAACTGTCTCTTGCCAAGTGGCCTACCCAATACTGAGTACTGAGGCCAGTCAGACCAGCTTGTAAGGATGGCAGGACAATGATTCTCTGAATGGAACTGTGTGCAAACAGAGGTGTTTAAAATGCTTGTCATTATATTTGCCATGCATACATCCAGCATGTTATCACATCAACCATATTCATGATAATGATTGTAAATGCAACATCTGATCTACATATCCATGCAAGGACATGCCAAGTGGGAAAAGGGGGTGCTCACCCCCTCCCCTGGGGGAAAGGAAGGGCATTTGGACCCCTTTGTGAGCATAGCTTACAATCCTCAAATGTGACCCTTGAGGCCATAGTGGGCCCTCCATGTTGCCAAAGGAGACCCACAGAACACCCCTTGAGGCTATTAGAGACCCACCTAATGCCAAAGGAGGCCCTCTTGATGCTTTAAAAGGCCCTTTTAAGCTGAAGGACACCCTTATGGTATAGGAAACTCCTGCAAATGAAAAGGTCCCTTTTTAGGCTAATGGATGCCACCTCAGCACTTTTTGGTGGAGGTCCCCAAGGGAAGGAGGCCCTCCTTCTGAATCCCATGCCTGGTTCATGGCTGTTTACCTGTACCCATATACCCTGCAGAATTTTGCTTAACTCAACTTTTGGTAGATCATTCATTGGTTCCCAGAGCAAGGAGTGAATTATATGTTTGGTTGTTAGTGGGTTTTCAAATTGGTTTGGTCACAGCTTTGTTTTATATGGAATTAGACCTCTTCCTCTTTGAACTTAACCCTCTTTTCAGCAGGGGGGCTGAATCCACCCCCTTGGGTTTTTTGCTTGCCAATTCCAGGCTTTGTGATGCAGCCTCATGAAACATGGTCACTTTTCCTAGCTATTCCTTCTACATGCCATGACAAAATTTGAAATTTGATTTTGCTCAGGGGCAGATCCAGGCAGTGTTTTTGGGAGGCACATCAGGCTGTTTTTGGTCCTGTTGAAGGTAAAAGGAAAATGACTGCCAAAACTATCATTTTAAAGCTAGAACTTAAAACTTTACATGGATGTATAGCTAAATAGTTGGGCAATGTGAAAATGCAGTTTTGTTCATCTAAGATCACTTTTTAAGGTCAGGTCAAGAGCTGAAGTTTACTTTTGTGGTAATAATTTCAGCATTGTTTTTTGAAACGTCAACCGTGGAATATATATGATGTAGAATAGTGCCCTCTACTTGTGTATCAAGTTTCAGCTTTCCGTGACACCAGGTCGGTCACGGAGCAATGACCTAAAATGTCAGTGCACGTGCCCGATATCATGATAGCCGTAAAATATAATTTTTGGAAATGCAGTGAATTCAAATGATTGAAATGTTTACAGATGATAATAAATGCTCACGAGATCGTTCCAAGTGACTCCAAGGTCACTGGAAGTCATTTAAGGTCAAAGGTCAAGAGTTGTTCTGAAGAATGTGTGACCATGACAGTCCCCCCTTTTTCATGTTTGTGGCATTGCCTATGCTAACATTATACAAACATTGTAATATTATTTGTACTCCTTTAGCATGATGTGACTAGCAGAAGCCAAACAAAGTTTTTGCCGTTTTTATTCATTCAGCTGTTGAAAAACCAATCCTATTTTTGAAATCCTGTGAACGCATATGAATTTTCCCGAAATTTCAAATGTATGAACCAATGGTAAAAGTCCCATCCATAATCTCTTGACTCATGCCAATTTCATCAAAATCGGTCCATAAACATGGAGTTATAAGAAGTCCAAAAATAAATCGGATGTGTAGTTCTCGAAATCTCAGGGGGTTCGAATCCTCCCTGCCGGGAATCGGCCAAACCGCTAGCCCTCCGGGAATAGGGTTAATGGCTTGTTCAGATTCTCCACTTTGTTGAATTATTGCCATACCTACTGCATGGCATGTTACTTCTCTGCCAAGTAGTTAGCTTTCACGTTTATGATTCACTGTGGCTTCGTGGCAAATCGATTCCTACTGTGATCTGCGATAGAAGCGTGCAATACTGGAATCGATTCTGATTTAGTATACATAAGAAAGCCAGGGTGAAAATCACGCCTTTTCTCGCCTCAGGGGACCTGAAGGATGGAGTACCTCCTCTGCTGGCGCCGTTGCGCCGCCTCGCTGCTGAAGCGCTCCTGCTCTCAGACGCGCCAGCTGAACGCGGCGCTGCACTCGGCGGCGGGCAGCGGCGGCGGCGGCGCGCGCCGCACGGCCAGCGCGGTGCGCATCGTGGAGGTCGGACCGCGCGACGGGCTGCAGAACGAGCCGACCGCCGTGCCCACGGCCGTCAAGGTGGAGCTGATCGAGCGGCTGGGCCGCGCCGGCCTGCGCACCATCGAGGCGGCCAGCTTCGTGTCGCCGCGCTGGGTGCCGCAGATGGCGGACGGCGCGGCCGTGCTGGCGGCGCTGCCGCGGCCGCCCGGCGTGCGCTACCCGGTGCTGGTGCCCAACATGCGCGGCCTTGCACGCCGCACTCGACGCCGGCGCCGACGAGGTGGCCATCTTCGGCGCCGCGTCCGAGGCGTTCAGTCGGCGCAACATCAACTGCTCCATCGACGAGAGCTTCGCGCGCTTCGCGCCGGTGGTGGCGGCTGCGCGCGAGGCGGGCGTGCGCGTGCGCGGCTACGTCTCGTGCGTGTGCGGCTGCCCGTACGAGGGCGCCGTGGCGCCGGCGGCCGTGGCGGCCGTGGCGCGCCGCATGCACCGACTCGGCTGCTACGAGATCTCGCTGGGCGACACGATCGGCGTCGGCACGCCGGGCGCCGTGCGCGCCATGCTGGAGGCGGTGGAGCGCGAGGTGCCGGCCGCGGCGCTGGCCATCCACTGCCACGACACGTACGGCCAGGCGCTGGCCAACATCCTCACGGCGCTGCAGATGGGCGTGCGCGTGGTGGACGCGTCCGTGGCCGGCCTGGGCGGCTGCCCGTACGCGCGCGGCGCCTCCGGCAACGTGGCCACTGAGGACGTGGTGTACATGCTGCACGGCATGAGCTTCGAGACCGGCGTGGACCTGGCGGCCCTGGTGGACACCGGCGCCTTCATCTGCGGCAAGCTGAACCGCGCCAACATGAGCAGGGTGGCGCAGGCCATGCTTGCCAAGAGGGCGGCGGAGAGCGAGGCGAAGTGAGAGGCGTCTCGGGCTGTGAAGGAACGTTACGTGACGTTACGGGCCTGTTTGACGGCCTTCCGTCTGTAGCAGCGTCGTGGCGTACTCTGTCCGATTTCTCTTCGTCGTGGTGTTGATAGTCGATGAGACTCCCAAAACTGCCGAGCACGTCCTTCAACTGTTGTGTTGGTAATGATGGCGTTGACCGTTAGTTTGCCTCATGTGCTGTCCTTGAAGATGTGAGTTTAGAAAATTCCATAAGTTTCATTTTTACTAGCACCGTACTCATGCTCTGATCTGCTCTTTTATAGCGTTGTGATCAAAGTAGCCGCTTTTATGTTGTTAACATCGAGTCGTTTACCGCTGGCTAGGGTCTTTCGTAACGCACCTGGTGAAGGCCTGATCACCTTTTTGCGTAGATTGTGCAATATAAAGATGTGTTCGTAAACGAATCGGTCGATGCAGTCTCCGGTCAGCGTCGTTCAGAGTTGTGACGGAGTGTGCGGAGTACTGGGAGTCGACATAGCTTTCTAGTCGTATATCGATTCCCAACTCCTCTTGCAGGATTTAGTCAAAGGATCAATAAAGCTGCCTGTGATAGCTACGGTTTTGTGCATCTGAGAAAAGGCGAGCTGAAAATACCCAACATCTGCAAGTTTCTCTTACCACGCACGCAAGCGCTGCTCATCAATACCGTGAAAAGGCAAGTGCGATAATACATCAATACGTCAATACAGTCGGGTGCGGAAACGTGGGATAGATTAGTGAGTCTAACACATCGGCTAGTCAAAAGCACAGAGACTGCATAAGCAACGAAGGACCCGCTCGGATATCACAGCCTCAAACTGCCGGCATCGGCAAAAGCCTCCCGGTACGTCCGGACGACCCTCAGACGGGCGCGAAGGCGGCAGGAGCCTCCTGCCGGCGGTGCACGCGCTGGTGCATGCTCAGGTGCACCGCCTGCGTGAACGCCTTCGGGCACTGGTCGCAGGCGAATGGCCGCTCGCCGGTGTGCGTGCGCATGTGCTCGCGCAACTTGAAGGGGCCGGCGCAGCGGCGACTGCAAACGGTGCAGACGTGCGCCGCGTTGGCCGAGTGCAGCAGCCGCTGGTGTTTGCGCAGCGAGCCCGCCTCCTTGAAGCGCCGGCCGCAGTGGGCGCAGCCGTGTGGCCGCAGCGCGCTGTGCGACACCTTGTGGCGCGCGAGCGCCACCAGCGTGCCGAACGTCACGCCGCACACCTCGCAGCAGCAGGCCTTCTCGCCGCCGTGCGAGGCGCGGTGCTGCTCCATCTTGCTGCGGTAGAAGAACGCCTTGCCGCACGCGTCGCACGAGAAGCGCGCCGCCACGGCGCCGTGCGTCTGCAGGTGGCTCATGAACGTCGCGCGCCCGCGGAAGCCGCGCCCGCACGTGTCGCACGTGTACGGCTGCGCGCCCGTGTGCACGCGCTGGTGCACGCGCAGCGTGGACGCCTGCCGGAAGGCGCGGTGGCAGGTGGAGCACTCGTACGGCCGCTCGCCCGTGTGCGTGCGCATGTGCGCGCGCAGCTGGGCCGGTCCGGACAGCGGCCGCGAGCAGAGCGGGCAGAGCACGGGAGTCGGCGGCGCCTCGTGCTGCCGCCGGTGGTGCTGCAGGCCCGAGGCATGCCGGAAACACCTGGAACAAGCGCCCAGCTGAACAGCGCCCAGAACAACACCCAGAACAACGAGTGTTTGCTGTAGGATCTGACGCGCGTCACTGGCCTTGGTCGGCCTTGATGAATGCTGCTCACGGTAACCGAGCTTGGCAATGGGTAAAGATCGAGCATTACTTGCACAAAAGGAGTTCACGACACGGCGTGCCTTTCTGAGTAACACGGACAGGCTGCTTTGACATTACGAGGTGGACGCTTCATCAGGCACTCCATATGGGGCTCCTAAATCCTTATGACAAGCACCCGCACCCCATTGCTTCGAAACCACACACCAAAGGCCCACACCCAGGACCCGACCCCTCAGCCGTCCAGCCGCTCGCGGCGCCCGGCAGCGCGGCCGGCGCCTCACCTTGTCACAGAGCTGGCAGCGCCAGCCGTCGCCGTGGCCGCGCTGGTGGTCGGTGAGCCGACGCAGCGACGCGAACTGGCGGCCGCACTCGGCGCACTGGTGCGGCAGCGAGCCCGTGTGCACGCTCAGGTGCGTGTCCAGGTCGCGCCACCGCTTGTACGAGCGGCCGCAGTGTGGGCACGTCTTGGGCCCTGTCCGAGCCGGCCGGCCGGGCCGCCGCGGCGCTGCGGCCGGCTGCGGGGTGCCGCCGCCGGCCGCTGGCGGCCCGGCGGTGTCCGGACGGTCGCCGGCTGAGCGCTCGGCGGCGTCTGGAGGCGGCGGACTCGGCGATGGGCTCGCCGTACAGGGTGCTTCATGCTCGGCAGCTTGTGTGAGAGGGTCTCCCACCTGCCAGATGACAGAAAGCACCTTTCTTATTAATGGCACACACTACCAAGGCTATGGATAAGTTCTTCATATTGTGGCACTAAAGTTGAGCCCATAAATTACTAATCTGCCTCTCTTTCCCTGTACATCTTAATCACAAGTGACAATGATATCTTCCTTCAGCTTTAAAAAAAGAAACTGTGAAGCCCTTAGAATGCTAAAGTAAGAAAATAAGACTCACCTGTTCATGACACTTCACAAATTTTCCAGTCAGATCCTTGCTGAGAATGTCAGCTTCAACCCATAGTTGATCCAGATGAAGAATGGTCTGTTGACAGGAGATGCATACCACATGCTCTGGTAGCAGTGGCAGCAGGCAGCCATCTATGCTCTTGCACAACTGATCAGCCAATGACTTCCCAGATGGCATGCAGATGGTCTCTAGTGCTGGCATGCTCCCAGCTGAGACCTCACAACAGATAATGCAAGCAGGATCTGACATTTTCAATCCACTTCAGAAGTGCACCATTTCTGAAAATATGCAGAACAGAGATTATGGCTGAAGCATGATAGAACCAAACCATTGCCATATGAAGAAAATTAAAAGCTTCATATATTCATTCAACCATTGTTCGGAATCAGATGTCAAGGAAATGCGTGAATTGCAATGAATTTATGATGCACAAATTACATTATTATTTTTATTAATTAATTATAAATGCATGAATTTATAAAGTGATATCTACAACCAGTATATTGTTTCCTTATGGCTACATATTAAACCTTGGTGCCATATGTTTTTTTTTTTAATTTATGTATACATATGGCCAAAGGTATCTGGGTAAACAATAAACATAGCCCTAAGCAATGTGCTACAGAAACAGGATACCATGAATTTCATGAGACTGAGGAGTCACTTCTCATATAGAGTAACATTAGGTAGCTTTTAAACAACACAAAAATATGGCAGACAAAATATTTATCTTATAGGAAAGGTCATGGGTTAAAACAGTAACAGTTGTGTCAATAGCTCTGTCCATAGAGCATCAGTCACTGCTCCCCATGCTGACAAGATGGGTTCAGTTTCCTCAGAACTTGTTATTCCTCCCAAAGGTTACTTACCAAATGACCTTTACAGGGAGACAATGGCTACCATGCAAATGTGTGCTTCAGCTCAGCATGTTCAACCTTTGCAACAAAATTGTGCAGTTAGCCTGGAATGACTGGACCAGGTGTAGGGCTCAGCAATAGTGCAATAAGCTCTGCTTAGCATGGACTCTGGCTCCAAAACACCCTTGAAAAGTATCTGGATAACATTTGTAAAGAAAGCAGTTCATTTACTATATTTTAATACACCAACCTCTCCCAAAAAGAATTTCAACTGCCCACTGGAATGCTGTGAATTACTGGCAGCTCAGATTTGAATTCCTGTGTTAGTAAAACCATACAACACCATCAGAAATGGGAGTTATTCAACTCTTAGGCATGCCATAAAATAACACAAGGCAACATTTATACTACACAAAACACATTTAGGAATGGTGGCTGGACAGCTGCAAAAATTACGGGGGTCGAAGCATAGTTTATGACTGCTTTTCCACTCATTATCAAACGCCTCATGCTACGATTTTTCGGAAGTACCAGTCTAATCCTATCAACATTCAGGGTCTACAGCCAAGAGTTTGCGAGGGGCAAGGTTCGCACTTTTCAGCCATTCTCATACAAGTTTGACAGCAATGACTACAGTGAAGTGACTGATACCCCCGTAATTTCTGAAAATCTCTAGCTGTCTCTGCAAAGCACGTTTGGCACAAATACACCCGCCCGCACTTTAAGATGGCCTGCTGGCTTGAAATGGCAGCAAAGTAGTAGATGGCCATATGTCCAGTAAATAGGCATTTCATGATCATGTTTTGGGTAGGCATAACAACCTTTCCCATTTGTTTCAGTCTCATAGCGTCTTAAAAGTAAACTTACGCTAATTCATCTTATTACAGAAGGTAAAACTTGGAATTATGCTAACCTATAGAAGACATAAATATAGAAATTGTATGAGGCGGACTTGACATCTATGTTTTACCCTAATCTTAGGCAGCTTATCTGCCTAGCCCTTGGTCAAGTTTGCGCCATAAAACGTAGAGATGCGCTTTAGTTGTATGCTGCTGTCACCGAAACATTTCCGTCAATATGCCATGTGTAGAACTGCGATATCCATTGGATGGTTGTATTTAGGGTAGAAATATCCTCTGCTCGTATCGTTGGCTTGCATTAAAAGCTGTTGTGCATGCAAATGATTTGGTCTTGTCCTGTGGTGGTCATTTTAATCGTCCTTTGAATTACGTCGAAATGTCCATTTTTTCCGGGGGGTATGTAAGGTAGACAGACTACAGGAAATCCGGGCTAGACTGTCTCCAGCATTTTACTGAGGCATTTATGCAAAGTGCAATGTTCAGGAAATGCCATTGTAGGGAATGGGAAGAAGGTGTGGACCCAAGGTGTAAGAAAATGGATTGGGAAGTTTTTGGCAGTTTGTCTCCTGACTGTGCCCAGCTGAATGGTTGCCTGCTTTGCCAGCAACAGGACTGTCTCTTTTCAAAATGAAACTCCAGAAGTCACATCATTTGTATTTGTGCATGTGGACTGCAGTATGAACTTGCAGAACACAGCCTCACCTGTGTGTTGATAGTGATGATGTCACATCATCAAGTGGTTTTCCTTTGTTATTCCAGTGAGGCAATCCCTGTCATCAGCAGGGTTGGAAATTTGGTTTTAATTTTTGGCATTAGAGTAAAGTTTTTGTTTTGGAGTACAAAATTTTGCAAAGAGTAAAGCTGATTTAAGTTGGCATTCTTGGTGTAAGTCAGTTATGAAATCTTACCCACTTCCTACTAAATGGAGACAGTATTTTGCATGCAGATTTATAAATTTGTCAACATGGTTATGATGTAGCTTTTTAATGGAGGCAAAAGATCAAATTTTTGATTTATAAGATGTTTTTGGAGTATATGTTTTCTGGTGTCCTTCAATGCCAAAAAACAACACCTTCTCCAGTCTTGCTCATCAAACAGGAAAAAGTTGCATGTTGGGTATCCCTGTACCTCCTTGGGCTCTATACTTGGGAAATGCATTGGCAGGTTTCAGGCAATTCCTCCATTCCATTTCAGAGAGTGTGTATAAAAATAACATAATTTAGTGGCTACAGTCATTTGTTTCTCCTGCTTCTTTACTTCAGAAAGTATTTGGGGACATTTAAAAATGGCATAGTTTTTCTGTGCCACAGGAACTGAAGTTTCTGTTTTTTATTCAGTCCAGTATAAAATTGTCTTATTTAGCAGTCAGCCACCTTTCATTTCAGCATCTCTGTGGATTGTGCCCTTGTTATGTTTTCCTTGTCAGGGTGTCTATGCTGTTGTATGTTTTTTACCATTGTAAACCAAAGTTGTAATGTTTTTCATTCAAGACAATAGTATTGGTACCTGATTTAAAAACCTGAAATTTCCAAGATATGTTGCACTGTTATGCCTCAAATCCAGCTGACATATATGTATGTGCATGACTATGTGGATAGTATTTCATCAGATCAGTTAAATACTGAAAGGATTTGCAGGCTGTCCATATGTGTTTTTGTTTCCCAGGCAGAAATAAAATGAAAAATGGAGGCACAGGCTCCTGCTTCCTGTCCTGCCAGCTCTAAGGATTCGAACATCCATTTGGCTGAAAAGGCTATAGATAAACAAGAAGCTGTGGATGAGGTAGCACATGGTAATGGGTTTGCTTTGTCAGTTGAAGAAAATTCTGCCTGCTGTCCTTCTGAAGAGGTGACAAATGCTAGCACATCACCAGAGCATTTGCCAAGTGTGACTGCCAGTCCATCAAAAGAAATGGTTGCCAATGGCAGAGCATCAGAGCCAGCAGTCATGGATGCATCAGAAGACCAGACATCACTACTGAATCCTTCAGAACAGACATTACCCACTAATGTTCATCCATATGAGCCAGCCACTGCTGCCAGCTCCCCTGAGAGTCCCTCCCCCAGCATTAGTCCGCCAGCTGCACCCGCTGATGGGCTGGCTGCACCAGTCTGTCCAGCCCCCTCCCCAGCCCCAGCCAGCGTCTCAGCTCCCCTCACCAACGGTCGCTCGCCGTCGGCCGCCAACGGCGCGCCGGAGCCCGGGCTGACCGAGGTGGACCTGCTGGACGACGACGCCGGCGCCGGCGCCGACCGCCTGCTGCCGCCGTCCCCGGGCGGCAGCGACGCCGCCGCGGACGCGGCCGGCGCCTCCAGCCCGCTCTCCGAGCTCAGCGACGACTTCCTGGGCCGGGCCGCCAGCGCGGAGCCGTTCGGCGGCCGGCCGGCGCCGGCGCGCAGCGGCGCGCGCGTCGACGTCGAGCTGGAGGCGCAGCTGTTCAACTTGACGGACCGCGTCAGTGCCCTCACGGAGGAGAAGCGCCTCCTGGAGGACAAGCTGAAACGGTGAGCGGGGCTCGGGCCGGGGTTCGGCGGGGTTTCGAACAGTGGTGCCGGTTTCTGCAGCGTGGTTTTAGCTCGCGATAGTGCGGTAGGCGATACAGCTTTTTCAGTTGATGTGAACCAAACACGTGCCCGGGTCCCATTGGTATGCAGGTTATCCCAGTTTTTTAGCGTGCCCTTCGCCGACCTGGGCATGTCATTGCGTGGTCTCTGAAAGGTCGTGCCGTCTTCAGAGCAAAGCTGTGCAAAGGTTACACAACATTTACTTTAGTCAACTTAGAGTCCCACGCAAAACGAGGATAACGTACATTTCAACGGGAGCCAGGCGCAGATGTGGTGTAAGTGTGTATAGGTTACCAAATGCAACATGAACATACTTGGTAGACTGACTGACATTTTCGTAGCAGGATCTGCTTCTCCTTTGTTGGGTTTTAATGACAACAGTGTGACGGTATTGCAATTCCTTCCAAGTTAATGATGTGGCAGCGTTCATCATGCACTCATACAGATCAGTGACGTTAACCTGCAGGGGCGTTGGAACCGGGGGGCAGGGGTAACTGCCCCCCAACTTTGGGCAACATTTAACATTAAGGTTAGGTTTCACCCTCAAAATACGAAATTTCTCCAAAAATCTCAAATTTTCAATTTTGGTATGATAATATGGATTTATTATCAATGTTTCCACCTGCAAACTTACAGTGCTTGAAAACACTTCAAACTGTTGTAATTTTTATGTAGAATTAGGGTCCTAAATGACGATCGTTTGTTTACGTGAGCTCATTAATTATGCACCTGAAAAATGACGCTGATTCTCGGTTATTTGGTCGCCGATCTGGCTGATCTTGGTATCATTAGAATGGGGAAAACACCAGCTTTGTCGTCTGCTAGAAATCGAAATTTCAATGTAAAGTGGCCTCTGATGGGTTGATAAAATTCAATTTTGTGACGTTTCAATGATTTCGACCAATCAGAACAGAGTTTTCATTTACAGTCTGATTTCATTCATTTCCTGGTTTTAGTTTCGCTATTCATTGTTTTCTACGATTGTTAAAATTGAATCTTTTCTTTCTGCTTGAAAACATCGTTTACGATGCCTTTAGGACTCAGTAAAAAGGCCAGGGCTAAAAGCGTCGTGGGAAACCACCTGGACGGTATGGAAAACCAGCTGAGGACCCAGTTGAAGTTGGAGAACCTTCCATATCTGCATCCAGTGAAAAATTGGGTAGTGTCGATAAACCAACTGTGCCAAAGGATTTCACTGGTAAACGGATTATTGACCTTCCTTTGCTACTAAATTTTGTGAAACTGCTGAGCTGCAGTGCCAGTGGAGAATGTGGTTGTGTGGAAGTAAGTAAAGAGTGGCGACAAGGTCTTTACTCAGTGCTCAAGTTTGAGTGCAAGTCTTGTTCGCATCCAGTTGAATTGAAGACATGCCACACAACACGAAGTGGATATGAAAACAATGTACGTTTCATTGATGGTGTATATAATATAGGTGGACATCGAAAGGCAGGATTGAGACTGTGCGCTGCAATGGATTTACCTCCACCACCATCCAGTGCTGCATGGTCTAGAACAGCTGACAAAATTCATTCTGCCTCTAGTGTTGCTTCGGAATTGTGTATGGAAGCAGCTGTGAAAGAGTATCGTACTGATTTGGGACTGACTGAGGAAGAGGTTTGGTGAAGCTACCGTAAGTTTTGACGGTAGTTGGCAGAGACGAGGTTTCATGAGCAAGAATGGTGTAGTCACTGCGCTGTCAGTGAATGGGAAGAACTGTAAAGTGCTTGACACCATTGTACTATCTAATCATTGTGATGCATGTTCCAAGATGAAGAGAAAGCTTCCACCAGAGGAGTTTGAGGAGTGGAAAGTTGAGGATCATGCTGCAGACTGTGCCAGTAATCACTCAGGTTCTGCAGGCTCCATGGAACCAAATGGGATTGAAAAGATGTTCCGCTGCTCAGTCCAAAAGAATAAATTAGAGTACAATGGATTTTTACGGGATGGCGATAGTAAGAGCTACCCCAGAGTTGCAAATGCTGATCCACCCATCTACCCTGGTAAGGAGATCAGAAAATTGGAGTGTTGTGGACATGTTCAAAAGAGGATCCACAACAGAATGAAAAAGGTTGTCAGTGACAACAAGAAGGTGAAGTTCCATTACAATGGAAAAACTTATACTGGGATCTCTGGTAAAGGTCGCCTCACAGACAAAAAGATAAAGATTATGCAGGGGCATTATGGGGCTGCAGTGAGAAACCATCCAGGAGATGTCCCAGCCATGAAGAAGGCCATTTGGGCCATTTTTCATCATAAGAATGGACAGCATCAAGACTGCCCCGACTGGTGTGCATTTACCAAGTCTGGTGACTTGGAGAAGGCAAACAAGAACTGTCTTCCACAATTTGTTATGGAGAAGATAAGGCCCGTGTTTGAAGAACTATCTTCAGACGATCTCCTGGAAAGGTGTAAGCACGGCGGTACTCAAAACGCCAATGAGGCCTATCACCACCTTATATGGCAGAGGTGTCCAAAAAGTACATTTGTCGGACGAAAACGGTTGGAAATAGCCGTCGCTAATGCCACACTTGTGTACAATGGAGGAGAGAGTGAGAGACAAATTGTGCATGACGTTCTTGGACTGAATTGTGGAGTGTATACAGAATATGTGCACTCTGTACTTGACAGCCTCCGCATAAACAGTTCGGTAGAGGCCGGCTGTGCAGATAGAAGGGAAGCTAGGCAGCAAAACTCCATCAAAATGTCAAAGACAATTGATTGTACTGACTCTGAGTATGTTCCTGGGGGGTTTTTAAGTTATATGCTTGTTGATAGTCACTTCCTCGAGCTCATGGCACCAGCTCAAAAACTTTAAACAGGATTTTCTCGAATCTTGATTTTTAGAGACTGTACTTGGTGTAAAACCAAATTTCTCTTCCAGTTTTCGTCCAAATCGTTTGAAATTTTGCAGGATTCCTCTTGAGAGTTCAGGAAAGGTTTTGACTAGACAGTTTTTTGATATGTGCTACTATGATGGAGTACTGTTCGATCAAATTCGTTTTTTCCGTATTTCAATCCATAATTTTCAAGCATCAGACTTAAATACTGCAAAATTTCATTTGTAGTTCGTTTTATAAAAATCCCTTTGGTCAAAACACGTCTTCAGATGTGTTCTTTGTGTGTGCAAAGTTTGGATGGTGTACCTTCATTCATTTTCAAGTTACTTGGATTCGTACAAAGTAGATGTTTTCATTTGTCGGCCATTTTGAATAAATTATGCAAATTAGTTGGGGTGAAATTTTTGTCTTAATAAACTTCTTATTTTATGACGTACATGTATGCAAAGTTTTAGTTTGATATGAGCTGTATCAAGGATTTTAGTAATTAGGGTGAAACCTAACCTTAACCCTATGGCACTGCATGGAAAAAAACGAGGTGAAATTGCGCATGTCCTCCCCCCCCCTTCTCCACAGAGGTTCCACCGCTCCTCGTGATCTGTCCCGAAGATGCGTGCCCAGGAATTTGCGAGATGCAATCTTTTCCGGCTCGTATCTTTATGCTGACGTCAAGGGAGACCATAAAGATATCATATCTTCATGACAGAGCTTACGGGACTCGTTTCTTTTGACCTGTAAGAAGCACCAAGAAATCGTGAAATATAGCTGCGTTGTGCTTTGATTTTAGTCCTGATGATCGCTGGAGTCGTTCCCGGAAAGGAAACGGGTCGGACTCGAGAAACCCGACAGGTTTGCTTGCCAAGCCGCATTCCTTTGCCGATTGTACAGTTGCAGGGACAGAGGAAAGTACGTGACTGTTCGCTGAACGTTCATCAAAACCTGACGACTCTGCATGCTGAGGGAAAATTGATTGATTCGGCACAAGCAGAACCGAGAGCAGAGAAAGATCCGTCCCGTCTCCCCCACGCTCTCCCCCCTCCCCGCTCTCCCCGCTCTCTGTCTTTCTCTCCGCTCCTTCCCCTTCCTCTCTCCCCTTCCCCCTCCCTCTCTCTCCCCTCCATCTCCCCTCTCTCCCTCTCCGCTCCCTCTCTCCCCCTCCCCTCCCTCTCTCCTCCCTCTCCCTTCTCCTCCCTCACCCCCTCTCTCCCCCTCCGTCTCCTTCTCCGTCTCCGTATTCGTCGTCGTCTTCTCATTGTCTGTCCCTATATCTCTCTCTGTCTACCCCTATCTGTATCTATCTGTTCCGATCTCTCTTTGTCTGTCTATCTGTCTTTCTATGTCTACCTCTCTCTATCTCTCTTTCTCTCTCTGTATTTCTGCATCTTTCCATCTCTCCATCTCTCTCTGTCTCGCTCTCTTTCGTTCTCTGTCACACTCATTCTCCGTCGCCCTCGCTCCTGTCCTCCCTCTGCCTTCCTCTGGATGATTTTCTTTGCGACAGTAGGTCCCGCACCTCAGTTTTTTGGGCGTCAGCAATGTGGCCTTTTACCAGCAACATTGTTCTGGCCCCCTGCCTGGAATAACGCCGGCCGAGCACTGAGCCCGCTGCAGACCCGCCGCGGCCGAACTCGGAGCCCCCGGCTGACCCCTGCCCCCTCCCCAGGCTGCGAGAGGACGCGGCGCGGCTGACGACGGAGAACGGCCGCGAGCGGGCGCACATCGACACGCTGGAGCGGCAGCTGGCCGCGCTGCGCGCCGAACTGGACGCCCAGCGCGAGGCGGCCGCCGACCAGCAGCGGCGCCACCAGGAGGCGCTGCGCGCGCTGGAGCTGGAGCTGAGCGGCCGGCTGAGCCGGACGCGCGCCCAGCTGGAGGCGGCCGTGCGCGACAAGGACAAGATGGTGCTGCGCTACGCACAGAGCGAGAAGTCGGTCATCGACGCCAAGCGAGAGGCGGCCGCTGCCGACAAGCGCGTCAAGGAGGCACTCAAGGAGAAGGACCTGCTGCTCAGCAAGGTCAACCACCTGGTGCACGAGCGCAACAGGATGAGTCAGGAGATGGAGACCAAGGTTAGTGGGCCGGGGGCGCGGGTGCGGCCAGTGAACACACTCCGAGTGTTATGCTGTTTGCGAATGGGACTGTTCTTGGGGCTCTTTTGGTCGTAGTCGCGTGGAAGCAGTGTGGGGGAGACAGTTTGTGTCAGGTAAAGTGTGTTGCGTGCTAAAGTGTTCAGCATGATGATAACGTGTTGTGTCAGTGTTAGGAGCAGAGGGCGCATATTGGCTTGAGGTATTTGGTACGTTTTAATGTGATTCACAGCATGACTCTACAGGCTTCTCTTACTGCTGTCGTTTTCGCCACACCTAAAGGAGAATTCGTCTCCTCTTTGAAAGCATATTGAGCGGGTCGTTTTGCTTTGGGCCCGTTTCTTGTATGGATTTGCAGGCGTACAGTGTTTACGTCGTTCCTGTTTTCGTAATAAGCGAACGACGTGATGTGCGTTATCCAGTAGTGTGTGTAGGCTTCTCATGGAAGAGGGAGGTGTAATGGCTTCACGTATCGCAGCGACGGAAACGTGTAATTTCAAACCGGAAAAAGTTAGTGTAAACTCTTTGTTGTTGCATAGGCCGAAGTAGCCTTACCCCTCACCAACTCTGAAAGCATGCCATTAGCACCGGATATTATGACACCAAGTGAATGTTCACGTTTCTGACGTTTCTGACGGTTGCAGATTCAAGAGAGCAAAAGTCTGTCGCGAGACTCTGGCAAAATGAAGGAGGAGATCGAATCACGGGATGTGCGCATCAAGTGGCTGCAGAACAAGATGAAAGTGGAGGCGGACGGTTACAAGGTAGGTGAGCTCGTCGCGATCTTTTCGTTGCTGATATAATGTCGGTAACGTTTTAGATGACATAAGGATATGTTTGAGAATCTAAAGTCCTGAACAGAAAAGTTCCCCAATAAAAGCAGTGACGTATACCAGTGGAGGGCCGTTTTCAAAGTCGGCAGGGCTGAAGTAATTTTTCAGCAGAACCAGCTGCCCCCGCCCTGCGGTCCGCGGCGCACACGGTGACGTACGTACACCTGACCAGCGCCTCGATCGCGGCTACCCTGCTCACCTGCCCGGCTCTGTACTCTCCCAGGAGGGTCAGGTGCGCATGGAGAGCCTGCTGAAGGAGCTGCGCGACGCCCAGGAGACGATCCGACAGTACAAACTGACCGAGGAGTCGCGCTCCTCCGCGCTCGGTGAGTGACCCCGCGCCGAGGCCGGCCCCTCCCCGCGCGGCAGCGCGGTGGGCCCGCCGGCCTGCCCAGCCGGCCAGGGTCAGGGCCGTTCGACCCTGCCAGCGGCCGGCCGTTGCGTCATGTCAGAGCAGAACGGCCCGTGCCGGCCAACCGGCACGGACGGCGTGACGCTGGCCGTGACAGAGGCTGTCGCCGGCCGGCCGGCCGCCGCCGGCGCCTGACATTTGCCGGCGGCGGCGCGGCGCGTGGGGCCGCTCTGTCCGCCGGCGGTCGGCCGGCGCGGCTCGCGCGGCGCGCTGTGGAGTTGGTGGTCCGTGCGGCGCTCAGGTGTGCCGCTGGCCGAGATGCGTGCGGCGGCTGGTGACGGCGCGGTGCCGCCGGAATGGACGGCGTGTCATCGGCCGGATTGTGGTGACCTGACCCGGGGTCAGCGGCTGGCGTCCGATGACCTGGCCCGGGTTCAGCGGCCGGGGTTCGATGACCTGACCCGGGGCGACTTGGGCTGCACAGACAAGGAGCTGCGGGAGGAGAAGGCTCGCCGGCTGGTGGAGGAAAAGCTGAAGCAGGACAGCACGCACAAGGAGCAGGCGCTGTGGTCGCAGCTGCAGGAGCAGCAGGAGCGGTGCAGCCGGCTGGCGCAGGAGAGCGCCGTCTCCCTGGAGCGGGTGAGGAGGAGCTCGTTACGGGGCCAAGAGGGGCACTTGGGGCGCTGCGTCGTGAACGACGGCGAAGGCCAGTCACGCTTGGTGACCAGTCATCTGGAGGAGCAAGGATAGGCTGCAGGGTATTTGATGTGTTCCAGTGTGCCGCGTGCAGCGAAGAGTGCTTTAAATCCCCGGGCTATATTTTTGCCATGTGCCATGCCTGGGCGTGTAGCCTGGTTTGTGCGTTTCCACGGTGTCACTGGGTCTGCCGCTGTGTTTTGCGGCCCACAGGATGCTATGCTTGGCCACTCCCTGTACCGCCACTGAGAGGATGTGGCATTTTACCACTCCCTGTGCCGTCACTGACGGTATGTTGCACCCCACCACTCGCCGTGTGATCCCTGAATGTGTCCACGCTGGTATGCACCCGTCCCTGTACGCCACCTCGCCACTTCCTGTTCTGTCACTGACGGGATACTGTTACGGGATACTGTAGATGACGGGATACTGTTGGGACCGCACCACTCGCCGTAGGGTCCCTGGACGTGTCTGCGTCGCCGCTCACCCGTCGCTGTACGGTCGCTGACGGTTGGGCGCCCTGCCGTCAGGCGCTGTCGGCCGAGTCGGCGCTGGAGGCGGCCGAGGCGGCCCGCGCGCGCCTCCGGGAGGAAGTGGCCGGCCTGCGCCGCCAGGTGGAGACGCTGCTGCACGACTCGGCCGAGCTGGACGAGATGCGCGCCACCCTGGAGCGGTGAGCGCGGGACGGCCGCACCGGCCGGAGCCGGGCCAGCGAACGCCAGCCACGGCCGGGGTGTAGAGAGTCTCGGGCGGACGGAGTCGGTGTGAAGGAGAGTTTGGTGAGACCAGACACGTGCCAGGATCCCGATGGAACGAGGTTTATCACCGTTGTTTCATAAACCCTTGGCTGACCTGGGTGTGGCGTTGCACCATCTCGGAAACGTCATGTTCCGCTAAACGAAAACAGTGTCCAGATGAAGAAACTCTGTGGTCAACTTCAGTCAGGCGCAAAACGAAGATAACCCGCATTTCATTGGGATCCGTGCCCCTTTCTGGCTTAGACTGGCTGGTGGGGACGGCATCTCGGCCGATGCCGTCACCGCCGTGAGCTGGCGGTGCCGTCACGGCGCCGTGACGGCCGTGACGGCGGAGTCCGCCGTAGGCTGAGCGTGACGTGCGCGCCTGACCGCCGGCAGGGAGCGGGAGCGGCTGGCCGCCGCGCAGGCGGAGGCGGCCGCGCTGCAAGCGGCGCAGGCTGACCTGCAGGCCGACCTGGACGGCTGCCACGCCAAGGAGGCCGACCTGCTCGACTTCACGCAGAAGCTGACCGAGAAGAACGTGGAGCTGCAGTCGCAGATCTCCGTGTTCCAGGCTCGGGTGCGTGCGGAGCTCGCTATAGGCGCCAGCGCAGGGGCTGTATGGGATGGTGATGGCCCGTATGTTATGATGCTGCGCAGTCTAAGAGCTTGTGTTATTCGGTGGCTTTTTTGTCATACTTGCGCGGCGGTATTTTTTATGAGGAGGAATGTCGGTACTGTTAAGGATGTCCTGAGCCTAAAGAAAATTGGCTTGAACACAGATTGGTTTGTCTGAGCCATAGTGCTTTATTGTTGTTGCACTGTCTGTGATTGTTTAATTCATCTTTTCTTTAGCTCTAATGATCGTCATTGTTTGCATTTATTTTCGCCAACGACTATGCATCAGCCATGCAGTTTCCATTCTTTGTGAGGCAATCTTTGATTGATTTTTGGTTCATCGTCGTTTCACATAGTGTTTCCCCTGCTGTCCCATGGACTATTCAATCTACCCTCCCATTTGCCTTCCACTGCTATCCCGTCTGCTCCTCATGTCGGCATGTCGGCATGCGGGCACGGATGTCGTCCGGCGTCCTGCACCTGTTTCTGATTTCCCCGACCCATCCTCGGCATTCCTCTGACATCCGTGACCCCTGTGACCCCTCTGACCCATCATCTCCGTCTGACCCCGGCGACCGTGGCCCGACAGTCGCAGGCGGCCGAGTTTGAGGCTCGGGAGTTCAGCTCGCGACGGGCCGAGCTGGAGTCCCGGCTGGCCGACGTGACGTCACGACTGGCGCGTGAGCAGGAGGCCCGCAGCACCGACAACCAGGTGAGCAGGAGGCCCGCAGCACCGACAACCAGGTGAGCAGGAGGTCCGCAGCACCGACAACCAGGTGAGCAGGAGGTCCCAGCACCGACAACCAGGTGAGCAGGAGGCCCGCAGCACCGACAACCAGGTGAGCAGGAGGCCCGCAGCACCGACAACCAGGTGAGCAGGAGGTCCCAGCACCGACAACCAGGTGAGCAGGAGGTCCCAGCACCGACAACCAGGTGAGCAGGAGGCCCCAGCACCGACAACCAGGTGAGCAGGAGGTCCCAGCACCGACAACCAGGTGAGCAGGAGGTCCCAGCACCGACAACCAGGTGAGCAGGAGGCCCCAGCACCGACAACCAGGTGAGCAGGAGGTCCCAGCACCGACAACCAGGTGAGCAGGAGGTCCCAGCACCGACAACCAGGTGAGCAGGAGGTCCCAGCACCGACAACCAGTGAGCAGGAGGTCCCAGCACCGACAACCAGGTGAGCAGGAGGTCCCAGCACCGACAACCAGGTGAGCAGGAGGTCCCAGCACCGGAACATGAGCAGGAGGTCCCAGCACCGACAACCAGGTGAGCAGGAGGTCCCAGCACCGACAACCAGGTGAGCAGGAGGTCCCAGCACTGGCAACCAGTGAGCAGGTTTTCCGCAGCGTTGACAACCAGGTAATTTCCCCCGTATTTACTGACATTGTCTCGGTTTCATTGGGACAACGGAAAAATGTAGACAGCTGTTCTGGTAGAAAGATGTTGAAACTAAAGAGACTAGGGAAATGCGGTTGCAAACCGGGGTTGTGTACTTTAGGGCAAGGCGAGATGTTCTCATGTGTGCGCCGCGTCTTAGGCATGACGTCTGGGACCTTTTACCGCTTGTTATCCAACCGGCGCATAACTGATAACTCACTGATTTTGACGGCGTATCGCTGATGCGCCACGCTCGCTGACGCCTCGTCTCACCTGGCACGTGCCCGACGTATTGATGCGCCTCGCGAACACGAGCTGATCCCCGGGCGGTGAATTGTCGCTCCGCTCGGGCGGGCGTGCCGGGCGGCCGTGAGCCGTGCCGTCCGCCCGCCAGCTGCTGACGCGCCGGCTGGCCGAGAAGACCCACCAGGTGGAGCTGCTCACCAAGCGCGCCGAGGACGCCGAGAACGAGACGGCCATCGTGCGGAAAAAACAGCAGAGCAGCGTCAGGGTCAGTTGGGCAGTGGCCGCGGGCTGGATGGCGGAGGGACATGTGTTCACGTTTGGTCCGCATTGGAGTGGGATTGTATGTGGTTAAACGTAGTTGTAAAGGGGTAGCGGCGGAATGGTATGTGGTGAAGCGGGTTGGAAAATCTTGTGTTTGGTGTTCGCCGGCTGGTGGTCAGTCAGTCGTCGGGCCGTTAGTGCATTCCTCCAGGATCTGCCGCGGTTCTGAGTATTTGATGTCTGACGTAGTTTGCACTCTTTCGAGACGCGATGATGCTGCTTCCCCAGCCGTGTACTGCAACCGCTCATAAGCTGCCGTCACCGTGGCCTTGTGGATAAAGAGCCGGGCGACAAGCTGGTGCACATCCCTGCCAGGCTCATGAATGGTCTGTCCGCCGCCCGCTCCTGATAGGCTCGAGAGGGAGCTAGAGTGGATCCTCCCTTTTTGGTGTCTTTCCAACCTTTTTGGTTTCTTCCGAACCTGCTGGAGCCTCTGACGGCCACCTGCTCCTCAGGAGCCGCAGCAGGAGGTCGCCCAGGCCCACCACCTGCTGTAGTCTCTGACGGCCTCCTGCTCCTCAGGAGCTGCAGCGGGAGCTGGCCCAGGCCCACCACCTGCTGTAGTCTCTGACGGCCTCCTGCTCCTCAGGAGCTGCAGCGGGAGCTGGCCCAGGCGCGCCGCCGGCTGGAGTCGAAGGATCCGAGCCCGGCGCCGACGCCGGCTGACGCGCTCAGCCAGGCGTCGCGCGCCTCGAGCAACCTCAGCCTGCATGAGGCGGAGCCGCCGGCCGTGCAGGTGGCAGCACCGCCGGCGCCCGCTGAGCCCAGCCGGCAGGCGCTGATCGAGCGCATCGTGCGGCTGCAGCGCCAGGTGAGGTCCGGAGCTCGGACGGAGCTCGTAGACCGTCCCCCCCCCTCTCCCGGGGAGTCTGGGCCGGAGCTCCCCCCTCCTGAGGACGGGAGCATTCCGTTACCTGTCGGGCGCCGCGAGCGGCAATATTCGGGCTAGGCGTGAGGTTCTGTGAACGGTGATTTGTTTTGCTGTTTTATTTAAGGACTTGTTTGCCATATCACAGTTAGTTCGCACTTAAAACACGGGACAAAACAAACGAACCAAGTGCAAGTAACAACATCGCAGACCTATGGTGATGACGGAATCTTATCTCCGAGGACGGCTAATGAGATTCCACGACGCGCGTGCTCCAGGTCGCGCGTCGGAGTGAGAAGATTGATTTCCTGGAGGACCACGTGAACGGTCTGGTGGAGGAGGTGCGCAGGAAGTCCCGCCTGCTGCAGCACTACGTTCTGCGCGAGGAGGCCGGCGCCCTGGCCTCCCAGCACATGGACCAGGCCAAGGTGGGCTGCGGAACGGGACCCGAGGGACATTGGACCGGGCGAAGGCGGGGCGGAGGTGGGTTGTGAGAGCCGGAGGGTGGGGCTGAGGTCGAGTACAGGGCTAGAAAGGGTGTTGCATTGACACAGGGCAGACTAAACGGGGTGCGTGTTTTATACAGAGGCGCAGGAACCAGACAGGTGAAGTTCAGTGCACTACGATTTGCAAACCATGCCAAAAGATCCAGCTCTGGAGCAGAGCTCGTTCAGTAGACCTGGATCAACAGATCAACAGTGCACGTCCTGACTGCGAAGGCAGGAATGTTAGGATCAACATTTCCCGTAGCGCCATTCGTGACTGTAATGTAAAACTGGTGAGGGCGCACAGCTCAGTGTTTGGATGGATGGTTATAATTTGTCTCGTAGTCGACTTGGGACGAATGTTTGGGGTTTGAGCGATGGATTGGGACAGCTTGCGTGGGCCATGCCGGCTTGTCTCTTCAGTGCTGTTTGGACCATCTCTTGGTTGCCGTTCCGGAGTATCAGTCTCGTGAATGTCGTTTCAGCCGCAGTCATGGGATTGCTCGGGACAACTGCCCGTTTGCTGTTTGTTGGGTCTCTCTTTTGGCAAGCTCTATCGGGTCTGTTGGTGGAAGAAACACAGACGCCTCTCCGTGTGGGTCTGTGTCGGGGTGTTCACTTTACTGACCGCGTTTGTGCAATCTTCCTCTCATGCAGCTGACAGGACGAGCTAAGAAGGCTGTGGTAGGTAGCCGGACGCATGACTCCTGCCTTGCGCTTTTAACGGTATCCCGTGCTTAAATTACCGGAATTCTGGGTACAGCGTCTTCGGTATGTTGTAACATGCATTTCTTTCCCCTTTTTGCCACTTCTGCGATGGTTTCCTGTTCACTTCTTATATTACACGGTGTCCATTCGGTACCAAGTCTACAACACTTCGACGCGTACAAAGGGGACCACGACAGACGTAGATCGCATCATATGGCATCAGCACGTTTCGAGTCGCGGGGCACTGTGGCGGTGGTCATTAGAACTGATCACTGACCACCGTCCCTGGACCGTGTAACGGACGCGGTGCCCTGCTCTGCCACCAGACGGATCTGATGCGGAAGGGCGGCATCATGGCCTCCGTCTACGGCTCCCAGTCGAAAGACGAGACCATGACGCTCGAGCTGTCGCTGGAGATCAACAGGAAGCTGCAGACGGTGCTCGAGGACACGCTGCTGAAGAATATGACTCTCAAGGTGGGCCGTCGGCGATCGTTCGGTCGTGGCTCCGACTTTGCACGCGCAGGATGCTGCTCTTCGGTCAACGTTGTGTTGCAAACTTGTTGGCCGGTACTTGTGTGCACAGTGTTCATTCTCCTGTGGTCATGGCTGTAATGTTTGGACACCGGTTTTCAAAACTGGACTCCTATGTCCAGATAACGCTTCTCTGTGTTGTGGGATCGCCTGGCCACATCCGCACGCGCACGTCGTTTGTTCAAGACGTGCCGCCGTCGCTGGCCGTTCATTTCCACAATGTTCTCCAGGACAACATGAACGTGCTGGGTCAGGAGATAGCCTCGCTGACAGAAGAGAACCGCAGGCTCAAGGGCCAATGACCCGCCGCCGAGTCGGGATAGCCGACAGGTCGGACGTCCGGCGCGCCAGCTAGGCGGCGGCCGAACTGTGGGCGGGTTTACGGGGACCGCGCGCACCTCGGTGGACCGAAAGTCGGGCGGTTGTCGCGCCCGGGCGCACCGCGGCCCGAGCCGGCCGCAAGGCGCCAGTGATACGCTCGATGCCCGCGCGCAAAAGGCAACTTATTTATGTCGTACAAATGGTTAGCGTGACTGCGCGACTAGGAGTCTAGGAAAGATGTGATGAAATGCTAACGGATCTGGCGTGATTTACGAATACCTGCGAGGTGATGTGCGTCCCGTGCGTGGGGGAGGGAACTGGTCGGTGTGCATTTTGCTTTGTGAGCCATTTGCGATCAGGAACTCATTAACTCGGCGGGAGTTGAGGACGAAGCTCCGTCAGCTGCGGCGACTGGCGTCCCGTGGCGTGGACGGTACCCGCGTGGCATTTGCTTCCGGTCGGGAGTTGTTGGCTTTAACTGCCGCCGCCGGCCTCGCGCGCCGGCCGGCACCCTGAAGCTTAGCTAGAGGTGCTGCCGGCCGTGCGTGTGGGGCGGCCCGCAGCGGACAGAGTCTGGTGGGCCCCAGTCGGCCGCCGCGTCCTGACCGCCGGGCGGACGGCGGCGGCACGGCGCCGAGCCGACCGGCCCGCCCCGAGGCCACCGGCAGCCGCCGCAATAGTCTGCGTCACAAAGCGACGGCCCGGTGCGCCGCGGGCCCGGCGGCCGCCGCAGCAGGCCGGCAGTCGGACCGCCGCGGGCTCGGGCGAGCCGCGAGGACGCGCCTTCCGCTGTGTTCAGTGTCGTCGGTCTCCTGCACGTGGCGCGCTTGGGAGCTGCGCCGGCTCGCTGTCTCTCGTCGCCGACGGGTGCCGGCGCCGTGGCGCTCGGGTCCATGCGTACGAAGCCGTGTGAATATTAAGTCTCCGAATTTTTCGGCGTCGTTTCTCCGGCCGTCTGGCGACGCCCCGGCGGCGCAGACAGCGGCCGTTCAGTCAGTTTATTAGCAACGCGAGTGCCGCGGCGCCTGAGTATTTCTGCGACTGCTTTGTAGGTGCGACCAACACAAACCGACGCCTGTCCATACACAAAACGTTATACTGCTTAAAAAACTGTAAGCTCATAACACTTAGTGAGAGTGCGAATGCGGCACCTGGCTAAAAGTAGAGGTACCGGGCAGACTGGGGAGGCCACGCGGACCGGGCTGGCCGCGCAACAAGGTTAAGCGGCAAATGGCGATGCACGGGCCGGCCCATCCACGCACGCGAAACAACAGCAGTCACGACCGTAAAATAAATAATACTGAGTACATCATCCTTACACGCCTCACGGCCCAACACACTGCTGGCCTACCGAAGTGCTATCGGCGGTTCACATGAAAAATACTCCCGAAGGAAACTAAAACAACGCTTCGCGCCCTCGAGGGCGACACCTAAAACATATGGCACAGATTCTCACGGCCCGTTCTTGGCACGGTTAGTCGTATTGGTGGGCCGGGGAAGAGGAGCTCCGCCATTTGTACGCGTTCCCCGGTCGCCAGAGAGGCACAAATGCAGAGTCGAGACCCGGTTAAGGCACCACGGGCACGGGCAGCTACACATGTATACGGCAGGTCGCGCGCACGGCACTCCACTCAGACCTCGCTGTCGCTCCGTCCACGGGCGCAGCACTGCACAGGTCCGGCGAACGTCCGCGACGCACTATTTACACAGCGGTAGTCGCTACGGGTCACGCGCGAAGGGCTCCCTCACGGCGCTGACTAGGATCGCCGGCAGCGACGCCTGGCGGGGCGGCGGTGGCGCCGCCTACATGGCCGTGCTCTTGCACAGCCCGAACTGGCTGTCGACGGACACGTCTCGACTGGACTCTGCCGAGTCGTCTGGCGTGGGCAGCCCCAGGTCCAGGTACTCCTGCCGGACAGCACGCGGACGGCTCGGTCAACGTCGCCAGCTGCTTCAGCTTAAAAAACAAGCACAGCTAGTCGGCAGCCCCTCTAAGTCGAGTTCAAGAAAGTCCACAGAAACGAACGGGACGGCGGAGGGGGCTCCACAAGGCCCCAAAGATACTAGTAATGCAAAGACAACGCAGGTAGGCGCTTGGTGAACGGAACAGGGCCACCAATGGATTGCTTGTCACGTGAATTCCACCGATTTCAATCAAATTTTGACTGACCAGGAAAACGACACCTGTCGTAACCTGGCTGCCACCAATTGCGTATCTGCGTAACAAATCCCTGTCGACTTCAGGCGGAGGACATGGCCGCGGCGCTTACTGCGAAGTCGGCCAGGCCGGCCTGAGTCCGTACCTGGGGCGCCAGCGAGGCCAGAATAGTGCTGAGCTGTTCCACCAGTTCGGTGAAGGTCGGCCGCAGGGTGGGGTAGTACTCCCAGCACTCGCGCATCACGCCGTACCTGCGGCGCGGCGGCAGAGTCAGGACGTGGGCGCGACGGCGCTCGCGGCGCTTCCACGTCAGTCCGGCCCGTCAGGACGGTCATGATCCTGCCATTTCAGTCTGGCCTCGGGTCACCCAACCACTCCCAAAACCCCGTACTTCCAGGGCGAGAACAGGTTCCCACGGAACGGGAGCGCCTGCCCCGCCGCGCCACCAGCGAGGGTCACGGGACGGTCTAGAACGAACCCAGGTGTGGCAGCCGATTGCTTATCCAGCCAAGAGCAATCATCCGGATAATGTAGGCCAAAATTCTTCCACCATGGGGATGGAATATTCCTCCTACCTGCAAAGCATGTCCAGAGCAGCTGCACGGTGTCATAAAAACCGGCAACGGCCAGTCTTACATTTAAATGATAAGCTAGTTCTATCGACATAAAATTTTCAGCAACGTTTCAAACTCAAAAAGAAGACGTATTAGGATCGTCGCACTGGAAGAACTCTGACGCGACATTCGCTCTACAGCAACAAACAGCACTGGCGACTTAAAGCCAGCATCATGCACGACGCTTAGCGGTATATATGCAGGGTACCAACGCTCAGGCCAAGTATGACATATCCAAGGCCATAAGACGTCCAATAAATCAACTCTTTGGGATCCATCGCCGATTTCGTAGGCGTCCGGACCATCAACATGCACGGGACACCGGCATCACTGACTGCTTGGCACGAGGGGCGGACCCATGAGAGAGGCAAGAGGCGCGTGATTCCTCCAGTGTCAGACTCACACACGATGAGTAAGGTCATGCAAAACGCAGGTTTCCAGAATTTAAACGCTACTTTTGACAGCTAAGAAACAAAAATATCATGGTGCCTCTGACGTAAATTGCAAAATCTACAGTATGATACATAATGTGTACATGATGCATGCTGTATACACTGTAATATTTCAAGCGTTGACAGCACCCTGTCACCCAATCACCCCCCCCCCCCCGACAAAAAACTAAAATCAGAGGGGAACCTGAAGCGGCACTTGCAGGCCGGGGGCGGGTTCGGAAGAACTCCGCAGACCAGCAAAAACTAAGGAACGACGCACAAGGACCGGAGACATGTACGGCGACTACTGCAGAACCCACTAGCCACCGGACGACAGACAGCACTCACAGGTTCTGTGGACAGCCGGGCGGCCGATCCATCCTGTAGCCCTCGCGCAGCAAGCTGAACAGCTTCTCCACGTTGGGTATGCTGGGGTAGGGCATGCCGCCCATCGTCATGATCTCCCACAACAGGATCCCGAACGACCACCTGAGGAACGGCATCGTCAGGGCGTGACAGCCACTTACGACTCACGTCCATGAATGCGAACTGAAAACGCCAAGGGTGGCGGACGTTTCCTTTTCTCTACCGCCAACACGAGATATGTGTTGACGAGAACTGAAAGAACCTTCCACTAAATGACATCTGACCACCTGATTTCAACATTCCCTGCATGCAGATGATGGTCTTGGATGGTAGCCTTTGCACAAAAGGCTTCTAAAATCAAACAAATACGCAGTCATTACATCACAGCGTGTGACCGTCGGCAGCCTACGTCACGCGCCCGCACCAGTGACGTCACATAGGGGAAAACCTACACGTCCGACTGCGTGGTATAGAGCCGCTCGAACAGAGCCTCGGGCGCCATCCACTTGACCGGGAGCCGGCCGTCGGTGACCTTGCGGTAATACTCGTTGTTCTGGATGTCCCTGGCCAGGCCGAAGTCGGCGATCTTGAGCGTTTTGTTCTCGCCGACCAGGATGTTGCGAGCGGCCAGGTCGCGGTGAATGCACTGCGGAGGAGGCACGCGCCGGTCAAAGCCGGGCTCCGACTGTCGGTCGGGGCTGCTGGGACTGTGTGACACCAGGAGAGCCGCACCTGCCTCAGCCGCTGGGCTGGACGTGGGGCCTAGAGTTTGGTCGATGGTAGCATGGTGAGCGGCCTTGAGTTTAACATGCAGACATGTGCGAAGACAGCCATAAAACATACAGGGTCAGTGCCTTATCCGGTGCGGGGTTGGAAGGACGGAATCCTGCTGATTTTAAAAAAGTTACGGCCTCCTCAGGGTAAATCATGGCTGATTTCTGGGGAATAAAACAAAGAATCATGCTTGCGTCAAATCCACATCAGGAACAATTGTTCTGAGTCATTTCTACACGGAAACCACGACAACCTTACGCTTGATCCTACAAAGATACGCCTAACTCGAAAGCACATCACTCGGACGGCTACGCGCCGAGAGCATCCAACTCACGACCCCGGCGAGCCGCAGCACAGCCACGGCCCTGCGAGCCCCAGGAGCGGGGCAGGACGAGACGGACCTTTTTCGAGGCGAGGTACTCCATGCCGCGCGCCACCTGGTAACTGAAGCTGGCCAGCTCGCGCACGCTGGGCGTTTCGTGATCGAACGCACGCTCGTAGCCCGAGGTGGGACGGCGCTCCCGCAGGTAGGAGCGCAGGTTACCTGCGGCCGCGCACAGTGGTGACGGTCAGCACGGTGCCACGCGGCGCTGGGTAGGGGAGCATACTGTAGTACAGCTCAGCAAAAGGTCAGCGAGTGATAGGCCTGGCAGCCGGTTATCCGCACCGCAGCACACTTGCCCTAACAGACCCGGTCTACGCCTGGTCCAGTACGGTACAGAATGGAAGGCAGGACGACAAAGTCTATGCCTGGTACAGCACGGTACAAAATAAGACAGGACGACACAGTCTTATACGCCTGGTACAGAGCGGTACAGAAAGGAGACATGACGATACAGTCTATTACTACTGCTACGGTGCGGTACAGAATAGGAGACGGGACGATACAGACTAATACTCCTGGTACAGTGCGGTACAGAAAAGGAGACGGGACGATACAGTCTTATACGTTTAGTACGGCGCAGAACACAGGACAGCACAGCCGACAGACCAGAGGAACAAAGACCTGTGGAGTCCTCATTTGCGCGCATGGGAAGGACATTTCTCGACGTGCGAGAGGTTCCGAGTTGGATTGCGGAACGTAGGTAATGAACTGGAAAATACGCAGCCGCACCTGGACCTGACCCAAGACCAAGCACACCTGGACGCCGGATCATAACGCTGATGATCCCTGAGATACCGCCGCGGCAATTATCTTACCAATATACTGATCTGACCACAGTGGAACAAACAGGAAATCGTGCCCGACGCTGCATGCCGAGGCCTATCACAGGGGACGGTCCATTGCTCGCTTTTGACGTCGGTAGCTATAATCCAAACAATCGCCCACTCAACCTAACGAACACATCAGTATCCAGGCATTTCGGATTGTTTAAGGCATCGCCAGGGTGTCAAAGGCGTGAGACATCGCATGGCCTAAACGAAACCGTTTGATCACACTGCGAACAACAACTAGTAAGCCAGAAACCCATTCGCTGGCTGGATTTCGACCATTCGATCAAAACCAAGCACCTTCGATCCAGTTCCAGTTGCACTTTATCTACCCACGGTCGTGGGTAACATCCACGTTCCGTGAGCCAGCCAATTTGCCCCTGCTTAGCGGCGAGTGCCGTCGGAAGCACTGACCGTGTGGCGCGTACTCGACGATCACCAGCAGGGGACCGTCCTGGGTGCACGTGCCGATCAAGTTGATAATGTTGATGTGGCGGCCGATGATCTTCATCACCTCCATCTCGGAGACCAGGTCCAGCAACTCGGCGTCCGTGTGGCCCTCTGCAGAGGGGACGGCGCGTCAGAAGGTCATCGACGACGGCGAAGTCATGGCGGGTCATGCAACAGCCCAGTAACGTCAAAACAATGAGGGTTGTGAAATCGCATCCATGACGTCACACGGTGACGTATTTACGACGTCACGCGTTGACGTCGATTCCAGCGAGCTTGTACCAGAATTCAGCGCTTATTCCGAGCCCACTGCGAGAACGTGATCGGCAGTTTCGCAAATCCACAAACAAAACGCACCCCGGTCCTCCTCCGCCTCACTCCGACAACCACGACACCCAGAGCCGCACCCGGCACAGCGACCAGGCCGGACGCTACCTTTCAGCATCTTGACGGCGACCGTGATGGTGGAGTTGGGCTTGGCCGAGCCGTCCAGGGCGCCGCGCACCACGCGGCCGAACGCGCCTTCGCCCAGCTGTTTGCCGAGCTGGAGCCGGCAGCGCGGGATCTCCCAGGCCGGGTCAACCGGCAGCTCGTACTCGGACATCACCGAGCCCTCCTTGCTGGGCCTGGCCGGGTGGACGCGATCGGCGGTCACACGGGGCGGGCGTGGTGGCAACAGTCACCAGCTGCACACTGGGGGAGCTGTGTTGAGGTGTGGGACGGCAGCTGCACACTGGGGGAGCTGTGTTGAGGTGTGGGACGGCAGCTGCACACTGGGGGAGCTGTGTTGAGGTGTGGGACGGCAGCTGCACACTGGGGGAGCTGTGTTGAGGTGTGGGACGGGACGGACGCGGCGACTGGCTTACGCTGTTGACCTGGGCCGACAATATGAACAGGCTGGGTTCACACAGGGTGGAATGTACCGCACAAAGTTAAATGAAATGATAGAGTACGATAAATGTTAAAGCCTGGCATGCTACTGAGACCGTGACGACACGAACGGGCACCGGACGGTACCTAAACTGGAAATGCGAGCAGAATCTCACAGAGCTGACAGGAGCGTGGGGAGACTGGAGATTCCCAGTCCGGCCTGACTGCCATCGGCTGTTGACTGTACGCGTATACCACGGGCCGCATCTGCTCTGTATTTAGAACCAGCATCGGTACCGTACCAGGCCGCGGCTCGGATCAATTCATACGCTGACCGAAAACAGAACCCCCCGAAACCGTCTGTTTTGCCTTCAACAGAAGCCGTCGCGATGGTCCACATCAAGCACAGACCTCATCTTCTGAGAAGTGGCCGGCACGCGGCTGTCATCACGGCAGCGGACCCTCCTATTTGTACCGCCTCGACGCTAACTAGCCGAGCGCTGACTGACGCGACGCCAAACAACCAACCACTCATCAGAACAACAACAGTCCGGCGGCGCGTCGCCCCGGAGCTCCCCGCGACCTCCCCCTCCAGCGGCGGGCACTCACTTGCAGCGCTCGATGCGGATCGTGGGCGCCACGATCGTGCCGTTGGCCAGCATGTTCTGGTGGTCGATCAGCACCTTCTTCGTCATAGCGTGGAACGCGTTGGCCTTCTCGACGGCGCGCTGCTTCTCGCGTCTCTCTAGCCGCATGCGGCCGTAGAAGCGGGCCGCCACCAGCACGCCCACCACTACCATCAGGCCGAGCACCACGCTCAGGATGGCATAGTTGCGCAGGTGCGAGCGCGCGGGCGCCACCGGCTCCTCCAGCCCTGCGGCGGCGGCGTGACGTCACCACAGCGCGGGGGTCGACGAAATGAGCCGCGACAGCTCGCCGCCGGCCAGAGCCGGAAGCAAACACGGAGCGTGCTGAAGGCCATGGCGTCGGCCCCTTGACGTCCTCGCCACCCAGCGCTCCAACGACTGTTCAGAAGTCCCAGCGCTGGCGACGTCCACCGGCTTGTTGCCAGGCAGCATCGCCGCTGTGAGACTACTCATTCCGGTCGACGCCGCAGGAATGAAATGAGAGAACGAACAGTAGGACACTGGCTCGTCAGAGGACGACGCAACAGGAAACTTGATGACGCGACGCGTGCCCCGAAGGCGCCGCGGGGAAGAATCCGCAGTTTCGCCTGAAGCGTCAGAGCTGCCTGGTGCGCCCCGGCCGGGATACTCACTCTCCTGGACGGTGAGGTAGGCGCGAGAGTACGCCCGGCCCAGCGTGTTGTAGGCGATGCACGTGTAGAAGCCGGTGTCGTTCAAGCCGACGTTGTTGATGACCAGTCTCTGCGGGTCCATGATATTGTACCGGCCGCCGTCCTGCCCGGTCAGGAAAAACAGCCCGTGAGCAGCGGACACGTGACCCGCATGGGCCGCAAAGCTGGCATGCATGCAGAACGCGACCAGGTCTCTGCCTGGTATGCTTCACTCGCCCTGATCTGGCACAATCTGGCTCTTCAGAGCGGGGATCGGGCACGGTACGGCCGCCCGGCTGTGCAAATGCTGTTCGCGTGCGCTCGGTCGGGCTGGGACTCCCGGACGCCAGCATGCTGACTCCAGACCTGGTTTTCAGTGACGCTCGGCCCCGTAACGGGACCCCTGGTCGTCCCGAGCCACGTGACGTGCAGATACTGTTTACAGCGACACGCAACGGACGCGAGCGCGGACGCCATTCACTGGGCGGTGCCGCCGCAGCTCCATGCACAGGCAGCCGACCTCCGTGGAGGCGGTGGCGGAGTCTTGCTACCACCAGCTGGCTACGCTGTTTTTCCGATCATTCGTCAGTTGCCCAGACAATTTTTCCCCTCTCTCTTCTCCCTCTCCCTCTCCCTCGTTTTTTTTCGCTACAACTTGGTAAGTGGCAAATGGTAAACTGACAAATTTCAAAGGATCAAAATTTTCAACACCTCACCAAAAGACGACATGACGCAAACGACATGCTCATTCTATTCAGAAGCTCAATCCTGCGGGAAGGGGGGGGGGCAGGGGACTTCTACCTTTAAGCTTTTAGATGACGGGATACTTCCTCAAACTGTGTGAAAAAATCTGTCCCAAACATATCTTTCGTCTCCATATTTAGGGGCACTTTTGAGCAAAATCATTGATCACCGAAAAGCGAGCAACTGCAAGGCTGGCCAAGCAAGCACGAGACTGCTGTGACGAATTCCCTGAGCTAGCTCGGCATTTGCCTCCAGACCCACAAATCACTATCCGTGCTCCTCCCCGGCACTCAGAGTTCCCTGTGCCGCGCGATAGCCGAGAGGGCATCTGTTTGGCAGCGCCGTGTCCACCCCTGCCAAGGCATTGTTTTCCAGTCCAAAATACGGTTTTCGGCGCGGCTCGCCCGGCCGGCCGCTGACGTTGCCGGCCGGTTACCTGACAGCTGCCGTCTTCAGAGCCGGCCGCTCTCCAACGAAAACAGGCCCGCAGCGGCGGCCGCGCGTGAGTAACGCCCTCAGCCCGGCCTGGCCAGACCAGGTCCGGCCAGAGGCGGCCCTCACACCCAGCCTGGCCAGACCAGGCCCTCAGACCCGGCCTGAACAGACCCGACCCTCGCGCCAGGCCCGCAGGCTGGCCAGAGACAGTCCTCGGGCCTGGCTGACCAGACCAGGCTCTCAGGCGCGCTCGGGGTGTTCGGGAGCCCAGCTGGTTGCACTATTCACGGGAGAGCAGCCGCCCACTGCCCCCCCCCCCCTGCCCAACAGAAGGACCGGCGACCCGACAACGCCTGTTCCCTCCCCCCCAAACCCCACCCCGACCCTCTCGCAACCACGGAAATCGCTCGCCGCAGGCGCGTCACGTGACCCGGTTCGCGGAGGGGAGGAGCACATCGCCTGGACGGACAGCATCCGCCCGAAATAACCACCGGCATGGCGCGAGATTCCTACCGTCCGCCCAACAGTCACAACCCGGCCGGCGCCGGCGGCGGCCTGTTGGCTAAATACACGTCTGTTCGGCATCCTGAGCTCGGGAGACGGCCGCCCTCCTGACAAGGCCACCAACCCGACCGGGAACAACGCCCAGCACGGGGGCGGGGTACCTGGCGTACAGAGGGCCTCAGATGGTGAAGGACGGGATACAGAGGGCATTGGATGGCAAAGGCTGAGGGCTTTGGGTGATGAAGGACGGGGGATGCAGAGGGCTTTGGATGGTACAGTACGAGGTACACAGGGCTTTGGATGGTAAAACATGATACAGTGGACTTAAGATAGTGAGGGACGGGGTGCAGAGGTTTTTGGATGATGAAGGATGGGATGCGAAGCGCTTTTGATGATGAAGGACGGGGTGCAGAGGGCTTTGGATGGCAAAAGACGGGGTGCAGAGGGCTCTGGATGGTGAGAGACGGGAAGGACTGTGAAGGATGGATACAGTGGCCTTTGGATGGTGAAGGACGGGGCACGATGGATGGATGGTGAAGGAGAGGGTGCAATAAGCCTTGAATAGTTAAGGATGGGACTTAAAGGGCCTCGGGCGGTGAACGACGGGGTACATTGAGAATCGGCTGATGCAAAAAAAGATCTGATCCTGATCTAAATACGGCGTACTACTGTCATTCGGTCAGAGACTTGCGTACTGCGTACGGCAAGTTGTCGATCCAAACTATGACGTCAGCAGCGGGATCATCTCGACTGGCTGGTTCTTCGCCGTGGAGAAATGAGCCCTCAGACTTCCCACCAGTTTCGGAGAAAACGTCAAGGCGTCGCAGTTCGTTGCTGAACGGCCAAGAAGCACTCCAACTCGACACGGGGACTAGGAAGCAACGCGGCAGAACGGTAACGCCTCATGCGGCGGACCATGACAGGGAGGTCTAAGAAGATCCAGCCGAGACAGCAGACTCCTGGTCGCAAAGCCTGCGCATCTGCGCAGGCACACAGTACAGCATCGGAAAAGTCTGGACACGCGCCAGCTGGGGGCAAACGTCGCGCGGGAAGGAAGCGCCGCCTCTTCTGGACCGGTCGGCCGGAGTCCCCTGAAAAGCGTTAGTCAGACTCAAAGAACCCGAGCAAGCTTCGGTTAGCCGCAGTCCACGCCGCATGCAGGCTGGTAGTGGGTTACGTCAGCCACGCGCCGTCGGCGTCGGCAGCGACGGGAACCGGAACGAAGCGGCGCCGCCGTCGATTCCTCTTCCTCCAACGGGACGCCGGCGGGCTCCGCGCGCGGCGTGCAGCGTGCCGGGCGTGCGCGTGCGGCTTGCGGCGTGCAGGCTCATGCGCGACAGACCCGCTACCTTGAGCATGAGTGCCTCCTCGTACACGTCCGAGCTGTTGGTGGCCCCGGTGGCCGGTGCCGACCAGTACCAAGTCAGCTGGAAGTGCAGGCCGGCCTTGGCCTGGCACACGAACGTGGCCGTGTCGCCCTCCACCGCCGTCAGGTTGTGCGGCTCGCGGGTGATGACGGGATGCGGCGGCGGCGGCACTGTGGGTCGGGCGGCGGGGTCAGCGGCTGCTCGGCGCGCACGTACCTGCTCCTCACTGAGCGCCTGCCGGTTGTAGAAGTCCAGGTCGGCAATGCTGCGCACGTCGAACGTGCGCGGCCCGGAGAACACCCAGAACAGGTCCGTCTGCCAGTCCCAGGTGCTGAGACACTCCAGCGTCACGTTACCGCCCGCCACGGCCGTCGCGTTGCGCGGGTACGTCTCCTGGATGGTCGGTTCCACCAGCCTGGCGTCACCTAGAACGGCGCGCGGCGCACGCCGGCGGGCGCAGTTAGCGAGTGACGCCGGCGCCGAGTCACGCCCGGCCGGCCGGCGCGGCGGAGCCGGCGACGCCCGTGACACCGCCCGCGGGACGCTCGGGCGCGCAGACGTCGGCCTGCTCCTCCGGACGGCCGCGCTGCAGCCAGCGTGCCCAGTGCAGAAGCGAACCCCCCCCCCACACACACGCGCGGAGCCACATGCGTAAGCGCGTCGCCGTCCGCGGCGCGGCGGCGGAGGCGACGCCGCGGCCCCCCGCGCCGCCTTCCGCGAACGGCGCGCACATGGCGGCGGCAGCGGCGGCGGCGGCGGCGCGCCGTGTTTACGGCCGGCGCCGGCGCCGCGGCGAGGCCGGCGCAAGTCGCCAACCGCCGCCGCCGCCGCCGCCGCCGCTTATGCATGCCGTGCAGTATAATACGGGTCGATGTGGCGATGGCGCGCCGCGGGTCGGCGTCACCGCGGCGACAGGCAGGCCAGATTAATGGCGACATGACGGCCGCGTGCAGAACGGCCACGTTCCTGACTGCATGCGCCGCCAAGCGCGCCACGCATGCTAATACGGCGCGCGGAGGGCGCCTGGACGGGGCCCGGCGGGGCAAGGGGCGCCCCCTCCCCTGACTGCGCCCGACCGGGTCGGGTCAGGTCAGACCGGGTCACAGGCCAGCCGAGACGCACTCCCACTCGTGGACTTAGCAAATCAGACAACCCGGCTGGCCGCGGGCGATGCCTCTACGCCTCTAACGCAACCAGCAGCCATGCTAGCAGGGACCGCACACAGCGCCCGGCGGGCGCACCACTCACTGTTGGCCTCCACCTCGAAGGTGAAGTTGACCTGGCCGAGCGGGTTCTCTCCGATGCAGGTGTATTTGCCGTTGTCGTACTGGCGCACGAGCAGCAGGTGCAGCGAGAACGGCTTCACCACCAGGTTGGCCGCGTGCTGGCTCTCGGAGACCGGCACGCCGTCGTACAGCCAGCGCACCCGCGGCACCGGGTTGCCTGTGGACGCGAACAGGCGTCTCGTGGAGTGGGGCGCCGCGCTGGGCCACCCAGGCTGGCCTGTGTTGAGGCTGAGAAGCCACACGGGCAGCGTCTTAACAGCTCGGAACTGTCGGTTATTATGATTGAAAAACAGCGTAGGAAAGAGCAGGTAGAAAATAATTGCAGCAAAACAGGAATCGGCAGTTGGATCAAAAAGTACGAAATTAAATTATGTATAAAAGCAGAAGAAATGAGGCATGCCAGTCAGCATTTGAGCACGAAACGGGTAAGGAAGAGATAGAGACAAAGGTAAGAGAACAGTAGCGGGCAATGAGAGATGGAGAGGATGGAGAGGAAGGCAGATGGCGCAAGAGAGAGAGAGAGAGAGAGAGAGAGAGAGAGAGAGAGAGAGAGAGAGAGAGAGGCACGGTGAGCACGCAGCAGAAGGCACTTAACACCGTTAAGTGTCAGCCCCGTGGGTCTACGTGACAAGACACAAATCACGGCCACAGGCAACATCGAGAGGGCACTCATGGCCGGCACGATGACATCGCTCCGCCCGCGCCCCGCGCAGCCCGACGCGTTCTGCGCCCGTGTTGCCCGCGTGTTCTCCTGTCTGCACATGTAAACCGCCAGCTCATGAGCCGGCACTGGGCGCCACCGGTGCCGCATGATCTCAGCCGGAGCACGGGTGACCGGAGACGGCGTCAGCTTTTCCCGGTGCCTCGGCAGAGATTGCCAGAAATCTGACGCGCGCGGCGCCGCTGCAACGCCCTCCGGCTCCCAGGAACTGCCCTATTTCCGATGTTGACTTATTTATTGTTTGTCAGAGCTATCCGCCTGCAGTCCTGCTTAACCAGCCGCGAGACGGACGGCACGACACACACTCGTCAAGCAGAGCCGCCTATCGGGCGTGACGTTCCTCAATCGCCCCTGCTGCGCCCAGCCTGCACTGACCTCTGATGTGACAGCGGAGCGTCAGCGCCTCGCCCAGCGGCACCACCTTCAGCTTGCGCAGCCGCTTGGGGTTGGCGAAGTAGGGCGCGCGCTGCTCGTCAGTCTCGTCGTACTCGGCGACCGGCGGCGGCTGGTCGTAATAGTCGCCGTACTCGCCATACTGGCTGTCGGTGACCAGCGGGTCTGGGCTGTAGAAGTCCTCCGAGACGATCAGCGTGTAGTTGAGCCAGCGGCACCGGCTCGCCGGGCAGCGTCAGCCGGCAGCTGTAGGAGCCGGCGTCCGACAGCTGCACGTCCCGCACTCGCAGCCTGCCGGCCACGCGTCCGAGGTCAAGGCCGGAGGTCACGGGTCTAGACCAGAGGCCTGGGCCAGGGGCCAGGGCTGGGTCAGAGGTCGACGTCGGGTCGGAGGTCAAGGATGGGTAAAAGGCCAAGGTTTGGTCGGAAGTCAGGGCCGGGTCGGGAGTAGAGGTGAGGGGCTAAGGAAAGAGATGCCTACCACAGAGTTTGGGCTCATATTACTGAAACCCCGGCCACCCTAAAGGTGCAGATGTGCAGTAAGGGCACGAGGTCATGGGTCATGGCAATGATCAGACGTCGGCAAGAAACACTGCAGCCCAGAGACCAGAGCAAAACCCAACAGAACATTTCATTCTTCAGATGTCAAAAGTCAGGTCACAGCTGGGGTTAGAAGTCTGCCATAAGGTCAGAGATCAAAGGCGATGTCTGAACTTGGGTCCAAAGTGAGCCGAGTGAGCAAAAGCCGAATAAAATCAAAGGCGTA
Organism: Capitulum mitella; assembly: GCA_030062745.1. Taxonomy (NCBI): domain Eukaryota; kingdom Metazoa; phylum Arthropoda; class Thecostraca; order Pollicipedomorpha; family Pollicipedidae; genus Capitulum; species Capitulum mitella. Next base: position 29,040,285 of record CP099846.1, on the reverse strand, counting down.
CCTCACCAGACAGCTGAATGTCCGCAGTTCTTGCATGGAGATCAGTGCTACGTAAAACGATGAAAAGAACGTGGACTTTTCATTGGTGCTCTTTAAAGACGCATGCATTTCTATCCCCGTCTGTAGCCGCTGTAACGACTTACACTGGGCTCCAAAGCTTATCAGTGAGATGCCCTTAAAACTGCGCATGTGCAAAAACCCAGTATCCGTGGCGTAAACCAGACACCCACAAGTTACGTGAAATCAAAGCAGTCCTGTTCTTAGAGTACGGAGCTAGGTATTTCAGTAGCATAGGTTGACGTATATGGAATCCGTATTGCGATCAATCATGCTGAGCCCGTCCAAATATTTGGTGGCTGACCAGCGAAATTGTTTGACAAGCTTATCAGATTGATATGCTAATGCCACTGAGGCAGACATTCATCACGACATGGAAGATCATATTTGTCTGAGCGTTCAGCTAGCTCCTGAAGGGCGTTTAAGGCACATCCAAAACGTCGCCTAGGGACACGAAATTAGATGCGTTAATTGGCCACACTACCGACGGTTATCGTCGTTATACACTCTGAATAATAACCACGGTTTTAGCTTTTAAGAGCAAGCTCATATCATTGGGTTCGAAGCGAAATATTCAGACCACTGGATACAAACGTATTTATCCACCCTCGCCTTCGCACAAACATCAAAGCCTGGAACTCGAGCGCCGCGCTCAATCCTCGCCGCATCCGATTTCCATTGAGAAGCCGCGCGCGGCGGAAGCTAGCGTTACAAAACGCCCCGGCCGCTCCAAGACGAGGGCGAACGGAAATTGAAGCACCCCTTTGAAGTGCGTCCAGCCGGGAGGGAACGAGGACGGCCGGGGGCCGGCTCGCTGGAGGCAGAAAGGACCGGATGCCCGCCCCTGACACCCCGTCAGATACGTCCGCCTGGTTCCGGAGCGCAGGCGCAGGCGCAGGCGCGGGCGCGGGCGCGGGCGTGACGCCCTACCGCACGTTCTGACGCAAGGACGGACGTTCCAAGCAGTCCGGGTACGTTGCTCGCCTCCCAGTACTTCGGCGTCCGATCTCCGCGCTAGCGAAAGCTGAAGCCGTCTCGCAGAGACGAGCGAGGACGCCGCCGCGACGCTTCCTGCCATCGGCACGGTCCCGCGACAGCGGAATTCGGGAGACGGGGGACATCAGCGTTCTCAAGGCTTTCCATGCAGCACTCGAGGCGCAAAGTTGAGTTCCACCACAGCTGGCGCGGCACTCCACCAGCCGATCCGGCGGGGCCCAGCACCGTCCCTCCACCCGTCCCGATCGTCGACGGCCTTCCCGCGCGCACGTGCGCCATCAAGGTAAACATTTACGGCACAGCTGCGCGCTCCGACAGCGGGCCGGCCGACACGGCGGGCGGACGGCCGGCGCGTGTAGCGCCCAGGTGCCGCCCAGGTCCCAGCCCGCCGGCCGCGCGTCTCCGCCATCGCGCTGATGGCAGCCGACTTTGATGGCGCGGCCGGCCGGCGGCGTGGCGCAATCGCCGCGCGCGCCGCCGGTGTCGAAACGGGCCGCGGCGCGGCGGACTCACTTGTTGGAGCGCAGGATGATGCGGGTGTCATTTGTGACGTAGATGGGGCTGGCGCTCGCGGCGGGCTTCTTGAGCAGCACGTCGTCGTTGAGGTACCACTCAAGCTCGGCCTTCCGCAGCCGCGCGCGGGCGCCCTTGCCGCGCGGGCACGGCAGCCTGGCGAGCCCGAACTCATCCACCTGCTTCAGCTCCGGCGACTCTGCGAAGAGAGGGCGCGTTCAGGGTCGAGACGTCGCACCGACGGCGCTCGACACGACGACCGGGCTCCGAACGAAAATGGCGCCGTGCTCGTCGACTCGCCGAACGCGGTGCTGAAGGCTGAACTCATCGACTCGCTGACAACGAGAAATGGCCCAGTGATGGAAGCTGCGGCGCCCCGATGGGCGATTCATCGCGGACGGTGGTTTCGTTACGGCAGAGCTTACACACATCGCGTGATATCAGCACGTGCCTACACCGAAAAGCACTCCCTTCCAGCTGCAGGTGCATTGCAGGTGCACGTGAGCTCCAGGTCCGCCCGCGATAGTTACAAGGCGACTACAACCCCAACGGCCCGAGCCGCCGCCCTTCGCGCGTCCCAGCGGCCGCTGAGCGGGTCTGCGCCGTCTGCAGGCCTGCCCAGCAACCGGCTCCGCTCGGCCAGACCCGACGCGATCCTGGCACCGCGACGAGCCGTCTCGTCGGCCCACGAGGGGCGCGCTCCGGCGCGGAGCAGGGCGCAACGGATCCGCGTCCGGCCGCGGCGCAGCGCCGCGCGGGCCGGGCCGAGTCGGCGCGTGTCGAGGCTTTGAAGCGCCGCGCACGCCGGAAACCAGGGCGGCCCGAGCGCCGGCGGCGGCCAAATATTGTGGCGAGCCGGTGCGCGCGCCGCGCCGGCCGGGTCTATTTCAGCGCCCGGCCGAGCCGAGCTGGCGCCGTCTCAGGTCCGGCTCGGCGGACGCCGCGCCGGGCCGCGCCGGCCGCTGACGCAGCGCGGCACGTCATGACGCCGGTCGAGCGGCCTCTGTGACGCCGGCCCGATGGTATGACACAGGCGCGGCAGTACGACAGCGAGAGGTGCCGCTGCTGTCCTCTATGGAAACGTTACTTTGATACCAGTCCATTGGGGTCCAGGCACCACAAAAACGGACCAGTCAGGACGCTTCAGTACCACCGGACGTTTTGACACTTGGCAACGGAGACCTCCCGAAAGCCGGCAGGACCCCGTGCCAGGCCGCAGCACCGAGCTGACGGGCAATTTGTCCGGCCCCGCTGCCCAGCCGAGATGTCATCACGGCGACTGGAGGGACGCCCGCCTGGCCGTGGCGCAACAGACGGCGCAGCGGCCGGCGCCGCGCCGGAAACTCGAGCCCGACAGCTCCGGCCGCGTCCGTTTATCCCGAACATGACGCCGACAAGCCGGCGCGTCACCACGCCCCTCCCCACCCCCCGCCGGCTGGCCTCCGGCGGAGCCGCCCCCCGCGAAGTCGCCCGGTTCGATCCGACGCGGCCCTCCATCGGCTCCCCCAAACACCTGTGCTCGTCCCCCGGCTCCGGCCTTGCCCAGTTCCGCCCGGGTCGAGGCGTGAAAGAGATTTTCGGGATATTTCGACCATTGAGCGGCTGGTCTCGGACAGAAGGATTAGCGCGGGCCATTGAGCAGGAGCGCGCCGGCCGCGGCCGAGCCGGCCGCGTGTTGTTTTTAGCCGGGGTGGCGGCGGGACGGCCGGGCCGGGCCCGTCTGCACGCGATCGCCCGCGCCGCCCGACAGATAAACACTCGGGACGGCTCAATGGACGCCGATCGCGATGGGCAGGCGGACGGCGGCCGCGGCCAGCGTCGGACCGACCGTGGGAATCGGGCGACTACGGCCGAGCTCGAGGCGGCCAGCTGGTCAGCAGGCAGCCCCGCGACCGTCGGAGCCTGGGCGTCCACCGCAGCCGCCGGGGCTGCGGCGCCCACGAGACGGATCTCGAAACGCCCAAAACGGAGCCTAAGATATCCAGAACGGAGCTTAGGACTTCCAAACGAAACCTCGGACATACAAAACGGAATCTCGGACGTCCGAAGTGGAACCCTGTATGTCCGAGACGGCGCCTGGAACGTCCGAAACGAACCCTCGGACGTCCACCACACGGAGCTCTGCACGTCCACGGCGAAGCGTCGGCCGTCGGCCAGCTGGCGGAAGCCGTACCGTCTGGGCGACAGATACGGCCGCCTGGTCACCAGTAATTATCGGTCGCCGTGCCGCGCGGACCCGCGTGTTTGCCCAGAAATCGGCGAACGGGACAGCTGGCTGATGGACAGTGTCAGGGTGTACCGGCCGGGGGGTGCCGGGGTGTGACGGCCTGCACGAGCGGCTGGGAGTGCCACCAGGGCGGACCCGCCCACGCCTGGGGAGGGCATCTGGAAGTAAATCTGGACACAGAAGCCCGAGTCTGCTGCACTGCCAGGAGGCGCTGCCGGTAAAGTTAGAGCAACAACCCGTAACTTTGCCGCCTGACGCTGGCATGAAAATCGCAAGCATCGCAGATGACATTAAACATTCATCCTCTCGCGAGCGCCTGGTTTCATGGACGAGTTGAGTCCAAAAAGTTCAGTTAGAATACATTTGCAGAAATACGCTTTATTTTCAACATACGGTAGTCTGCGTCTCACACTCACGGTAAGCTCGCTATTTCCGTCCTCGGCAGCCGTCGGACGCAGTATTGCGCCGCCGCCCGCAGCAGGCGGCCACACCGTCCCGAGCCTGACGCGACACACCAGGCTTCAGGCCGTGCCCACACAGCGCGACTGAACCCTGCGCCCGGTCCCTGCGCCTGAACCTTGCGCCTGAACCACTGCACCTGAACCCTGCGCCTGGGCCCTGTGCCTGAGCCCTGCGCCTAACCGGAGTCGACGGCCGCGGCCGGCTCGGAGAGCGCGACTCAGCCTCGCCGGCCTGCAGCCGTCGGCCGTATCAGCGGCGCCGTGTCAGCCTGTCTCCGCCGCCGCCGCCGTCGCCGCCGCCAGACGTGTTTAACCACACGGCCGCGACCGCTGACAGGGCGGCGCGGCGTCTGGCGGCCGGTCAGTCGCGGCGGGGAGCGCCGGCGCCCGGGGCGCCCCCTGACCGGCGCCGCTGTCGCCGGGCGGGCACCCCCGGCTGGCGCCTACCGCCGCCGGGCGCGGCCGGGCGTGCCGTCGTCGCCGCGTCGGTCGGTGCCCGTGGCTCCTCGCCGTGTAGCCGCCAGCCGGACCTGCCCCCGCCCCCGATCGTCCCGGAGAGGTCCGGCGAGGCGCCGACACCTGCAGCGCAGCTGTCCGGCCGCGCTCTCTCCCGGCGCCCGAGCCGGCCGACCCGTCTCGCTCTCGCGTCCCCTTTCCTGCCGGTGTCGGAGAGCGCCGGCGCCGGCGCGGCGCGCGGATGTGCGCCCGCCGTCCATCCGATCCAAGGGCAAATATGCACGGCATTCTCCGGCGCCACGGCCGGTGAAAAGCGGCCCGATTTGAACGGCGCCGGCGTCGGGCGCGGGCGTCCGGTGGGCTCGTTTTACTGGCTTCCTGCGGCCGTTCCACCGTCAATACGCCGGCGCTGCCCCCCGCCGCGCCGCCGGCCGGCCCGAAAAGCGGAACAAGTGTTTATGTGGCCGGCTGTCAGTCACGGGCGCGCTCGGTTTACGTCGCCGGCGATCGGCGAACCAGCCCGCCTGTTTGCCGCTGTGGCGCCGCTGATTGCACCGATTTGCCGAACATCCGGCCACCCGCAGCCGCCATAAACAAGCCCGGCGCCGGCGGCGCACAGGCGGCGCCCCTGCCGGCCTGTCACGGGCCACCCGCGCGCGCACAATGCCCCACGGTGGAGCCGGTGCCAGCGGCGCTCCGGCCTTGCGACGCAGAAGAGCGCAGGTGTATGGACGCGAGGCGTCTCAGAAAGAAACAAACCGTGCTGTCGGCAGGCTGACGGCTCCGCCAGAGGTCGGCAGTTAAGGGTATATCCAGTTCTGAACGGTGCTGTTTGCCTGCTGACGCGCTGACAATCTCCATGCTCATTCCGCAAACGTCAGGTGGACGAGTCTCCCAGTCCCCTGTGATGGGGGTCAGGAATCTGGCCCACCGCCAAAACCAGTTCCGCCTTGCAGGCCGCGGCGACCGCGCCGCGGACGCCGCCCGTCAATCCGTCAAACCGTCAAACCGCCCCTGGCGCGGCTCGCGGCACACCGTGCACGCCTCCGCGGCGGCAGGTGCCCGGCGCCGGACGGCGCGCGACAGGGCGGGGCCAATCGCGGCTAAGTGGGCATTAGTGGCCGGCGCCGCCAGGTGGGCCGGCCTCCCGCCGCCGTACGGGCCGCCCCGGAGCCGGCCGCGGCCGCACCGCGGCTCCGGCTCCGCGCCGCGGCCGAAGCCAGAGCCGGCACCGCCGCGCGCGGATCGGCCGGTCGATCGTGACAATGGGACCGGAGCAAGGCGCCCGTCGCCGGGCCTTCGTTGATTTCTCGACGGAGGCTGCGGCGCGCCGAGTTTCCATTCAAGTCCAGCCGATTCAAACGCACGAAACATGCAAGTTACAACATAACACTAAGTGCACATACATGTTGAAAGGCTTCAAGACAATGCGCACTCCCGCTGAAGCCGTTCGTTTCGAAGACTACTAAATCTTTCCCTCAGGACTTTTGTGATGAATAAAACGAGCCTCCAGCATCCAAAGCAGTGACTGTCCATTTCTCATGACCAGAACCTTTTTTACTGTAGGAGGCCCTTTTGGCGACTAATCTGCATCCCAAAAACCCGAAAAAGCTAGGTTTGTTCTGTTTGATGTGATTTCCCACGCATACACTGCATATGAAAATGTGTGTATAGGTCATGGAACAACACGTAGCTGTCATTGGGACAGCAACGAGACGGAGAGACAGCGGAGCGTTGCGTGAAGCTTGCGTAGCCGTTACCTTATCAAACACTTGAAGAGCACCCACTATCTTGATAGAAACTCAAGATCTCAAACGATGGATATCTTAGTTCACGTTTGAAGAAGGCAAATATGTGCTGGCAAATACCGTTGCCACGACACTAGAACAGATGCATGAAACCAAACCGCCTTTCCATGACTCGTTAATGCGACGACATAAAAGAAAGCATGCACCTATATTTACATGAGAAAGACATTGTGGATGTCAGGAAATTCCGCAGATCCTGCGATCGCTCTTCCAAAAGAATGTCGTGCTGTGTTGCCATATGGAATGCTGCCTGACGTTTCGGTTCCATAAGGCATCAAAAATCCGTTGGGTTTCCCCTACTCTGAAAGACCCTTTTCGTGGCCAACTGCGACCCGCATGTTCAGGCACGTACGTGTAAATTTGCCCTAATTGGTTCACACCAAAGTGAAGGCATTGGCCTCTTTGTGCACGTACAGTGCATTCTTAACGAGTTTTAGAAAGCAGTGCTTTCATGTTATTTAATGGTATGTTATGGCTTCCGTTCTTTCAGCTCCTGAAAATCTGTTTAAAAGACCATGCCGAAAACCCACCTCCATTTCTAAAAAACTGTTCCATGGGAAGTGTGTCAGCCATCCTGGTGGCATACGAATAGCGTGCACATTCCGCAGCCGCAAACTTTCCACATTCACAAGTACTGACATGACCAGGTATTCGCAGAATGTAGCCAGTGTTCACAAAATTCATGCCACTGGATGAGGGTGCCAGCGGGGATGCTAGCTTGCTGTTGCTGTTTGCTGTTATCCAAATTCTCAGCAGGTGACGATGAACACAGATGATCATGTTACCGTGAGGGGAATGCGTTTCCCCATCTGCAGCCAACACAGTCAAGCGCAGTTAGAAGAAATCCGGCTGATTCGCGCAGATGTCTCCGCAGGTGTGACGTAAAACGAGACCCTACCTGCATCACAAATCACATGCAGCAGTCTTACCTAAATTTATTCGCCGAGAAAGAATTCCCGTCTCTTGCCGATGCACGACCAGTAAATCGCAAGAAACGGTTCTCGGTGGCCCTGAGCCTGGCTCGCAGTTGGCTCATCGTTATTCCGAGGTGCCCAGTTTTGTCACACACGATCGCGGCCGCGGCTCGATGAAAAATGACGCGCTGCTGGAGCGACGTCCGTCCGTCCCAGGCGGCCGGAGCTCCGAATTTGGAATTCGAGGCCTCAGCCGAGTGGTGGAAGACCGTTCGAGACGGCGGAGATGGCAAACGGCCGATCAGACGCTGTGTAGGGCCCGGCTGTGTCAGTGCCGGCTGCTGTGTAAGGCCCGCTGTGTCAGTGCAGCTGCTGTGTAGGGCCCGCTAGTGTCAGTGACAGCCGCGCCCGGGTCTTATCGTTATCGTAGGCCCTCTTATAGCATGCGTAAACAACAGGTTTTGTCAGGCTGTAATCGAATGAACTTTTATTATCTTCATCAGACCAGGACGTCCAGAAGTGACGATGATATAAAAAGTGGACCATAGCTTGTGACAAGACCAGTAATCTTCATTATTCGCACAAAAACCAACTATCACATCCCCGCGTCCGTCCCGCGGCAATGACGATGCCGTCGGCGCCCCAAAGACGAATTCACAGTTATTTAGCCAATCACCAAAGCCGGCCGGCGGCTCCGGTTTGAATGACAAAAGGGCGCAGGGGTGACCGTCGGCTCCCCGTCGGGCGCAGCGCTCCCGCAAACGATGACCTCCTGGCCGCATTATCCGGCGGGTTATTAACTCAGCGGCCCCTCCCGGCGCTGCTCACGTTACGCCTTCCGCCGCCTTTTCAGGCTGCAGAGCGCCGGTCCGAAGAGGCCGGCGGGAGAATGAAAGCCTGAGCGGTGCGGTGCCACCGGCGGACGGGGTAGAGGGGTTCCGGCTGCCGAGCCGGTCCCAGCGGCTACCGTGGGACCGGAAGACCGACGAGCTCACTAGCACGCCAAACAAGAAGAGGGACGGGAGAGAATGATTGATTTCGGGTGAGCTGTGTGTCGTTTGCTGGTGTGTTTATAACACCACACATTCATATATCACGGTTATTTAACGCCGTCGCACGTCTGGTGCAGGGTCTGATTCCGTAATCTCGCGGTTACGAATCTCACGCTGCCGCATCGCTGCCAACTCTTTCACAGACCTGGTGCTGGCCATGCTGGCGGCCATGACTGACAACCACTGCTAGCGTCAATCACGCTGCCGATATGCCGGCGTGCGCGGCATTCCAAGGTACGGAAATTCCGTTTTCCCCGTGCGCCACCGGCCACCGGCGGCAATCTAATTCTGCCGGCCACCGGACGGCTGCGTCAGCCCTTCCCGGGAGTCGGCCGGGCAGCGTTTACACAACACGGCCGGCAAAAAGGCACGTCCGCGCACCGCCGGCCGCCACAACAGCCGCCCGCCGCCGGCGCCTGATGGCAGTAATCGCGGCGGCGCTGCCGGCGCGCCGCCGCTGCGCCGCTCAGTATTCCGCGCCGCCGCCGCCGCCGGTCCGGCCCCGGCGGCGGCGGCGACGCGGCGCCGTATCGGCCGGTGACGGCCGGCGACAGGGACGGCGCGACGGCGGCGGTCGACCGGCTGACGTCAGCCGGGTCCCCGGAGAGGCCGGCGGCGGCGCGGCCCGCCCGGAGGCGGCGCGGCCGCGCGGTGCGCATGCAAACCAGGCGGCGCGGCCGCGCGCGCCGGCCGCGGTGACGCGGCAGCGCGGCGCGCTTTGAAGCGGCGCCGCGCCGCGCCCAGGTGCGACGCTCCGGGACAAGTCGGGCGCGCCGCCCGCCACGCGCCACCGGCGGCGACGGCGGCGGCAAATCGCCCAGCGCCGCGCCGTGTAATGCCGGTCTTTAGCCGGCGCCCGGGCGGCGACGGCGCCGCGGAGAGCCAATAAAGCTCGGCCGCTTTCTCCGGCGGCGGCTCGCCGACGGTCGCCGCGGCGATCGCGTCACGCGCCGCGCCACGGTCGGAACGGCCGCGCGCCGGCGCTAATAGCGCGCGAAGCGGCGACCCATAAATCGCGCGCTCCACGCCGGCCGACGCGCCATTGTGGTGCAAATCGTGCAAACTGCACAGTCAGATTCGCATGTCCACAGCTGTGCACAGGCTTGCGCAAGGCGCGGCAGTGTGCACAGTGCACAGCTCCACGTGATTTTAGACCTTGTCCACAGGGTACACGCATGTGCTTCACGTGCAAACGACAGACCGCGATCGGCCCAAGCAGCCCACTACGTCGCTCCGCGCGCGCTCACACGCCCCGCGCGGTACCAGCGAGCGACGCACCTGTCCACAGCACGGCGCCCGGAGCTGCCGCGCTCCGGGCTGGGCCCCCGGGCGCCGCGTCCGCCGCCGCCGGCCCGATAGCGCGGCCGGTGCCGACACCCCGCCGCCGACACGGCCCGCGTCAGGCCAGCCCGCGTCAGGCCAGCCCGCGTCGCCTATCGGGCCGGCGTCGCCTATCTAAGCACAACACTCTCGAGCGGCGGCCGCCTCCGAGGCCGGGCTTCATGGAGACATCCGCACGGACGCCGCGTCCGAGCGGCCAACGAGCGGGACGGGTGACGTCATCGTACACGGCCGGCTTACCCCAACACGGCTCGGCCATTTACGGCTTCGGCTCGGTTTAAGCCGCGTCGAAGATGATCGTAGGCGTACAAGCCCAAATATGATGTTGCGCATCGCTCACGAGATTTCCACAGGGGGCCGGTGCACGCTCACCGCCTGACGGCAATTAATGGCCAGCTGGCGGGGCGGCCGCGCCCCAGACGTCACACCAGCGCACACGCCAACATCCACACGTCCGGGATCTCAGCTGGTCAGCTCAGCTGAGCAGGCGATCGCTTCTCGTCAGGAGACGATCTGCTGTCCCGCCCGCCTTCCTCAGCATGGTTTGGCGGCCCAGTAAACCACTTCGGACCGACCCGACAACACTCACAGCCGTCACCCGGCACGTCTACGATAGGCAGACGGTCTCACAGCCGTCACCCGGCACGTCTACGACAGGCAAACGGTCTCACAGCCGTCACCTGGCACGTCTTCGACAGGCAGACGGTCTCACAGCCGTCACCCGGCACGTCTACGACAGGCAAACGGTCTCACAGCCGTCACCCGGCACGTCTACGACAGGCAAACGGTCTCGATGACGTCACCCAGTATGACCAAGCGCAGCTCTGTGCGGCTCTGTGTGGCCTCGCATGATCTGGCGCGACCCGTTGTAACTATGCACGACCCAGCGTGGCCCGGTGTGACCCATCGTGACCTCACGTGGCCTGCACGACCCGTTACCATTCGTCCTGGCAGTGCAACCCCTTGTAACCCGGGTGACCATCACAGTCCCAGATGACCTGACGTGACCTACCGTAGTGCTGCATAACACAGTGTGACCCTTTGTGACCCATCGTGGCCCGGCGGACCGTCACTGTCCGTGCCCCGGCCGGGGGTTCGGTCCGGGTGGTCTGACCGCTGGTCCTGCGCCGCCGCCGCCGCCGCAAGCCGGCGTCCAGGCGTGAGCGTACCACGTCTCGGCCATTACGCCTCCCAATCGATTAGTGGGCGGGCTTTACGGCGTAACGCCACTGGTGGCTGCTGGACGGGACCAGGACGGGTTGCCGGGGGAAGCAGCCGCTGCAGGCTGGCTCTGCGGCCGCGGCTGCAGCATGGACGCGCGACCTGGACGGCTGGCACGGAATGCCACGCGCACGACCAGAAATCGCGTCAAGCGCCCGGGAGGGGGCGACCGCGGCCGCCGCAGCTGTGCGCCTGCCCGGTGGCCGCGCGTGGATGATTTACCTGGCGGCAGTATCGGCGTGAGGACGGCTGGGAGACTGCAGACTGGGAGTCGCAGACTGCAGTCTGGCACCGTCCCCGTCTGGGGTCCAGAGCGCGGATCGTCCCCAGCCGGGCGCAGCAGCCCGCCGCAGGCCGTGATGTCGGCCGAGAGGGGAGACCCCTCCCCCGCCCGGCTGTCAGCCGCCGTGCCGCGGCCGCCGCAGGCGATGTTTGCGCTCGGCCGGAGGAGGCGCGCGTCCTGCGCCCGGCCGCTCGGCGCCGCTCCCGCTAGCTCGCCGGTCCCGGCGCCGTCGGCGATTTCCCGAGCGGTCGGCTCAAGAAACCCTCCAGGACGGGATGGCGCGGGGAGGGGAGCTCCACCTGGCGAAACACTGCCGCTTTGTCTCGCTGGATAAACATCGGCGGCGTTCCACGCGGCGGGCATAAATACGGCCGAGATTATCGACGGCTCGGGTTGCCGCCGACCGACGGCCGACGGCCGGAAACGCGCCCGTCGAAATCGCCGCGCGCCGCGGGCGCGCGGCGCCGGATTCCCGGGCGCCGATTCAACTCATAACGCCGACACGACGCGTCATTACCGTGCCCGGAATAGACGGACGGCGCGCCGGTGTCGCGCCGCCATCGACGCCGCGCGCGCGCCGTCGAAGGCGACGGGGGCGCGCAGCTGCCGGCGCCGCGCGCGCTAACCGCGGCCACGTGCGCGCGGCGGCGCCAGCCGCGCCGGCCGGATCCGGCGGAAACGGGCGCGAGAGTGAATATCCCACATTTCCGGCGGCGTGTACCTTCCCGGACGGCGTCTGGGTTTTAAGGCACGTGCGGCTCGGCGGCTGACGCGCCAGCGCGGTGGGAAACGCCGCCTGGCAGGAACAACCCGCCACCACCCGACGAGGGGGAGGGCAAAGCGCCGGGGGCGGCTTAAATCCGGCCCGAGGGCCCGACAATCGTGCCCCGGGACGTTTTCCCGTGTCGGCGCACTGGGACCGCGGCCGGGTCCCGGCCGGGGGGGGCGGGAGCGGGGAGAGGGCCGGTGCGCAGACGGCACCTGTCCTGACAGCCAGCAGGCGACGGCCGCTCATTGGGCCGATCTCATTAGAGGCGGCGTGTAGAACACGTCTAATTCGGGCGCGCGGCGCCGTCGCGGCGGCGCACGGGGCGCCGCCGCCTCACCGGCCGGCGACGCCCGGAAAGACGGGAGACAGGAGACGGAGACGGGAGACGGGGCTTCTGACAGCGTCAGGCCGATAGGGATCCGGGACAGCAGCCCGCAGCCATCTAGATAAAGGAATGGACGCCGCGAGCACGGCCGAGATAGCGTCCAGCAGTGGGTCACAAGAATCGAGCCTCCTAAAGAGAACGCTTCATCTTGGTCGACTTTTCATACACAGCCACGGGGGGCAAAATTCATATTACGTAGTAACCTGTACGAGAACAGGGTACGAGCAAGCTACCTCAGTTCAAAAGACGTGCTAACGTGGAGCATTTCTCTGCAAAAACAACGCAGTTACGACGCGCTGAGGGCGCAAAAAGACACCACAGAGCTTCCACCACCGGTGGAGAAAGATCCCAGGACACCTGAACGCGCGGAGCCCGACGACACATCGAGCCCACAACTGGGCAGACCAGAGGGAGGAATCCGGACACCGACCCATCACGGGCAGACGGCGCGCACAGGCGACCCTGTGTAAGGCGAGCCGGCCGGCCGACAACGGCGCGCCGTTTGGCACCGGCGTCGGCCGGCGCGCGCGCCGCAGCCTGTCGTGCGTCGCGCGTTCGCCGCCGGCGGGCCCGGCGCCGGCCGCTCGTTTGTATCGGCGGTTTATCGTAATGAGCCCGGCGCTCGTAAATCAACGGCCGGCCGATAGCGCCGAGACGGCGGCGGACGGCGCGCGGGAGGGCGGCGATTGGGTGGCCGCCGATAGCCGGACAGGTGGCGAGGCAGGCAGCGGGACGGGCGGTGCTGTGGTCGGGAGGGGGTGTCGATGAGCTTAGCCGGATTATAGGGTCTTTTCTGTACGGGATGACTCCGCCACGGGAGCTCCGAGAGGCTGCCTTCACGTAGCGCCCAGATTTGGGAGACGGTCCTCTGCTCCGTCCTGAATGACGCAGCCGTCAATCGTGGTCCAACGAGCAGGCCAAATCTGGAGACGAATCGGTTCGAGCAGACATCTCGGGCCCTTTCTCACGCACGTCTCGCACGGAAAAGCCGAGGAAGGTCACTGAGCTTGAGTGTCCGGACCAGCAGCCGTTTGAGCGTTTGGAGGACGTGACGACGGAAGCGTATTTCCGCGACACCACGAATCCAGAAACCGCTGCAGGGCACGGCCGTCCATAAAACCTACACCCGTGAATCTGTTTACAGAGGGAAGGGGAAGAGACCCGGGAGATGTTCATGCGATTTTCTCCGTGCGACACGCCAGGGCCGCCTGGGCCGCAGGCTCATCCGAGAGACGAACCTCCTGGCGCCAGAGTGGCGGGCCGCCGCCGCTCTTCTGGCCTGGACGTTTGACACCAGTGACGCAGCCAGGGGGCCCCTGGGGTCCAAAACCCCCGAAATGTCTGAACCTGGCCCAACGAGGTTGCAAAATTACTCTTATAAAAACCAAAGCTATCGCAAAATTGCTTCAGAAACGGCAGACAGAAGGCAGAAGGTGAAATATATAGATCCAAGCCGATAGAGAGATCCCTATCGGCCATACGTGTTGGCCTGTAGGAGTCTCCTGCTAGCCTGAGTGGACCCTCTTCAAATCTGTAGGGATCCCTTCCCTGCCGGGCTGTAGGGACCCCTGCCAGCGTATAGGACCTCCTACTAATCTGTGAGTTCCTGCTAGCCTGCAGGGGCTGCTGTCCTACAGGGGCCTCCTGCCGGCCTGCAGAAACTCCCTGCCGGCCTGTGGGGGCCCCTGTCGGCTTTTTGGGCCTCCTGCCAGCCTGTAACGACCACCTGCCGGTCTGTTAGGCCCCCTCCTGGCCTGTGGGACCCTTCCTGGCCTGTGAAAGGACCCCTGCTGTTCTGTGGGGCCCTGCCGGCCTGTAGGGACCCTCTGCCAGTCGGAAAGGGCCTCCTGCTTACCTGTAGCTGGCCCCTGTCGGCCTGAAGGGGTCCCTGCTGACATGCAGGGACCGTTAACGCCGCCTGCAGGGCCACTGTCGGCCTGCGAAGGGGCCCCCTGGCCTGTAAAAGAGTCCCTGGCGGCCTGCAGAGGGGCCCTGACAGCTGTGAAGGTCCGCCAGTAAGAACTGGTTTTGGCGTGATTATCGACAGTCAGACAGGAGCTGTTGTAAGAAATAAACTTAAGGAAAGGCAAGCGTCCATCGTCGTAAAATTTTCATTGGCTGTTTTCATTCAGAGGGCCCACGCATAGGACAGGGACCCACAACTGAACACGCACCCCGAAATTTTGGACTGACTGTTCCCCTGCTGCGAGCCCCTGTAAAATGTCATGTGAACATTTTTTTCCAGGAGGCCCACATGAAGTAAGGGGGTCCATCGCCGGGCGAGAACCCTGCCGAAATTTTCGGACTGGCTGCGTCCCCGTTCAACACGTCCAGCTGGCGGCGCGTCACGGCCGACAGCCGGCCGGCGGCGCGGCAGCTGGCATCAGCGGCTGCCGCGTCAGCTGGCATCAGCTGGCATCACCGACGTCAGTATCAGCTGACATCGGTGACGTCACCTGACGTCCGGCGGCGGCAGACGTCACTCGGCCCGCCATCCGTCACCGGCGACAGCTTGTCGGCCGTCTGTCGCCGAGCCGACGCGAGGGCACCCCGCGGCCGTGGCCGCGCCTCCTCCCGTCCGCAAACACTCTCCTATCTTCCGCGGACGGACACGGTCCGAGGCTGCCGACTCCCCCCCCCCCCCAGAGGACTACCCCCGACCCTCTTTGTCCGGCATTATCGGCCAGGCAGGCCGGCGAACCGGGCCATCTTCACCCACTCGCTCCTGCAGGCCCTACGCGCGGCTGCTACTGCTACTCCGCGATGCCGAGATACGGCGCGATGCCGCCCGGAGATAAGCGCCGGTCCCGAGCATTGCAGGCCGGCCGGCGCGTCACGGCGCCTTTGGCCCGGCCGGCGGCGGCCGCTGCCAACGCCGCGGCGGCCCCCTTTTGTTCGCTGGCAGCGGCTGGAGAGCGGAGCCGGCGGCGGGCCGGCTCATCGTCCGCGTCAACAAGACGGCCGCCCGCCAGAACGCGGCGGAGCCCCGCTCCTCACGCTCGGAGCCCGAGCCGCGACGGCACCCCGTTGCCAGCTGTTCGCCCGTGCTCGTCAGTCGGCCCCAGCAAGACGCGCGGTCCTGCAGCACGTGCGCCGCCGAGGACATGGACGCCGAGTGACGGGACGGGCCGGCGCCGGCCGACAGGAAGCGGCTGAAAGACAGCCGTGTCCCGAGCGACGCCCGCCGACGCACGTGCCGCCGTCTGAAAGGCGGCGCCGCGGCCGTCGGCAGGCCGCTTCCGCCGCGCCGCCGCGCCGTCCGCGTCCCCGCGGCCAGACACACGTGGTCCGGCCGGAGGAGGGGTGGGGGGGGGACCGCGCGACAGTTTGCTCCCGCTCCCCTTCGTCTCGGCGCGGCATCTGGCCGCCAGCCGGGCGCTGTGCGTGAAGCGGCGCACCTCGGCGCCACATCTCGCCGCGCGGCGCGGCGGCGGCCCGAGGCCGAGTTACGGCGAGATTACGAGGGCCGCACGAGCGTGCCGGCGGTGGCCGGGCTGCGACACGACGCCCGCCTGCAGCCGCCGAGCGACGCCGCCGCCGCCGATCGGCTCGTGGCCACGCCTGCTAATGACCGGCCGCCGGCACGTGACAAATCGTTACTGCCACGGCCGGCCACGTGAGCTGGCGGCGGCCGCGCGGCCCGCCCGCCGCCGCCGAGCGCCCATTGCACGGTGACGCCCCGCGGCACCTCGCGACGCGCTCTGCAAGCCCGCGCTGATGAATAGTTTATTTGTCCGGCGCATGCGTTCGGCCCTCCCTCCGTTGTCGCGCCCCGACAAAACGGCGATTAATCTCGCGCCCGGAAATAGCCGCCGCGAAAAAACGACGGCGGACGCGGGCACGCGACAGTCATCAAACGTCGATCGCGGGCCGGCCGCGGCGCCCTCTGGCGCCGCCGCCCGGCGACGCTCCCCTCCGTCGCTGGAGACGCCCCCTCTCCCTGCATGCCGGCGCTGTTTTCCGGCGACGTTTTCGACGCGCGCAATAATGACAAACGGAAGCGGCGCGCCGGCCGGCCGGCGGCGATAAATCAAAGCGCGACCGGCGGCGCCACAGCCGGCCGGCGTCGCAGCCGTCGAGACCGACGAGACGCACGCCGCCGCCGGCGTCAGGTCACGTGACGCACGCAGAGCGCCGGGCCGGAAGTGACGCCGCCGCGCCGCACTGGGAAACGGCGTCATTAGCGCCGCGGAGCGGCCGGCGCGCATCCCCTCCGCCTCCTCAGCGCTGTCGTCTGGCGCTGACCGTTACGCCCGGTCGGGTTACAGGCCAACCGGGCCCGGGCCGGCCGGCCGGCCGGGGCGCTAATCGTGGGCTGGTCGCCCGCCGGCGAGCGGGTCCCAGCCGACCCCGGCGCGATCTTCCCACGCTCTGACCCGGCCGCTGCCGATCAGTGGCGGCCGCCCGCGCCGAGTCGGGCCGGGACAGGCCGGCTCTGTGCCGGCCGGCGCGGCGCGGCGAAATCTGACCTGGCCGGCGACAAAAACGGCGCGCCCCGAGGCTGAGCATGTGGCCGCGGCGAGCTCGGCGCGCATCTGGCCGCCCGTAACGAGCGCGATTTATTCGCACCCGCCTGACCGCCGCTCCGCCGGTTCCTTATCCGGGAGCAGAAATCATCCGCGACGACGCCGCCGACAGCAGAACACTGACCCCGGTGGCAGAGGCGGCGGCAGACTGGGAGCCGGCCGCGCGGTTGGCCAGCTCTACAGCCGTACACCCGACCAGGGACGCATCCAGGATTTTCTTACGGGAGGGGGGAGTTCAGAGTGAACTGAAATCATAAGGAAACCGCCTGCTGGGAAGACAATGTGCAACGGTTTCCACAAAAAAATGCGGTCTAAGGGGCGACCGGGCCCCGGGCCCTCCTTGGCTGCGCCTCTGCACGCGACCCAGCCGACGCGATCCCGACAGTCCAGCTGGCGCCCAGACTGTGTGGCTTCTTGCCCCCTCGCCGGTTAATCTCGTCATTGGGTGTCCAGTTCACACGACCACGGCTCTCCCTTGTTGTTGTCGCCGTCCGGGCAGCTCTCAGGGCAGGGCAATGAGCGACGCCGTTAGGAAACGCACCATTCGTGTTAACTGCCCGCAATCTAGCCGCGAGCGTCCGCGCGGCTGTTCAGGTTCGCGAGCAGATGGACAGTCGGCGATTACCGGCGCGTGAACGTCGCCCGCAGTCGCTCATGTCAGTGTCGGAGAGTCGCCCGAGAAAAGATGTAAGGACCGCGGATAATCCCCGATCGTTGATTTATCATCGAACACCGTAACAAAGCAAAGTGTGCTGGTATGGAAGCGGCTAATCCGAACGAACAAACCATTCGGTTTGCAAAAACTGACAGCAAATTTGCTGCAGCGACACATGTATGCGGTCCCAAAAAAGTTGAGTAGCATGTTGGCCACATGCCGAGGAACAACACAGAAGATAATGGATGAAGACTGAGAGTGAAGATGCGCTTGAAAGACAACGTTTTCAAGTGCAATTCCCTAAGCACCATCACTTTTTCTGCCTGACACTAGCCTGTCAACTAAATCCGCGCAAGTCAGACGGCAGCCGAACGGCATCGCTGAACATCAGACGGAGAACTCCAGTGGTCTCACAGTCCGGGCTTGGAGCGAACGGCCCGGCGACAGCTCGGGGGGAGGGGGGATCGCTCGGCCGCCGAGGGCCGGTGCCGCCGTCGCGGCGGCCAGTCCCGTCTCCGAGTGCCGCCGTCAGCCGAGCAGCATCTGCATACCGGCGGCCGCGGCCGGCTCCGGCGAGCCCCGGCGCCGCGTCCTCGCACGGGGAGCGTGGTCCCGGGAACCAACCACTGCAACCAACATCCCGGACGGCGGCTCAGCCGGGCGCCGCCGCCTCGACCGCGCGACCTGCCGCCGCGGAGGCGCCGCCGCCGGCGCGCGCTGCAGCCGGCCCGCGGTCACGTGACGGCGTCGGCGCGTCATGGCGCCGGAGAAATGACCGTCGGACGTCAGGGGCGATTTATGCGCGAGCCCGCCGCCCTGGAAGGCCGGCCGATGCGATCGGACCCGCTGCCGAGCGGCGGCGTGGCTCGGTATTCACGTGAAGAGCGCGTCTCTGACAGACAGGTCCGGGAGCGCCGGACAGATGACAGCGCTCCGCTCCGCTCCGGCCGCACGTGACCGGTTTGGGCGCACCCGAAGCCAGGCAGGCCAGCAGGCCGACGCCGATGTTGGTGGACGGTCGCGGCGCTGAGAGAGCGGCTCGCGATCTAAAGGGATTATTTCCCTTTCTCGGGTTCGTTCACAATTTCGGTGGAAAACAGGACTCGCACCGTAAGATTTCTCGAACGTCCTGGCCAGGCATCTCCTGTGCAGCTTCCGCTACTGGCGGGTCGCGGCTCCCGGGCCCAGGGCTCCCAGGCGTCTGCGTAATTACCCACCGGTCAGGCGTGCACGGCCAGTAAATCATCCGCTCCCCTCGGCGATGCATTAATTGGCCCACTTACGCTTCCTGTGCGGCGCCGCGCGCCGCCACCGGGACCCAGCAGCCAGGACCGGCCCGGCTCCGTTATCTGATAACTAATTGATCTTTAGTAGCCGGCGTCCGTCGGCTGGCGGGCCGCGGCCGGGTCGGGCCTGGCCGGTAACTTACCGCCCGACCGCGGCGCCGGACCGAATACGGGGAAGCCAGCCGCATTCCGACAGGCCCGCACGGCGCACGCATATCAAATGCGCGATCCGAGCCGAGCGACGCGCGGCCGGCGCGGCCGCAGCCGCGCCGCCGCCGCTGTGTCAAGGCCCGGCGCGTCGCCGCCGCCGCCGCCGGACATTACCGATGCATCTGATACGGGCGACAGAAGAATGGCGCCGCGTGACGCGCCGGTCGCACCGGCCCGGCGGCGGCCGGCGCGGCGCGTCCCACGGCGGGTCACGACCCGCGCGGGTCACGACCCGCGCCGGTCGGGCTCGCGCCGGTCGGGCAGCCGCGGCGGGCCGGGTCTGCGGGTTGCCGGCTCCGAGCTGACGGGGAGAGCCTGTGGGTTCGCGGCTTCGCTCGCGCCCTTCGGACAGCGGAAGCCGCCCGTCGTCCTTGGGGACCTCAAAAACGGCGCACACGCCGTCCGCGCGCGCCCCTTCGACGGACGAAGAAGGAGCGGCGGCGCCTGAGGGGCGCGGGGCGCTCCCCTCGACTCTCCGTCTCCGGGGTCAGGGCCTCGACAGCGGCCGGGGACGCCCCCGCACTGGCTGTCTCGTCTCGTCACCCCCACCCCTCTAGCAGGAGCAAACGTCAGCTGAGCTCCTTCCGAAGGTCCCACCCCGGGAGATACCGCGATCATGACGCCTGAGGCGCGATACCGATACCGACTAATACCGGCTGACAGAGAGAAACTCGGCCGACACCACCGACGATGACAGGCTGGAGTGTCAGGATAATCTAGATCCTGGATGTCATACGAGATCCCGTCCCCCAAGCGTGAACCACTTTCCTCTTCCTCATCTCGTCCGGCCCTCGCCCAGAGGCGTTCCACCCACTCTGAAGGCTCCAGCCCCGTAACGGCGCCGCAAGACTCCGGAGAAGAGAGGAGAGGGGAGACAGGGGCCGGGGACGCGTGCTGGACAGGGGGCGGACGGGGGCGTTGCGCCGGACGCCAGAGCTTGCGCGGAGCGCTGGCGCGCGGCGCCTGGTGCCGCACCTGTCCACCGACTCCTGGCTATCCGTCACTGGCCGTCAGGCCGGCCGACAGCACGCGCGGCGCAGCGCCACGAGCCGGCGGCCGTCAATAACCGTCTTGTGATAACACGGCCGGCGCGGCCGCGCGGCGCCCGAGCCGGCCGCCGGACGGCGGGTCTCGAGCGCGCTGCGGCCGGCGAACGGTGCCGCGGATCAACACCACCGGATGGGGGCCCAGCCACCTGCTCACCGCCTAAGACTCTTTGCTGACGCCTTCGTCTTCCTTCGATAGCGCTCGGGACGACCGCTCGCGTCGATAACCAGTCTCCTCGGCCTTTCCGAGGGGAAACGCCCCGTCTCGCTCCCGCGAGGGCCCGATCAGCTGACACCTGCCGTGTCGGGCGCGGCCCGGCCGGCATGAGCTCCATTGTACTACGGCGACGGCGACAGATTTACTACGGACAGGAGCGTCTCAGGCACTAAAATCGCCGGCGGTTAGCCACCAGACATGAGCTGGCGGTCTAATCCGGCCGATGACCGTCCGGCAGCCCGGTGAGCTCCGCTCGAGAGCCGCGGTGATGCACGCCCGAGCGTGGCGCCAGGCCGTCACTCATGACCGGAAATCGCCCAACTGGAGCGGTTAAATCGCGCCTGACAGCCAGGCCGGCGCCCGTGGATAAATCAGGTGCAGGTCAAACTGGCGCTGCAGAAATGCGGACCGATGGACGGGGATGGCTCAAGCGGCCGTGAAGCACGTGATAACGTTAATCGAACCGAGAAAAACTATGCGCTGCAGGGTGCAGCACGGCCGCATAATGGCTCATAGATACAGATTAAAACCGTTAAACTCGTCACGGAGATCTGGCCATTATCGGCTGCACCGACGTGCTTTTTAAGCAAAGCGTTTCTTGATGGGCTTATTGCCGCTAAACGGCCGGTCACGTAAAGCAGCTTCTCGTGCCGCCATGCACGTGGGCCGACAGAATGGCACAACGGACCCCGCTGGCGCGAAGGAACCCGCTCCGGCGTCCTCTGAGTGTCCGAGATCCAGGGCTGTCCTGGATCCAGGGTCGGGAGCCCGCGATCCAGGGCCCGGGCATTCGGGGAGCCAGGTCTGGGGTCCAGGACACAGCGTCTAGATCCAGGATCAGGGGCCCAGATGTTCCGGATCAGTGTCTTGGGTCCGGGGTCCGAGGTCCGTTATCCAGGGTCCAGGGTTCAGGGGAGCAGTGTCCTGGATCCAAGGCACGGGGGTCGGGGACGGGGTCATGCCGGTCCCTCCCGGTCAGCAGTGGCCGGCCGGTCACAGGCACCGGAGCGCCGGACGTCCCCCACCCCCCTCGGTGTCATTTCATCCAGCAGCAAAACGCCTCGTCAGCAGTAAACAGGGCACGGGGTGTTCACAGATCACGGCCCGGACCGAGCCAGTGGAGTTATGGAGCCCTCAGAAGATTTCCCCGACCTGTCATGATGCGTGCCGAGGTTTCTCAGTGGCGTATGCACGTTACGTGACCTCTTGTCTCGAGTGAGACCGAGACAGAGAGATGTCAGTTTGGCCATCACAGTCAACAAAGGCGATCCTCGGCACACTGTTGCTAAGTTCTCGTCCGAAGAAGGCGTGGCTACTTGAAACTCGCACGCTGGCGGCCGTTAGCGGGGGAGGGCAGCTACTCCGCCGGTGTACCTGTGTGCAGACTCCTGCCACCTACCAAAATAGTCCCCATCGCGCGGCAATCGACGTCCAGTGATTAGCACGTCATAATTTACGAGCGGCCCGGGCTCGGCACGGATCTGGAGCTCACTGGCGGAGACCGGGACCCAGTGCAGCCACCGCGGGTCCGCCTCATGCAACAGGACGTCCGGAATGTACGCCAAGCGGCGTCGGCGCCGCGCCCACCTGCCCAACCGCGTTTGCGCGTCCATCTTGAGCGAGAGGAAGCGAACTTCTGTCCGTCTTCCCTGCATCCCCACAGCGGTGGCAAGGGGCGGGCGTCCCCGGCATTGCATCCGGCGTCGTCGCCGGTTTGTGACGGACCTCCGTCGCCTCTGCAGCGCCGGCCAGCGTGCGCCTTCGTCGGCAGGCTGCCTGCCAGATTTCGGCGCAGCGGGAATGAATGAGTCTGGCGGCGTCGGGGGGGTCACGTGATATCTTCGGGTGTCGCAGGCTGTCTGACGCTGGCCGGAGGGGGCGGGGCAGCCGGAGGGGTGGGGGGGGGGCCACCGGAGCGAGGGCCAGGGTCGCCAAGCTCGAGCCAGGGACGACCTCGGCGGGCGGCAGGCCAGGCCGCGGGCCGTCGGCCACCCTGCAGGTGACAAACGGCCCGCCTCCCGGCAGCCGTGCCGCCCCTGATCTGGGCCGCCTTGTCCACCGCCGGCCGGCCGGCGCGCGGCGGCACCGCGCCGCGGCCGACGGCAGCTATTACGGCGCCGTCCGGGGCCATGTGTCTCCGAGGCGGCCGGAAAGTAAACACGGCAACACACACAGATCGCCCCTGTCAGGGCCATAAACACGCCGCCGTGGGAACAGCGGACGCGCCATTCATCGGGCTCGCGCGGCGCGCCGCCGCCGGCGGCGGACGGCGGCCGGGCCGCCGGCGGCGGACGACGTGAAACGGAATACGCCGCGCCGCGGCCTGACTCATCCCCGCAGAGCTGTGCGGATGCGTCACGAGGAATCTCGCCGCACGCGGCGAGGCGACCACTTGGGTCGGCACCGTTTGGCCCCGCCGGGACGGGCCGGATGCGCAGTGTCAGTTTCGAGCTCTGCTCCGTGTCCGTCGGTGGGCGGAAATTCGCGGGAAACGCCTCGTCATAACGAAAGAGTGGCCGATTTCAGCGCCAGCTGCTTGTTCCCGTTTTCTAAACGGCGCTTCGACGCTTCGTACCCGAGGTTAACATTTACCGACGAGTTCCCAGACATGTGATGTGGACCCGCACTAAAACAGCCTAAAAACGTGCTAAAGCGTGCTAATTTTCGTTAGGCAAACCGCTGGTAAGACTTGAGGTACCCATTTGCTGCAGGACTAAGTCTCCCACGGGTGCAACGCAACATGGCCATGCTGTTAGGCGATATTATCAGACCGGTAATTACTTAATTGCGGGAGCCTAGTCCTCAACATAAGTCTATTAGCCGGCCTCTCAAGAGGCCAGGGCCTCTGGGCATCCGTCACGAGACGGTACAAACCACAATCAGGCAAGTTTTAGCGGTGCGACTTTGAAATCAAAAGGCAAAAGTGACCAAAGTTACGAGAGAAGTCAATCATTCGTCTAAGCCCGGTCCGTGCTCAAATCCTGATATTCAGGAAACCATTAGCCACACAGTGCCGACGAAATATATACAGGGATGTCGATTTCTGTAAATGATTGGAGGGGCCGAGCCGAAGGCCCGACAACCTAACTTCCCCCGGATGTGGGTTTCTCGACGGATTTAGCCCACTTTATTTTGACCAACAAAAATTTACAAGTTTTTTGTTACTATTTATCAAATGAAAAATTGCATTTATCCCCATGTATACAGGTATATATATGTATGTATGTATGTAAATAGAAGATGGAAAGATAGGTGGACTGTTTTATATTCTATTATTTACTTTCCGACTATCTCTTATCGACTGTAGATGCATTTTTTATGATCATTACTCATTTCCCTTTATAACCAGCAGGAAATATTGGGTGGGCCCAAACCAACATTAGATGGGCCCAAATCAACATTGGGTGGGCCAGGGCCCTCTCAAAAGAATACCAATTGACACCCTTGGACATATACATTTAACAGCCACTAGGGCCAGAAAAAGCAATCTGGCTATTGGGGACCAATAGCCAGATTAATAACAGAAGGAACAGGGAGAGACATGGAGGAGACAGGAAACAGCATGGCAACATTTTCTTTCCACCAGCATTTTCTGCGCCTTCAGTCCGCGCCTCGTCTGCGGAAGTCGGACACCGCCTGCAGCATCCACGGCCGGCCAGCGGGCCGCCGGTCTCCATGGTCAGCCGATCCCCCTCCGGGCGGCGCCCGACAACCTTCAGCCGTCGGCCGCCGGTGGGGCGGGGCCGGCCGGGCGCTGGCACCGGGCCGCGTTTTCGGCGTCGAACGTCACCGGGTTCCGCCGAAGCCGAGGTCGCCGCCATTCGCCGAAAGCGGCGGCGGCGGGTCGGCGGAGGTCACCTGGCGGCGGCGGCGCGCCGCTCCGTCGGACATCACAGGCGGCGCCGCCGGCCGCGCGCGCCGCCGTCGCCAGCCGCCCGGATCAGAGGCGGCCGCCGCCGGCCGATCGGCGCGGTCGCGTGCCGCCTGCACGGCCGCGACGTCGGGGTCGCGCGGCCTCTGACCCGCAGACCCGCCGACAAGACGGATGGCGGCGCGATGTTCCTGCAGTGGCGCTGACGGCTTAAGCGGCGCCGACAGCCCGGTGATGAAGGGTGTTCGGCATCGTCGTGTCAAGGGCCCATCTGTTATCAATAGCCGAGATGAAAGGAGATACACTCGGCTGGGGGTCAAAGCGGCGTTCAAGCAAGGAAAACAAGTGATATTGAATGCTGCTATTACGGATCTGACGCTCGGAGTTATTTTCCCTCCCATGCACCATTCATTTACGTACTATTTCTGAGCAGGCAAGGAGAGGCTTGCGCCCTGCGGATGAGAGCTACCTGTAAGCATTTATCGCTTGTTTTCTCACCAAACGTCGAGCTCACGCTCATGAAAATAAAACACCACTTCCCCGTCTTTATCGCCGAGCAGTGGTGGGCCGACTCTGTGAGTTCTGGTCCAGAATATCCCGCACATGAAACTGCCCGCGCGAAATTAATCCGGCGCTGGCCGGAGTTCAAACAACTGGAAGCCACCGTAAATTATCACCGACGGCAATACTTGTTCTCCGGGCGACCGGCCCACTCGATGAAAAAAACGCGGCCCGCAGGAACGGCAATTACCAACGGCCCTCATACCGAGGCGTCAATGGCCGATTACGATAATGACTGATACCCTACGCGGCCAATAAACAAGACCCCGGGCTCCTGGCAGGCCATTACAACTCGGGCCGTAGTGGGTCCGGCCTCCGGGCTGCTGACAGCGCCGACTCCGCGCGCCCGGTCCCTGAAGACCGGCCAACGCAGCCGCGCGTGTCCGCCAAGCCCCGCGCCCGGCTCTGCGCCGCCGACCGCAAACACCGCGGAGGCGATCAAAGGGCGCGCGTGCGCGGGGTCAGCGGGGTCGGCCGGGCGGCGCCCCAGGGTAGTGACCTGCTGACCCCGCGGCCGGAGGGAGCGGGCGCTGCGTCACGCGCGGCCATCCCACGTGCTCGCCGCGTCCCCTCGTCTCCGGGCGGTTATGGAGCAGAAGGCGGAGGAGACCGAGCAGTCTGCCGGAGGTCCTCGACGACAGCGACCAAGACTATAGCACAGCAAAACGGCGGCGATGACGGGCGAGCCGGCCGGCCGGAGTCTATGCGGAGCGCTGAATAATGCAGGGGGCGGACAGCGCGCGTAGCGATGCGGCGCCCACCATCAATCACGGTCAATAGAGTGCGAGCGCCGATAAACAAAGGGCGTGAGCGGCCGCGCCGCGCCGGAGGATCATGTGGCGCGCGGCATTACAATTACAAATTGGAGGGCGCCGCGGTCGACGGGCCGGACGAGTTGGGGCCGCGCGCGGACTCCGCGGTCGCCGCACGGGTCAGGTACTCACCGCACAGCGCCGCTGCCAGCGAGGCGAAGCAGCACAAAATCCGCAGCAGGTTCATCGCGCCTGCATGTGAAGTGCCTGTAACCGAGAAACCCGATGATTAACGGAATTCGCGTTCAAGGTTCACCCGACAGTTATCAGCCTTTCTATAATCGTATCTGGTAAATTATTGCGGCAATTGGCGCGATACAATCATACAGAAGTCCAATCAGGGCCGGTAACACGAGCGCAGCCGCAGATGCGGGCCGGCGCGCCGCTGCAAACCGCGGCGATTGCACAAATTATTACACCGCCTCGTGCATTCCCACAGTCGCCGGCGCTCTGGAGCGGAGAGAATAGGGCGCCGCCGGCGCGACCGGCCGCCTCCCCTGGCAAGGCTGCGCTGACCGGCGACCGGCCGCCGGCGCCGGCCGGCCGGCACGCAAGCCATTCATTCGGGCGGCGGCGGCGGCGAGCGGCGGCGCGGCGCCGGATGCCGCGCGGCCGGCGGGCGCGCCACGGCCGCCAGCCGCACAGCACGTTAAACGGCCCGCTAACCACCGGCTACTACCGTTTAATCGGAGCGCGGCGCGACGGCCGGCCCTCGCGCCGTTCCGCGAAGCGCCGTCCGCCGCGCCTGGAGAGGGCCGGCGGCCGCCGCCGGGAACGCCCCGCCCGCGCCGCCTATCTGACCCCTCTGGGACTTCCTCGCCCCTGACGTCAGCGCCTCACGTGATCCGCCACATTGCATTCTGCCTTGCTTAGACACATACGGATACAGGCGTCGACGGATACCACCAGACCCATCAGCGCGCACGCCCTTCCCCGTTCGGACTGATAACAAGCGTACAGCCAGAAGGTTCAGTTCCATCCCTAGGTTCTGGGCATAGGCTGTACGAGTATGTATGAACTGTATGACTATGACGACGGCATGAATATTTCTGTATGAGGGCACAGGCACATTACCGCATAATCATTGCCCTGCTCATAACATGATGCAGCTCATCGGGGAGTGGGGCACGGGCACATCTACTTCGTGGCATGAGAACATTCATGCAAACTGGGCCTGAAAATCTTGCCGCAAACACAGCTGTATGTTAAGGAAAATTACCATTCTTCGCACTGTTACTTCAGTTTTACGCAAGCAGACCGCACACGGTTTGGATAGGGGAAAGTAATTGCTCCCATGAACATCTGTTAACTCCGACGTCCACCAAACGAGCTCTTACCGCCCGTGGGCGATCAACTACATATCCCTGGCACTGGTGTCTTGAACACATCCTCAAAACAAGCTTGTCATCTTCGTAGCCCACATTTCCGCATCTTTAAGATTTCTCTGATTTCTTGCCATCCTTTTAAAGGGCATGCTCCGCTCAAGATGCCTTTAACGTACATTCTGAGCTGACGTACTCCAGTTCTATCTTGCAGTCTCAGAAGACGCTCTTTATCAAATACTTAGTTTTCCAGAACATGATACTGGTCGAGTTTCAATGTGAATTTACCTACTACGGGATACCCTATTCATCCGTGCCCTTTTTTCACCTGCTGCCTAATGGTACCAGCGAAAACGAGACAATAAATGTCATGAAACACCGGTACTGCAACACATCAGCAGATTATTTCAAAATATAGTCCTTGATCAATTGCATTTTTATGGTGTTTCGTAGCTGTTACAAAGACGGGTGCTGAGAACTTGGCCACAGACGTTCTTGGAAGAACGGAACCTTCTTCTCAAAATTCGGCCAAGGTCGAACATCTTTAATGGTCAACACAGCAACATGCCACGGACCAGCGAAGAGTGCAAGGATGCTACTAACAGTATATCATTGCACTTCTCACATTACAGTGATGCTACTAACCCCAACTAATCGATTTCGTTCGCGATTTATGAACTAAAGGCCCCGGTGTGCTTGTATTGACTGGGAATATGTTGTGATAATGAATGCACGCTGTGAAGTAACGGCTAATGAGAGCCTGTAAGCAATAAAACGTGCTGCAGCGCAGAGCGAGCATGGACTTTTCAACCACTAGAGCTTCACCCGACCGGCTAATGGTCGGGTGAAGCTCAATCCTCAAACGTATGCTCATGAGTGTATGGTCGTCACTGAAAACGGAGGTATAATTCGATACGTTTCAGTTTGTCTTTCACTAGTCAGTTTGAGTTCAGCAGATTCTCTTCCACCTCCATGCACCGTGCACGTACGACTTCTGCGAAAAAAAATAAGGTATATCAAACAAATTAATGCACGGAAAAAGTTGTTCAGCCACAACGAAAATCTGGCTCAGATTCGCCTTAATATCCGGCAGCCATTTTTACCGGCAGCTGTATCCAACGGCCTTACGAATGTTTTGGCACACTAATCACATTCGCTTATTTGAATTCCAAATTTTCTCACGGCTACCATGAAACCTTTTGAAAGAAAAACGCATAACTTTACATCGTCTGAAACAAGACCCGGCGAGGGATCGTGTTACCTTGTCGGTGTCTAGATTTATACATAATTCTGGCGACGGCTCCGGTATCCAGTCGAAAAACCGTATTTTGTGCCAACTGAGAACATCCATCAGACGAAACCGCTTTTCTCTGGGACTCCCGTTCATTCGGACATTGATTTGGAATGACAGTTATTCAGCTTCAATGGTCTGGAGCCTTTGAGGCCTACTTTAAAGGCCCGTGAAACAAAGAACAGTAAGTTCAATGATGTAGCCGATGGAAGATCACATCACAGAAGCTCGTTCAATGCCCGAATGGTTTGGTTCACACGCTGAACTGTATCCGTCAAAATATAACTACTGACCACGATTAGCTGACGAGGGCGTCCACAGGTCGGCCAACGCGGTTACTTGACCGGTTCTTCAGGTATCAGGGCCGAGCCTCATTAGGTCATGGATGACTTAGTCGGCAGGACATGCCAGGACATCAAGTCGTAATGTATGCAGTAATGTATCACGTGACAACTCTTTAAAATTCAGCATCTAAAGCCGTAATCGTTTCACGAATTATGTCAAAACCATGTAACATCACTCCAGCCGACATTCGAGGGAGCGGCTTTGCGGACGTCGTGGGTGGACCAATGGCATCGTCGCTCACTTTCTTCGGCGTCTGTCAGTCTTACTACACTTACACTCGCAAGGTCATGAGCACACAAAAGATTCAGGGATGTCACCGCTGGACAGAGGTCCTGTGCTTACATTACGTCGACAGCATCAAACCACTGCAGCTTCATGCGGTCCCAGCGGTCCCACGCCAGCATACCAGATCACTGAAGGTTCAGTACAACAATGGGAGCCAGAGCCCCTCAAAGCCGTACAAAGCGGCGCCGCTGCCCTTGGTTACATCCCGTTTTCGGCCGGAGCTCGTGCAGCAGAGGAGGAGACGGAGGACGCCCGGCTGATGACGCGGCGCGGCCGCCGGGCACGGGCGCGGACCCGGGATCGGCTCTCGTGTGTCAGCAGGTGCTGCAGGCTTGGCTGGGTACGGCGTCAACAATGTCCGGCGCCGGTCACAGCAGCGCGGTCACCAGCCACAGCGCCGGCGACAGCGTCGAGGTCACGCAGCGCCCCGTCACAGGCTGACGCGGTCACAGCAGCGCGTACCTACAGCGACGTGGTCAAACAGCTCCGAGATTGTTCATACTCCCAGACTGAGTTCTCGGACAGCCCGCTGGATGGTGGTGTACAACAATCCTGGAGATCTTCTTGATGGTTGCTGGTGTGTTCGCCGTGTAGTGTGGCTTGTAATTCTTAGAAGAGCATTAGATAGCACTGAAGAGGGCCCATGGCCGAGACGTTTGCTAACTCCCCGACTCTTCTACGAACAACAAGCCACACTAAACGTCATGCAGGACAAAAACCACAAAGAAGATACCCCGGAGATCGTAAAGTGCCGAGGACATAGGCACCGCTGGCGCCGGCGCTGCCGCCGCGGCCGCCGACGGCCAGGCTCGGCATTCGTGACGCGCCGCTTTTGAGCCGCGCGCAAAAACGGCCCTCCTCTCTCTCGGATCTCCTTCAACGTCAGCTCACGGTCGTTGGAGTTGTGTCATCCTGTCGCCCGTCTCTCCTTCGGCCTCTCCTTCTCCCTCTGTTGATCTTTCCTTGTATGAGGCGTTCGCTCACGTCTGGCCATGCTTTCTCGTCCCGTCGCATCGAAAGCCTTCGCATTAGCGTTTCTCACCTTCTGCCTGCCGATTTGCCCGTGAGTTTGTCTCCTCGTGTGTTCATTTGTCCAAAGGCAGAAAAAAATGGTGCCACGTCACGCCTGCAGGCAGGACTGGAAACGATCGGCAGTAAACCGTGCTTTACCCTATTATTAACAGAAAAACTCAGCATCTGTCTCCTTGACTGCTCGCCCGCCTGACTTCTCAATTTCTCCCCTTCCTCTGCCGCTGTCTTTCCTCCTCCCTGCTCTCCCTCGCATGCCGTATAAAAACGCCCGTGGGAACGGAGATCGCCCGATGGGAGCGTTACGTGACCCGAATGGCGGCAGAGCACTTCCTAGCAACACCCGACAGACGAACGGACCGCGAAAGCAGGCCGGACTGGACCGCTCTGCGCCGCGGTAACGGCGCAATCCAGTGACCACGGCCGCCGAGGGTCCCCCACCTCTGCCCCTGCCTCCGCAGTCCGTCCGTCCTCGGCATCGCGTCCGTCCGCCAGCATCGCACACACGGCCCGTGCCCGTCTCGTCTGAACCCCAGGCCGCGCCGGCCAGCCGCCCCCGGAGGCTCGGCCGACGCGCCGCGGCGGCCGGCGCGCGGTCGTAACTCCGCCGGCCGTCACGGGCCGGCAATATCTGACGCACATCGCCGGCGCCCCGCCGCCGCTGCGCACCGTGCAACGCGCCGAATCCGGCGCGCCGACGGCCGGCCGCGCGCAAAAACGGCGCCGCGCCGCGCTGTTTATTTCGAAATGCGCGAGCGGCCGCCTAAAAACGCCTCGGCCACCGCCGGCCGATAGCGCGCCTGCGCACGATTGTGTCCGCACGAGGAGTGCCGGCCAACACCCCAGCTAGAGGGAACGGCGCGCGGACAGCACCCCTCCCCCTCCCACCTGCTGGCCAATTACCGTCCGATTACGGCGCCTTTTGCTCGTGTCACCGTTCACGGCGAGAATACGAATGCGTCGGCGCGCGCTGGCACCTTTGTTTGATCACAGCTTGCAGAACGGCGTCGGGAATGCGCGGCCGGCGGGCGCGCGGCGGCCGCGCGACTGGCTCGCCCCCACGCTACGGCCGCGTGGAAGCCGTGGGTCGTACCGCGAAAACAGAGTTTACGTCTGGGCGCCGGCAAAAAACCCGAGTTTAGGGATGTCGCGGCTAATATTTATCGTCGGCGTCGATGTTGAGGGGCGGCCCGGCGGCGGCCGCCGCCGCCGGGCACACGACCGGGCCATGCCAGAAATAGTCGCCGCCAGGCCGGCCAGGTCGGGCCAAGTTTACCGGCAGGCCGGCCGGGCAGCCCAGCCGCCCGGCGGTCGGCTAGCCGGGCAGCCGGGCAGCTAAACAGCTAGACAACTAAACAGCTAGACAGCTAGACAGCTTGGTCGCTGGGGAACCGGCAGATGGGCAGCCAGGTAGCCGGGCAACAGGAAAGCCGGGCAGCCGGGCAGCCGGGCAGTCCGGCAGTCGGGCAGCCAGGGCAACCGGGCAGCCAGACGGCCGGGCAGCCGGGCGGCAAGACAGCCGGACACCCGGGCAGCGGCCAAGCGGGCGAAATAAGCGGACACATGACGCCGGTTTGCGCCGCCTGCCTCGGCGGCCGCGTGCCCAGCCTTGGATAACACTGCAGTGGCCGGAGATCTTCCCGGAGTCTTTCGCACCATCCGAACACCTGATCCGGCCGGCCCCCAGCCCCTTGGCCACACAACCGGACCCGGGCCACGTCCAGCAGCGTGAGTCGATCCCACGGCGGCCGCCCACAGTGCCTCCTGTTCCACGAGCCGGGCGGACAGCTCGGTTTGGCAGCGTCTGCGGCGCCAGCCGAGGTAAGCAAACACCTTTGTCTCCGTCTGTATATTTGCTCAGCGGTGGCAGAAAGGTAAAGAGACCCCGAGCCCGACGTCAGTGTAAACGGGCCCGGCGCGCCGCGGCGTGAACATCACGGCCGCACGTGCACCTGGCCGCACGGGGGATGGGCACGGATGTCGCACGTGCACCTGGCCGCACGGGGTCACAGAAGGTCACACGTGTATTTTAAAGTAAAGGGAGTGGAACAAGCCGGGTCACATGAGCATCTGGTGGCAAAGGGGGACGGGACACGGGGCACATCCATGAAACTGGCGACAAGAGGAACGAACACGGAGGGCCACACGTGCACGTGCCGGCACGAGAGACGATCGGCGCCGTGGTCCTTCGTGAGTCGCAGAGGGCCAGGACCAAGGCTGTTATCAGCAGTCGAAGTCGAAGCCGGCAAATCAAACCAAAACAAGACCTCAAATCAAATCAAATCAAGAGCAGCACGCATGAACAGCCCGGCGTTTGAAGGTTCACGGCTGGGCTGAACGGAACGGGTGAGGCAAACGGCAAATAACCCACGGGGCTGACAGCCCTAGGCAGGAAAAGAGACCAGTACCACGTAAGCACAATTTGGCGGACAGCGTGACGTTTCCTTCAAAGTCTGCGCCGTGCGGAGAAGGCCCGAGCCACCCAGTGGGGCCGGACACGTTGCCGGACTTCCCGCTGACCAAGACGGCAGCGCAAGGCCGACGGAGCGTCCGGCCCGCTGACGGGGAGGACGCCCCAGGCCAGCGGCAGCGACAGCGGGACGGGGCGACGCTCCGCCGGCGAGCGGCGTCGGCTGCCGGCCGCGTCCGCCGTGGCGCGAGGCCCCTCAGCCTCCTAAAACGGCGCGGGCGCGGAGTGCTGGCGCCGGAGAGCGGTGCCCCGGCGGCGCGCCGCTGCAGGCCGCGCTCGGCCGGCGAAACGGGCGCCCGGCACGCCGCCGGGGCGCCGCCAGGGCGCCATCGGGGGCGCCATCAGGACCGCCATCCGCGCGGCGGACGTGGGAGAGCAGCGCCGGCGCCGGCCGCGACGGCCGCCGGAATTTTTTCCTTTGTGCGACGCCGATTTCTCGGTAGCGGCGCGGCAAATGTCCTCAATGGGGAGATGGCAGTAATTTGAGGAGTCCTTGAGGCTGCACGGGAGAGGGAGCATGGGCCGGCGGCAGGAGCGCTCAGCTCTCGGCGGCGGCGCCCGCTCTGCCTCCGCGAAACGCTGAATCAGGTAACGGCAAATGACGCATGCAAACACCCGTGTTAGCGCCAGTGCAACGGCGGCCAAGTATCACTGCTGGGCTTTCGGGTGCGTGCTCAACGTCATTTAATCGGCGCTACGTGACAGAAGCTCAGGCAAGTCAAGTGTTGCCATGTCTTCTGCGAAACGATTCGGACGATCGCTGCCGAAGAAATAAATGCGGCCCGTCTTCATCAACGACAAGTCAGAGACAAGCTCCTTTACGTCCACCAATTGCTCCACCAAATGCATCCGGAATTTGTTGAACCCTGTACATATCACGATTCAGACACCAGGAAGCGACTGAACTCACACTCCCCGCTGTGCTTACTGCTTTTGAAGAATGACCTTGCTTCGCCCGGCCAGCTCTCGCCCGGCGAAACATGCACAAACCGACAAGGTCAGCCCCACCTCGGCGGAATTTGCACTAACCAGCGCACGGCTGCCGCTTTCAACGGCGGGCCGACTAAACATCGTCACTGTTTACACGGCAATGCACACACAGCTCGCCGAGCCGGCACAGCGCACACAGGTTCACTGTCGGCGTGGGTCGCCTGCTTGGTTTGGGGTCTCGGCTAGCCTTTGGTCCGAGGGCAGGCAAATTCTTCCGCTGCTTGACGGTAAAGCCATGAGTGGGATTTTTCCACAATATTTAACGGGCATTTCATGGTTTGCATAGTTACACTGCAAGCTGCTGTCTTCACGAATATCCTGTGTTTGGTAACCAGCTTGCGAAAAAAGCCCATGCTGATACATGAATATATGGACATTACGCCGGGATTTATATTAACAGAAGCCCTTTTGGAGTTTTAATTTAATACCTGGACCCGAAATATACAACCAGTATTCTGCACAGGAGTCGCAACCCTGGGTAGTGTGCTGACATGGGATGGAGCGGGGAAGTGTACATGCACTAACAGATTTTAAGGAATTCATTACTTGTCGACCTCTTCTCTTCCTACGCCTACGCTAGCAAGCGTTTTTTTTTTATTCTTGCTCTAATGAACAAATGACAGCAAATGCAGATCTGCCGAAATCGCTTTGCTGTCACTTCATCTTGTCACATCCTTAGCGTAACGCCGACCCTCTGCCACGCTCTACGGCTTCGGATATGTGTCTTTCAGCCCAAAATCCAGTCCGTTCCCAGCCCGAGTCTCAATCCCAATCTCCATCCCAATCCTAGTCCCAGTCCCAGTCCCAGTCCCAGTCTCAGTCCCAATCTTAGTCCCAGACGCAATTCCAATCTCACTCTCGGTCCCAGTCTAGTCCCGGTTCCGAATTCGGTCCTGGCCCCGGTCCCGGTCCCGGTCCCGGTCCCGGTCCTGGTCCCGGTCCCGGTCCTACTCCCGGACTCGGCCCCAGTCCCAGTCCCAGTCCCAGTCTGCAGTCGCCGGACCGTCGCGGCCCGACCGGTCGCGCGGCCCACTCGCGGCTTATGTCAATACACTCAAATCGCTTTTCACCGCGCGCTCTAATATCGTATTCTTCGAGCGACGCGCTGGCCATTGTATTCAAATGTCAGAGAAGAGGAGGCTTCAATGGCGGCTCGGGCCCGGCCGCCGTCCGCGCCGGACGGTCGCGCCGCCGGGCCACGCATCGCGACGCGTCCGATCAGCGGCGACCACGGCCGGCGGCCCGTCACACCGTAACGCCGCCATCTGGAGGGCGTCACGAGACCCTGCCGCACGGAGCGTGCGGACGGAAGGTGATGCAATGGAAAACACGGGGACGCACGGGAACGGCGAAAAACGGCGGGTCGGAAACTAAACATACACTCCCAATGTGGGAAAGATGGCTGCGACGTTGCCTTGATTTGGTGTGAATGGCGAACAATTGCAGATCATCGAAATGAAGGTCATCCAGCGACATGTCCAGCAGCAGAGCGTAAAACAAACTCCTTGGTATCACTAGTTTGCATTAACTCTCAGCATTGCTCGTGCTGGGGCGAGTAGGCGTTTCGTGCATTTCGGGACGTTTACAGAGCACTTGAGATTATCTTGGCTGAGCTACCGATTGCATATGAACAACGCCGAATGTCATCACTGGCAACAGCGCTGAGTTTGATATTGTGGATCAAGGGGGAGTTCTTCTTTTGGGTGCTCTTGTGCCCTCAATGCTGACACATCTGACAAAGATTTTCTCACATACGAACATTACTCATCCAGCACCCCAATGTTTTTCATGACCTATGGTAATACATGGGGGACTTGCATCCGACCCAGTGCCCAACAATGCACTCATGTTGCTGAAAGTTAAATCACAGTAACATTAAATTGCTGCTGCAATAAAATAATAAATAATAAATAAATACATTGTTGCAATAAAAACCAAACCCCTGAATACGGAGTTGGTCACGAAACAAAGTACGCAACAAGAAACCCTTCCATCGGTTGCTATCCGAGGACATCCAAAAGCCGACCTTTTTCCACAGAGGCGGCTGTTTGCCAGTTCAGCCGGCATCGCCGGGGAGGAGTCTACGGGCCGGCGAGATAAAAACCAATCACTCGGGCCGGCCTGGAAAAACCGCATTCCAATCTGTGCATGTCGGCGGCTTATTCAAAGCGGACTCGCGATATCCCACAAAAACGCCGCCGTGCAACAGCGGCGCACTGAACACCACGCACCTTAGGATCTAGCGTAGAAAACCCCAGAACTGCGCCGGCCTGCCAGTGATTTCGGGATTAGCCGCCGGTCATCCGCGAGAATGCAACACAATGTCTTCCGCCGCCCGAAAACGGATGTCCAGCACGGCGTGTGTTGACGAACAAATGCTTGAAAAGACTGCGCAACGCACGTGGACCCTTTTCCGCGTAAACGTCCAAGGTAGAATTAACCGCCAAGCCGTCACAAGAGGCACAATCTGTCTGAATTGAAAAAATGCAAGGTGAACATGATGCCTCTCAAAGTCCATTGGATTTCATGACTTAATTTTACGCGAAGCAATTTTACGCAATTACATCCAGCAATTTTACGCAATTACATCCAGTACTGTTACGTTGACGTGCATTTCCGTCAACAACGGCCTTCGTTCGCAGGACTCGTCTCCCAAGGTTTGTTGCCTGTCCAAACAGACATCGCTACCAAAGGACACCATCGAATCAACAACCGCGAAACAGTGCCGCGAAACGAAGCAAACACCGCGCCGCATCCGTCACCAGCACGTGGCCGCTCGTGCCCCGCGCCGACCGGATCCGGACCTACCGTCAGCGCAGCCGCACTCCAATCCAGGGTCGGTGCGGCTCTGACCGCGCCCGCCAACTCGCGTCCCGCTCTGCCCGCCGTTCACGACTCACCGGCGCGGCGCGCCGCGTCCTCTCTCCACCGCGGTCAGCGCGGCACTGCGCACCGGCCTGCCGCGGACAGCGCGCACCCCGTCCCCCGGCCCGCCATTGGCCGCGGCGGCGGCCGCCGCGCCGACGGACGGGCGCCGGGGGCGGCCGGCGGAGGCCGTGTCGTCCGGTGTCGTCGCCGGCGCGGCGTCGTTGGCACGCTCGACGCACGGGACGGACGGCCGCTCGTGAACGGGGTCTGACGGCCGCCGGCCCCAGATGCGGCCGGCCGGCCCGCGCCGCCTGCGGTGCCGCGGCCCTCCGACTTGCGGCGAATCCGGCGTGGAGGACTCGACGTACGGCGCGGCACGCCGCCAAAAATGCCGGCCCACTCCCTTGAAGGAATTTTTGCAGCCTCCCTCGTGTTCGTGTGCGAAAGCGTTTCTTTGATCTCGATCTTTGATTCTTTCTCGAAAGCTTTCCCTTTGACTGACGGTTGAAACAGTCGGCTTCATTCGAACACTGATTCATTTAAATTATTTCTTGAAGATTGTTGTCATTTCGAGTTTTGCCTTCTTTCCAGGTAACCAAGATCAGCTGCATTATTTTATTTAAGGCAAAACGATCAGTCTTTTTCGGGTAACCTTCAGTCATGATGAGCAGCGTCCTTGTTTTCAATTATCCACAGGTCTTACTGTCTTGTAACGCTTCATTTGGAACTTTTGTGTGTGATTCAATGCCGAGTGTTGCATCTGGCCTTGTCTTGACCAGCAAGCACTTAAGTAGTTCAAATTAGGACTCATTTTTCCCTAGTCACTGAGCTAAATAACTCTGACGGATCCTTATCGCATAATGCGGCATCATCCCGCAAAGGTTCCCAGGTGGTGCGGTCCCGAGTGATTATATCTCGATTCTTTACAGTGACCAGAAGTGGACCCAAAAATATTCGTGGTGGCATGAACAAAACGTACATTATGTCTGTTTCTAGCGGAAGAAGATGACGAAGGCAATTTTTTGCGGTGCAGAATGGTACCTAACTTTCTGCTGATGTGTCAGTTGATGCGATTTTTTCCCCAGAACTTTGACCAGTTCCCTTGGTTGAATTTGAAAAAAAACAATCATTTCAAACAGTGTGTTATTCGCTGTATCATCAGCTTCTAGTTTCAGCTTCCGACACATCAAAGCCGTATTTACTATTTCGTCCAATGCATGTGCAGCATGTCAGCGGTCAGCAGCATCACGTCTTGCGCAAACCAAGGTGGTCAGAATCATACACCGTTTAAATCCCTTTCTGCTTTCCTCCTGCAGTCGCGCACTACGACACATAAGCAGATCTCGCTTGCAGCTGGCGCGCGGCTCCCGAAACGGCTGAATGGACAACAAAGATTAGAAGCTAACGCACAGTGCCTGGAACGCAAACTCTTATACAACTGAACTAGCTTCTGGTGGGAAAGGTGTTATTCAATTCCAAGCGGCCATGAAGTTAGAAACTTGCAAAAAGAACTTGTTGCCGGGCGGGACGGGGCCAGTCGCTCAATTTCATTTTTTTTTTTTTACAAGATGAAGCAAGAGTTGATCGGCTTACACCCTCGTTCATAAAAATAGGGCATGGTGGTTTATTTTGTAAGGTTTCGTTTATCCATATTTCTCAACCGATAACGGACACACCGGGAGAGCATACCGAAACTGGCTGGATTCGTATCGAATTGAATCTGTACGTGCCGAAACTACAGCCAGGTGGTTACTTAACCCAGGTCAGAGAGAAACTGCCGTACGGAAACGGGCCGAACCCCTCACATCAGCCGTGCCTCAGGAGCTGAACCGTTTGACCGCGCATTCCCACCGGTGCTGAGAGTATCGGCCACCGCAACAGCTGCCTGCGCCACCGACGTCATCTTGATACACCCGAGCGCCCGGCCACTGGCTGTACCCTCCAGGTCTCAAACAGCCGTATCATGCCTAATGGGCTTCCTGGGTGACGCAGCGAAACCGTTAATAGCTTTCCCAGATCATTCCTGAACATCTGCATGCACAAGGCTGGCGGTATTAGGCATAATTTTATGACATAAACAGTTCTACACGCCGTGCAAGGACGCGGGCGGGTGACCACGAGCGTTAGTATGCTCAGCTTGATCGCGTTCCAAGCTATGAGGATTGATGGTCATTTGCTATGAAGCCAGTTATTATGCCCTAATTATGATGGTTATTTATGGAACAGATGTGAGACGTGGCGATGGAAGGGTTTCTTTGTGTCCTGAGGGTATACCGTAAGAGGAGAGTTTGGCTTACATTGTACTTGGATGGCGTAGCTCGGTAGAGAAGATCTCAGCAAATGAAAAGTTGCGTATCGTTTGCCATTTTGGCTGAAATGTATGCACTCTTTGATTTTTAATCCAACCATTTTGACCATGCTGCAGATTTTCGCAGAATATACGCAAAGACTATGCGTGGCGATGCACTAATGTTTATACTGAACGTGCCATACGTTGAAAAGCACGCTACGACCATTTACCGAAGCACTTCCATCCACTTCTTTACTTCCGTTACGCCGCATCATTTCCCCAAATGCTAGAAGCGTCGTAAAAAGCTGAGAAACTTTGAAATGCATTACTTGTTGGAATTTCTATAACCCGAATGGGTACAGTCGACTGGTTCGCTGGTGGAGTCGCCGCTTACATCTGCTATGAGATTATTTCAGTGATATCGTAAAGCTTCCAATAACATAAGCATGAAACCATATCACTATCACGTGATGACTTGTGTTGCCCACCGAGTGCGATACTACTGCACGTATGATACGTACAAGCGCATTTTGATTATCTCAGTGGTATGGCTTAAAAAGTATTACCTTGTTTCCAGCTCCCATATTGAAAACTAGTATATTTGCGATATCATTCAAATGCAGAATTAGAAAAATCTACCCACAAAACCAAACTGACTATAAGATAATGGCAAAACCATTGTTCTGGGGCAAATTGTTCCCACGAATACATTTTGATTCCGGCACTAGTCACCGTTTATTCCGAAGCCCAAGAAAGAAGTGTACTTATTGAACGCCGTTGGCCGTCAGGGGTGCTGTGTGGCATTGGCTCTGACATCCGCAGCTACCGGGCTTTCAGCTTTTCGCGCTTAAGAGCGATATGAAAAAGAAACTTCTGCTCTGGTAGCTGAGGGACCCAGAGAGATCGTGGAGTCGAGAAACTCCAGGTTGTCACTCGCCAGGTACGCGTGGTTTCAGTTCTCCAAACCACAGCTGTTCCACAAAGGCTCAAGAGCACAGACAAAAATTCACGACGCTGGCGAGCATTTAGACGTCCCATGTATTTGCATCGCTTTCATCGGAATCCTTCACGGATAAGGCACAAACTAGTTTTGCCACGAAGATCTTCGAAGAATTCGCAGGACGTCACGAGCTTTGAATGCGACCAGTAAAACAAGTCTTTCCGTAAACATGTGATTGATACCTGTTATCCTGAAAGGCCCAAGAAAGCACGCTTCTGATGAGAATATCATTGGACCAGAAAACATAAACACATTCGATTTAGCTCTTGCGCTGGTGCGGGTTTACCACGTCCGTCATCTGCAGACATCTGCAGACTCCTGCTTTCGAAATGTCTAGCCTTTAAAACAGCCTGCGCTTGATATCTTTCGGTAGCAGAGCTCCAGGAAGTTTCCCATTTGCGTTGAAACGTAATGTTGTTTTTAAAGATGCTGCTCACCAGGGTGGTCTGTATTTTTATTTCTGTTTCCGAGAATGTGGGCGACGAGACGGGGCTGCAGATTGTCTGGGCGACAGCTCGCAGGTTTTGGTCGTTTTTTCCGGTCAAAGTCCGTAACTTTCAAGAAGTCCCAAAGCATTGCAGGCCAGATGGCCCTTCGATTCACGCGAACACTCCACTCCTGACTGCTCCAGCCTCTCAGATGCGACTCTCATGAAATGCCGGTCGCAGCGTTCCACCAGTGTATCGAAGAGCACGGCACGTGACCGTCAGTGGCGCCAGACTCGGCCGGCCTCGTCCGCAGAGCGCGCGGCGCGCGGCGCCGAGCCTGCATTATTCAGGAGGACGCGGCGAGCCTGGCGACGGCAACGCCGCTGCCGGCGGTGAGCGCGGGGGCCTCGGCGGTGCAGGGGCCGGCCGGTTTTTGGTCGTCCCGTTCGGCGGACCGCGCCGTATCTGACGCATCTGCGCCACTGCTCGCCGCCGCCGACACCGTTATCCGACTTGGAACACGACGATCGGGGGCTGTTGAGTTGCTGTTGAGAAGGGGGCGGGAAGGGAGGGGAAAAATCACGGGGTGCCGTCGGCTGTTCACGAAAGGTTAAGGGCATTTGCGAATTCCTAGTGCGTTTGCCCAAGCTTTCTAAAGTATGCTTTCCCGTACATCGAAGTATAACGATATTAGTTAAAAACACGAAAGAGGAAGAGCTCTGACTATTTTAAGGGCGTACTCAAGAACATCTGCATTGGAAAGTCGTGAATCTGTAACCTCGGGATAACCTTGTGTAACCGTCTGTGTAGAGATGTTGCCGTTGTGATGTAACGTCTGACGTCACACATTAATTGCCTAAAAAACGTCCTTCATCAGAAACATGGCGTGTGAAGACGAATGGCGCAACTGGTGCTAGCTAAGATTCGGTCGCTAAACAAGAAGTTAGACGACATTGTCGTATTCCAAGAATATCTTTACGTCTATGAGTTAAGAAACGCCCAAGTGATAATATAGGGCCAGAGCTCCGTTGAAGCAGTTCCTTCCACGCAGCGTCATAAGGCTCACTACGTCAAAGGCACATCAAGTTTGTACGGCCGCCGGCCCATGGATTGCTCGTGCTGCCCGAGATGGTCGCAGGCAACGTCCGTCCGCGGCTGTGGGCCTGCGGCTGGGTGGTCTGCGGACACCATGGCTCCTGTGCTCAACTGACGGCTGGCAAGGGCCAGACAAAATACACTGGATGCCGGCGTCCTGACTGAGAGGCGCTCCAGACCAGTCCGGAGAGATCTTCCAGTCCAGATCTTCGATCAACGCGACCGGAACGTATTCCCAGCATTTTTAGCAGAACGAATTGGAATGCATTCCCAGCATTTTTAGCGTCCTGGCCTTGGCAAGCAACCGGCATGAGGCACACGCCAGATACGGGGGTTGACTTCGCCAAGCGGTACCGGATTTTTAGACGGCATGATCTAATAATGAAGCATTTGCAGTCATTTTGCAAAATATGATGTCCGGATAGTTACAAAAGCCCGGGAAACTTTGTTACGTTCCAAAATATCTCGACTGGATCTTTTTGTTGAGGATCTCCAGTTCAGATTCCACGGTTACATTATACCCGTCAAGGTTCTCTTTTCGCTCAGAACATAGATCACGCGCACCACAAATCTTTGGAAAGAACCCATCAGGCCCAGTTTACATTAAACGTAAGAAATCTCAGGCATGTCTGTCGCTTGCATGAGGCTTTCAGCCCACATATGGTGGGTTACATGCCCTTGCACGCAGCAAACGCGCCACGCGGTTACTTCACATTCAGGGCGCACGACTGGCCTCACGACGTGCAGAGCCGATGCTCACATGCTGATGCGTCCCATTTGCAATTGAGAACCATCGCTCAGAGCGGCCGGGCCGAGATGTCACTCCCGGTGCCGGCCCGGTGACCAAGTCCAGCGTTGCTGCGGGGCGGTCCGCCATTCCGCTACGTTGATCGCCGTGTGGAACTTGGCATGGCGAAACGGCGCTGCACACCAGGAGAAGGGAAGACGGCATACCGTGAAAGCAGAATGCAGCAGATCTCGGATTTGCTGTTGCTTGGGAACATTGCG
Source organism: Capitulum mitella (assembly GCA_030062745.1). Classification (NCBI taxonomy): domain Eukaryota; kingdom Metazoa; phylum Arthropoda; class Thecostraca; order Pollicipedomorpha; family Pollicipedidae; genus Capitulum; species Capitulum mitella. The sequence goes on along the minus strand of CP099846.1, from coordinate 28,998,197 downwards.
CGTGAAAGGGTTTCGTAAGCTCGGGATACAATGGCGTCAGTACCTTTAGGAATTATGCTAATCTGCTTATACACAAGACCATGTATATGTATTCAGCAAATATATGTATACAGCAAATAATCAGCACGTATAGTATTCAGCAAATCAGTTTCTCCGCTTGCAGCGGATGGTGCGAAATATCAATCGAGACCACCATTGTCCTTCGTTCAACACAAATGCAGACTAGGGCTACTGTTTTCCTCAGTGAAAAACACTACCATCGGGACTACCAAGTTACAGTCATTGTTGTCACTACCTCACCATTTCCACTTAAATCCCACCCTTCACTACCACACAAGTATCTCCATTTCAGTCCCACTCGTCACAGCCACTTCGCCCGTCCACTTCCGCCCCACCCGTCGCCGCTACAGAATCATTTCCACCTCCATTCCCATCCGTGAAGTCCACAACACCACACACCCATGCCGCTATTCTGAACCGAACCCAGTCCGCCTCCGCCAGGGGATTCCCCTGGACTCGCCTCGGGCGCGGTACGCCGGGCCAGGACGCTCGGTTCCACGGGATCCGCCTCTAGAAATTCCCTCGCGTTTCGTAATACTTCATCACATGCCCTCTATAGTCAGCCACCGGAAGAAGGCCTGAGTCCATCAAGTGCCGCGCCGTCCGAGCAGTTCATGGCCGCACATCACCACGTGCCCCCTGCCTCGTCTCGCACAGACTGTGGGCCTGATGCTGACCAGGCTGATTGCTGTGAGCTCCCACGTTTGCCCCCTGGCTATTTGGGTTTACGAGTGCTTCCAAGCGAGACCGTTGCCAAACGAATGCGATACCCACGACCCCGCCAGCGCTACCACAGTACGGCGTATATAGTCCGCATCGCCGTCACCGTCCTTATCTTGACCACCAGCATCAGCAACAGCACCACTTTTGACACCGTCATCAGCAACAGGGGCGCCGTCAAGAGCAGTTTCTGATGTCCAGGGGACGCGTGGCGCATGTTGTGCGAGAATTCCGGGTGCCGACCTGTTCACCCCGAGGACAGTCCAAGGATTGTGGCGTCTGACTCACGAGCCATTGGGAGTCAGGCCGTCTCGCCCGGCCCATCAAACGGCGCGTCACGCAGGCACCGGCGCGGCCAAGCAAAACCCGAGTTTTTCCTGCCGGCCCGCTACGCTGCGCCCTTGCGCAACGTCCGTCCTCGGATGATCGACGGCGCCCCGTGCGCGGGTCGTCGTCGAGCATACGGTCCCGCGGAGACCGGATCGCGGCGGATCGCGGATCTCGGATCGCGGCGGGCACACGGCGCTGGCGGCCGGGCCGGCGCACCGGTCGGCGGCCGGGCCGAGTGGGGACGGCGCCCGGTCCGCGAGGCGGCTGCTCGGCCGATTTTCGCGAGTCGACGGGCGAGCGATGCGTCTCGCCGGCTTTGGAGTCGGTTCAGGGTTTACAGAGGCCCACCGAGTGGCTTCGTAGGGGTTTGCAGTGGCCCGCTGAGCAGCTCTGTCGGGGTTTACAGCGGCCCACTGAACAGTTCTGTCATAAATATTACAGTAATAAACAATGATAATGCTACAGTTATGAATGTGAATAATAAAGGACGCGAAGTAACGGATGTTTCAACACAAGAGATTTTCACATATCAGAAAACAGTCATGGAGTTAAAACAAATAAACGGGACACACGATCCGAACCAAAGTTCATGGCTAGGCGATGACTTCCGACTCAGACCGGCCGGTTCAAATACCTGCTCTACGTTATTTATTCGTTTCTCTCCATCCTGATGGCTGGCCGGACGATCAGCGCTGCCCCCAGCCGTCGAGAGACGGATGCTGTTTCCGGCGTCGCTCCGGACACGTTGGGCCCACGTGTGACCGTGCGACCGGCCGGGGCGGCGCGTCTGGCCGGACCGAACCGAACTAACACCCCGCCGGCGGACAGAAGAAAACAGCCGGGAAAACGACGACTCCAGTTTCAGACGCGCATTAAGCCGGTCTGCGTCTCCAAGCCGCCATCTGGCTCCCCTGGAAACGAACCCGTCCCGGCCGCTTTCAGCCTGTTGTGCCGACACACGTGGAAACGGAGCCTGTCTGCGTGAGCGAACTGACAGACCGGGGCCGGACGCCTGCAGGAGCGAGTGGTGGGTCAGGTGCCGGTCTCCGGACTGTCGCAGGTGCAAACAGCTGCGAGCTACCGCAGACATCCAGCGGCTCGGCAGACGCCCCGGTCCAAGGCCAAACGTCGCTTTGCACGGGACCAGACTGTGGCTTGGGTCCGTGAAAGAAGCACCACGCTTATCAACACCGTGTAAGTCTTGGCCTATCAGCGTTCGACCATCAGTGTGTTGAACTGTTCTTACTGGTCAACTTTATATGAGTCCCAGAAAGACACTTGCTGAAAAACGGACCCTAATCAGGGACCACACGCGCGACGGGATTCTAAGTTTAGATTATGTCATCTACGCAACAAGATGCCGACTTAGATCATAAGCACCCGTTAGATTCTGAGCGAGAACTCGGGGCCAAACGGGAAAGTGACAAAAAGACCGTGACTCAGTTAACGAAACGGCTTCAAGAGCCGGCGCTCGTCGTCCGGTCCGAAGAGCAGCTCGCGGGGGGTGCTGCCGGATGGGAGAGACCGCGCAGAGGCTGCCCGGATAGTCTCCGGGCGGGCGGCAGCCGGGCAACGGCAGCCCTCGCCGCCGGCCCGGCTGGCCGCGGCGTTGATCTTGGCGCTGGCCCCAGCAGTGCCGCGGCTCGACTGATCCAACGATGGCGTGTACGAGCACGCTGGCGTGGCGGGCAGCGACATATCCAGGAGGCACGACCTGAGGGGACCACTCCTCAGAGGGACGTGCAGGGACGGCTCCCGAAAATATGCGCAGGAAGCATTAAAGTAGGCGCCTTTTTAAGTTCTTAGGGCCAAAGACACTTTTAGGCAATTGTGTCCCATACAGCAGTACAGACCGAGTGTTAAATTATCCAAAATTGACAGGGCCACTGCCCTGCTTGCCCAATGAGCGGCTACACCTAAGGCAGGAGTCGCTGTTGACGGTATGTGTCGATATTGATAACGAATCTAAAGAGTGGAAGTCCCGAGTGCACCAAAGAGGCTGCATCACCTGAAGTAAAATCACGTGGTGCTGCACGTGAGTGTTGAATTTAACGGAAGGATCCCGAGAGGTATCTAGTTCACCCTGGCTTGCGACTGTAGACTTGAAGGCTGTCCGAAAGATGCACATGCTGGAGGCCGCTAGCAGACGGGCGGTGTGATTCGGCACATCATGTGGTGCGATTGAGATTTTGGGTATCTGAGCCACCGAAGTGACGCTTAAAAGCTTTCCAGTCGCACGACGTATTGGCGTTCGGCAGGGATACATGTCGAGATGCAATGGAAAGACATGACTGAGGGCTGCGTGCCGCCCTGGCACCGTTGATCAAAGGCGGGCGGCGCGGTGTAATGGTGAATGATTATCACTATGTCCTAGTGTTCTTACGTTCCCGGTTCGAGTCCAGGCAAACGCGCCTCCTCGCCCTGCCCTACAACCAGCGTGAGAACTTCCGACGCGGACTGACCCCGGCAGTCGAAACCGTTGATGATTAGCTGGCGCGTCGACGGACCGACGCCGTGCTGAAACCAAACAGTACTGTTGAACTCCACATGCGCACTGCTGCGAGCGAGTCACTCATCAGGACCGCCTCTTCCGTCCCACGCCTCGGACAGCTGCCGGTCAGCGCTGAATTTGTCAGGCGCTGTCATATAACAGCCAGCTCCGGAGGCGCTGAGAGAGCTCAGTCTGCGCTGTTTCAAGAGTGCTGTGAGGCCTGGGCATGCATGTTATATGAGTGCTTATGTTGCGCTTGCGCGGAACTCGTAACCCTTTTGATGTAGCTGCTTCGTCGCTGATCATTTCATTACGGGCAACGACTGCGATTTACGTCAGGTGCCATCCTTACGATGTAAGATCAGGGACGTAGCCAGCAGCGGAGGGGGGCTTGGGGGCCATGGCCCCCCTTGAGCCAAGCTGTCTACATAAGATATACTGCGATCTCGCAGGAATACGGAACAATGGTCATATATATATATATGGACATATATATAATTTGTAATATGTAATTTACCTTATTAAATAAAAAATAAAAAAAAAAAAAAAAAAAAAAAAAAAAAAAAAAAAAAAAAAAAAAAAAAAACTATATAAGCATTTATATCCACAGTTATTTATTATATATATATATATATATATATATATATATATATATATATATATATATATATGCATATGCCCCCCGCCCCCGAGGAAAATCCTGGCTCCGTGCCTGTGTCAGATACCGACGAAAATGACGCTTGGTTATGGAGTAATTCTAAACGATTGTACGATGCCGCAAAAAAGCGAATATCAACCCACTCCGAATAATATATGTAAGCATTATTCCTTTCTCCGTTTAAAACAGCGAGAACAAGTGGGCAAAAGTGGCAGTTTGTTATTTGGGCCATTCTTCTTCAGTGCCCACGGTATGGTCAGACCGTTGACTGTATCAGTACCAGTCAACACTGTAGTGTTGACTGGTACTGAAGTCGCTGGAGAGCCGACCAACGGAAATGCTCGTCGTGGATGCGACATACGTGTCCCATACGAGAGGTCGGGAGCCGGCCATACCAACTTTGGAATATTTTGGGCTGTCATGGTGCCTGCGGATAAAGATATTGCTTGCAAATTCCTCTCTCAAGTAACATAAAATAAACCGTTCCTACACCAATGATGCACCGTTGCACCCTGATGCGGGTTTTTTCTTATGAGGAGTTTTAATTTTGCGTTAGTATCCCCCAGCAATGCGGCAAAATTACAGTAATGTGCAGGCATGTGCGCACGCAAGGAAAAAAGCAGACGCCGCACTTTTACATCATTTCGGTATTCATGTACCAGCATTAAGACTTCATATTACGCGTTTTACACCTGGGAAATGGGCTTCTCAAACGGCGCGGATGCGTCGGATTTGACTACGTAACATTGTGCCACTCAATCACATTATCGATTTGTATATTTATTTGTATGAATTTGACCAGAATGACTTCCTAGGGCGATCATTCAAATCGGATCCCGTGCCATCAAACATTGGTTGCACTGGATGACTTCCAGGACACGGTTGCCCTTGTGGCAAAGTTTGACCTGCCGTCAAAGACGCAACAGGCCTCTGTGGTAGTTCGGGACGTAGCCAAGGGGGGGGAGCACGGGAGCCATGACCCCCTCCTCTGAGCCAAGCACTCTACGTTAGATGCTGAGCGATTTCGCAGGAATACGGTTGGTACACGACAAAATTTGACATCCCCGCCTTGAAAAAAGTTCTGGCTACATGCCTAGTGGTCTACGGGTCTACGGGTCTACGGGTCAGGCTTCGGGTCTACGGGGCAGGCTGCGTGTCCAGTGGTAGTCAGCAACCCTCCAATGGTCAGTTGCCGGTTGACACGCAGGGCGAACAGCGAGCGTCGGAGGCTTCTCGAATTCGTCTTGCCAGGACAGAGAAACAAACGACATCCCAGCTGCGCGACTGATCACGGCCACGTACGTGCAACAAATGCACTGCCCGGGATGCCCTCAATGATTTTTTGCCATGCACGAAGAGTGTTTTTCATCATTGCCCTAGCCACTTACACAATTATGGCGGTTGTCGGCTGGCACATTTTTGTCGTGCATTGACAACCATGGCAAAGCATTTTATTTGCTTTTTTGCGGGGATTCCATTGCATATTTAAAGTATGAAGTAGTCAACTTTCCAGCGCAATGGCTGTTTGCACTCCCGACTTTGCATCTCCTAAGCAAGCCCGCCGGGGTCCGTCAACATTCGCAAGCTCGACATGAGCCCGCCTGTGGATTACCCAAGGTCGAAAACGGAGACGACAGCCAGAGTACGACGCGGCTGCGACATCTGCAATTCTGCTGGGCACCACGCCACGACGTGCGCCGACCCGAGCGTAATCGGCTGCGAGCGCCGCCATTGTCCGCGCGGCCCACGACCGTTCTGACGTCACTCGGACAAGACGTCTATGACGGGCGACAGCGCCAACATGGCCGCCGACCGGGCCGCGCCGGCCACGTCCTCCCACGCGCCGCCCCGTAACGTATGACCGTGCCCGGACCTCCCGCCGCTGGCAATCGCTGCCCTCCGGCAACGGACGGGCGACCAATCAGCGCCGTTCGCGCCGCCGACGGCCCCGCGGACGGGGAGGGGAGGGGGCGGATGCGGGCCGGGGAGGGGTGACCTGGATCTGCGCCGGCAGTCCAGGTAATCGACGCATCCTGTCTGGAATAGCGTCGCCTCAGAAAGCCCGAAATATGACGCTGTCGTCAATCATCGCAGCCCGGCCCGCAAAACGCGTCCGGAAAGGGGTCGTTTTTCCCCCGCCGGAAACACACATGGGCACGCGCCAAGCCCGCACATGTTTGCCATGAAAGCAGGCGGCTGCTGTTACGCGGAGGGCGGCACGAGAAGCCGATGCGTAAAGCAGGCTAATGGAAACGCCGCAGCAAGGCAGGCGTCAGGAGGATTTCAAGCTGAAATTCCGGCATTTTTCGCCGCCGCCACCGAACAGTCAAAGGACGCCACCTGGCCTGCAACGAACTGTGTTTGTTCGCGGAGCCAGCCGTTCGGTTTTTGCGAACTACTACAAATAAAATCTGCCGGGCGGAAGCCGTTTTTGCCGGCAGCGCGCGGGTGCGACATTGGCGGCGCCGGCGGGCACCTGGATTCGATTTGGACGCCCCGTCGGCGCAAAAACGGTCCACGGTTTCGGCCGATCGGCGGCGAACCACGTGCTTCCCGCCCAGCCGTGGCGTGCGACGGTCGACGGTGGACGGCGTGTGGACCGTGCGGACAGCGTGTGGACCGTCCGGCCGCGGCGGCCGCCGCACGTTTCCCGGGGCAGCGGCTCTGCCCGCTCCTTGTGCTGCCCAGGGCAGAGACTCTGCGCCGTTGGCCCGGTCAGGCCGGACGAGCAGCGCCGCGCTATTGGCCTTGGCAGCATGGTCGACAACGAATAAAGACTTTGTTTTGATTCCGGGTCAAACATTCCCTTGACGGTGTTGTCTTTCAGCTGACACAGTTCCGTGAGACTGCGCACTCCCCAAATACTCAACACGAGGGCACTGGCAGGGTGATTATGTGGTATGAAGGGTCTTCCATGGATTACGTAACGCACTTTTAAGGAGTTTTTCCCGCCCTTTCCCAACGCGACGCTTTTAAGATATAGTGCTATCCATAGGCGCGTGAACCATGAGTCCAGGGAGCTTCAGCCTCCAACTTTTTTGGAATTTTACATTGACCCTATGGGTGTTGACTGGAAAGAACTGACCCAAATGCTTCTCGCCCCCCCCCCAACCCAACTCAAAAGGAGTTCCCGTGTGCCTGGTGCTATCTTTTTAGCTTTAGCGCAAAGCCGGCTACGACTCCTCCCCGACCGTTGTTTAGTTTATGGAAGACCCTTAAAACCATGGCTATAATGTTCAAAATCGAAAAAGTGAACTGCCTCGTCTCCAGATACACTTCCGTCCTAATGCGTATCAAACTGCAATATAGGTGGAATTCCACCCCACGTGAGATAGTAAACTGAACCGAAACCCGCCTGAGGTGGTGGTTAAATCTGCATTTAATGGGACACATATTACGTTTGACAAAGGGAGAATCCAGAGGCTATCCAACAGGGCAAACAGACTTTCCACAAAACTTCCCTTCCCCCTCCCCACTGGCCTCTGTCGATGCCTCAATCCGAAAAGTATCGAAAAATAAAAGCAATGAATCAAACTCATAGCTTGTGTATCCATTTCTCCTACGAATACATAAATGCTCCCAAGGACAGAATATTCGAACTTCACACTCTCAGAATTCAATTAACGAACATGGTGCCCACGACGCCTGTTTCAGTGTAGTACCTTCAGCAATCAGACTGATGCGAAAACCACAGAAGACAGCCATCCGCCGGCTCACGAGAGGTAAACTTCTCATCAGTCATCTGAACCGCGGACCGAGTCGCCCCTCGCCGTGTGTTCTGCTCCGCTGCAGCCATGTGGTGCAACAGTGGCCGGTTTACCCCGGGGTCCGCCGGGAGGGGGAGGGGCCGGCCAGCTGACGCCGATCTCTGGGCGCGGGTGGTCGAACGGGTCGACTCCGGCATGCGCCAGCTGACGCCGGGGAGACGCGGTGACCGGCCGCCTGACCCGGAAGTCGGGTCAGGAGGCGCCGGACGGGCCGGTGACGCCGGAAACGGTGGGACACGCGCGCCCCGGCCATCGCCGCCGCCGGACGCAGTCAGAGGAATGCGCGGACGACAGGCAGACAGTTTTGAACGCCAGCGGAAACGGCCGGTCTGACTCCGATTTCAGGACGCCCCTCACTGTAGACAGATGGATGGCAGCATATGGGTTTTGAACTAAGTTACACTTTCTCAACCATAAAGACGTGTTCTTCGGAACAATGGACACTGAACACATAATCGACGATATTTTCCAGAACAACCAAGTTTATTTTCAAGTCAACCAAGGTGGGACTTTCTACTTTTCACTTTTTTGTTTGTTCGACTTTCACACTTGTTTCGAACTGATGTATTCGAGCTGCATCTTCAAGTCCCAGAAATCGGTTTTTCATGCGTATCATGTATAAAATTTCCGTACTTATACCGAGCTTTAAGCCAAGCTCCGGGATTTTTCAGCCATCTCATTCATCTGCGTCCTTTTTTCCAGGTATTGTGTGCAGACAGCAGCACGTGGAAGACAATAAGTTAACACAACAATCAATGAGTTAACGCAATCAATATTGTAACAACTGCGCCAACATCAACAGATGACGTCGGAATGCAGCTTCGAATTCATAATATACTTATACTCCCAGTTATTTCTCGGAAAACTAAACGTTAAAAACGGAATCACAGGCATTTCTCGAGCCAGCCATGTCTGCTTAGATTTCATAACGCACCATCCGTGCTCTGCGTATGACGGTCCGTACGTCTTTGATGGAGTAATAAATATTATACAGCATTGTTACAACCTACAACTAGTGTTCGCGAGCAATCGGAACACTGTTTAAAGCGCGATAACATCGTCCCTGATAGAGACAGAAATATGACTCTCTCCTTGACATGAAGGACATCAAATACACTATGTCCCTGCCATAACGGCAGCTAGTTTCGATGTAAATTGTGATAAGGCTGGCTATCTCTTCGAGTTTATCTCAGGGCACGTGCTCTTTAGAAGCCTGGAAACAATCAATGGAAACATTTATCACAACTAAAGGGACCGAATGGGCCTTAATTCTTGCCTCGAGACTACGGTCTTGTTCCGGAAGCATATTTTCGAGCGTTTCGTTTGTGCCTGTGTGATCAAACTAGCACTAGCGTTTTGTGACATTCCGCACCGGAGCAATGTCCGGAACAATACCACTGAAATGCAAAGCAAAATAATGTGGCATGAAAGTGGGAATCTAGCCTAATGTTTTGCGCTAAAAAACGACACGTGCTTTTATTTTCGGGACACTGCCACTCTGCAGCAGTAGTGCGAACAGCGCTTGACAGTAAACCTCATGTATCGAATTAACCCCAACCGAAATAAGATGTTGCGCTACATGCGACGTGAAATGTATTACTTCAGCTGTATTATTTCATTCGAAAAAATAATCTTTTCCGGAGAGTTTCCTCAGTCTGATTACAAAATATGCCGAGAACGATTATCGACACCCTGAAAAATATCTAAGGTCCAAGAGGAGACGTTACTCTGAGACGGCGTGTATTTAAGTGCATTTGTGGTTTCAGTTGTCACTGAACATAAGCCGTGACAAAGTGGCATGATGTCAGAACTCTTTGGAGATATTTTTCGCTAATGCTGATAACCACCTCTGGCTGCAAAGAAGGCCACATAAGACGGTAAGTCGTTTCGGTTCCAGTTAAAGCCATTTACTGCCAGATTTTTACGACCCTCGCTGGAGCCTCGAGACCTTTTGTCGACCACAAATCTCTTAATCTAATGGTTCCTGGATCCATCAGACTGCAACACATTTGTTTTAAGACGTATTCGTTCGCCTAACTTGGCAAAATGCGTCATTCCTCCATGTTCACGGGATGGCCAGAGTGCACAGCGCATTAAGATTGCCGCTACCCACGGCTGAAGTCGTTGGAAAAGATTTGCTTTAAAGTAGGATCTACGAGGAGTTTTCACATGGTTTTCACATCTCGAGTTTCCCATGCAAACTCGAGAAGAGCTTTACATTTTGAAGTTCTTTCAGATGAAAGGGAATTTCGCTGTTTGGGATGCATGTCTTGGGTTCACATGGCCAATCACAAGATGTAGCAGTGATTAGGAAATGAAGTTATTGGAGCCTACAGGTTGCATAAGTGAGAACATTATCATGAGATGTAAACAATGAGAATAAAACATTATCATGGTCATCTGTAGCTACAGGGGATACCATGGGACGGAAACGGATTTTGAGAGAAGGCCAGCAAGCATAAAATACACACGTGGTCATCGAACAGTCTTCACGTTTGTCACTGAATATTTCGACAACATTTTTATAATGGCAAATTTACAGACGTCTCCCCATGCGTGACTCGAAATGATCTCCATGTTTTAGTTTTAAGTCGTGAGGCTTCAGGCGAAACAACACTGATTATATAGATTCCCAGTTACAGTGCAATGGTGTGTTACGCAGTTTCCATTTTTGTCTCAAAACGGAAAATAAAGGTCAAATTGACGTTCTTATTTCCTTACGGGCTGTGAATCATTTAGCCATGTAGTGGTAGCAATCCTGGAGTTGTGTTCCGTGTTTCCACCCATTTTCTTTTTAAGATATGCTTATTCGTGCACAACCTGTTGAAACAGACCTGAAAAATGTTTAAAAATATGTGCCCGTTGTTACCGTAATGCACGATACATGAAAAAGCGCAGTTTTAGGTTTGTTTTAAGGTCAGACATCAAATATCACTCTCACAAGAACGAAACCTAAATAGTAAAATAGAGCTAGTCACTATTAGCATGGTGCTTATTGAGAATAGCGTAGTGATCTCGAGTGGCCCTATGATGTGCAAGGCATCGCATGGCATAAGCTAATGTTTAGTAATGTATAGTAATCTTGAGTAAAGATAACGCCACCGGCTGCCGGCGACCGATACTTTGATTTTTTTTTTACTCTGACCGTTCCAGGGACTGCTCTGGCGATCGGTCGGTGACCGGCCACTCGAACATCGGTGTAAAGGTTATTCAGAAGGAGTGAACGAGAGAAACGAGGGAACACAGCCATGCAGTCCACGGAAACCATAGTTCTGAATGCTTGCTTGCTTGCTCGCTTGAATGAAAGTTCCAGGATAACTCTTAAATTACGCTTCCTTCATCGACAACCTTGGTACGCAAAGAAATACAACAAACCGTGTGACTGTTTAGGCTGTATTTGAACCCGTAATACTATTAAGTAAAAAATGTTTACAATGTGGAAATTCTGGTCATCTCAAGGGGTCTTAACGCAAATAACATGAAAAAATTTCCGCAAGTCGGGAGACTAAAAATTATTGATATTTTAACGTAAACAACCTTGTTAAGTGAAGATAATAGGTTAACCCTATTCCCGGAGGCCCAGATGGTATGGTCGATTTCCGGCTGGGGGGCGGATTCGGCCCCCCCCTGAGATCTCGAGAACTATACATCCCATTGCATCGCAACAAACGGTAATCGATTTGCCATGACGTGAACTACATCTTTACAAAAAGAAATTTTCAAAATTTTGAAAGGTGTGGATACAAGGGGAAAAGTCAAAATCAGGGGTATTTTCGGACTTCTTATAACTCCGTTGTTTATGGACCGATTTCGATGAAACTGACATGAATCGAGAGATTATGGATACGACTTTTACCATTGGTACACACCTCTGAAGTTTTGAAAAAAATTCATAGGCGTTCAGAAGGTTTCAAAAATAGGAGGATTAGTTTTTGAACAACTCAATAAGCAAAAACGGCAAAAACACTTTTTTGGCTTCTGCTAGTCATGTTATGCTCAAGAAGTACAAATCGCATTACAATGTTTGTATAATGTTAGCATAGACGGTGCCAGAGACATGAGAAAGGGGGAACTGTCATGGTCACACGTTCTCCAGATCAACTTGCGACCTTTGACCTTAAATGACCTCCAGTGACCTTGGAGTCACTTGGAAAAATCTTGCGTGCATTTAATGTTATCTGTAAACGTTTTCAATCATTTGAATTCACTCTATTTCAAAAATGTCATTTTATGGCTATTGTGATATAGGGTACGCGCACGGACGTTTTAGGTCATAGCTCAGTGACCCGAACTGATATCGAGCTGAAACTTGGTACACAAGTAGAGGACACCTTTGTACGTCGTATGTGCTCTGGGTTTGGCATTTTAAAAAACAGTGCCGAAATTATTGCAATAAAACCAAATTTTGACTTTCGACCTTGACCTGACCTTGTAAAGTGACCTCAGATGAACAAAATTATATCTGCACATTGCCAAACTACTTAGCTATACATCCATATAAAGTTTTAAGTTTCATCTTAAACACACTGTTTTGGCGGACATTTTTTCTTTTATCCTTAACATGGCCAAAAATGGCCTGAGGTGCCTCAAAAAACGTTGCCTGGCTCCGTCCCTGAGCAAAAAAGAATTTTGAAATTCTGTCACGGCACGTAGAAAGAATAGCTAGGAAAAGTCACCAAGTTTCGTGAAGCTGCGTTAAAAAGCCTGGAATTGGCAATCATAAAACCCGAGAGGGGCGGATTCAGCCCCCCCCCTGCCGGGAATAGGGTTAAACGCCAAGGGGCATTGGACTCATAAAAATCCGAATTTCTGGGCTCAGTTCTCCCATATTTGTCAAATTGTACATAGAACCGTCACGATTTGCCTAAAATTAATATCGGAGGAAAATCTGGAGAACTTTTCGAATGACTCAATGGTCTTTCCATTGAGTCTTTTAATCTTGTCCATCATGAGGTAAGTTTTGTTAATTATTTGCTATTTGACTTTCAGGAAATGTACTGGACTTTACATACCACATTTTTTCAAATATGCATATCACAAACCATCACATACGCTTTATTTCTATTTATGTTTTATTTCCATAAACAAATGAGCAGCCTTGCTTGCTGACATTTCGTTTTCTATGAAAAGCTTGTTGTCATGGTAACGGAAGAGCCAGCTGCCACCCTTTCCTGCAGTGTTGATGTCGTTGTGGCTAGTTGGCATCGACAACTAAGGTAATACTTGTTATATCAAAGGCTTCCTGTTTATCTCATACTACGAGATAAACAGGAATCTGTCTCACCTATCTGCTCCAATGATTGGAGCGGATAGATAAGCCCTTATAAGATTGCACCCCAAATTCGACGGGCAACCAGTCTATTGTTTGTCTTTTCTCCCTCGATTTCGTTACTATCGTCGAAATCTCGTTGAATAAAATAGCAGATTATCAGAATCGGACCGTTCAGTGTACGAATCAGCGACAGAACCAAGAGAAAATTTGGATGCATGTTGTGAGGCCCAATAAAATGACTTTTAAAAATTGCAAATGGCCTTGCCCCGGCACCGTCTGCAGGGTGTCAAATGGGGCAACCCCTCTGTTTTTGTAAATAGCTTCTGAACCGTTGGAACCAGCTTAACCAAACTTTTAGTACTTGCTTATCATTCAGTTTTACATATTCAGATGTCTAAATTATTTCCATGTTAGGTCAGGTCATTGAGACATGGCGTCATAAGTAAGCCCGTACGTGCATGTTTTCGCCTCTTCGGGCGGTGGCACGAACATGCACCGCTTTTTTAATAATATTCGCGAATGTAATCCATGGATTATTTAGATTTGCATAGGACACGGTCCCTAAAAGGATATGCAACCGTGCCACGTCAACGTTCGAGTTCATGCTAGGTCACATGATGGCACTTTGATATGATTTGCACGTGAGTGACAGAAGTGGTTGCGGCTGACCCTCCCCATCGTCCAAGCTAGACGAGCAAAGCTATATGCGCCTTTAAACTAGGTTCACCAAATGCATCGCGAAATCATCGAGGTCACTTTACAAGTAGGGGAGAGTGGGGTAAGGCGCCCACTTGGGTAAAGCGCCCACCACCATCTAGCGGCGAAACTAAACGACGTACCCCCATTTTAGAATTATTGGTAAGCAGAGGCCTTTCGGAAAGGCGGCGGGTTGGATTTTGGTGCACCTGGTGAGTTCGCGCTGGTTACGGCGAAGCGATGTTTGTTTTCGTACGTTACGATGTAAAAAATACAGACGTTAAGATTACGTTTGTGTATATCTAGCCGTCAGCTTACGCATAGCAACATATGGTGGCAAAAAGCCTTGTGTAAGAGCATGTGTATGGTATGATCTATTTGCGTCGTGATTGTCTCGTCATCCTGATACGTTTGAAATAGTTGCAAATGGTGCCTGTGGACAAAGCGCCCACCCCCAGGGTCGGGGTACAGCGCCCAGTGGGCGTTTTAACCGCACTTAGATGGGCGCTTTACCCCACATTCATGCAAATAAAAAAACATCCTTGCATATATGCATTCCGGAAGTCAAGAGTTAGAATCAGTGCTTGGTTGGCAGTGGAGCGAAAGTAACTATGTCAAAACTGACCGAGGGGTAGAAGGTCAGTACACTGTTTCCCCCTCTCCCCGCTTCAAAGTATGGTCTTGTTTTTTACTAATAAAATAATGCATGACGTGACGCAGACTGGTGAGAGCTATCACATTCACCCTAGTACAGGATGATACTGCCCCTCACCTCGCATATAATGATACGCATAAGGGCTGCGCTGATTTGTACTAATGCATCAGTACAAATCAGTGATGTCAGGGGTGTACTGTTGCAGATATCATGCCTCGAAAATACGTAAGGAAGACTACGTGGGCAAGCTATAGTACTGAAAGTCTACAAGCTGCGTTGACTGCTGTAGGAAATGGTGAAAAGCTGAAAAGCGTGTCGACCCGATACAGCATCCCCCGCAGGACGCTCCGCCTCCATAGAGACAAGGTTGTCCAATCTCCAGGACGTCCGAAGCTGGGACGTTTCAGGCCAGACGTCAATGAAGCATTTGAGGAGAAGCTTAAAAATTACATTTTGGACATGGAGAAGGCATTCTTTGGCCTAACGACTGCCGATGTCCGGCGCCTTGCTTACGAGCTCGCCCAGATGGAAGGCATCACTCACCGATTTAACATGGAGCAGAAGATGGCCCGGCGAGACTGGCTACGTTGTTTCTTTCAACGCCATCCTGAGCTCTCTATCCGGAAGCCTGAGGTGACCAGTTTGGTTCGAGCTGTGGGATTCAACCGCCCACAAGTGACCCGTTTCTTTGACACCTACGGAGAACAGCTCGACGCGTGCAAGGCGAACCCGATGCGAATATGGAACGCTGATGAGACAAGACTGACGACGGTACAGCAGACTCTGTGTTGGCTACCAGGGGACAACGCCGAGTGGGCAAGGTAACTAGCGCAGAGAAAGGTAGGACGGTGACAGTCATGTGCGCCGTCAATGCGTGCGGCCAGTACGTCCCACCAATGCTGATTTATCAGCGCAAGAGGATGGTAGAAACACTCTCAAAAGGTGCTCCGCCTGGTTCACTAGCCACAGTAACACCCTCCGGCTGGATGGATTGCGATTCGTTCTTGATGTGGCTGAAGCACTTCGCAAGCGTCGTGAAACCCAATGAAGAGGAAAAACACATCATCATTATAGATGGACACCAGAGCCACAAGTCACTAGCCGCTGTCGACTATGCCAGAGAGCACGGAATCGCAATGATTACTCTTCCGCCTCACTGCACCCATCGCATGCAGCCATTGGACGCAAGTATCTACAAGGCACTGAAAAGTGCCTACGACACTGCTGCAGACTGTTGGATGCACTGCCATCCTGGCAAGCGCATAACGGACTACCAGACCGCGGAAATCTTCTGCGCTGCCTACAGCAAAGCTGCCACTATCGAGGAAGCTATCAACGGGTTCCGGTGTACGGGTTTGTGGCCCCTGGACACTAGCATCTTCACCGACGAAGACTTCGCTCCGTCCATGCTAACTGAAGAGGAAGACCCCCCCCCCCCTGTCCAGATGGTCCCACGGGTGTCTGTGGGCAGCAAACTAGGACGTCCTCTGCCGTCCAGACAGAGCAGGACGCTTTCAACAGCACCAATTTTATCGTCTTAGGACAGCAAGCGGAGGCAACAGCGCATGCCGTGCAAGACTCGGCGACTACGAGCAGTGCAGAGAAGAGGACCTGTGAGCAGGCCCCGGGGTTCTGTGAGTCAACGGCTATGCCAAGCACCTCAGCTTCAGGCTTAGTTGACATCTTTTCGCCAGTCAAAGCAGCGGTCGGAACGAGAACGAGGAAGGCGGAGAAGTCCGAACTCCTCACGTCTTCATCATACAAGAGGCGTCTGGAGGAGAAGGAGAAAGTGCCAGTAGTGAAGAAGAAAGCCAAGAAAAGCACACTGCGCAGCGATAAGAGTGACGATATCACTTGCTTCGTCTGTGGCATGCTCTTTAGGCGTTCTTGTGAGCGCTGGATCCAATGCACGGAGTGCAGCTCCTGGGCTTGCGAGCCGTGCACAGATGCAGACGAAAAGCAGAAGTCGTATGTCTGTGACTTTTGCCGTTAAACCTGTAGCACCAGTGGAAAGCAGCTGTAACCACCAGTGGAAGTCACTCGTGCAAACAGCAGGGTCGATTTTGTTCTAAAACTTAACATTTCTTCGTTCTATATGACAGTCCTTCTTCGGTGATATACGATTGTAGACTGGCGGATGGCAGTGGGAAGCCACGATTCTGTTTGGTAGATACGTTGGTACATTTCTGAGGAACGCGATATTGAGTTCTTGTCCTCGCCGGTTGTAGCGAGCGAAGAGCCTTTGGGCATTCCGTTTCTGCAGGTGGAGGGTACAGGTCTTGTTTCTACGTGCACGCATGTATTCTAGCAAGTTTACTTTGCAAGAAATGCCTGCTGATAGACCTTTTGTCAAAGAATACACACTGTTACGTTTGCATGACTTAAAGGCATGCAATTTTGCCAACACAGACCAAGTTTGTCTTTCTTGTGTTGCCAACGCGGCGTCGATAACAGTGAATTTTGCAGTCAAAATAAAACCAAAGCTAAATTCTCCAGCTTTCGATATCGAAGAGGTCCAAGTTAGATGAGCTTTCCGTTTTCAGATGCCTAGAGTTACTGATATGCTACTGCTTACGCATCGGGTGCATAACTCCTTTGTTTTGCTGGCAAACGTGTGCTTGGAATAACAACACAGATGGTGACTGCTCAATTACCCTTTTGAAGAAATAATATCGGGGTAAGGTACAGAATCTCGCGGTTATGGCGGAGCTTTGGTTGGGGGCGTTTTGCCCCACACCAGCGGGCGCTTTACCCCATATAGGGGGTAAAGCGCCATTTTAAACCGCTTTGGGAAAAACGATTTTAACCTATTTTAGAATCATTCCTTCAAAACAGGTATTTCAAAACAGTTAGCATATTTATCAGAGTTTCTTACCATACCCTTCATTTTTTTGCAGCACTGCGACCACATATGATATTGCCGTTTTTCCTTAAGGTGTGTGCTTTACCCCACTCTCCCCTAAATGTCAAAACGAAACGAAATACAACATTGTGGAAAATCATTTAGTAGCAGCAGAGAGCAATTATTGCTCCTAGTCAGAAGAGGAAAATGACTATATGTCCTGACCTGACTTAACCCTGACTCAAAAAAGAACAGACAGAGCGGATTTGGTTATCACGAGATGTCATTTCAGCTTTGTCCTTGACGCAGTTGGAATCCCGGCGGATATAATTGTTGCACATTGGCAGGAAGAGTAATGCAACCTGATCTGATTTGACCTAGACTGACCTTGGCTGGGTGGAAAAGAGGTTCAGATGGTTTCACTTCAGTCTTTTTTGTGATATGGATCAAAACGGCTGCGAGTACCGGGAGCACATTAAGTTCGTGCGGTTTTCACCATTTTCATGCTTGCAGTTATTTAACACATGTTTCCCAATCTAGGCCCAAGTAGTAGTTACGTACAACAACAAACGGACAAGTATCAGCTTCTCATTCGATGTGGCGGCCGCTGGAAAGAAAGGAGAGGCAGATGTTGACGATTTAGGCGTCATCCATTGCGTCATCGCGTCTAAAACCTCCACGATCTGAACCTTCAGGGACTCCAAGCTGGCATTGAACCCGTGGACTTCCTCCTGCAAAACGCTCCGGATGGAGTAGTCAAACGGGTTGAGTTCGGGGGACTAGAATACCACGCCTCTTTGCCAGAAATGTGGCCTCTTCTCCGAGCTCCTCCACCAACTTCTGCTTGATGACGCTGGCGATGTGTCCGGGCGCACCGCACTGTTGGAACACGGAATTGTCATCCGGACAAATCTCCCTGATCCATGGGACGACCTCCGTATTCAACAGACGCTCGTACATCTCCTTGAAGATCGTTTCGTTGGCATCTACGAAGATGATAAGGACACTTTTTGCCGCTTGAACCGACCACGCTGAAGACCATGACCTTTTGTGGATGTCCGGATGACCGGCTTAAATCGAAATCTGGGGTTAAACTCATTCACAGGGATGTCAGACAGGTATCTGGAGTTCCTTCTGTTCAGCTAAGAGTCCACGTAGAAGAACTTCTCGCCGGAAAAGATCCTGATGAAGTATAACGTCTTTTCGTCCTTCCTGAAGTTAAGGAGACGTTTGCTTCTTCCCCAACGCCGAAGACGAACTGTCTCAGTCCAACGGGGCTTGTACTGGATCACCCTGGATCTCATGTGCAAATCCTGATGGACCAGGTTTCGCATGGTGGACTCGGCACATTGAAACCCCCGGTCGATACGCCTGACGGATTGTCTGGGGTTGTCTGATGAACTGGGCCTCGGCGTCCACGTTCTGGAGCCTGCGGACAGTTCGAGGCCGGATGGACCTGAGCGCCTCTTCCCGATTCTCTCCAGACCGCAAACTGTCATTGATTCGTTGGACGGTCCTCAGTCCCACGACACAGTCGGCCGTTGCTTGCGCATCCGCCTTCTGGGATGGTCCGCGCAGGTACTCAGCAACAAGTTGTCTTTTCAGCTGATCATTCATGACTGGAAACGGAAAGGAGGGGCTGCGGGCCTTGATTTAGTGTGGCAGGGTCAGCGGGGTCAAGCCTCCGGCCATTGGCACACTGCTAACCTATTAGGGTCTATGTAAACCCGCTAAATGTGAACCCGGCAGGACTTAATGCGCATCCTGCAAGTGTCGATCTTTGGCATTCCCTTTGGCTTCCTCTTTGGCAGGAAAAGTAAGAATAATATTTCACCTGATCCAGGTTGACCTTCACCCCGCATATTTAACATTAGGACATGTTCCTCACGCAGAAGATTGTCACCTTTCGTTTGATACCCAGTTGGAAGCTCTCAGATCAGTATTGCCGATGATACGATGTACGATGCGGTACCAGTTTTTCCGGCGTCGTGTTATGCGTTTTACGTGACCTGTGGCGCCATCAGTCACGTGATTAGGGCGAACATAATATTTACTGAATTGCAAGACTTGAGCTATGGACTGATGGTAGACCGGTTCAGATCCAACGATTAGATCCTGAGACAACAGGTGTGGGGGGGGGGACCTTTGGGCAGCCACCAGGCGGTTGCGGGTACAAAAACACGCTAGGCGTTGCCAGGTTAAAAGCTGTGTGAAACGAGCCTTTACCAAAGGCGGCAAAACAGGGGAGGGGCACGGTGCATCGTGACCCCCTTAACTAACAAAATTTAATATTAACCCTACGGCGTTGCATGGAAAGAAATGACTCGAAAAACAGCCGGTGCAGCCCTCCCCGCCGCCCACCCTCGCCGGAAGACGTTCCACTCCTAGTGACATGTACATCGTTCACTTACCACGTAGCAGTGTCCAAAACATGCCCTCATTACGTCATATTTCGGCCACGCAATATCGTTACTGGTGGCCCTTGTTCAAAATCGAAGAAGCTGAAGACGTGCTTTGCACGCTTTTAGCGAGTGAGGTTGCATGCATGGCGGCCACTCTGAAAAGTTCGGATCGGGATGTTTGTATGTGTGTCAGTGCGTGCGTGTGTATTCAAGTTTCCGAGCCTCCAGCACCAGAACACGTTAGCCAATCGCGACACAAGTGGCACCATCGGCTGTGCCGACTCGGCGGATAAATTGTGGTGTAGGTTTCGAAGCAATATGCGGCGTGTGGCGCGTGCCACGTGGCGCGAGCCGGAATGGAGCTCTCTGGTGGGTGCATGCTCTTGTGGTCGGCACACGCGTGCGACCCGCATGGCGGTCTACAGGCACGTGTTTCAATTTTTTTGGGGGGACTTCCGAGTGCCGTCAGCATTGACCTATGCGGCTGAATTTTGGTGGGCAGATAGACCAGCACCAGGCCTATCAAACGATACCCCAAATGGTGGGCAGGGTACGATGGGTCACGTGCAGAGCGCGTGCGCCCCATTTACACTCTTGTGTTTCGTACGGGCCAATTGCTGGGGACACAAATGGTGCAGGTTAATGCCAGGATGGTTTGGAAAGGCGGACTGACAACTGGACGACCAATTTTGATGGATTCAGGCCAGGCACGTAGCCAGGATTTTCATCGGGGAGGGGGCAAATGCCAAATTTTGTCACAAACCACTGGCATATGACGAAGTTTATAGGAAAAAAAAACAGCAATTTTGCGTAACTGACCTCATACTTAACCCACAGGAATACAAATAATGTTTGTTTTGCAACATATATATGATCGCTATTCCGTATTCCTGCGAAATCGCTATATATCTAGTGTAGACCATTTGGCTCAGGGGGGCCATGGCCCCATGTTTCCCCCTTGGCTACGTCCCTGAATCAGGCCGAAACGAGGGTGCAGCTTGTACGTGAATCGCGAAGTGCCCAAGATTAACACCCCTCCTCCATGTCCGCAAAGCTACTACCGCTGGAATGCTGAGAGTTGGTAGTCAGGAGCATGTGATACGTGTCAGTTGATACATCCGATTGCTTTTCATGTCAACGGTTTCAGCCTGGTATTCCGTTTGCCATCCAGGCCTTTGGTCGGGGAACCCGTGATGCTGAAGGAGTCAAATTTTGTGGTGGGGTACAAAATCACAAACGCCATCAACGACAGGGAAAACTTAGGACACCATAGATCTAATGCCATCCATATGGGCGCGCAATTTGTTGGGTTTGGGACGATTTGGCTTGGGATTAGATAGTTTAGTTTGTTTTAGTTAGTTTAGTCAGTTTAGTTTAGTTTGTTTGTTCAGCTCAGCTTACGAGAAGTTTGTGATATCTAGCTTAGTATCGTTATTTAGATAAAGTTACTAAGCGGGTGTACAGGTCTACTTGCCACACAGAACTTCGTTTTTGACCCTAAACCAAACGTGTAACCAGTGGGGTAGCCAAGGTGCAAAGGGGTCATGCCCCCCCCCCTAGAGGCTAAGCTGGTCCCCTTGGGGCTGAGCAGGCCCCTGGAGCCGAAGGCCCCGGGGAGTCCCGAAGTACTGCGGCCGAAGGCCCCAGTACTTTGGATAGTGTGGCGCACCCGCAAGGCGCCTTACACTGTCTGAAACGGATAATTAAAGCAAAATAGAAATCACTTATACATTAAAGAAGTCTTACCAACCTGAAACAAAACGGACTCTGAATATACTATGGTGTATGCCATGGAGAGAGGCCCGTGGTCTCAATGGGCGTTTCGGGAACCCTGCTGGCTTGTAGGGGTTTTACTATTTGCCTGTAGATGGCCCCCGCCGGCCCATAAAGGGCCCCTGTCGATTTCTGGAAGGACCTCCTTTCGGTCTATAAGAAGCCTCCTGATGGCCAGCAGAGACTCCGTGTCGGCGTCGCTGGAGTGTAAAGGGGCCCTTGCTTGCCTGTAAAGATGCTTCTGCCGGCATATAGGGGACACCTGTCAGGTCGGCAGGAAAACATTCAAACTACAGTGCGGTCCCTTTGGAGTAGCTCTATATGCTCTAGCTCTCTCCACTGGTTATGATGACCCCATTGGTTACGGGGTTCCCCGATGCAATTTGCCCTTCCCCACTCGCGAAATCCTGGTTACGCCCCAGCATGTAGTGCGTTGGTTTGCCTCTAGTTATGAGTAGCATTGTTACTGCAGGCGTGAAGCAGAATGAATAAAACGGGTTGGTATCATGAATGGTCAAATACTAATACTGGCATGGTACTTCATCATCCCTAGTAAGGTCTCCAAGATTATAAGTAGTTTTAAAAGCTTGTAGGAAAATTTTCATATGGGGCAGAAAAATACATGGCGCAGAACTTGATTCGCATCCAAATACTCAACGATCATGCGTGTTCAATGGATTCGTATGAGGTCAATGCAATCAGCCTTGCAACGGGCCCTTTCAAATGCTGTAAGTACTCCCTGCTATTTGACCAGCAGTATAATTAAAGTCATGACGCGGTGTGACGAAATTGCTCGAGATACCGCCTTTGGTAAAGCTCTTGGTAGAACAAACCGAGAGTGTCTACGTCGCAGGGCGGGAGTATTCATTTATTGGCGTTAAGGTATAGTACAAATTCAGGTTTAAGTGGTAAAAGGTGGCCTGAGTCTCTACTTCGCGAGATGGGGAAATTGTGTAGCGGTAAAAGTGTAATGTAACCTTAAGGTTGGAAGTGAAAAGCTTGGCCAAAACTAGTTCTGTGTGGTGTCTGTGGTGCCGTAGTCGTGGAATGGAAGGTGGATATTTAGATCTTTTGGCCCACCATCTGTATATTGTTACTTTCACGTAGTTACTTGGATGGCAAGGAATCATGCGAGGTTTGATGATTCCAGGCAGGGTGACATTTGTTGCCTATTTGCCTTTGTTGATGAAAAAAGTGGAGATGCAGCACAATAAATGGGTCTGGGAGTGTTTTCATGGCTGTAGCTTCCATGTCATTGGCTTTAGCCCCTCCTTTCATTGGCTGGCCTTTACCCATTGCTGGCCAACCTTTTCATCTTGTGCCAAATACATGTGCTTGTTCTAGGACTTATATGTGGCTCCTGTCACACAGCAGACTGTTGTCATGCTTTGTGTGCATGAGGCCAAAGCAGCAGCATATTTCATTCAGAAGGAATATTTATACTAAGATGTGTATGTGCTTGTAAATGAGATCAGTTTTTTAGTATGGAAACAAGTTACTGGAATCTGAGGAGAAATAAACCTTTCAGGGTTTATTTCTCCTCAGATTCAGGGTTTATTATTTATTTATTAAAGGCTGGGTTGGATGAATTGGCACTTCATGTCCTTAATACATAGCCTGGACCAGCCAGTGGCTGCATTATCAGTGAATGCTTTGCATATACTCACCATGGGGCATTTGTTAATGTATGTGCTCTAAATGGACAAAAACATGTCTTAGTGGCCTTGGGGAATTAATAAGGATGTTGCTGACTTTGGCTTCCTTTCTTTCCATTTGTTAAACCATTTTTCCCACTTTGGAATGCCTCCCATCTCAGTGGTATTCAGGGAATCTCTGGTACCTTGTGATACCTTGGATATTGCAACATTGGCTCAAACTAAGTTCTTGCCTAAACATGATTGGGTATGTTTCATCTCTCTGTCCTCATTATTGTATATTTAAAAAAATAAGGACTATTGGCCCTTCTACCAGGTTGTTTCCAGCTCTTGTGGAATCCATATGTAATATGACCCTGCCAAGTTACAGACAGGTTATAACTGAAAAATTAAAATGAGGGGAAACTGTATATTCATACACATGCTGTTAGAATGCATAAAATGATTATGCTGAAAATCTGAAGGTGGCAGAAAGGAAAGGCATTATTGATATAACCTTCAGGAAGTATTGAGGCCATCTTCAGTGCATGATAGTGAAAGATGCTTGGTAATGTATCTGCACTTTGTAATGTATTTAATGGCAATTGGTCATAAACCCATCACCAAAATATGACAGTATTGGTTGAGCAGGCCTCCCACTTCTCTTAATTCCAGAAATCCAGGTAATTGCCTTGCATATTGGTACCAAAAAGATGCACAATAAAGACATAGTCCAATCAAAAGTATTTTCTGCCATATCAACATCATAATTTTCCAAAAATACCCTCTAGACATGGTTCAGTTACCCACCGCGCCCGCAATTAGCACGAGTACGAAACACGGAGCATCTCTGCGAACAAGATCAACCCAACTGATAAGGGTTGGCAGTTCACATGTGGTGAAATATGATGTCACCGAAAAAAATCCACAAATCAACAGTCTCGAAATTCGAAATAAAAAGCTACCGGAAAGGGACAGAGAGGTCGACTGGGACCGGACAAGGACAGGCATGTGTGCCACGGAGGGAAGAAGGACAGGGTAGGAAAACTGGGATAATACTGGGGTATGAAGGGGGACTTGGATGGGATATGGATGGAGATGACTGTAATATTGAGTCGGGAGACCAGGTTTCATGGGAAAAGGTTCGTAGCCAAAGGTTCGTATGCATAAACGCCATATCGGAAAAGGTTCGTAATGGAAAAGGTCCGTACTGCAAAGCTCGTATGGAAAAGGCTAATGAGTAAAAGGTTTTGTGAGGTAAAAGGTCCGTTAGGAAAAGGGCTCATAACAAAAAGTTCGTAAACTTGTGGTTCGTATCGGAAAAGGTTCGTATTGGAAATGGAACGGACCGATAATAGTATCCTAGCCTAACCACCAAACCTAACCTAACCTAACCTAACCTAACCGAACCTAACCTAACCTAACATGACCTAACCTAACCTTTAAATTGATTTTATTGAACCAAGCCAAGTCCGATCGCATCCTCTATCGGCCTGCGGCCTGTAGTATCCTGTACCGCACCTTCAGCGCCAAACCGGAACGAACCTTTTCCTATACGAATCTTATGTTTACGAGCCGTTAGCTACGAACCTTATCCCTTGCGAACCTTTTCCCTTTAGAACCTTTCTCAACCAAACTTTTCCATATCAGGAGTGGTGAAATCTCTGGAAATGGGGGCAAACGCGATTTTTACGTCGTTTCTTTCCATGCAACGTCATAGAAAGTTAAATGTTGGCCAAAGTTGGGGGACAGTTGCCCCCCCCCCCAGTTCCAACGCCCTGTTCCATACGAACCGTTGCAGTGTTGCTGTCTCTTATTTCGGATGTCTAGACTGTTGCGTTTTTACGGGAGTTTTTCGGTGACATCATGTTCCACACTGGTGAATTGCCAAACCTTGTCTGTTAGCATTGATCCGTCTCACTAAGCTGCTCCGTGATCTGTACACCTGCTAGTTGTGGAGGCAGTAAGTAATTGGATCACTTCTAAGGGTTATTTTGGGGAAGTTGTGGCATTGATAAGGTGTCAAATACTTTCGATTGGGTTATTTTTTCATTGAGCATCTTTTGGTACCAATATGGCTAGGCAACTGCATGGATTTCTAGAGTTATGAGAAGTGGGAGGCCTGCTCACCCATTACCAATATGACTTGGTCAGAATATCCCCTGACTGAATTCTGAGTGTTATTACAGTTCGTTTCTGATGATTCAGATGTAGACTTACCATTGTGAACAGTCCATTAGCAAATTTTGCAGTGCAGGCTCCTGCATTTGTGGAGGATTGTTCAGTTTGTGTTTGCTTGGTGAATCCACACCTTTGCAGATGTAAAATTTCCCCACCAGTCTGGCATATTCCCATTCACATTTTGTTTCTCTCCAGAATGCTTCTTCTTTCCTTGCACTCTTGCTGCTGTATGCTATGCATTTCTTGCTCCGTTTTTTGCCAGTAAAGTTAAAACATGAAAAAGTCTTGGATGCTGGTTAATTGTGGACCACAGTCCATGAGAAATATGGATATGCTGTTGTTACGTTTTGTTGGTATCATTAACACCATTCAAGTTGCCACAGTCTGACAAAATCACATTTTGATGAGTTGACATTTGACATATTAACTTTCAACTAATGCACATTCATTGACCTGTCACTTTTATTAAGACATGTTGATTTACCATGCACATATTTGCCCTGACACCTTTTTGTTGGCAAACCATGTGAGTAAGAAGTGTTTGACCTTTTCACATTCAGCAAACTAAAACTCGAGTAAAAGCTGTTATTTTTTGCCAGGTTATCAAGCAAGTTATTGATTTTTGTTAATTTGCTGGTCCTTGTGTAGTGTCTTAGAAAAATTAATATCTCAGATGAGAAAAAGCTAGTCGCACGATTTTTGGAAAGAGTTAAGGCTGTTTTGGCACTCATTGTTGGTGGTGGGGTCAGCTACCTCCTGCCCACTTGAAGTGGGATTAGCTGTCTCCTACATGGTTGTGTTATGTTCATGAAAGTGTGCCAAAATTTTGCCTCAGAATCAGCTAGTACCTTGAATTGCATCACAGAGTGTGGGGTGGGGGTCCGGGCAAGAAACTTCTTGTATCGTGAAATGTGATCTCAGAAGCTTTCTGAAAAGATCATTTGAGTTAGATGTACAAAAAATGTCCTGATGACGTTTTTGCTTATATGCCATGAATAGATCTCCTTTATTATGTGCATTTGTTAGTGCATTTCACTGCACCTTCCATTGTTTTCAGGAACTTCTGCCACACAGCGACGATTATGGCATCCTCGGGATTTAGTGGATTTCTCCGGCTCACAGACTTGGATGACTTTATTGCCCCTTCTCAAGAATGCATAAAACCAGTTAAAGTCGAAAAATCAAGTGGAGAGGTTGGCCGAATCAAAGTAGACAATGATGGGTCATATCACCAGGTATGTTCTTTGTCTTTTTATTCATCTTGGTTCTGAAACATAGTTGTCAAACAGAGCATGTGCCTTCCTTTTGTCCTTTTCCTTTTGTATTGTGTGGCCAGAAATTAGTTTTCAGAAGGGCATACTAAATTGGATGGTTGTGATAGTTTTGGTTGTAAGAAGCTTATGTTGGCAATGTAAGGATAGTACAGAGTTGTTTTGCAATGAAATAGCATAACATATGAAGCGGGCAACACCGACCTATGCAGTCGTTTGCTTGTTTTCTTTTTGAAACGTCCACCACTGTCCGGTTCAGAAACTGACGAACATGGCTGACGAGACGGCTGCTGCTTTTAGACTGTCTTTGCAGCAAGGCCTGTTTCTGCTTACATCTGCTAAAAAACGGCCCTACTTCCTCATTATGGCTTGGAGCAATAAGGTAACTTGGGCAGCGACGAAGGTAAGTTTTGAGTCGACCCAGACAACTGCCACCGGCGTTAGTTCACCTTTTCACCGCCAGGTGTCGGAGAGCGGCGAGACGCGTAAGCTGGAGAAGGCCAGCATCTCGCTTAGCGACTGTCTGGCGTGCAGCGGCTGCGTCACCTCAGCCGAAACGGTGCTGATCGAGCAGCAGAGCGAGCAGCAGCTACTGCGCGTGCTGCGCCAGAACCAGCAGGCGGACGAGGCGGCGCGCCTGCTGGTGGTCGCCTCCGTCTCGCCGCAGGCGGTGGCGTCGCTGGCGGCCGCCCACGGTCTCGAGGCGGCGGCCGCCGCCGCCCACCTGTCCGGCTACCTGCGCCGGCTCGGCGTGCACCACGTGTTCGACATCGGGTTGGCGCGCGCGCTCAGCCTGGCCGAGGCCGAGGACGAGTTCGTGGAGCGGTTCGCGCGGCGCGAGGCGGCCGACGCGCCGCCGCTGCCGCTGCTCGCCTCCGCCTGCCCGGGGTTCGTCTGCTACGCGGAGAAGACGCACGGTCGGCTGCTGCTGCCGCACCTGAGCGCGGTGCGCTCGCCGCAGCAGGTGGCCGGCGCGCTGCTGAAGCGGCGCTGGGCGGCGCGCCGCGGCCGCCCGGCCGCCGCCGTCTATCACGTGGCGCTGATGCCCTGCTTCGACAAGAAGCTGGAGGCGGCGCGCGCCGACTTCCAGGCGGCCGACGGCCGCGACGTCGACTGCGTGGTGACGCCGGTCGAGCTGGAGCGGCTGCTGGAGGCCGACGGCGCGCGACTGGCGGACGCGCCGCCCGCCCAGCTCGACCGGCTGCTGGAGGCGCCGCCGCTGCTCGTGCACGCCGGCTCCGGCAGCGGCGGGTTCGCGGCGCACGTGCTGCGCGCCGCCGCGCGCCGCGTGTTCGCCGTCGAGCTGGGCGACGTCGAGTTCCGGCCGGCGCGCAACCCGGACCTGCTCGAGGCCGAGCTGGCCGTCGGCGGCGAGGTGAAGCTGCGCTTCGCCGTCGCCAACGGCTTCCGCAACATCCAGAACCTGGTGCAGAAGCTGAAGCGCGGCCGCTGCCCGTACCACTACGTGGAGGTGATGGCGTGTCCTTCCGGCTGCGTCAACGGCGGCGCGCAGGCGCGGCCGCCGCCGGAGTTGGACGCGCGCGCGCACCTGGCCGAGGTGAAGCGGCTCTACGCCGCGCTGCCGGCCGACGAGGCAGACGCTAGCGATGCGGTGCGGCAGGCGCGCGAAGTTGTGGACCGCGATCTGCTCTATACCGAGTTCCATGCTGTCGAGAGTGATACGGGAGCGTTGAATATCAAGTGGTAGGTGCTAATTGGCGCGGTGGGTGGGCGATGGTGTTTTGATGATGGTCGATGATCGATGTCGCGTGATGTAGTTCGCCATAGCCAGCTTTGTGGTGATTTATATCGTGTCTGCAATAAGGCATGTATTTAGAAATATTTTCCAGCCTGCTTGGAAATTAACGGAAAAGAATGGACCAACAACTGTGATTTACACCCTCCTGCGTCTTTTGGGAAGGTCCACCTAATCTGGGTTGCAGTGGGCCGGCTGGTTTTTTGTTAGCGTAAGAAGCGTGCATTGCCTTAGAACAGTGGTGCTGGTCTTCCTGTCGGTGTGGTTGGCATGTTCTGACTAGCTCAGAGCGGGTTTTTGATGAATATTCTGTACCACAAAGGTAGCAGCTGTGTGCTGGGTAACCGAGACGCAGCAGTCTCTAATACTTCCTGTGATCTTTAGCTGTATGAAATGTTTGATTATGTAAATGCAGTATTCGCAATACAATGTAAGTGAAATCTTCAGACTCGCGTTATGACGTTATAATCCCGTTTAGGTGAAGAGATATTTATTCAAAGTGGACGTACCGATTCGAGTAAATTATTGCACGACAGCGTATCCCTTAGGCTGTCACTACAACCACGTGACAGAGGTTATGACACGGTGATAACTTTGGTCTTCCATTATCAGCTGCGGTCGTGCTCCACCTGACGCGCACCAGAAGAGAACTAACAAAAAAAGCTTCAGTTTAGCCGAAGAAGAATAATTTTTGTGTACATTTGAAAAGTTTATTTTAAAAAGTTTAAAGTTTAGTTTACTTTAAAAGTTTAAAAAGTTCTGAAAAGTTTATTTTATTTCAGTTTATTAAAGGACTGCAGCTTTGCAGGATATGTAAGCAGAGTCACAGACATCACAAGCTAGAGTATTTCAGACTGTTTTATTATCACAAGCAACACATTTCACGTCGGTCGCCCCGAGCGGAACGCCTCGTCCAACAGGTGACCACGGCGGCTGAAACACGACCAGTCACGGCGCGGCCAGGCGCGGGCCGGCACCGATCGAAAGCGGCTGAGCCCCTATCCCACTCCCACGCCAGCCGCCCCGCAGCCGTCCCGCAACCGTCCAGCAGCCGTTCAGCAGATGCCCAGTGGCCGTCCAGCAGCTGTCCAGCAGCCGTCCAGCAGCCGTTCAGCAGCCGTCCAGCAGCCGTCCAGCAACCGTCCAGCGGCCGTCCAACAGCCGTCCAACAGCCGGTCACCGGCCGCCGGCGCCAGAGCGTGCGGCAGCAGGGCGCCGCCAGAGACCGGTCGCCAGCCAGCCGGCCGCGGGTGTCGTGTCGCCAGCCGGCACGCAGGGCCGCAGACGACAGCGCGCCGATGTTGCAGTTGGCCGAGACATCGCAGATCCGTGCCACGGTCGTCCAGGACAAAAGGTTTTACCGTCGGCGCTTGAAGGGGAATGAAAGTAATGCTGAACTGTGATGGTGCATGCATGGCAAATATAATGATTTTTACAGTCGAGGAGTAGTTAGAAGCAGTGAATGTCAGAATCTTGCCCCATCTCCTGCACGGTCATTTCTGCTGATTACCATCGCCCTGCCACGCCCGACCACAAAACGTTATCGGCTTTCCATTCGACATTCCACACGATCACTTGCTGCCAAGGGTTTGCGTTTTGTGTTCTGTGAATGGATCGGAAGTCGACGACGTGTAAATGGGCCTCCGTCACCCGTTAGCAGCAGGCGTCGTCCTTGCTAAGAGACCAGCGCGATCCCGTGGGCCTGGTGTTCTCAGCCTCCGAAATCCGCAGCGCAGTGACCAGACTTGGGCTTCATACCGCCACCAGATTCACTGAGCTGGGAATCGATTCTGATCCTGACCCAAAGCGGCTATGAAGAAGATGAATCGGTTGGATATTGATTCCATGACGGTTGAAAGACGACGCTCAGCGCCAGCACGCCGACCAATGGGCCCAGGCTGTCACCCACGTGCGAGAGCAGTGCCCAGCCGGTGCGCGCGCCAAAAAAGCGCGCGCCGTCAGCCCGGACTGTCTCTGTAGAAAGGCGTTCCGCGCGCGGCGGGGCCTGCCGCCCTCCTCTGGCGGTGGCGCCAGCGGGGCACGGTCGCGCACGAGCACCTGGCATTTATCGCTGACGCAAGCCGGTCGGCACGAGCAGGGCAGGCTGGCCTGCCACACGAAGCCGTGAAGCGCTAAGCGCAGGATGTGAACGGAGTGATGCAGCTCAGGGGAGACGATCAGGTGGCAATACGGTATCTCCGGCAATGGCACCCAGAACAAACGGCAGCCGGCCCGGCCGCCCGCTGCTTCCGCAGGCATTGCAGTAGACACTGCCTGGCAGTAATGTGTCGGAATCCCCATGGAATGCAGATTATCCCCATGTTGTATTCAGCCCCTAGTTGACCTGGGATCGAAATGACATTGTGTCATCTCGGAAAGGTCGTGTCCTTTCGGAGCAAAGCGGTGCCCAGGTGACGCAGCACTTACCCTGGTCAATTCGGAATCTGACGAAAAACGAGGATAGCCAACATTCCATCGGGATCCCGGTACACGTCTGCTGCCTAGACCAAGACACGACAGCGCCCGAGTCGCCTGTGGCACAGTCACGCTGTCTGGTGTCCGCTCCGACATCTACAGGCCTGAAAAGGAACTACAACGCTATAGGGGACGCTAAGGTTTGGCGGTTGGTGAAAGCATCGAGACTTCTTGGGTGTTGACATCCCTGTATGAAAATCTGGGTGGCACCCACACGTTAAGCCAAAATTTGTTGGTACGCACGACGCAAAACTTCTTTATTTCCCCTTAGTGCCGCCTCTGGCTGCCGTAAAACAGCGAAGCTAATCAGCACTTCCATGTCTTTGAGCATAAAATCTGTTCTTGGTCTAGAAAAGTGAGAACTGTGTGCGTCAAATTTCACGTTTGATGTTAGTGCGGTTCTCTTGGCCTCTTTTTAAAGTAATCTTCAACGTCTATGACGTCGTCAGACATTTCCTTTGTTTTCAAGACCGGAAACGCACGTTATTGGTTTTTTCAAAAACAAAAAGGAAAAATGCTACCGGTTGCCAAAATGTCAGGTGTCTGTTGCAATTTGGGATCAGGTCAGAGGAAAGCTCCATCTGTCGTCTGCTGTACACAAGACGGAATAGTCAATTTCCCGTCGAGTATCGCCCAAGCTATGAAGCTAGCCTGCACATACTGCAACCAAAATGGTAGGGGAAGGTGGGGTAAGACGGCCCACTGGGGTAAGACGAACCACCAGCCTTCCCGGCTGAATCGCTGCTGCCATCTGCTACACTATACACTAACTACCTTTGTTTTCCTTCGCGCCAGTCGCCATCTTGGGCTAATGGTTCCAGGACGCACGGATATTGAGTTATTGAGTAAAATGGTCTTTTTTGTCGCGCTGATCTAAGGTAAGAGGTCTAAGAATGATTAAATTTAGACGCGTTTTTTGCATCATTAATTTTTCTTTGTATTTTGCTGTGAAGAGCAATGATAGAAGCACAAGTTAGGGCAGGCAAGTTTTCGCAATGTTGGGCTATTTAGTATCTACGTCATGATGTTTCCAAAATTTAGGTTTGGGGTAAGACGGACCACTAGTGGTCCGTCTTACCCCGTGGTGGTCCATTTTACCCCACAGATACAAAACCTCGCTAAAACACTGTGACTTGTTTAAAGTACCTATGTATCTACAAATTTCAATAAGCTAATTTTTTAATATTTTTGCAGAAGCCGCGCAAGTACGAGCGTAAAACCGATCGTGGAAGTTGGGACGAGGAGAAAATGGCGTTAGCCATTGAAGCTGTGAAATCAAAATCGATGGGTTTTTTGAAAGCTGCCAGAGCATTCAGCGTCCCCAAGACAACCCTGAAGCGAAGGGTGAAAAATCAAAACAAATGTGCCAAGGGGACTGATAAGCTGTTAGGCTCCAGGATGACTGTGTTTAGCCCAGCTCAGGAGAAGGAGCTGGTAAACCACATCCTTATGATGGAGAGCAAGTTTTTCGGACTAACAACCAAAGACGTGCGATACCTGGCCTTTCATATGGCGGAAAAGAATAACATAACTCACAACTTCAACAAGGAGAGCGGTCTCGCCGGAAAAGACTGGTTGGCCGGATTCCAGCGCAGGTATCCGGAGGTGGCGCTTCGTGTGCCTGAGGCGACATCGGCAGCCCGTGCCAGGGCATTTAATCGAGTGAACGTAGGGAAGTTTTTTGATCTTCTAGAGCATGAGTTGGACATAACAAAGTTTCCGGCTCACCGCATCTTCAACTGTGACGAGACGGGGCTGACGACTGTCCAGACAAAGTCGACCAAAGTCTTCGCACGCAAAGGGAAGTCTCAGGTCGGCACCCTGACCTCAGCGGAGCGTGGTATCCTCACAACGGCCGTGGTCTGTATGGCTGCAGGAGGCAACTACATCCCACCGTTTCTGATCTTCCCACGGGTTCGGATGAAACCTGAATTGCTGGATGGCTGTCCACCTGGAACCGGACACGCCTGCCATCCGTCGGGCTGGATGCAGACCGACATTTTTACCCAGTGGTTCCGCCATTTCTTAAGCCATGCTAAACCTTCCGAGGAGGATCCGGTTCTCCTGATCCTGGACGGTCACGTTACCCACACGAAGAACCTGGATGTCATCGAGCTGGCTAGAGCGAACTACGTGACCATGATCGTGCTGCCCCCGCACTGCACGCACAAGATGCAGCCTCTGGATGTGGGCTTCATGCTTCCACTGAACACATTCTATGGCCAAGCAGTGGAGAAATGGCTCAGAAATAACCCCGGCAGAGTAGTGACTGTTTACCAGGTTGGCCAGTTGTTCGGAGAGGCCTATCTCCAGGCTGCAGTTCCAACGACTGCCATCAACGCATTCCGCCGGACTGGCATCTTCCCGTGCAACCGTGACGTCTTCGGGGAGGAAGATTTCGCTGCGGCAGAAGTCACAGAGAGACTGGATGAGGACGTCGGTCCAGCGACTGCCTTAACCAGTTCAGAGCAGCCGCGCAGCCAACCCCCTGCTGCTGGTCCATCAACGGCTTCAACCAGCTCAGGGCAGCCGCGCAGACAAGCCCCTGCTGCTGGTCCAGCAACGGCTTCAACCAGCTCAGGGCAGCCGCGCAGCCAGCTCCCTGCTGCTAGTCCAGCAACGATTTCAGCCAGCTCAGGGCAGACGCATCACCAGCTCCCTACATCTGAGGCAGAAGACTCATCCAGTAAAGATGAACCCTTGCCAAGCAACAGCCACGAGGGTCTCGCTGTCTCACCTCATCACATCATCCCGGTTCCGAGAGCATCCCGCCAAGCGCAGAACGGCAAAACGAAGAGGCGTCGCATAACGGGAGCATGTGCAGTGCTAACAAGCTCTCCGTACAAAAAGATGCTGCAAGAAGAAAAAGAACAGGCCAAGGCGCCCACGAAAAAGAGGAAAGCACACAGCAAAGAAAAGAAATCCAAAAAGAACCGTAAGCCTAAAGTACGCGACCATGTCTTATCAAGTGACGAGGATGAAGATCCTGACACACTGTCTTTACTGCCATGACAGCTTCACGCGCTCAGTATCAGAGGATGGATGGGTGCGCTGCAGCGTTTGCAAAAAATGGGCGCATGATATGTGTGCGGGAATCGGGGAGGAAGATGAGTGGTTCACATGTGAACTATGAGTCTAAGTGCTGAGCTGACATGCATTTTATACCAAACGATAGTATCAACACGCACCTTGTTTGTTTTTAGTTCATTTTCTATCACATATCTGAGTACAGAATAAACGTTTATTGTGTTATTTTATCGCTCTTTTTCCTTTGGTTTACAAGAGTATAGAAGTTATACAAACATAAATGGATAGCAGACACTGCTGGGGTAAGACGGACCACTTGTGGTCCATCTTACCCCGCGTTTTTTCTTGTCGCTGACTTTGACTCGTCCCCCTTTAAGAGCAAGCACCACCTAAATTTCTTGAATTTCAAATCCAGCGTCTGCACGTATCAAAAGAGGAAAGAATCAACATTCAGAAGACTATGAACAATGTGAGGTTGGATAGCATGGTAGCGAGAAATGTGACTTCAAACCTTAGCTGGTCCGTCTTACCCCACCTTCCCCTACATAACTCGTCTCCTTGTCACCGTAGAGACCAAAGGAAGAGAAAACGTTTCATGGGCAGGTGGGATAGCACATTGGAGGGACTGAATTTTCAAAAAGAAAGTAGTCGCGTATGGAATGGAAAATCATGGGAATATTGGGCAGGCACACTTGCGAGGTCCTGACGCTTCCAAAAACCAAACGGCTGTATAATTTGACTTCCCAGAGGTCAGGAGTTTTCTTGTTTTCCTGTAACCTGTTGTTTTTTGTTTTCTTGTTTACCTTGTTTTCTGCTGTAGGCGCGGCCGGTATGGCAGGGCCTGCGGCGCAGGCTGAGCCACTGTCTCCTGCCTAACACGATACCGGTCATGATACTCTCGCCCGTCCTCACCATCAGGGCGGGCCGGTGCGAGGCGCGGATGACGTCCTCCAGCTGCGACGGTGTCGAGCCGTGCACGAACAGTTCAAGCAGCGCTCGGCGGCCGCCGGTCTCGGACGCGGTCGGCGTGCCAGGCCGGCGGCCGCTCAGCTGGCCGCCGAGCGCTGCCTGCAGCGGCCAGCCGAGGCCGGGAAGCGTGACAGACGCCGTCCGTGCTCGCGGCTGAACCAGTGGCTCGTCGGCGTCTCCGAGCGGCCGTCTTCCGTCGGCTGGCACCGGCGCCGCTCGCAAGCGCAGGATGAGCCCGCTGAGACGGCTGTCGGTGGCCGTTCAGACGTGCCGCGCGGCGGCGACCGGCACTGAACGTCCAGACAGCGCGCCCTTCATGGACCCGCTGCCCCGCGCGCAGTACGACACCTATTGTGGACACCGCGGACCTCATTGGTTCGCGCGTAGCGTGAGGTCGGCGTAACTTAGGGGATGCTGGTGCCTTCTGAAGGATCTTGGCTGGGGCAATGGCCCTAACAGCTTTGGGAAAATTTAGCAGAAGCCCGATAATAATATCTGGAGAACAACGACTTCCAAATGATCTTGGCCCGCCAACGTTAAGTACTCTCCCACGTGCAGGTTCCTGTACAATAGGCCTAAACACCGAAACATTTAGTACATAATATTAACCGTTTAGTTTTATTTTTTGTTCATGACAGTGGATTGTTTTGTCATGGAACACGTGCTAAAGTTGAGCAGTGCATAAACAAGTCAGTTATATATATTTATATATATATATATATATATATATCCATATCAGGCCTTGGATTAATGCCCTACCATACGCGAAATAAATTTAATAAATGGGTAGTCAATGAAAACTGAGTTTGCTCGCAAAACGGTCACGCATAAATCGTTTTGTATATTAATGACATTAAATATTCAGTTTATATACTCGCCTTTGGCTCGCTGGTAAACTGAATCATTAATGCCACTTATACAGAAGTCTACAACAAACTTCTCGCGCATAGCAAGGGTGCTTCGTAATTCTTATCACGTATTTCCCAAGGTAAAAATGTGGCATGTATATTGATTATCCTTATGCAAAGGTTGTTTAAAAAATGCGTGCACCGGACTTGAAAAAAACATAATATAAGCTTTTTCCAACACTAGTTAGCACTTTTTCAACACTTAAACGCAGCACATTCTCCACTGGGATACTAGTGCCGCAGCCCCCCCCCCCACCCGCCAGCGCGACTTGTACGCGCCCCTGTTTCGGCTATAGTGGTTCGCTATGGCAGCCATGTTTGCTGTTTCATTTGTCTCCCAGGTGGACGCACGTTTCTTTGCCCAACGCTTTTTGACTCTCAGATTGCCTCTTGCAAGCCGTCGACCAAGGCGGTAAACAGCGCACGGTAAGCGGCATTCACTTTTGTATCAATTCATGTCTCGCCGCGGCGCCGTTGCCGATGAGCGCATTGCCGCGGCGCAAACGCCGTTGCATGTACAAACGCAGGTGCGAAGGCAGTGAGGCTGACAACACTCGCACAATCAGCGACGTGCAACGCAACCGATGGGTGATCTTTGTTGTTCAAATGACCGTCGAAACCGAACCG
Organism: Capitulum mitella; assembly: GCA_030062745.1. Lineage (NCBI taxonomy): Eukaryota > Metazoa > Arthropoda > Thecostraca > Pollicipedomorpha > Pollicipedidae > Capitulum > Capitulum mitella. Next base: position 28,961,683 of record CP099846.1, on the reverse strand, counting down.
AACGTACGAATCGCTCCCGTACGTTAGCTCAAGACTAGAGGCACGGGAGCCATGGGGACAGGGGAGCTTCGGCCCCAAGCTTTCTTGAAATTTAACATTGACCTTATGGGTGACTGACTGGAAAGAATTAACCCAAAATGTTTCTCGCCCCCCCCCCCCACCCCAAGTAAACAGGGGTTTCCGTGCCCCTGCTCGAAAGCCATTATATTGATTTCTTTCCAGGTAAATAGCACAGAGCTAAATGATCTATCATAATCTCAATAATCTATCTATCCATCTATCTATCTATTTGTCTATCTACATATCTGTCTATCTATATATCTGTCTATCTATTGAGCTATCCATCTATCGGTCTATCTATCTACCTATCTACCTATCTGTTATATATATATATATATATATATATATATATATATATATATATATATATATATATGTGTGTGTGTGTGTGTGTGTGTGTGTGTGTGTGTGTGTGTGTGTGCGTATCCAATGTATATTTATAATATAAGCCGTATTGTTTTATTGATCGATTGAGTATTGTTATTCGCAAAATTAGTATCTGTTCTCAGGCATTAATTTCAGATATTAATCTCAGAGTTCAATGGGTGCCACATCCGCCAACACTCGCAAAGGTCAAATTTGAAGCCACCGCGATGGCTCCAGTGGAGCTCATTTCGAAACTTTAACAAGACTGGCCGACACCATCGGTGGATCTAGGAGGGGGGGGGGGGGGCTGGACGAACGTTCTCTCATGCGGTAGAGTGCCCGACGTTTCGCACCAAAGGCACCCAACGGCATCCGTGCAGGATCGTTTTCAAAGCTGGGAGAGCCAGACATATTTTTGGCAGTTTTTTTCCACGCAACGCCATGAGGCTAATGTTAAATTATGCGAAGTTGGTAGGGTAAGTTAGTAGTGCCGTTGCAGTACGTGCCATAGGGCTGCTACACGCATGTCCAGGACTGTCGTCGTTGAGGCAGCCTTCAGCCAATCCTGCGATTCCAGGTGGCGCAGACAACGGGCGCCACTTAACTCAAAATACGTGTTAAAAAGAATGCCCCAATTAGGTCGACTTTTATAAAAAACTGGTTTTCCTGAAAAAAGTCACCTATAATGCGCTCATCGTCATTTTTTTCTGAAAAAATGTCTTAATCTTCAGAAAGTGTAATTTAGTTCAAAACCTATGTGCCGTCATTCGTCTGTTCGCAGTGAGGGACATCCTGTAACCGGATGCCGGAGCCGGCATCCATAACAAACATAACATAACAAACCGGAGCCGAACCGGGCCGCTTCCGCTGGCGTTCAAAACTGTCCGCCGCGCGTCTGCGCATCCCTCTGACCGCGTCCGGCGGCGGCGATGGCCGGGGCGAGCGCGTCCCACCGTTTCCGGGGTCATCGGTCCATTTGGCGCCTCCTGACCCCGCGTCCGGGTCAGGCGGTGGGGTTATGTGGAAGGAAGAGCTTGGAAATAAACGTGGAAAAACGGGGAATTTGAAAAGCTGAGCTTTGTTCTAGTAAGAATTTTATGATTCCGTGCTAAGTGGTTGCAAAGTTATTATCATTCAGAAGACGCCATGGCCCTACGCGGCTTGGCCGGTCGCTCAATTTGATTTTTCTGCTAGCTGAAACAAGGTAGTCTTAGCCTTTGGCGTAGTTCGTAATAAGCATTTTTCTGTTTCCTGCGGGGTGCTCCGTAGTCCATAGTTTATCATTTAAGTAGCAATGGGGAGGGGAAAATATGCACCATGTCTAAGAATCGTTTCGGGTAGAGCGCGAAAAAATTCATCTCTCCTAAATCCACCTCATAATGAACAAAGGTCTCGGAAATACTGGCTAGCTCTTCCTATCCGTTCTGCTGCCCAAACAGACCTGTTTTTTTGCACGTTTCCGACTGTTTTCTCTTCTCGGATCGGGTATTACGACAATAGTGCGCAGTTGCCATTGCAGTCAAAGTAGTTATAAACCTTGGAAGATTTGTGCCCACGTCAGTGCTTTGGAGCATGACGGCGGTTTTTTTGTTCGTTGTCCGGACAGGAACTCGGTTCAGCAGCCTAAATACTGAATTCGTCCCACAAACACAATGTAAACGTAGCAAACTAGTGCTATGCTGGGCTCTGTTTGTTTACGGGAACGCTGCCCCGTGACTCAGACTTCCAACGGAGCGGTATCTGCCGGCAGAGAGAGAATGAAAGAGAAAGAGAGGGAGGGAGGGAGAGAGAGAGAGAGAGAGAGAGAGAGAGAGAGAGGGAGAGGAGGCAGAGAGAGAAGAGGGAGACGGGGAGGCAGAAGAAGTCAAGTTGTTAGGCAGCCCGTTGTGTGACACACACTGCCGCTCAAAGTGGTTTAGTAGGAAACATTTTACATGATTTTAGTCTTTTGAAGAACTGATCCGTTTTTAACTATTTGAATTTGAATCTTTGCCGAGTTAGCTGTTCCGGCAACAGAATCTGTGCTAAGCAAAGCTCGTTTGATGAACTTTGAACGCCACATACGGCTGTACAATTCTAAGTTCACGGATGATTTCGTGGAGTAAATTTGACGTGCCAACGGCACCGCCGTGCCTGTGTGTCTATGCGAGTCCTCCCTGGCATTCACAGCGGACCAAATGGTCATAACACACGCCCAAACGCCCCAAACCTGCCTTACCACGGTGGAGAGAACCGCACTCTTCCAGGTCGGTCGCCAAGCAAACTGCACCCATCAGTTTTAGGACAGAAGGCTAGTTAAGTGATGTGGAAATGATAAAAAGAGATTTGATCTAAACAAGTACGTAGAAGGGGATGGGACATGAGTGCAACCGAAGACCGTGGACGTGCTGTGACCCTGCTGCAAGAGAGGATCTATAGGTGCAATGGAGGATTTATGCTCCATGCAACAACCATGTGACGAAACATTTCTTTAGCTCCAGGGCCACGGCACAGTGAGCGTCGTGGGCAGCTAATAAACTGAGCACGTTTCAGCAGAGACACGGTTATACTTACCGGTACGCAGTTTATTCCTTTTAACGTCATTCTTTCCCGTTATGGCTTGTGATGACCAGAACTGACGACACTGAAACAGCGACCTCACAGTGACACCATCTATGTAAAAAACATGATGCTACTGTGATGTGAGAGACACGGGAGCTGCTCTGACAAGTTCATGTTTGGACCGAGGTCGAAAAGTCCGCCAAACATCGAAGATGGCTAGCAGTCTGAACGTGGTGCGCTCAGAGTTAGCAACTTTATTTGCGGAAACATTATGCCGGAAAAGCAAATTGGAACAACGGCGTTCGTATTGACAACCTAGCGGTCGGCGGCGCCCTCCGGCGGTTTGCCGAAAGCGAGGAAAAGCACCGCCTGCTCGGGCCATAGGCACGAAAAATCCCGCGGCTCACTTCGACCGCAGAAAACTCGGTCGTGTTTGAACGGGCGCCGTTGAGCAAAGCGCAAACGGGCTCACGGCGCCGGCCCAGCCGGAACGCCTCCAGGCTCCTGCTCGGACCCTCACAGTAGGTCACCGCGAACGCTGACCACGCCGGGCCGTGCGCACACCCGCCGAGGGCGGCCGGCTCGCTCACCGGAGCGGAAGTCTTCACGTGCCTGCGGCCACGTGACGGGCCGATTCAACAGCCAGGTCGGGTCAAAAGGCGTCGGCGGCCGCGCCGGCGGCCACTCGGCGGCCGGGCTGGGACCGACGCCTCGCCATGGACTCGCCCGCCTCGTACACGTTCCTGGGCGTGGCGCTCTCGCTCGGCCTGCTCTCGCTCGTCGGACTCGGCGGCGTCAACTACTGGTACCTCTACGAGCAGCAGAACGGAGGAGACTCTTCCCATGGGGTAACTATGGTCGCCGAGCGAGGGAGGTGGTCCTCGCAGCCTTGGCGCGGCGCTGCGCTGGTGCTTATGCACGCGGCCTTCGCCTGGGCACCGGGCGGGGACAGGCAGTATCAGACGTGGGCTCGACCTGAAGGGGGTGCAGTGCGTCTCCCATTTTTGCGAAGTGGAGTGTCATGTGCGTGTGGACTCTGTGCGGAGGAGATGCCCAGCACCGACACACCCCGGGACTCAGCTAAGGATCCGTGACGGAAAACCTGATTTAAGAAAATCACGAGATTCTGCAAAAGGTTTTAAGCATGCATGGGGACCTTGCAAAGGTCGGGAGGAACGTCTAGGCCTTATACTTTTTTATATATATTTTTATTATATTTTATATATATATATACATATTTATATATATTTTCATGCGCCTTGTACTTTACAGATATTTTAACACTAGCTCAGCGGCATCTGCGTGCGTGTTTCCCACAGGCGTCAGCGTTGTGCCAGTCGACGGCCAGCGATGGCGACCCGTTGTCCGTCGGTGCCGACCTGGTGCTGTCGCAGGAGGCCGGCGCCGACCGGGTCACCGTCACCGGCCTGCTGGTGGGAGGTGAGCGACGGCTAGTATGTCACTGGGCGGGAGGTCCCGGGTTCGATCCCAGCTGGGTCCCGCGGGCGACAGCAGCGCCCAAGTGACCACCGGCACGGAAAAGTGCGACTCGAAATTCCCACAGCGGTGAAAAGAGAACGCATGGTTCAACGGTACGGAGAGTACGAGGGCCATATTGAATGCCCGCTCATCATTGGTGCCGACTCCGACGGCAATGTCTTGGGTCTCAAGGCGGTTCACGCGAAGGTCAAACGGTACTGGGGTAAAATGACGAAACATTAAAACGGCGAATGCCTTTTTGGCGAATGCCAGATGGCGAACGCTAAATGGCGACGTGCTAAAATGACGGACGGTCACATGTTGCAGAACGCGAAGACGAACCATTAGGCCAGTCGCCATTTTTAATTGTCGTCCTTCAGCATTCGCCATCCGGCATTCGCCAAAAAGGCATTCGCCATTTTTATGTCCCGCCATTTTGTCCGGTCAAACAGTACTGTGCGTCGTCCGTAACTGTCCGAAAGTTTTACCGTCGGCGGATGGATGAGACACCGAAAACCATACTTTGCGTTGCGCAAAACATTGTGCCGTCGTACGTAGCCCGCTTGGGTGACAATGGCTTCCGATCTTGTGACTTCGCCCGGAACTCTGTAAACTATTAACTATAAACTTGAGTTTATGTCCAGCTGATCGTCCCTCGTCTCGAAGTGCAACATTCATTCTTTTGAAACAGTGCAGTAGCCAGAGAGCCGCTTGGATAGCACGATGCGACCCAGGGAAATAGAGAACGTACTTAACTTGTACATGGGTAGATGTGCTCAGTAACATAGCCCCCTGTAACTGTCAATTTTGTAAAGACCTCAGAAAAGCAAATGAAAGATATAGCTGTCTTAATTTCATGAAATTTTGAATAGGCAAACTTTATCTACAAATCTGAATACATTTTTCGACTCACGCATCTCGCAGCCACGCCATCCAACTATGGGTGGAAAGCACCTGATGGTGTCTTTGATGCGCGGTCACCTGACCGTGTGACTGCCGGGTCGGGCCTATGATAAGTAGATCCAGAGATCCCCTGAGGGGAGCATGGATCGGAGGGGATTCTTACATTCGCGAATCGGGGGCCGCTTGTTTTCTATCTTGTTAATTGCTGTCTTCACATAGTTTGTCCGTTTTTTATCACGTATCGCAAAAGCATGTGACTCACGCAGGTCCTCTTCCCATTGGATTTGCGTCTGGCGACTAGGCAGGGGCGTAGTCAAAGAGGGGCCGGGTGGCCATGACACCTTCCTTGGGCTGAAAATATAACATGTCCTTTGTGCACCAAAGATGAAAATGAAAGGAAAATCAGGAGCTCGAAAATAAAGCTGCCGAAATCCGAGGAGGTTCTCTTTTGGTGAGGGTTTCGCTTGCCCTGGGCCCCTTGGCGACATCTTTGCTGTGCCTTGTGACACAGTACCTTTCAGCTGGCTTACTGATCTTCTTGGAAACATACGCGGAGAAACAATGACTTGTAATGGCTTTTATTATGGCTTCTTTCTTCAGGTGGCGTTTCAACGGGAAATGCGATTCGTCTACGCCTGTCCTCAGACACTTCATGCATCCCCATTCCGACGAACTTCAAAGCGACAACCACGGTGACGCCAACCAAGTAATTCAGCATCCATTGGGTTTGCGATGTGTTGCTGTCACTTTCCTTTGTGCCTTGTTCTCTACTTATACCAGTGCAGTTGCATTCAGTCCGTGAATCTTTTTAGTGCCTGCACTTTGTCATGTGGACATTTTTGACTCGTTTTCTTTCTCATGAATTGTTGTCTGCGAGTGAGTATTGCGTATCGTTTTGGTTCGCTTCTGACACCATCCCTACGCCCTCCGTGGCTGCGTTCCCTTCGAGAGTGTTGGGCGTATGTCTGCAGATTTTTCATTCCAGTGCGTCCGGCGAGTTTGCCTTGTCCTTTGACGAGCATTGATACCTGTTAAGTTTTGTTGGCGAACGTACTGCACTGTGTAACTTTCTGAACAGTGTACAGTATCGTAATGAATGTATTTAGCTTCCTGTTCGGTCAGCAGTGGCGAAACTAAGTTTTCTAAAGTTAAAGTAGAAATAAAAAGTCTTGGTGCTACTGTTGCCATTTTATTGCAAACGTTGGAAGTTGACCTTATCAAAAAGCACATCTGAAGACTGAAAGTTCAGACAGGTACAATATTTTTTTCATTTTGAAAGTTTTTTCGTCTTTACACAAATCATTCGTGCTACCAGACGCTTTTTGGAAACATTTGGCCATAAGAGAGAAAGGGAGAGCTAGTTGACTGCTCTGTCCCCCTCTGTCTACGCTACTGCTGCCTGGCCGGCTGAGTTCACCTCTCTAAAAGCACCCGTTGAGTGCACCTGCTCTCTGAGTGCACCTGCTGAGTTCCGTTCTCTGAGTGTCTTGCTGAGCTTCTCTTCTGAGTGCGATCGTTGAGTTGTCTCTGAGTGAGAGCTCATCTCCACAGGCGCAGGCAAGGGGGCCCGGGGGCCCGGCCCTTCCCCCCCCCAATTAGGCCCGCAGGTCTTGCGAAAACCATTACACACCGTCTTCCCGACAGGCGGTCTTCGTGTGATTTCTGTTCACACTGAGCTTCCTCTCTTAAGAAAATCCTGACTGCGCCCCTGCTCATCTCTAAGTTGCTTCCCGCATCTCGCAGCAATGGTTTCGCGACCGTGGACTGGACGCTCGGCGGCGTGCGACTGGACGGCTCCGGCGACGACATCACCGGCGACACCATCGTCTTCAACACTCCAAGCGGCCAAACGTCGGGCTGCTGCCTCATTACCGCTCTGCCTGGCAGCGAAACCAACCGCCGCTGACGTCATCGTCTCCCCGCCCAGGAACGACGCCGAACCGGACGCTATCGCTGGACCACGTGGCGGTGGACCACAAGCCGATGACGTCATCATTGTCGCTCCCGATGGAGGCTTTACACCAGTGATGTACATATGCTACAGCTTATTAAGTCGCACGTCGTTATATATTATTACATACAACATCAATCGCTGGTAGTTCCGCGGCCATGGCAGAGCGGTTAAACGTGCTTTATGCCTATCTTTTCATTTATCAGGTACAAATTATATATTGTTGTTTTTGTTTTTGCTTTTGTTCTTTTTTATTTTTACTGCGCATTACATTACACTGCATTACATCACATTACATTACATTTTATTATCATTCCGCCTATCCATAAAAAACGGCCCGGCCAATTAATTGGTGCATAATCTAATTGCTGGCAGCACTGCCAGCTGATAAGACGCATATCGGCTACGGGACCTTGAAACGGTGGTCACGCCATCACTGGTCGTGGTCTGGTTGAATACTCAGCATATTATCGTTCCATCAGGGAGGAAGGTCCCGCCGATAAAGATGTAACAAAATGAAGTTGCAGGTCGACGTAACGCAGAGCAGGTTACGCGTCTAGCCGTTCCTGTGATATTTCGTCACGTAGATAAGGGACGAAGGAAACAATGAGTGGAGTGTCTTTTGGTAAATCCGTCCACGTCTCCTTGTCATATCGTTCACAATATGATGTCACTGTTTTCCGAGTGCTGTGAAATCTGTAAACACGTCTCAGTAGCCGCACAATGCACATGCTTATGTGCGCCTCTAGATATAGTGAAATGTAAACGCCGTTTGATTTGTAATAGAAAACGAAAATAGCGGTGGCAATAAAAAGGCATCGACGTCCACTTAGAACAAGCATAACTCAACGGCGACAAGCTCTCAGCTATTTCAGAAAAACACCCGTACCATCCAATCCGCAATGCGTGCGTAACAGACAACAGATGTGTTTGTATGATGTTTGAACAGCGCTGTCCTGTCAACCAATTAAACGACTACGGTCCTGACACAGCTTACGGACTTCTGCAGCTGTCTATGTGAGTGAATGTTGAGCCACGACGTTTAATGAACAAAAAACTTTTTTTACGAAACGCGCTTTTCCTCCCTTTCTATAACCAGGTGCTGCAACCCAGCGCAGTCTGAGATGGTTAGCAATTCGGAACTCAAAACGGGGAAAAAGAGAATATTTCGTCGGTTTATTTCTGGAATAGTAAAGGACTGCCCACCGGTGCTTCACCTAATGAGCAGTCAGTTTCTGTCCCAGCAGCCGCTCGTCGAAGCCACATGCAAACAGTGTGCACGGTAATTCCAGGTCTCCGTACCCTAGAGGACGCACATCACGAAACGTGCACGTTCCGGTCCCTGCAACGTAACGATGCAACCTCTGATGATGAATTCTGTACCACAGCCACTGCGAAAACGGGCGCCAGCCTCCTTACACCCAATCATCAATTAATCTCAATCGCCAAGTCAACGGTCGCACCCACGTGTGCAGACCATGAGGCCCAACTCGGTGCTGCCCTCGACCCTCTTCGACGTCGGCACCAGGCGACGACGAACTTCTGCCCTCCCAGTGACGCCGCCGTGGGATGACGTCACTCGTCAGCGGTCTCGTCGCCCGCGGGCGGCGTCCGACGCTCTGCGGCTCTTTGTCGCGTCATCGCCCGGACGGGGCCACCAACAGCGGCGCGGGTCCGGCCAGCCGCCTCCGATGGCGCGCCGCGGGACCGAGAGCTGCCGCAGCCACACCGGCGCCTGGTTCTCCGGTTACTGACGCCACGGCGGCGCCTGGTTCTCCAGTTACCGACGTCACCTCAGTGTGGTTCTCCGGCTACCGACGTCACCCAAGCGTCTGGTTTTCCGATTACTGCCGCACCCACAGCAGCGCCTGGTTCTCCAGCTACTGCCGCAGCCACAGCGGTGCCTGGTTCTCCAGCTACTGACGTCACGGCGGCGCCTGGTTCTCCAGCTACTGACGTCACGGCGGCGCCTGGTTCTCCAGTTACTGACGACACGGCGGCGCCTGGTTCTCCGGTTACTGACGACACGGCGGCGCCTGGTTCTCCGGTTACTGACGACACGGCAGCGCCTGGTCCTCTAGCTGTAGACGTCACGGTGATGCTTGGCTCTCCGGTTGCTGAAGCCACAACAATGCACGGCTGCTGGACTGCGTCCAGCTAACGCTACAACACCTCGTCAACGCTGGTGGTTCTGCGTGTCCGAGGTCCGGTTGGACGTGACCGAGGCCTGCGTCATCAGTGCACGCCGCTGGCTGGATTTGCCGAACAGCTTCTCCTCACAAGCGCCATAACACTGGAAACAGCGCATACACCTCACATGTCGACGAAATGGGGCGGATTTCTGACACATGACGATATCTGCTTCATCGCCCACAATTCATATTCATGTTATAAGGCGTCCCTAACTCCCCAAAGATACTCAGCATTCAGCAAATATCATTAAGACTAGGACAACGCCACCACTTATGCTCCATTGGCATTCCATTAGCACTTAAACCAGGCATGAAAAAATATTCAAACGCATTTTTCATTTGAAAATACATTCCATTTCATAAACCTTTTAAACTCAAATGTCAGGAGTCAAGGCGTGCAATTTACCTACTTTCCGGAGGAGGCCAAGATGTTCAGCTTAATTGGGAGAAGTACATTATCTAGCTTACGAGGATGAGCATCATGCCCACTAAGAAACACGAGGTGTCCGGTCCGAATATCAGTGCCATGTATAGGAATCCACCCATATTTTTATGAGAACTTGCCCGAAAAAAGACATATGTGAACTGTTTCGCAGGCTGGCTCCTCCTCCAGCAATTTTTCTCCTCCAGTGGACCCCCAGGCCTGAGCTACTACATGCACCCTGAGCTATGTTCTGCCGCAACCGAGAGAGCCCGTCTGCCCGCATGCCCCTTCTGACGTGACCCGGCACTACAGGTGAGCCACACACCCGGAACAGACCCAGGGGACGGCCAGATGGCTTGAGCGGTCTTATTTTTTTCTGTCCTTTGACACAATTTTTCGATGTTCCACCCTGGGCTGGGCTTTTTTATAAAACAAGTTTTTGCTTTCGATGCGTATTTCGTTCCGCTGACTCCTCTGTCGCGAACACCGGCTGCAGTGTTGCCCAGCAGTGTGACGCCGGTCAGGGGCGTCACCAGCAGGGCGTCACCAGCGCTCTCACCAGCAGGAGGCCTGCCGCGACGCCGAGCGCCATGCCGGCCAGGACGTCGCCCAGGTGGTGTCGGTGATCCGTGACGCGACTGAAGCTGACCACGCAGGCGTACAGCGCGCAGAAAAACATCAGCCAGAGGCGAAGCACGGCCCGCCGCCGGCCGCGGGTCCGGCTGGCCAGGTACACCTGCAGCACAGGGTCATCGGGTCAGATGTACCTGGTGCAGAGGACAGACAGGGTCGCAGTGTTAGTGCAGAGGGCGCGCAGAATCACAGCGTCAGTGCGGCCGCCGGACTGGGTCACAGGGCCACTACACAGGACGGAAAGGGTCACAGGGTCCGTGCAGAGGGCGGACAGGGGGACGAGGTCGTAACGTCAGTGCAGAGGACGGACAGGGTCGCAGGGTGAGTACAGAGGACAGAAGAGATCACAGGGTCAGTGCAGAGGAGGGACAAGGTCATAAGGCCAGTGCAATACAGTCAGTAATATTGCCAGACATATGCGCGGAAAACACTTTCCCGTACGAAACCAAGAGGCGCTGGTGGTTTCAACGAGGCGGACGACTCCTCGTCCGCTCACCGCCAGGAACGTGGCCGTGCAGCTGGAGATGGCCGAATGGCCCGAGGGAAACGAGAGCATCGAGTCGACCACCAGCAACTGCCTGTAGTGGTCGGTCTCCGATGCCAGCGACGCGCACCGGAACTCGGAGATGAAGTAGCTGAAACGACCGGTAGATGTCAGTTAAGTCGCGTGCAGACGATCAAAACGTCGCGAAGCAACCGCATGGCATATGAGCGCATCAGGTTTAAGACAGCAGCCTTGGTGAGTGTCGTATGTTTTTCGGGTTTCCGGAGAGAAAAACTGCAGACGCTGTGTGCGATGCACGTGACGACTTCCTCGTAACGCTAACATATTCCCTTTCCAAAAAGCGGATGATCGGGCCAGCCCCGCCTGCACCGCGTGAGAACACACAAATTATTCGCATTCAGTCCGGTATCCGTATTCGTTTATTTAACTGGAATGGGGGGACTGAGTCCGCTTGTCTGTCACTGACCAGCCTGGCCAGACAGACTGAGCCTGACACCGCGGAACGGCGAGTCTGACAGTCCGAACCGGAACGGACTGCGTCTCGTCTACAGGCCTCTGCTGTAACTCGCAGGGAATTTCGGTCGTCATCCGACAACAGCAATCCACTGCTCTCCGCTTTAAAAGGACACATCAAAAAGACACCCAAAGTGGCCCGGTACAGCCAGCCCAGCCCAACATCCATGCAAGGTGTGACCAGTCCCACGTCACCGCAGCGTCCGTTCCAGATTACTGCACCATCCTCCGCAGCAGGCCACTGAAGTGGCGACCTCGGGTTACCCACGTTCACGGCCCTCTGCCGGACACCATCGCCACCGGAGACCGACGTCCGAGCAGACAGGCAGAGCCGTGCGAGCGACTGCCGATTCAGGGATTGGCTGGCGCCAGACTGTCGCCCCCCCCCCCGTCCCCTCCCGGACGAAGGCGGGCAGGTTGCGGGCGGCTACTGCCCAACGGTCCGAACAAGCGTGAGAAATGCAAACCTAGGATTTACCGTTTTGTCGCAGTGGCAAGCAGCGGCCGTAGGTGCCGCCTCAGGGTTGTTGTTTTGTGAGTAAGAGGGCACATACGTGCTCTGGGTTTCGGAGTGAGAGCCGCAGAATTCATTTCGATTTCTAGCATTCCTATTTGCTTTGTTCACTTGACATCCTGGTATTTAGCAATCTCCAAACTGGACTTCTAAAAAGACACAAACGTTGTACGTATTGCTCCAGACCATGGCCATATTACAATGGATGACAAGCATCAGTATCGCCAAATACAGAACACTCCTTCTACCACCGAAAATGGCCTTCAGATGCGGAAAGGGGCGACGAGGAAGGTGCATCCATTGCGACCAAATCAGGTCTACTGCCACCGACAAATAACTTGGCTGTTGCCAGCAACGGTGCCCTTGGCAACAGCGCGCCATGCGCCCACCGCTAATCAGGCTGCAAAATGCAGAGGACAACGCCCTCTCCTCCCTGAAACGCTGTCGGCCGCGGACTGCCAGTCACGCCACGACGCGACGAGGCTGCGTGCCACGGCGCTGCACGCTCGGTCCCGTGAGAAAGCACTTTCGAAGCCGAGGCCCTTCATTGTAGCGCGCTGGCGCAGGCGGACTCCGCTGTTGGCTCGGATTTTGACCGGCCAGGCGAGGACTTTCCACGGTGTTTGGGACGTTTTCAAAGTTGGTAGGGCCCAAGAGGCCACGGGGCCCATAGGCCCATAGGGCCAGAGTCAATTTGACAGTGCCATTCCAAGATTCCTTAATCCTCATGTCCAGATTTTCCACAGCTGGCAGAGTTACCATCCACCCTACCTGCGTTACCCGACAGCCCTATGGCCTCTAAGTGGCACGTCGCACCCAAAACATTCGTCCAGTCTACCTGCACCACAGCCGAAGTGGACCCGGAATCGGCAACCGGGAAAAAACTCCCGCGAGAAAGCAAAGCACTCGGCATCCACCCTTCCCCTTCCGGCGCAGTCGTCGATCTGCGCCACGGCTGCCGTCGCTGGGGCAGAGCGCTGCCGTCGCTGGGGCAGAGCGCTGCCGTCGCTGGGCAGAGCGCTGCCGTCGCTGGGGCAGAGCGCTGCCGTCGCTGGGGCAGAGCGCTGCCGTCGCTGGGCAGAGCGCTGCCGTCGCTGGGCAGAGCGCTGCCGTCGCTGGGCAGAGCGCTGCCGTCGCTGGGGCAGAGCGCTGCCGTCGCTGGGCAGAGCGCTGCCGTCGCTGGGCAGAGCGCTGCCGTCGCTGGGGCAGAGCGCTGCCGTCGCTGGGGCAGAGCGCTGCCGTCGCTGGGGCAGAGCGCTGCCGTCGCTGGGGCAGAGCGCTGCGCGGCACGGACGCCCCTCGCGATAAGGCCGGATGTTTTTCACCGAATCTCGACGGCGGGCGAGCAGGCCGGCAGCAGGCGTCACCTTACACCGTCTCGCGGGGCCGCCTGACGTCACGCCGGAACACGGCAGCAGTCCGGAGGTCAACGGTCCGGACGGAGGTTTTGGCGCATGGAAGGGAACGCGACTGGGGAGGAAGAATTCCGCCACGGAAGGACAAGAGTGCGTGTAACGTTGTAACGACTGAGTACACAAGGTTTCTTCAAACGCCTGAGAAAAGGGAGAATTTCCAGAGCAGAATGGAACTTTTGTTGCACCAGCTCGAAGTAATGAAATTACTTTGAGATATGTGTTTCCCCAATCCATACGTCACGGAGCATGGAAGCAACAAAATGGTAGCGCACTTCTTCAAGGCCACTACACCAAAGTAAGTTACTTCTCGACACTTTTCACACGGTTTGAAAAAGTTTAACCATTACAGATGCGTCTGCAAATCATCCCGCGAAAAGCTGTCTGATGTCGATCACTTATCACAAGAAGCGGTCCCACGAGCGCGATGTCGACGCTGTGATACATACAGACCGTCGTCACGGAAAACGAACAGTTAAATTTATATTCGTAGCGCTAAATACAACGCTACAACTACATCAGTATAAGTGATACGGTCACGGTGATATTTCCGAAGGTAAGCACATGAAAAACCCGAAGCATCTACTGGCTGGGTCATGAACAGACGCAGATAGGCGCCATGCATCCTTCCCTTTCGAACTTCAACGATCAAGTGTCGGATGTGAGACGATGGAGAGACTGGCTACGAAAATGCACCCGCCTTCTCCATAATCCTGGATCCCCCTTGACAACAGTAAGCAACGTTGTTCAAGACACATTTAAATAATGTTATGGCTGATGACAAGCAGTCATAGAAAATATTCGCGGTGCATCCACGCGTAACGTACAAATCATATCATATGCGTATGAAGCTCTACGTTTCCTAATGCCTCATCATTCTCAACTTTCTCTCCCCCCCCTCTCTCTCTCTCTCCATTCGTTTCACGTTCGAACTCCACTTTCTTCTCCACTCCATCCACACTTCCACCCCTTCCCTCTCACCCCGCCGCCATCCGCCTCTCACCCTGTCGCCCGTTCTCACTTGTGATCGCAGCGCGTCTGGTTGTAGCCGATCGGCTGGCACAGCTCGAGGAAGGAGGGCCGCGGCCGCGACACCAGGCACTTGACCACCTCGGTGGTGGCGACCAGGAACGCCTGGCAGCTGACGTGACGGCAGCTCAGCACAGCGGCCGTCCAGACGGGCCGCGCGCAGCCCCAGCCCCAGCCGCGCCGCTGCTGCAGCAGCTCCACCACCAGGATCTGGCGGCAGGCCCGGCCACGGTCAGCTGTACCGGGGGTCGGACTGCGGCAGGCCCATCACCAGGATCTGGCGGCAGACTGGCTGCGGTCAGCTGTACCGAGGTCCGACTACAGAAGGTGGTGGGCTGCACCCGTGCTGTGATGGCTGCGGACTTAACAATGACGGGGATTTTAATGCCTCACGCGGCCGGCGAGGTTAGTTCGGACTCTGAGTCCGCTTTAGATGTTCTATCCGAACTGCAACACGCAGACAGCTCAGGACATCGATGTTTTCGGCTTGTAATTTAATACGACATAGAAAGATTATAATGTTCTGACGACACACAACTGCGGTGGACTGCCAAACTGGCATTCGCAGACAATGTGGAGTCGCCATGATCCGACAAATGAAGGAACGCCACCATGACCTTCACACCAGACATAACTCTAGCCATGACGTCGGCCCTGGTCTCCGGCTAGACTCAAGACGTGGCCTTGACAATGACCTTGACCTCGTCAGTGTGAGCCTAGCCTTCATCTAAATCCTGGCCTCAAGGCACGAAATCTTCCAGTCACCATTCACGACCTCGGCTTCGGCGCTGACCTCATTCACCATCTCGACCTCATCCCCGTCTTCCGTCTCGGTTCCATTCTCCGCAACTCCCCTGCCTGACCCTGACCTCAGCCTGCCCGGCGGGCCGCGCACTCACCACCGCCGCCGGCAGCAGCAGCGTCATCAGCGTGAGCGCCATCACCGAGACCGAGTCGCCCAGGAAGCGGTAGGTGATGCTGTCGTCGCGGCAGAAGAAGCCCGGTGAGGCCGGGCCGTGGCGCCGGATGACGATCACCACCAGCACGGCTGCCGGGGAGCGGGGACGTCAGCGCCGATGACGCACGGCCGCCGAGGGGGCCGAAAGTTGCGGCCCGGGCGACGGGACGGTCGGGCTTCCGTCGTTTTGTTTGGTACCAGGGGCGTCACGCATAGAAACATTAAGACATGAAACGTAAGTGCAGCAATGAGACACAGAGGCTGTTGTTTGGCTGTTTCATTGTTCACCTCTAAAATCGCAACACCAATGAACAGATGCATATCTTAATTCCGCGGCTATCTAGAGACAGGAATGATACCCAGTGTACAGCGTCAATCGACCGTGACTGTGGCTGTGCGACTGCCACCGCTCTAGTCGCATGTCGGCAAGAAAACAGCAATCGTGTCTGAAGCTAGGGTGTATCCACTGTATCATGATACAGCGCACACTGCGCGTTATATCCACAGCGCGCAGTGAGCGCGCATGTCTGCCCGATCGTCGGAGATGAACAGTCAGTCACCGTCCGTTAGACATACCCACCAGCCCTGTGGCTGAGTGGGGCTACTCTGAGAGTTCGCGGCCGTGCGCGAGCACGCGGTGACCTTCAGGGACCTTCAGATGGGCGCTCAGGATGCCGGTAGGCAACGGCCTGGAATGGCAGAGGACAGTAGGATCTGGGGGCGCGGCCGGATGGGATGGGGGAGAGGGAGACACAGCAGGAGACGCTCTTTAGTGGGGTTGATTGAGTCCAGAACAGCGGTCAAACGATGAATGTGTGATTCTTCAAGTAGTTCGGTCTCGCGCTTTCGTTACTCCCAAATCGTTTTGCCACCGACACCTTCTCTTCAGTACCATTAAAGCACCAATGAAAGCCACCAGCCTCTCTCCCTCGTCCCATACCTATGCAATGATCAGGCCTGGTCGAAAAACATCATGGCGCTAACACCAACCAAAACAGCATCAGGGAAGTGTAATCCGATGCGGAGAGGGGTTCATTATAAAGACAAGACAAACATTCGTCTGGCAGACGAGTAGGAGTCCTTGAAATTGGCCAGCTTGGGTGAAGGCGGGTGGGAACCGGGAGAGGAGCCCAAACCCTGGGGAAGATTTCTGTCGGACGGCAGAAAGCTGGGAGGACGCTGGAAAAATCCGGGCAGGAGGAGCAGGACGCCATTCGCGTGAAAGCAGCAGCGGAGATGCCCGCACACTAACCGCAGGCCAAGTGCAAGGCCACTCAGGTGAGGGCGGAAGGACTACGGGGGAGACTGGAGCAGTGTGCCCTTGGTGAGGCACGATATCTCTTACGTCAAGCAAACTAGGATCAAGCTTGGGAAGGCGCACCCAGGAGCAGAAGGCCCACAGGACGCGGGGAGCCATACCATCTCAAGCGGTGCAGCAGGGCGCAGAACGGTGGTGGCTTACCGCAGAGGACCAGCAACAGGTCGCGGATGTACGGCAGGCTGCCCCTGAGGAAGCGCGAACACCAGGTCCTCATGCCGGCGGGCTTGGGCACCTCGTCCGAGGAGGCCATGCTGAAACGAGAACTTGTCGTCACGCTGTGGGCTGCACTGTTTCGAAGTGCACGTAGAAGATTTTCGTAGTCCGGTGAGTGTCCAAGCACGAACGTGACGATGTTGGCGACTGCGTTGAATACCGAGGAAGGAACGAGTTGCGGCACAGACTTGGCTCGTTGGTTTCACATCAACAGGCAGGTGAACTGTGTCTGCGGTCATGACAGGACCTCAGGCAACGAGCGATAAATCCAACAGACCGCAAATGTCCGAAAAACATGCGCAATCGACTCAATCAATCAATCAATCAACTCAATCAATCGGAGTTCAAGAAGGGAGGAATCTCGTGACCGACCAAGACAAAAGGTCTTACGTTGCTGGTTCCACTGGAGTCATTTGAAGCTGATGTACACAGCCGCAACTGGGTGGCCGCACGCAGTTTTCCACACGCCCCGCAGGTGGCTTCGAAGGCCGTGCACGCACTTCTACACGAACACCACCAGCGACCCTCCGCCGCAACCCACCGTCGCGCCTAATAATCGCGACATCGAACCCAACTCACGGCCAGGCGTCCGCAAAGGGGAGGGGCGGGGGTTCAAGGTCGCTGAGACTCCGGGCGGCCGCGTCAGGTTCGTCTCCGCCGCGGCTCCACTGTCGCCCCCGGCCCGTCGCGCGCTCACCTCCCTCGTCGCTGCGTGGATGGTCAGGCGGCCGACATCGCAGTCACGCCGGCGTCACGCTCCGCAGGGACCGTCCGTGCGCCACCGCGCCCGGTATGTGGGTCGCCGAGCGTGCGAGCGGTCGAGTTCCGGCCGCCGCCGCCGCCGCCGCCGGTCAGCACTGATACGCTGAGCCAGTATCAGCTACCACTGAGCCGAGCCCGAGCCGGTGTCAGCTATCAGCCGGCGGCGACAGACATGGGTGTCGGTCCGCTGTGTCGGCCGCCGCTCGCGGATCTGCCCGCCGCCCGGCTGCCATCCGCTCTTCATGTGACAAAAGGTGCCCCGGGCCGCGCCGGCAGGGGCGGCGCCTTCCACGCCCGACGGGGTGACGCACATGTTCCCAGGCGACAGGTCTGCCATCTGACCGCCTGTCTCTGACGATCTGTGTATCACGTGCCGCCGGTTTACACCTGGATTTCGGCAACCCTGAACCCCCGCAGCTTGCTGATCGGCAGGCAGTGAGCCTGCTCCGCCCGCCGTCTGAGACCGTCTATGATCGGGCAGTGAAGCGTGTTGGGCGGCGGTGGAGGCCGGCCGCCAGTAGCACACATCCGGCGAGCGAGGCCGCCACCGCAGCCCAGACCGATGGGACGGCAACGTCGCCCAGCCGAGCAGAACGGCTTCGACCCACCCGGCCGATTCAAGATCGGCGCCGACGTCGCCTGCGACGTCGACAGACTCCGTCACGGACAGGAAGCAGCTCCGGAGAAATGCTCGCACCGCTTCCGGAGACTAGGAACGCTCGGTAAAAACATGGGAAAGCCATGCGGAACTGCGTTGTCCACGGCTGTCACTTTTCAGGGAACAACACGAGAGGATGATGAAATCTAGAAGCTTCAGAGCAACGCCTAGCCAGAACATCTAGAAGATGGACGGTAAACCACCCATAGGGTGAAATCAGGTAAATAAAGAATTTCTTAATGCATTTCGATGCGCAGTCACCGATTTCCGACACCGTCAAATCAAAATCGGACTAATTCAGATCGCCAACTTTTAACAGAGTGACGAGACCTTTTCTAAGCAGCCAATGTGTTAGACGAGACAAGCTGTACGAACTGGTCCGTCAACTGGTTTAACTGACGACGTTTAGAGAGATGACTGAAGAAACGAATTTTAATTTTATATTTGATGGCATGAAGCCTCCACATTCAGCACGCTAAATTTCCATCAATTTTCCTACTGGGTGCTCCTTTAACCCTATTCCCAGCAGGGGGGGGGACTGAATCCGCCCCCCTCGGATTTTTTGCTTGCCAATTCCAGGCTTTTTAACGCAGCTTCACAAAACTTGGTCACTTTTCCTAGCTATTCTTTCTACGTGTCGTGACAAAATTTCAAAATTCTATATTGCTCAGGGGTGGAGCCAGGCAACGTTTTTGGGAGGCACCTCAGGCCATTTTTGGCCATGTTGTGGGTAAAAGGAAAATGTCTGCCAAAGAACATTGTTTTTAAGATACAACTTAAAACTTCATATGGATGTATAGCTTAATAGTTGGGCAATGCGCATATATAATTTTGCTCACCTAAGGTCACTTTACAAAGTCAGGGCAAGGCCAAAAGTCAAAATTTGGTTTTATTGCAATAATTTCGGCGCTATTTTTTTAAATTCCAAACCCGGAACACATGTGACGTATAAAGGTTTCCTCTACTTGTGTATCAAGTTTCAGCTTGATAACAGGTTGATATCAGGGTCAAGGAGCTATGACCTAAAATGTCAGTGCGCGTACCCTATATGTATCGCAATAGCCATAAAATGGAATTTTTGAAAGAGAGTAAAATCAAATGATTGAAAACGTTTACAGATAATATTAAATGCACACGTTCCAAGTGACTCCAAGGTCACTGGAGGTCATTTAAGGTCAAAGGTCACAAGTTGATCTAAAGAACGTGTGGCCATGACAGTTCCCCCTTTCTCATGTCCCTGGCACCGCCTATGCTAACATTATACAAACACTGTAATGCTCTTTGTGCTTCTTTAGCATAACATGACTAGCAGAATCCAAAAAAAGTTTTTTGCCTTTCTTGTTCATTCAGTTGTTGGAAAACTAATCCTCCTGTTTTTGAAACGCTGTGAACGCCCATCAATTTTCTCAAGATTTCAGATGTGTATACCAATGGTACAAGCCCTATCCATTAATCTCTCGATTCATGCCAGTGTCATCGAAACCGGTCCATAAACAACGGAGTTATAAGAAGTCCAAAAATACCCCTGATTTTGACATTTTCCCCCCTGTATCCACACTTTTCGAAATTTTGAAAATTTCTTTTTTAAAAAACAAATGTAGTTCACGTCATGACAAATCGATTGCCGTTTGTTGCGATGGAATCATATGTGTAGTTCTCGAGATCTCGGGGGGGGGTGAATCCGCCCCCCCTGCCGGGAATCGACCATACCGTCTAGTCATCCGGGAATAGGGTTAAGTACTTCGTGAAATCGACAAGCTGCCCAAAACACTTATCAAGGCTCATCTTTGTCCCATTTCGCGGGTGAGCAAATGGCCTTTTGCAATGCTTTCCCACTGATGACTATACTCTTCTTCGAATATGATTTGATACCATCAAGCTGCAGAGAGTATCCTCGCAGTTTTGCATTCTGTTCATGGGACTGCAAAAAGACATCGTTTTCGCTTTATAGCCAGGAAAGATGGCGGAAATAATCTTATCTGATTCCGATAAACACGTGTCCTGAAAGATACGATCTCAGCCAAGCCCACACCGCAGTCAGCCGCCAAGTCCTTTGTTTCATTTCAACTAGCTTCACCGGTTTGCTGGATTTTTGAGTCACATTTACCTTACAGTGCTCGGAATGGTCGTTGTCATGGGACTTGGTGGAACAACTTGCAGGTTACTAGACTACGTAATCCAAAAGGCATATTCAACTTTTTGTGCTGTTGTTAACAAATTCTAACTCAAAACAAGAACAATGCCAGCGAGATCTCTTAAACAACTATGAGGGCGGGCTACACTTATTCGTCTTCAGCAAGTCATACACTTGGATTTTCTGCGAAAAGGGTGAGTTCAGTTGGCGCTTGGGTTGCACATGAGTTTTCTCCCTGTATGGGAGCGGAGCATGGAGAAGGGCATTCAGGCGAAAAAATGAGTGATTCTTAGACCCCAGATTCATATCATGAGTTGTTATCATGCATATCTTCAATGATCTCAAGAGCTATTTCCTGATATGGGGCGTATGTGACCATATCGCCGACAGGGCTACAGGTCTTTGTGACCTCACTTCACTAACCCGGTCTCCGGTATCACTGCGACCTCACATCACTGGCCTGGTATCCGCCATCATTGTGGCTTCACGTCAATGCCCCGTATCCCGGGTCACTATTACCTCATATCCCTGAAATGGTAGACGGTGTCACTGTGACCTGGCATTACCGACCTGATACACTGTTTTGCTATGACCTAACATTACTGACCTGGTGACCTGACACCAGTGAAATGGTATCCGGGTCACTGTGACTTGACATCACTGACCTGATCTTCGAGGCACCGCAACACGATGTCACTGACCTAATATCGGATCATCGTGACCTCACATGACTGACTTGGTGTCCGGGATCACTGTGACCTGACAGCACTGACCTGGTACGCAGCGTCACAGTGACCAAACGCCATCGATATTGTATCCAACGTCACCGTGGCATAATACCACTGACCTGGCATCTTAAGGGGGGGGAGGGGGGATGAACTGAAATCATACGAAAACCGCCTGCCGGGAAGACGAGGTGCAATGGTTTTCACAAAAAATGCAGGCCTAAGGGGGCAGGGCCCCCGACCCCCTTGTCTGCGCCTCTGCTGAGACTTACATCACGGACCTGGTGTCCCGCGCCAGTGACCCGACATCAGCAGCCAGCTATTCTGTACCACCATGACCTGGCAGCACTGACCTGGTATCCGGAGTCGCCGTGACAGTGCCGGTCAGCGGGGTCCTCGCGCGCTCCATGTCGGCCGGTTCGCGCGCTACCTGTGGCGGCCTCCGACGCGGCCCGGCGTCGGCCGCCAGCTTGCCGTTATCGTACGCGTCACGTCCGCGCAGCGCGCCCGCTGCGGTTCACGGAGACTCCACGGCGTCCGGTCCGCTCCAGCGCCGTGCCGCTGCGGGCGGCGCCGACCCGGCCGGGCGCCAGACTGCGTCGGCCGCCGGCCCCTGTCCCTCTCCGTCCTCCGCGGCGGGGGGGGGGGTAATTTACGGTCAAGGGCACGAGAGCCCGCAGCGGGCTCGTAGTGACAAGTGGAAGTGCTGACTGATCGCACTGCGCTCGGAGAGATGGTGGCGGAGGAAAAGAATGGAGATGTTTTAGGGCGACGAACGGCTGTGAGATTGGACATGGCCAGCTGGATATCGTTTCAAACGACCAAAAGGTGTTCTGAACCAGGCTTTTTAAACTAGCTCTCTCCACGTAAGGATAATTTTTGTTTTCCTAATCAGGTCTCTGCGCGTGCGCGCACACACACACATGGCTTAAGACTTGTGCATTATTTAAGTTAGCCTTGAAAATGGTTGTATTTTTGCGCGCCCTTGGAGTTGTACGATGCTGAACTAGTTTTTGTTTCTAGACTTGCTTCAACAAATTTTGCCGGCCGAGGCATTTTCAGAAAACGACGAAAGTTACATCTTTATCTGCATATTTACTTTACGTCAAAGTCGCGCACATATTTAAAAATACTGACTTTGCGTCATCTCGAATCACCATTGCAAATATTTGGTCAGACATGGCAACTTTGGTCAGAAAAATATTCACATGGGCCACCTAAGTCCATATCAGATCAACTTAGGTCAGATATTTTCAACATTCACATATCGTGATTGGTTAAAGGTGCGAATGTCAAACAAAAGCCATTTGATCGCCATAATTATGCTGATGTGTTCTTAAATGACATGAAAGACAAGGATATCTTAGGCCAGGCCAGGTCATCTCAAGGACAATAGCAGATAAAATGTGTTTGTCTCGTTCGAAAAATCACGGTGCCGCAGAATGAGTATGAAATGAATTTGCGATTCACTTCTGGTGATGCATGATAGGTGCACATTTCAGTTTATGCTCGTGAGGTCTTTGAAATGCCGTAACTCTGTGCGACCTGACATGGCTCGATGTCATTTCAACAGCACCTGTCACTTGGGACCCTGTAGAATTTCATGAAATGTTTTAATACCAGGCAGAGAGCTGTTTTTACATGTTTACTTTTATCTGTTTCTGAGAAACAAACGATTGTACATTTGACCTAGGTTGACCTTGCCTGACTGTATTCACCGTATGAACTCTTGTTTCAGCAGCTTTAGGCTGTTTTTATGCCCTCAGACGTGTTCAGACGTGTTTCAATACTTCGTTTTGTTCTGTGGCACCGTGATCTTTCGAAAGAGCCGGACACATTTTGCCTGCTTGTTGTCCTTGGCCTGACCTGAACTGTCCTTGACTTCCATATCATTCAAGAACGCCATGACTACAACGATCAAATGGCGTTTGTTTGACATTCGCATCTTTACCCATTCACGAAACACGAATGTTAACATGATGTTAAAGCATAACTATGTGTTTTCGGGAAATGATATAATGTAACAAGACATCTATTCATGGTGAGACAGTTGCAAAAGAATAACATTCTTAAATTAAAGCGCCTCTCTTAATTCAGAGAGTTTTTTTGCCAAATCTTGAATGTTGTAGCATCTGGCCTTAGTTGAACTGAGATGACTTTAGATGACCTACATTAATCTTTTACTGACAAAAGTTGCCGTATTTGACCATCGTGACCAAACGTCGCAGAGGTGATTCCAAAACGTAAGCATGAAGCAACTTTACTTCAGTGCCAATCTCGATATAAATCAAGTGTTGTATTGCAATGGATGTTGACCTGACTTGACATACCCTGGGTAGTACATCAGTACTTTTTGACAATGGAAAAACGTTTCTGGCCCTTTTTAGGCTGTTCAGTATGAAGGCGAATTGTAGTACCGTCATATTTGCTTTTATTGCATACAAATTTTGGATGTCATGGCATGACATCCAACCTTGTTTAACTTCTTGGCCCTAAAACAATACATCAGAGTCAATTATTACTTGCTCATTCTTCATGCAATTGGACGAGCTTTCCATTTGTGTCATTTTCACCTTCGTAGCTCTCTTAGTTGTCGAAATCATGGTCGTGATATAGAAAACCTCCAAATAGGATAATTTTAACGCTCTCAAAACGAGCACTTACAACAGAAAAACGTTTTTTTTATTTGCTATATGTGAGGCCGAAATATGGTCCCCCATTCCAGCTAAAAATTAACATTTTTATGGGGATCGAGATCATCGGAGTTCACGTGAACTCAGGCCATGCCGTAATTTCTTTTTATAGTTTATCATATATAGAAATTCTGATTAAGAACCGTTTCCTTGAACTTTTTTGAGTTTAAAAATGTCCAGATATTTGTATTTCGAATAATATTTCACATAGGTATGGGCCATCGAACAAACCCTTGCAGCGTGACTTCGCAAAAATGCCAGAAGCTCTAACACCTGAACCGTTGACCTGATCCAGCTGAAATCTGCGCAGGTAAATTCAGGCCATAAGGCAACCCTCTTTATACCAATTTTTGTTCAGATCTGAGATATGAGATTGCCACTCCCTTGTCGTTTTGCTGTGGTTGCTTGTCATTGTTGGTAAGACCAGAGTTTTTTTTGGAGGCAAGTTCTTTCCATGCAGCACAATAATGCCCAATATGACGACTAATTATCACAGTCTACTACACCCATGATAGGCACAATTACCGGGTGACATCCAACGTTGACGTGGAATTTTCTCACATTTAGTGGAAGCGTGGGATGCTGATTAGGCAAAAGTCTTTTCACCTAAAGCATCAGCGACTGTCATACTTTTGTTTCGCGAACAACGAATATTACCAAAACATTGCCGACCTCTGTCAAAACTAACCCGACTACCATGAAGACGGTACAACTGGTTCAAGCAGTGCATATGTCAACGCAAGCCAACGTTCCTAAAAACTCAGCAATAGCCCCAAACGACGTACAGCAGGACATCGTTTTGTCCCCCGCGACAAACGGCGTGAGAGGTTGCGACGCGGAACTACCCAGACAGTTGAGAGCGTCGTTCACGGCCTAATCAACGAAGCAGAACACCGCTTACCCGGGCTGGCGTCGGCGTGCGACCCCTCCCCTCCCCCAGACCACGTGCCGCTGGAAACAGAGCACAGCCGAGCCGAACTCTCGTCTGGCTCGCCGGGTCGCCGCCCCGGGCCACCGAACGAGCCACTTCCGCCGATCAGGGCCCTGCTCGGCCCGGTCACGTGACGTGCACTTGCGATTCCGGCGCGAGCCGGAGGCATTGGTGACGTCACGTGATGCGCAGGAGCGGGACCAGTGAGATCTTTTACAGCAGTGACGGGCCCACGGGCTCAGCGGGCCCAGTGACGCCTCGGCAAACGCGGTGACAGGCCGAGGGTTCGGCAACGTCAGGCAGCACCCAATCACGGCCGGCGGTCCCGGGCGAATCAAGTGACTCCATGTGACGTTCAGTGAAGGGTGGACTCACCGGAGTGGCGTGACGGGCAGTGACGGGTACGAGGGGTCAGGTACTGATCGGCGATGTCATGTGGCACGCAATGATGGGGACTCCATAACAACACTAACTGGCATTGACGGGCCGCGTCTCGGCAGTTTGACACCGTTTAGGTTGAAGCACGACGGGCGAAATTTACCCTTCACGGCCGCAAGGTCGTCGGAGCAGATCAGCGATTCTGCACCGTCGCCCAGCCTCCGCACGCACACCCTTACTCACTGGAGCGCCACGCACCTCACGGACATCTCACACAGACATCTTGCTGGTGCCGACGGCACCGCTGACTAAGGCAGTACTGAGACTTTGCCTCCAGCTGGCCGACTATTCGGCGCCTCTCTGTTTACTTTCGGACGTCCGTCGGCGGCCCGGCCCGGCTTGTCTGAGCGCGGCACGTGCCCAAGAAGCCCCGGGAAAGTGGGGGAAGGGGGGGGGGCAGCGGCGCGGGAGCTGCGGAACGACATACAAAGCCCCTGGACGCGTGTGAACTTGCGACCGGCAGCCGGGACGGCGCCTCGCGCCACTTCGCCGCTGCGTCGATGCCTGAGTGGATCGAGACAGCTCGCTGATGTGCGGCTTTTTTGTTTTTTTTCAGAGGCCGTGTAGTGGTCGCAATGTTATTACGGATCGAGTATGTCAGTCACTCAGTGACTTATGGGCTCCTATGGAATGTCCCTCTAGAGTTAGTGCCTTATTTGTAATAGCTTGATCCGTCATATCTTCGATAGGGTAACTCGGGAGAAAGTAATACATATATCTACATGCAAACAATGCCGGCGATGAGTACAAATAAAACACCACAAAGGCAATTACATGGAATATGGCAAAACATTTAGTACGGCTTTTCCAAACACCACGCATGTTAAATAAAGCAGGACGTTAATAAGCCCCTCTAGCATTTTAAGTGGTTGAAGCTCAAGTTAAACCTGTATGAGCAGAATCTATGTTTTTTTACTGGACTGTTGCGGTCGGCGGATGGAGGTTCAAAGCAACTTTCTTTGTCACTCTTTTGAACGCTCTAGAAGAGGAAACCGAAAGCTTGGAATGCAAAGATTAAGAATGGTACAGCTTTTCAGAAAAGTTCAAACTTGGCAACATAAAAGAACGTTCGATCTCGTGATGGCGTGATATTTATTCAGCTCTGTATTGTTGGATTTTTAGAGAATACGTGAGTAAAGATTTTACAGGCTTCTTTACAAAATAATAACCTTTACTCGAAAGTACTCAACCACTTAGTAATCCACGAGGAGCCCTCTCAGAGAATGAGCTTCCCTAGCGATTGTTTGTATTTCTGCTTTGTTGGCGAAATCCCGGTTATGTCCCTGTTCTGGCCGAAACAATGTCGCGCTTCCGTTTTTTTCACTCTGTAGGAAGTAAGAGTTAAACAACTGGTGCATGTTTCACAAGCATGCAGTTTACACCGAAGTACATTAAAAAAGTAAGATGCATTGTGGGCGAATGGCGAGCGAGGCGTACTTCGCTGCCACTTGCATCAATGTTTTCCCTTCACGCATTTCACAGTACAGATCCCCTGAACGTGGTACGTGCTGTTTCCTGTTGCACTTGCATGATGCTGTGCGATTGGGCGTCCAATTTCCTTCCAGACGATATCTTTTTAGAGTCTTCCTGGCTTTGGGTTGCCGATACAGCTTGCTGGAACCGGAACTGCTTTGAGAACAAAAAAGTGTGGAATGTTATTACGCAGCGGATCTCAAATATCGGGCCGTGCGGTCGTCATTTTACTCATTTGATTGTGAATTTAACCGGCGACTGCAGCCGGAAAGTAGTTCTTTTTCGTAAACATCTGCGTTATTTTTTACTTCACGACAGATGGATAGTAACCAAACGACAATAAAATGCGATCATGTTTTGAGTTGAGCTGGGCCGCAAAAAAATCTCACTGCTGCACTTCAGTGAGATTTTTACGCTAGCTTCTGTGTGGCACTGAAGTGGAATCGATAAGATCGAGTAAAAGAAAAATCGAGATCGAGTGCATGATCCCCTTCTACGTGGTGTGGCGCCCAACCTCTGGACCAGAGACGTTTGGCCGTCAGTGCCAGCGAAAGACGGCACATCGATTCGGCTACACTGTGGTGCTTTTTTCAAGTCACTGCGATCTCTGGATCGCCAGCACCACATCCAATCCTTGGAAACGTTCAGAAACGACGTTTTAGCATTGTCATCGCTTACGGGCCCGAACCGAGCCCGTTAAAACGTGCTGTACATTGCACGATCTCTCGTTCAATGGTCTTTCCAAGTTGAAGCCTTTCGAGCCGATCTGACCCGTGATTGCCGAGAAAACTCTTCAGAACAGTGACGATGTTTTACTCTGTTGACAAGTCTCATTATGCATGTTGTCCTTTCGGGCGAAAATCTCCTTTCAACCCGGCACCGCCTGGGAGACTTCAAATAGGGCACCCTCTCGGTTTTTCGTAAATAACATATGAACCGTTTGAGCCAGTCCAACCAAACTTCTAATACCTGACAATCAATCAGTTTTACATATCTCGACATCGAAAACATTCCCCTGCTGGATCAGGTCATGGAGGCATGTTATAAGTGAACCCTTGCATGCATGTTTTCGCCTGTTGGGGCGACGGCGCAAACAAGTTTCGTTCTTTTATAATATTCGCGGACATTATGCATAGATTATTTGGATGTGCATGAGACACGGTCCCCAATAGGACATACAACCGTGGCACATCAACACAGAGGTCATGCTAGGTCACATGCACGATGACCATTGGACTGATTCGCGTTGTGAGTGATAGGAGTGATTGCGGCTGTCCTTCCCCATCGTTCAAGCCAGACAAGCAAATCTATATGCGCCTCTCAGCAAGGTTCATCAAATGCAGCGTGAGGTCATGTCAGGTCAGGTCACGTTATAGGTAGATGTAAAAACGAAATGAAATACGACATTATCTTTGGAAGATCGTTCAGTAGCAGCGGAGAGCAATTATTATTCCTCATCAGAAATAAAAAATGATTATCTGTTCTGACTCGGCCTGACCTTGACCCGATAAACAAGAGACAGAGCACATATAATCGTCATCAGATGTCATTTCAGCTCTGTACTTGACGGAGTTAATCACAACGAACAATTTTTGCTCTTTGTCAGAAGAGTGATGCAACCTTATCTAACGTGACCTAGACTGACCTTGACTGGATGAAAGCAGGTAATGCAGTAATGATCATCAGAAGGTTTCACTGCCGCCCTTTTCGTCTCGAGGATCAAAACGGCTGCGAGTAAGTATCGAGTTCTGGCATGTAAAGTAAGACCAATTATTTACCCAACCCAGGTTGACTTTGATCCAACATTTTAAACATTCTGACATGCTTGTAATGCAGAAGATCGTGACCTTTCGATTGATACCCAGCTGAATATTCTAAGGCCAATATTGCCGATGATGTGAATTACGAACCGGTGTCAGTTCTTCCGACGTCATGTTTTACGTTTTACGTGATCTGTGACGCCAGTCACGTGACTAGGGCTAGCATAATATTTTCTGACTCGCAAAACTCAGGGCTATCGATCGGTGGCAAACCCGTTCAGATCCGACGGTTAGATGCAGAGATAACAGAGGTACCCTTTTTGGCACCCTCATGCGGTTGTAGCTACAAAAAGACGGCAGGCAGAGCCGGGTTAAGAGCGCATCACAAGCCAACGACGGGCCGCAGTGCGACGAAAATTAACCAATATACTGATTAACTGATTGCCTTGAATACCGGCGAAACGACCTTCCGCGCCGGGCGCTGCGCACTGTCGTCCCAGCCCTGATGCTGCCCCTCATTCGTTATTGCCTTGGCGTCTATGGCAGTGGCTCAAAAAAAGAGCCTGTTCCTGCTACAAAAAAGTAATGATAATAATAAGTTTTACTATAAAATTTATTATTACCATTACTTATCAAGGCATTTTTTGGGAGCAAAAAACTAACCACTAATCCGACCTGCTGCAGCGCTTTAGTTGGTTCTCCGCGGACGATATGGTGACGCTCAGAGCTCTGACACTAGCCCGTCAGGTTTGCTCTCCGGGGCAAGCCCGCAGCTTTGGCGTCACTTTTCGTCAGAAATAGCGAAGTATGTGATCGCCATACCCGACGAGACGACTAAATCCGCCTCCCTCGCCCACGAACAGAGGCAGGCAAGCGGACGTTTTCTCTGCGTCTGCGATGGTCTCAACTTGCTTCATCCAGCTCGCTTTCTCTTCCTGCTCCTCAGTTCAAAGCCACTGTCCTTTCCCATCTCAGGTCCACTGTCACATAGCCAACGTTCGCTTTGGTCTCTCCGCCGGCAATGTCGTGACGAACGACTGAGCACGTGCTTTAACTGTATAAATCTCCCAGTTCTTAATTTGGGGTCTTAATAGCCACGACATGTTTTGTCACTGTGGACGTAACCACGATGTATAATGCAATACAACTGAGCGTGAGATCTTTCAAACGGTGCGTGGAACGTGCCGACACTTCGACGCGTTGGCTTGGTGGACCTGAACAGAGATTTGACGATTGGTAGGTATGCAGAACTAAAAACATTACTCCCGCAGTCGTTATGTGGTTGTGGAAGGAACAACTTGCGAGCTGACGCATCGCAAGTGCTTTTACATAAAACCCAAAGAACTGAGCTATGTTCTGGCGATGATTCATCATTCTGTGCCGTAATCGCGAAGCTATTGGCCCCGAGAAAACGTCACGGCTGGGCCGGGTCGGGCTGCCCAATTTGCTTTTTTCTGTTACTTGAAGTGAGACTCACTTGGCTTTCGGCTTCGCTTGTAAATACGAGCTGCACTACATTCTCCTTGCGTAAATTATTCTTCCACGAAAAAAATATATTTTCCAAAAATGCCTGCAAACTAAACGCAGCTCACAAGCATGAATAAGTCAGAACCGTCGCTGCATTCAGTAATTCACTAGACGTCTTCGGCGAAGGCCAGCCTTTTGCCGAGGACTCTGACCACAAAGCACCGTTATGAATCACCACTATCGCGGTGTCCTCAGAACTGTCTCGTGCAGCCTTGCCAGCTTCCAGAACATGCTTTGTGACGTCGATGTCTATGAACATTTGCACAGTCGTCAGCTGGCCAAGGCAAGTGATTTTACACCTTTGAACGCAGACCTGCGCGTGATTTATTACCTACCCTATTCCGTTGACCGGGTTTGACATTAGCGAAGACGTCAGAAAAGTCGTCCTGATGTGACTGAAGTCCCGCGCCACCTTGCGAACCATCACTGACAAAATAATGCGAGGTACGCGACAGGACCTGATTGGCATTGGGGCGGCTTGGGACTTCTTCGAGACACGGCCAGATTTGCGCTTAGGACATGAACCATGGCGTATGTCGCAGCAACTGTACGCTACGTATGTTCCTCCGTGTAACTAGTATCAGTTACGCTGCGATTGTTACTGGAAATAGTTTTCTTTCTTGGATTTAAACTTTTCAACAGTTTAACTCGACGATAGTTACGACGAGTGCTACATATCGCATTTGTTTTCGCAGCCGTTTTTGCCTCCCTTTTAATGTCAACTTATGTGACAAGCTCCTCAACCGTCCCGCACAAAACAAAACGGATCTACGTATGGGAACATATCTATTTATGCACCTAATTTTAGGTGTATCTTCAGGACACCGAGGATTTGCATGTAACGGTTACAATGGGTATGAAAAGCAAAAGAGACAGCAGATGATAAGAAGCGGACAACGTAATGTACAGCGCTCGTCTACCACGAGTCCATTGGTGGCACTGCAGGAACCCATGAAGTATTGAATTAGTTAAATCAGTTAAGTTGTCGTCTTGGAGCGAGGACCGCCGCTGGGCTGGACTTTTTAACGCGGCTGTCGTTTCGAAACACGGTCAGCTTACTGCGTAATCTGAGTGGCGTTTGATTTCCAGAACGGTGACATGCCACGGGAGTACCCAGGATTTTTAGGAGAAGTGCCGTTAACCTTGCTAATTCACCAGCCACAATCTGAAGACGTTCAAATGTGTGTATGCTCTGCCACTGTCATGGATGTCTGAAGTATCTGATCTCCAATCTGAGATCTTCAAATTAAGACATCTTCCCCCCCTCTCCCTCTCTCTCTCTCTCTCTCCCCTCGTGCCCCGACAGCTGTCAGGCTGTCAGATGTGGGCTTGGCGTGGCTCCCGGTCCATCTGCCACTGGCCAGCCGGACTCAGCCGCCGTCCTCGACTCACCGCCCACTCGCGGCCCTGAGTCACGACTCTCCGCCCACACGCGGCCCTGAGTCACGACTCGACCGTCCACTCATGACATCACGGCCGGACTCGCGGCCGCCGGGTGGCCTTGGCTGCCCTCGGTGCAGCCACCCACCGGAGTTATCACCTGGAGGGACGTTGCCGACAGAGGCGACCCTCACCGTCTCACCGCGCTGGCCCTCCAGGCGAACTCACCGCCTCACCAGGCCGAACACTCGAGACGACCTTCTCACTTCCCCCATATAATCAGTTCCCCGATCGGCCATGGAACCAAGGCGTCACTGGGTTCAGGTTCTCGGATCGGCGTAGCGTTTCGCCCACTCAGCTCGCGACCACCATCCTTAAAAAATCCTTGGTGACCTCACTAAGCACCTCATAGAGAGGTCCTTGGTGACTTTGCCACACACCTCTTGAAGATGTCCTTGGTAAACTTGCCACCCACGCCAGGATGAGGTTACTGATAACCTCGCCACCAACATCTTGAAGAAGTATTTGGTCAGCTCATCACCCACACCATGAAAAAGGTCTTGCTGAAACTGCCACCTAGTTCATGAAGAAGTCTTGGGGCGTTCGTCCCTACTTCACGAAAAAGTCCTTGTTAAACTCGCCACCTACCTCATCAAGAAGACCTTGGCAGACTTCCCACCAACCTCACAGGCTTGTGCTAGCTCGATTCCATTAGAATAAAGATCGACTCCTTAATCGATTCAGTTTCAGTCAAATGCAGAATCGTAATCGATTCCACTAATAAGTGACGAGATTAGAGTCGGAGTTGAATCACGCGGCTGTCTACCGAATTATAATTGAAATCCAATGGATCCAATGGATTAACCAAAACCAATGGAACTTGGTGGAATCGATTCCGTGATCGACTCAGTTTATTCTGAGTCCGAATCGGAATCGATTCACCTTCGAAAAACCGCGTCGAGTTAAATCGATTCGCACGAAGTGGAATCAAAGGATAAATCTGCCACCTCACGAAGAAGTGCTAGATGAGCACCGGGTGATCGTTGAGCCAGGCTTCCACCTCGCTGGCGCCGCTGTCGGCCGGCAGCCGCTGGCCCCACTTCGGCCGCCGCAGACGCGTCTCCGACGCCGACTAGGACTCTGCCGTTCCGTTCTCCCCAGCCCCCTCTCTCTTCCCATTTCCTCCGTGTTGATAATGGTCGTCATCGAGGACCAGTTAATTTATGTCGCTGACTGAATTAAGAGTCCAGCAGTTTAAGTTTGGCTCAATGCTTTTGTTATGAAATACACGTATATCGCGTTGAACGGTGTGCGTCACATTGGACAGTAAGCTCATAATTTGGCAGTAATACGAGTACGCAGCCGGCCATAGCCAGCAGACGAGCACGTGGACTTCATTCCCATTTACACAGTATTTTCTTACACTTCGGAGCCTGTTAAACAAGTCAAACTTAGCGTAGGACCATATCAACCTTCGCCCGTCGGGGCTGTCGTGTTTAGGAGCCCCTGCGGTTTTCTAGAGCAACTTTTTAGTGGCGGAAGATAGAGCGCTGACCTTTTTTCTGTAGCCAAGTTTTGAACATTTTTATACATTAAGCAAGGTTTCCAGAATTTTTCATGCAGCAGATTGTGACATATGACCTTTTCGTGAAGGCCATGTTAGACATGTTTTTAACTAAATCGAACAACACATTTTATTTGTTGGAAACTGGACATTGCAATGTTGTATCGCTTTTTTCACAAATGTTGATGTCAGTGACCTGTTTTTAGTGTATGGGAAGGGTCAGGTCATCAGAGGTGAAGGTAGGTCAGACGCACATATCAAGCATTGATGTCAAACGCCATCATAATTTTGTAGGCAGGATAAGTGGCAACCGACACTCGCAAGAATTTTTAATTACGATCCACCACGTCCACATTATTTTGAAGAACGTCGTCTGATGTAATGCAAAGCCATTTTGAAGGTCAAGGTCACGCTGAATCAGAGAAATTCGAAAATTCAAAAATAAGAAATTTGATTGCACCCCTAACGGTGGCCTTGAGAAACTATCGCCATCACGACAACAGTATGCTAGGATAGACGGCGTGGCCGCATAGATGCACATCAAATTTGGTCGCCTTAGCTCGAATAATTTTCAACAAAGAGCGATTTCCTTAAAACGACATGAGAGTCTCTGATGATAACCTTAGGAACTAATGTGGCCGTGAAATTAAATAGGCAGCCCCCTCCCAGTCAGAGGGGAATCGGTGTACCAAGTCCGGCATGCGTATCGCCGCTCGGTTGACCAGTGAATCAACAGAAGTGTAAAGGGACTATCATGCCTCCCATTGCAAATTTCGGCTATGACGGCATCTTCGTGACCTAGGAGATCACCCTTTGATCTGGACCCAAAATCCCAAACATTTTCCGATAGCTAAGACAATGGCCAATACACTGCAACTAATAGAATCAATTTATTGTCAAAATTTTGGAAACTATATTGCTAGGAAGACTTCAATATATTTTGACAAGGCCGCTTTGAGGTCATTACCGTGACCTGAAAGATCACCTTTTGATCTGAAACCAAAAAACAAAACAGAAACCGCTGAGGTGATTAAATAACGATCAGGCACACTGTTTTTTTGTCGTGTTGCTCTAACTCGCTTGGCTCAAAAGTTAACGGGGGGGGGGTCGTTTTAGGGCCTTCCCGCTGGGCAAGGATATAAAAAATGTTCCGCAGGTCAAAGGTTAAAGGAGGGTTGCGTCTAAAACTGCCTTTGGAAATTGTTATTTAACAGCTGAAGGCCGCCACCGTTAAACGGAAATTCTGGCTGCATCCTTGATGAGAACCACGATGAAAACTTGACCTATATCCTGAACGACCTATATCCTGAACGTCAACTCAGTACCGATGCGTTGCTGTCTGAAATTCCGGTCTCATATTGCAGACAGTAACGACTCGTTACTGTATGCAATATGAACGATGTTGTTCTTACTAGATGGCGCTTTGCTGAACACCGATTAGTGTGAGAGGGCGCTGGGCTCAGCAAGTTTGAAATCAAAAGTTCATCACGTCATGACTGGTGCGCTATGTTAAGGGCAGGGGCCATCAAAATCTTTTTCAAAAGAATTGCAACTTATCCAATGAATATCTCAGTTTCCTTCGTCATTCCACGCTATGAAAAATAGTTCTACTTCTTCATATATCTGGATATCAAGCATACGAGTGGTAAAGTATTTTCTCATGACATGACATGACGACAAACTGACTTTGGTCTGCAGTTTTAGCAATGTCATATGAACTTCCCATTTATATATATATATATATATATATATATATATATATATATATATATATATATACATATATATAGAAAACGACATATATACTCGTTTATATATAAATATTCAAACACACACCCACACCCACACCCACACCCATATATATATATATAATGTTCGAATAGTTTGGGAGCAGGTTTTCTCGTATGCAAAGATCGTTAAACTCAAGTTTTCGGACCGTGTCTTCGTTGTGGGCACTTTCAAGTTTTCTAACGACTCTTCATTGTTCAGCAGTAGCATTATGAAGCAAATTTCCATAAAAATTAACCACGAAGATAGGAAAAATCGCATTAAAATGGAAGTTAGGAATAGCAAAAAGTCATATGTTACTTGATGTATATTTTGTATGGATATCAACTTTTCGATTTCCATGGGTCATCTCCGTGAATCGAATTATAGCGAATCCACACGGTTACAGAGAGAAAGACAGACAAACGGAAAAATATGAAGACATCTCTCACAATGATTAATCAGGCACTTAACATCAAACGACATACATGCACGCGTAAAGTTACACAGTTAATGTTCTGTCGTACAGAGCCAGGTGTACATGTGTTTTGTTCTGTGCGTTGATAACTGATGTGCGGTCTCTGAAGTATGTTGTCTCAGCAACCGCCAGCCGACGTTAACATTTGTATGTTAACGTATCTTTGTAACGTAAGATGACGTCGATGTATGTTGTCTCTGTAACCACATGAATTTGCCGTCATTCGATTCCTAAAGATGGC
This sequence comes from Capitulum mitella, assembly GCA_030062745.1. Taxonomy (NCBI): domain Eukaryota; kingdom Metazoa; phylum Arthropoda; class Thecostraca; order Pollicipedomorpha; family Pollicipedidae; genus Capitulum; species Capitulum mitella. The sequence continues at coordinate 28,926,138 of CP099846.1, read as the reverse complement.
TCATGGAGGTCGAAACGTTGATAAACATAACAATAGACGTTATGTAAAATATGACTTTTTACGATACCTGCTATTACCTTAAATGTGATTTTACATGTCTTCATAGTATTTTTGGCATTTTTATGATAATTCGCTTCATAATATCACTGCTGAACAACGAAGAACGATAAGAAAATTCGAAAATGTCCACAAAAAAGATACAATCCGAAAATGCTGTCGTGTTTAACGATTATTGGATGTGTATATTGGATACATATATATATATATATATATATATATATATTTGGTATATATATATATATATATATATATATATATATATATATATATATATATATATATATATTTGGTATATATATATATATATATATATATATATATATATATATCACAAATATATCGACTGACATGACCTTCATAAAAAGTTCACAGGTCACGGCTTGTTGCATGAAAAATTCTGGAAATCTTATTCATTGTGTTTAAATGTTCAAAACTCATGTGCGGAAAAAGTCAGCACTGCAAATCCCCTTCACCGAAAAGTTATTGAAGAAAAACCGCAAGGGGCCCTAAAACGACCCCTCCCAACCGCGCGATATTATATATATATATATATATATATATATATATATATATATACATATATATACTATGATGCTATACTATGCTATCATGCTATGACATGATATATATATATATATATATATATATATGATGAATTTTGGATATGTAGTATAGTTTCCTTTGTTACCGGGACGTGTTCGGTTAACATGGTTCAAAGGTGCATAACACACAGAATGATTCAAGCAAGGACATATTTAGCCCGACACCGCCTGGGGTGTGAAAAAGGGCACCCCTCGGTTCTTCTTAAAGTACTTCTGAACCGTCAGAGTCAACCCAACCAAATTTTCAGTAGCTGTTCAACAATTAATTCTACATATTTCTACATTAAAACCATTTTATTCTAGGTGAGGTCATGGAAATATTACGTCATAAATGAACCTTTGCATGCTTGTTTTTGCCTGTTCAGGCAGTGACGCGAACACGCTTCGTTCTTTTTGTTTATAATATTTGCGAGTGTAGTGCCTGGAGTATTTGGACTTGCACAGGAAATGACCCCCAAAAGAATACACGATCGTGACATTCGACGTTAGAGGTCATGCTAGGTCATATGCACTATGGCAATTGGATTGATTCGCATTGTGGTTGATAGAAGTTAATCCCGCTGACTTTCCCAATCGTTCAATCCCAACCATCCCAGGTCAGACAAGCAGATCTATATGCACTTCTTAGCAAAGTTCACCATATGCAACGTGAGGTCATGCCAGGTTAGGTTACGTCGTAGGCAGATGTCAAAACGAAATGAAATACAATATTGTCCGTGGAAGATCGTTCAGTAGCAGCAGACAGCAGTTCTTGTTCCTAGTCAGAAAAAGAAAAATGACTATTTACTCTCACCTGGCTTGACCTTAACCCTCTAAAAAGCAGACAGAACATATTTGATTTTTACGAGATTCGTTTCAGTTCTGTACTTGACACAGTTAAAAATCGCAGCAAGCAATGCTGCTTTTGGCAGGAAGAGTAATGCAACCTCTTCTGACTTGACCTGACCCGACATGACCTTGACTGGATGAAACGCAGATAATGCAAAGATGGTCATGAGAAGGTTTCACTTTCATTCCTTTTGTCACGAGGATCCAAAGGGCTGCGAGTAAGTATCGATCGTTGGCATGTAAAGTAAGACTAATATTTCGCCTGACCTAGGCTGACCTTAACCTGGCGTTTTTTAACATTTTGGCATGCATTTCATGCAGAAGATAGTACCGATGATATGAGGTACAAACCGAAGTAAGTTTTTCCGATGTCGTGTTATGCGTTTTCTGTGATCTCTGACGTCATCAGTCAAGTGAGCAGGGCTAACATAGTCTTTTCTGAATCGCAAAACAGCTATCAATTGATGGTAGATCGGTTCAGATCGGACGGTTAGATCCTGAGATAGCAGGGGGTGCTCTTTTTGACACCCCAGGCAGTGGCGGGTACAAAAACACACCAGGCGGTGCCGGTTTAATGCTTTTCAATGTTTTGCCCTACATTAGCACATTTTCAAAAACATAGTGAGTCAGTTTAAACACTCGATACGATAAAAATATCCTTCAAAATGCCTTTAAAACATAAAGCCCATCCTGTGCCGCAGGATGGGCTTTATGTTTTAAAGGCATAAACTTAAGGAACATCTCGTAGACATGAAGGACATGGGCAGCTTGGACATGTTGGAAACCAAACTCCAAGAGAAGTCCGGATTGAGCTTCATCACCAAAAAAATCTAGCGAATAAAACCAGCTTCTTAGACGTGGCAATCGACGGCTCAGACAGGCGATTTGTCACCAGCGCACACCTAAAGCCTACCGATGCTGGAAGATGTCTGAACGGCGACGGCGAGTGCCCCAGCCGCTACGAGTCGAGCTTCATGAAGGTCTTCGTCCACCAAGCTCTAGAGCTCCATCTCAAGCTCAAGCTCCTCGTGGATTCTCCTGCAGCAAGAGCTCCGCAGAGTCAAGCAAATGCTTGTCAACATCTACCCAATGCAACTCATCGATGATGTCATCAACGAGGTTGTGTCTGAGCATCACAACCACCATGCTGCACCCACGGATAATGCTTCAACTAGTAACGAGCTCGTCTACAGCAATACCACGTCTTCCATTCAACGGTAGACGAGAAGGTGCTCAGAGACATCACAAACCGAAACATCGAGACAAGAAGCCCAGAAGATAGACTAAAACTCATCATTTACTTCGGAAACCCCACGAAATACTCCATCATACTGTGGAACAATATGTCCTAATATCCTGTCGTGATGAAGCAGTCCAACTCCATCTTCTTCCGGATGTCAAAAAACAGACTCCGCACTCATTGAAAATTGTGCTTGCGTTGGACACACCACGACAGCCTTCAGCAGACGAGTGACCATGCACCTTGAGAACGGTGGCCCGCGTTCACACACCGAGCGGTTCCCCCAAGAGACACGAACTAGACAACACACGAGTAATAATCTGAGAGTCATCGCAGCTGATAACAACAGACGACGACTCCAGATTCTGGAAACCATTCATATACGTGACTTGGACCTGACCATCAACAGTCAAGTCAATGCTCTGGACAACCTGGAGATTTTGACGGTGCTCCGCTGGGACGCCGAATTTAGATTCTCGCAGGACAAAAACACGAAGATCTGTGTGAATTATGCATGTGTTTGATCAACGTTCTTATCTAATCGTATGTTTGAACTGTCTCACTATGTTCTTGAAAATGTTCCAATGTACGACGGAACGTTCAAAAGTATGCTAGCTTCAAATATATGCTAACTTTAATTTTTTATGTTATGAATATGGGAGCCACCTTTAGCGGACACAACCAGTAACAAAGAAAACTATATGAAATATCGAGAATTTATCCAAAAAGGTCATCAAATCAAACTTATCCAAAGCGCCAATCAAACTGCCATTTCCAGTGGGCAATATATATATATATATATATATATATATATATATATATAAACCATGTCTGACATCAAGCTTAATCAGTGGAGTGGACAAACCGGATCATCTAGACTCTCCCTCGCCAGCCCCCCCAGTGCGCCCACCGATAACCATGCAGTAGGCAGACGTGTCTGGATCCCGTGCCCCCTCACACGAATGCACACGGAAAAACCTTGGATATTCCCCACCCGGTTTCGACGGGCCCACAACGCCAGGGTAACGGGTACACGTGGCGGAAACAGTGCGGCTCTTCACAGTGCTCCACGCGGGATTCACGGAGGAAAAGCCGGCATCGTGCTGTCGGATATGCGGACGCCTATCTGTAAGTGCGACCGCGTGTGGCGTGGTTTTATGTGTGTTCCGGTCAACTTTTCCTTCACGGTTGTTTGCCATAGAATGACAGGGCGGTGACCAAGCACTGGAGTTTTGCGCCACGCCCCGTTAATATCGAGATCATGTGCCTCCGTATCCGAATGTCATTGTGTCGGGTCCGATACTGTGTGCGACATCGGAACGCGCACGAAGACCCATCATGATCAGCTTAATTTGCCTTGCTTTCCCAAGCGCAAGCTGCATGCATGAATTTCGACGGTTACGTTTTGCCCGCCGTGTTTGTGGTATTGCAAACAATGATGCTTGGCAAGGCATTGTGCAGTTCTCATAATCCGTCATGAACAGTCACTGGCGACGATCAGTGAACACAGTATGGTAAAGGCAAAAATGGTCTTGATAGGTTCTCGGGCCTTCGGCATGATTATGCAAAAAACTTTCTTCATGCCGGGAAAAACTTGGGCTTACAGAAAGAAGGTATATGACTTAGGACAGAACGAAGGCTCTTTCTTTTCATAATCATGACTTAGTATAAAACAGGAAGCCCGAGGACGGCATGGGACCACCGAGGAGGGAGGCATTTGGGCTCACCGCCCACCGAACGAGTAACTTGGAAAGTTAGCATTGGCTCAGTGAGACTGAACGGAGCGTAACGAGAGGTTGTCGTGAATTTCTGAATGACGCGGGAGCTCTTACGCCATCGTTTTTCGCTTAATCCTGAGCGGACCAGGCGTCGTTCCCGATTGTTTTATTGTACCCACAACCGCCTGCACGTATTTGCAAATCTGAAGTACCCGACTGTAGAAACAGGCCTATAGGCGTGTCAATACCAGTCCAGAAGCTCACGTTCTGTGAACATGCGCGATGCTTGCCCAGTCAACGGTGCACGACGTGCACGGACTCCGAAATAGGGGATTTTTCAGACTTTTTCTGCACGCTTCCATGGAACGGGTGTCACTAACGCTCACTGGGAAAAAAGAACGACGCTAAACCGCAGGCACGAGCTGAAGAGGTGCTGAAACAAGGTGTGTTGAACTGCAGGACATATGTAAGTGAAGCGTTGCCTTTGGCATTTGGTTGGCACGTTGAATAAATGCACAAAAGTGACTTTCATTTATTCCAAGGATACTTACAGTGTTACAACGACCAACCTGCCTTTCGATTGTGACCTTGGGAGTTCAAACGTTCATAAATATCAAGACAATATCCGCTGACTTGTGTGTGGAGCCATCGTGTTGCAAGTTGTATTTATATAGTCACAGTTTTTATCGATGTTCGATTTCAAACGGCCCCAGAAACGCACCATCCTTAAAAAGTGGTTGATGTACTCGGCCGACTACTGATGTTTGAAAATGATGAAGGCATTCCGCAATCTTATCAAACAATTGCACGAACAATTCAAATTTCGGGAGTCCGTTTGCGATCACGTGACAGTTCTGACGTCACCCGCTCGCCGGACGCCGGCTGGCGGCGCGCCCGCCTGGGAAAACAATGTGGCTGAATGACGTCACGGCGGCGCCCACTCGCCACGTCACTCATGGCGCTTCCACCAATCAGCGGCGAGCGGCGCAACGCGTGCAGCCTTGCAGCGCGTCGGCCGCCGCGCAACACAGGTTGGTGCGGGCGCGCGCGGACGGCGGGCGCGGGGCTCGCTCTGCCGCAGTCCCTCTGGCTGCCCGGCGACGAACGGGCAAATCAGCCGGGGTCAGCGGACGCCAGCGGAGGCCAGCCGAGGTCAGCGGCGTTCCGCCGAGGGCTCAAGACACCAGCAGAAGCTCATCCGGCACCGGCGTCACCAGCAGAGGCCAGCTCAAGAGTAGAGAAGGTCAGCAGAGCCGTCCGAGGTCATCAGAGGTCACCCAGAACCGGCGAGCATCTGCTCAGGTTAGTAGAGGCGGCCGACGGCAGGGCCGGACCCGGCTTGCCGATGCGGGAAGCTGCAGGCCTCCGGCGGGTGAAGAAAGGCCGGGACACCCCAGTACATTCCCGCAGCAGGCCCGGGCGGTGGCGCCAGGCACCGCGGGCGTTCGTGTGTTTGTGGCGCTCGACATGATATCAGGCTCGTCTGCGTGCAGTCATTCGCCTGTCCGGCATCATCAGAAATATGCAGGGGCGTACGCAGGCGAGGGCCAGAAGGATCAACCGACCTTCTCCTCCTTACCACCATGTTTTGGCTGTTTTACCATGGACATTGGTTACCGTTGGGTGCCAAACGTTTTGCGTGCTTAGAGAACAGCGTTTTGACCCTGCCCACTCTAGAAAATCCTGGCTACCCTGCTGAACGCCAGAGTCGGCAGCCGCGGTCAAAGGTCATCCATTAGCTTTGGTGACGTTGCCGCGCAGCTATTAATGATATAGATTCTTCCACTATTTAACCCAAGCTTCTTACATGATACGTGTTTTAATTTCACCGGGAATATTCTCATTCCATTTCAAATATTTTCTGGTTGTACAAATGGCGACAGTTGCGTGACTCTGTGCCAATAAGTTAAACTAAAAATTTACACAATTCAAATCGTTTGGCAGACAAACGTCAGCTGTCTCCTAATCCGTATTTCATAGATCTGATAATATTCACATTCTGTTTTTTCATATATTTGATTTTGAAATATAGATCTGTTCCTCATGATTCGGTTTTAAGACCTGTTGATGTAAAAGCAAGGCTTGCAGCAAACGTTAACAAAGAAGTTATAAAGATGTTTGTGGACGATTGTACAATAAGTCAGTTTTTTGCATTGTTCCTGGCTATTGTCCTTCGATCACCTTTTCATATTGATTGAAGTGGCATGCTCAGGGACCAGCCAGCTGAATGGTAAAAGTGCGTTCGGCTCTGGTGTGCTAGATTCAGACTTAAAACTTCGGACTGCACAAGCGCGCTATCGATGGCGAAATCTGATACAGTTTGTAGCCGCTGCAGTCGATGCGTTGTCTGAATATCAAGAAAAATGACTTGACTCTGATGGTTCCTGAGAAAATGCGGTGATAATTGTATAATACATGGCTCGAAATATCTTCCGTGCATCCGTTCGCAGCTTTCTTTGGGGAGATGCGAAATGAGGAGAAAACTAGGAGGAATTTATGAATCGGTTATTCGACCTTTGCGAACTTTTTCCGGTCGTGCGCGAAAGTCGGTAATGAGCAGTTCGATTGATGCAGAGATGTCACTGAAGGAGGCTGGTGTGAGTATTTTTATTTTTGCCAAGGGACCATCAGTATGCGTATAAACTGAGAATTTGCTGGTGGCCATACAATGAAACAATGGAACTGAGACCTTTTCTGATAACGGTAAAAGTCTTCAAAAGCCTCCAGTCCTCCACCCGTGGAAATAATGCCAAGCAGCCTCGACGTCACTGCATGATGGGGCCATACCTTTCAAAATCGCGTTTTCGCTGCACGTGTTCGCGTGTCCTTGTATGCGACGACGCCCAGATGTGCGGGTGTTGGACTAGGCAGCTGACGTTTGCAGGTCTTGAGCCCACCTATTGCTGGAGGCATCCCACGCCTCACTTATCATCATAATGCGTCATGTATGTGCCTTCATCCGAAAGGTGTGGTCTGATGACGTATTATTTTGTTGCTTGCCCATGCCATTATCTTTCCTCTCCTGATTTTTGTTTAGAAACCAATTCAAACAATCTGACACAATCTTTTTCGAAAGGGGAATCGAAGTCAAATACAGGAATACATTGATCAGATGCGAGTCCTCTAGGCATTTCGAAGGCCAGTATTTTTTGCCTTTTTGACCAGTATCGTTACGAAAAAGTGCTTTTTTATCGCCAGTCGTGAAGAAAGCACTTGCATGGTGGCATGTTTGATCAGCTGATTATTTTTCGCCAAGGCCATTCATGAAAACGTGGCGTTCCAGGCGCCCTCCACCATTCATTGATAAGAAAGTTGAATTATGGTGCTGTGCAGTGAAGGTAATAAGAAAACAAAACTGAGCAAGGTACACGCCGAAGTACGTATTGCCCACAAAGCATGCAAAACATATGTCATCTGGCGAAAACAGCTCAGATGTATGTATCATTTGACAATTTCATTCTGCTTACCATCAGTAACAACCTCAAGAGACTTTGAAATGCTACAACAGCATAGCAAACTAAATTTAAAAGAAAGCGAGACAACATAGCAGGAATGGTACCGACCGCGCATTCCTTTCTCATGGAATTATTGTAGCACTTTGAACATGAAGACTTTGGAATATAATACTTCCCTTTACAAACAGATTTCAAGACCACTGCTTTATGCGAGCGAAAAACGTTTCTCACCCGAAAACGTTGAATTACAACGCTACTACAACTAAGATCAACTAAGATCATTTCATGACGCCTGCACTGCGCGAGTAAGAGAAAAAACTGAGGTGCAGTCAATCGCCGCACGATTACACCGACCATTCACAAGCCAGCAGGACCTGCCGGGGGCGGGGCCTAGCGACCGGACTGGCGGAGACCAAACCGTCCAGCCCGCCCTCACCCTCTCCCTTCGCTGGCCGTCCTGAGGGTGGCGTCGCGTCCCGCCCGGACCGACCGCAGCCGGGTCACCGGCCGTCGCCGGCGGCGCGCCGCGCCGGACTCGCCGCAACCCTACCCGTGCGCCAACAGGGCCGTGCAAACGGGACCTAATGGTCGGCGGCCGCGCGGCGCTGTTGACGCTCGGGCTGCGCCGGGGGCGGCCGTGTTTGCCTGCAGGATAGCCGCGCCCAATCGAGGAACCGGAGACGGCCGGCGGCGCGCGGGGTCGTCCTGTCGGCCGAGGTCCGGGACTCGGAGCGGCTCCCGGGGGACGCAGGAGTGCGGGAGACGGGGAGGGTGCGAGGACCGCTTGCGTGGCTATGGTACTGCTGGGTTCCTTTTCAAGTTTGATGCTGACAGTTGGTCCAGTCTAGAGGTACATAGCTGAAAGGATTCATAGACGATTTAGGCTCAGTTGTGCTAACGGACCTGACCAGGCAGATCAATGCCCGTGAGAATACAGCCGTCGACGATGAGAAACATAACGGAACAACGTAAAAGAAAGACGTGAGGTTTCTTAATGTGAGACATTTCTAATGCTGGTGGTGATAAAAACATTATCGCCAGTAGAGACAGTCGTTTTGATGACCATCCGTACAACTTGATATTTTTTACAGGTAAACTGGCTTATCGGGTATTTTCCACTTCCGTCATTTACTGCCATTTAACGAAGGAGGAAGTGGTGCGCAATTTGAAGAAAAGCTTACACGAGGCCATTTGCCTAGCACGTTCATTGTTTTGCGTACGCATAAACGGCCTTGGTGAGCGACTTTGTCGTGCTTACCTAAGCATGAGAAATATCGTGAAAAACGGGGTCTTTGGAAGCTCGGTGAAGGACGTGTTTGCGAAAAATATAACCTGCAGTCATGGGCCACACGGGCAGCGGGCATGAGTCCCGTTGTATAACTGACTGACCTGTTTGAAAAGTCTAAATGCGATGCCGTGTCTTGTTCGACCAGACTTTTGCAATAGCGCCGACAGCTGAACCTTACAGGACTCCAAAGCCCAAGTACCTGAAACCGTAAACAATTATGACGTACTTGCCTGAATCTTGATATATTGAGCATGGACTATAGATGGCAGATCGTGGCAAATGGCGCGCTTGTTACGGGGCCCGAGCAGCTGCTGCCGAAACCCCAGATACTACTGTCTTCATTTATCAACGGCCAAAGTAATAGTGTGAATAAGGGATAAATAAACTTTATGCTGTTCGTGATGTATGGTCATTATGTGCACCAGATAGCATAACACTGTCAGCAGTGCCGGATTTGAGAGGGGCTCCCAGTTTTCGGACACAAGAAAGTCACTGAGCGATGATCGGGAGGCTGCAGGTACCGCAACACCCCGTTCAAACTGTGTTTGAGACCAAGGACAGAACGTTGACATCCGTAGGGAAAAACACGTGTGATGTATTTTCTTACTGCGCTCGAATGTTTCGGTATTAGCAATGAAGCGCACAATATGCAGTACTGCAGTAATACAGCGTACAGCGGTACCATCCTATTTATGAGTTTGTTGAACCTCTTCATTTGGTGCCTCGTCGTCAAACATCATCATTTCAAACGTCATCGAGTGCGTTACAAACGGAATACTTTTCTTCAGGAAGGGCACCAACCGCGCTATTGGGCTTTACGCAGCATGTTTCACTGAGTGTGTCTGAAGATGTTCCAACTTTAGGAAATTGGCTAATCTATTGAAAATGTATCCAAAGATAGCAGGCAAAGTAAAATGTCGTTTATTACGCTTGGTTACGCAGGCGCAGCGTCACAAATTATTCGCGATTTTTACCAATTCCTATTGATATTCTAGACGTCTTACCTGATACCTGTTTTAACTTCGTAGGGGAGAGTGGCATTTCGTCTGATGCGGTTTTTTGCACGATTTTTTGGCGGTGAAATGGCCAGCCGCCTGTCTCCGGACGCCGCACGAGCCCGCACGTGTTGCCTTTTTTTAAGCCTTATTCGATGGCAGTGGTAACTATCGTCGACTGAACTTTTCCACGTTTCGCTTGCATTCGCTGTTGCAACTTGTTTGTGAATAGAAAAGCCACATCGTGGGTTGGCCCTAAGATGTGTCTGAATCTCTAAGTGTTCATTACACATATCGGTGCCAATGAGCCGAACTGCAAAACTATGGCGCTTCAAGTCATTTGTCAGACAAGCGTCAGCTTTTGGGTAGATCCGTTTAATGATTTCACAGATTCGATGTTGGGTGAAAATACTCCACCTTACACTTCTTTTGAACTGAAAGAGCCAATCTGTGATCTGCGGTCTAAGATGTCAGTCTGCAGTATCCATTATACCCCAGCAGTCTACACTTACAAGGGTTTAAAGCGATTTCCCGAGGTTTTTCCCTTTGTCCGATTCGGCTGTGTCCTGGACACAGCTGTTGCGTGACGTCGTGAGCGGATGAAACCCAGGCTGCGTTCATTGGGCTGAATTCGTCATGTTAGCGAATGGCTTCAGAATGCAGTTTTTAATTCATCATATTTTCAAGCTGTCAGATGTTTGCGAAAAAGAGTGCTGAAAACGTCATCGGCAACATTTTTTAGACCAGTCAAGTCCATTGAGGAAAAGTGAACCAAGGTGGAGTATTCCCGTTAACAGTAAGCTCATATCAAACCACCCACGGAGTTTCAAATCCATACGCCGTGGTCCACATGTCCTGCTGTCAAAACCCCTGTTGGAAAGTTCGCCCTGGCCAACCGCCTAACAGACCAACATCGCCAGTCGTTTGTTGGTCGGAGGCCGTTGGTGACAGCCGGTCCCTTTCTGTCAGGGGTTGTGGGCACTCGAGAGACGCAGGGATGCGGAGCTGGGTGCGAGGGAGCAGGGTGTACCGTGCCGGTGCCGGGCGCGGGCGAGGCGCAGGCGCGGCCGCGCGGAGGCGAAGCGCACGGGCCGTCGGAATGCGGGCGGGCGCGGCCCTTCAAAAGAGCAGGATGTCTGGCGCAGGTGCGGCGAGTCCGCGGGCGCGGGCGGCGCGGCGGCCGCGCGGACTTCGGCCGGGCGGCGGCGGCGTCGGCGGCGGCGGGCGCCGCAGACGCGGCCGCCGCGTGCCGAGAGCGCGGGCGCGGCGGTGCGCGCCGGCCTCTCGAGGACGCCCTCGGCGCGCCAGGCCGTCACGGTGACTGGCCGGCCGGCGCTGGGCAAACACGCGGCGGCGGCGGCGGCGTGACTCGGCGCTTCGCCGACCGCCGGCGGCTCGCGCGCGGCGCCCGCACGTGACGCCCGGCCGGCGCCGCCGCGTCACGTGACGCGGCCGTGGGCGTGCCGCGGGTCGGCGCCGGCCGCGCGGACGTGCCGCCGCGCGGCCGCAGTCGACGGACGGCGGAAGCGGCGCCGAGCGGCGAGCGCCGGCCGGCCCGACTGCTCCAGGGATCGCGTGACTGCCTTGCGGGGTAAGTCGTGCTGCGTTGGGCTCGTGTGGAGGCCACCGGCCAGGTGCCGCTCAGCTGACTGGAGTCGGAACAACCGGGCCGAATGCGTCGGTCAAATTGGCTCGCCGCGCCTCCTGCGGTGTGCAGAGTTTGTTCGGTGTGCGTAGCTATGGCGGCTGCTGCAAGATTGGCGCCGTAATCTCTCCGGCCGGTGTTGTTCATCCAGACTAGGACCAGCCTTCGGTGAGCGCCTATCAGGAAAACCGTGCGACGGCTTAGACGTGGCCTTTGGCAAACAGATCTCTGCGGATTACAGCCTGCGTCACGAAGGATCTTGAGCGAAGACAATCCGAGTGAGCCTCTTACCGAGCCGTTTGAATCGGATTTTTCGCCGTTCCGCGAATGCCCGGCGCAAGAGCAGCTCACTTCACAAGAACTGACACACGCTGGTAGACGGCGCGTTAAGCATAGCTTCAACGGCGATGACGCACGACGAACGGATCCGTCGCATGAGGTGAGACACCGGCGAGCCGTGAGACGCTGCCTCCCGGAGAGGTCCTTCCCGCGTTCAGCCGCGCCGAAAACAGGCCCATCGGCGCCGCGCAGGCCGTCTGCGCGCCGAAGTGAGTACTGGCCTGCCTGCCGTGATGTGAATCGGTCGTGGTGTAGCTGCAGTGCCGGGCTAAACGCAGTAAAGACCCCGCCTAGTGGGAGATGCAGGGGTCGTGTCCTTGGAACGTTAAGGGAACGTCTCATTATGTCTGGGGTTTCCGCTGCGATGACGCACCGTTCCAACATCAGCCCCACCATCGGCCGGCGGTGAAGACTCCGACGTCGGGCGCCGTCGTCGAGCGCGAGCGCCGTGAGCGGAGGCAGAACAGGCAAGATGCTGGCATAGCTGAAGTGAGACTGAGGTCCAGCTGTGTCGCCTCGAGCCGCTTCTGTCCTCCGCCCCTCGACCAGACGGGCCGCTCGGGGTCGCCGGGTCCAGGCATCACTGGCCGCACATCCTAACAGGGTCACGCCACTGACGTCACGTCTCAGCAGTCATGTCAGTGATCCCGTGGGTGAGCGCGGTCACGCCACTGACTCTGCAGCTGAATAGGGTCACGTCACTGACGCCGCAGCTGAATAGGGTCACGTCATTGACACCGCAGCTGAATAGGGTCACGTCACTGACGCCGCAGTTGAACAAGGCCACGCCACTGACACTGAATAAGGTCACGTCGATGACGTCGCGTCCGAACGAGGTCACGTCACTGACGCCGCAGCGAGGCAAGATGACTTTACAGACGCCGCATCTGAACAAGGTCTCAAGGCGCGCTTGCCGCTGTGTTTACTCGGCGCGACTGCGTAAATACGCGTTCGCGAGATAGGCTAGCGAGAGTGTCTGTCGCTACAATTTCATTTCGAGACTTGAGCTTGGACGTGGGATGCAGGTACACATCAGGCTCGCACAGTGCGCGCGGAATGATTATGCCTTGATTGCCTGAGTTGTCTTGATTTCTGTCTTGATTTTTCGGCTGTCGATGACAACGGATGATTGAAAATTAGGTCGTCTGTGAAGGTATCGGCGCAGGAAGATATTAGCACCGTGCTGATTATTCGAAAAAACCTTAAACGTTTTGAACATGGAGATAGATCATCCGAAACGTTAGCAATGATAGGAAATTTCTTTGAACAAAAATTGGAATTCGACTGCATGGGTGCAGACGACAGACAACTCTAAGCAACTTTCTCCATAAACCCTGTATCTATCTTTAAATAAACATTCGCCCCCAGCCAAACCACTTTTCCGTGCTCAGCGCCTCGTGCACGTGGCCCTTTACCACCTTCGCGTCGTCAATAGGGGCGGCCGACCCGCAGGTCGTCGGCGAAAAATCGCCTCTACGGCAGGCGCCTGCCGGTGGTGCCGAAATCGATGTCGTGATGACGTTAACGTCTCGCGTTTTTTTCTGAGTGTTGCTTCTCAATAGCTTCTTTAGACAGAAGTTGTTTATGGACAGCGCCCCCGTGGAGCAGCAAGGCACTGATCCACACACCCGAAATCAGTGGTGTCGATGCCTGTAAATGGTTGGGGGGGGGCTGAGCTGAGGACCCGACATCCTAATCTTCCCCAAACGTGGGTTTCTCAACAGATTTAGCCAACTTTATTTTAGCCAACGGAATGGTAAGTTTTTTGCTTTTTACCGAATCAAAAATCGCATTTATTTCCATGTATAGATAAATATACCTATACATACAGAAAATAAGAAAGGTAGACTGATAGTTCGCTTAAGACTTTCACTGTTTACCTTCTGTCTAACTCTTATCTATTGCGGCCCTTCTTTTCGTTATTATTACTCATTTCCCTTTAAAACTGGCGAAAAATATTGGGGGCCCCAAATCGACATTGGGGGGGGGGCGCGAATCAACATTGGGTGGGCCAGGACCCTCTCAAAAGAATACAAATCGACACCCCTGCCCGCAATGCATCATGCGTGCGTGGACAAAAACACAGAGGCCAGCTGTTACCTACGTACAGCGACGGCGGAAAGGAGGGGGGCGGAGGGGCGGGAGGGGCAGTCGCTCCCCAGCCGTCAGACTGGGGGCAAAACATAGTTTTTTTTTGTTCTGGTGTCATTCCTATGGTACGTGTGGGTTAATACAGTCTTTCTTTGCTCCATGTAACGAACTCGGTGACCTGTGTAGTGTGTAGCGACCACGTCACGAACAGGAGCTGAGAATTTCCGAACAGGACTGTCACTAACACTTCTCCCTCAGTATGTAACAAGAAGCGCGCTATCTTTCCCATGGTAGATTTGCTTTCATCGGCTGGTATCTAGACAAGACTGTGCTCCTTTGGGTGTCCCTAGCTTCACAAATCGCTAACGTCTGCGAAATGATATGTGAGTGGTTACGAGGGTGGAGGCGGTTTCGTGAAATACAGGGACCCCTTGAAATGATGGCATTGTGGGATGTAAAGGGGTACGAAACACTTCTACTCGCAAGTACAAGAGTGAATATATCTACATGCCGCGTCAAAACCAATGAACTTACATATGGAGCATTAAAACAGCTGCATGAAAAATCAGTAATGATAAGGATGAGACAGAGATAACGGAACTCGCAAGGCAAAGCCTGTAGACATGTAGACTCCGCGTCATGGTCAATAGACTTAGCTATACAGCATTAGAACATTTGAAGGAAAAATCAGCAATGGTTAGGATAAAAAACTGTCAAAATTGATGACATTTCTTTCACGTCCCATGTGATTTATATATGCCTTTTACCACACATCATTGGTTTTTATCCCGCGTTTTCCTTCGGAACTAGGGATGACACAGTTACCCTCCAAAATGCCGTTTGGTGGGATATCGAGCACAAATCTTGAAAACAAAATGTCAGAAGCAAAGCATTAAACAGGGTAACTGTCGACAGACATGAACATTGAGCGGGAAAACTTGGAGCGGCAAGATGTCTAATATGGATAAATATCTGTAGCGATATTTATCCAAACGGAAAATGTTGCGGGACGAAATATTGGATGAACAAATAATCGCGAGGTTATACTTTATATCATCGTATCAGGGACGGGCATCGCACATGGGCTGGTATAGAATGACCAACTTTTGCATTACAAACCATAGAGTGGGGCAATATGTAACAGCTTGATATCTCAAACGATGAAGATTATACCAAGACATGAGCCTGATGGCGAGGTGGTCAGGACTTCTGTCTGTCCAAATCACGAACGGAATTCAAGCTCTTCTCAAGATGACTGTCTTTGACAGTTACGATAATCAGCGCGGGCCGTCGCCGGAGATCAGCGGTACGTTCTAAGATTATTCTAAGATTATTCTATCCGGGACGCTCGCAAAACGTTTTCTAGTCCCCTGTCATGCGTTATTATCAGGTGAAAGACCCCTGGCAACAGGAGTCACAGGTCGTCTTCAAAAGACTACTGGGAAAAGAAAATGGGCAATTTTTCGACGCCCAGGGCCCGAACTCTCTACCCTATATGATGCGAAAAGCCAGCATTTTTGCATCCACACCATCAGGTCCAGTGGTGCAACCAGGGTATTCGTCTAGTCGGTTCCGTCCAGTAACCCTCTGAGACAACCGGAATATTCATTTCAATTTTAGCTAAAAAGCGAAGACACTTGGAAGGTTATCTGTAAACCATGGAAAGATTTCACTGCGGTCCTGCCGAGATGTCCCCGTGCAGTTTTAGGGAAGAGTCAGTGCCCGTGCACTACTAGGTGTCCGTATTGCGATATCATTCACCTAAATATTTATCCGGTGCGTTATTGATCCCTACCTCGACACTTCGTCATTCAGTCATCAATCATTTGGTATATGGCAGTTTGGTGTTTATATTGCTTCGATATTTATGTTGAACATTTTACATTTGATGTTTTCTCATTCTATGCTTTGTTCGACGAAATAATTGCCTTTCCACCTTAATCCCTACATTAATATCAGGCATTTCGTATTTTCCCGTTCGAAGTTTCCGCCGGTCGTTATTCATCTTATTCGATGTTTTGGGTTCGTTGGCTGTAATCGAACAAGCCGTCCCAACGTATTTGATTCCGCTTCTAAGAAAGTGGCTAATTTTAGGACACTATGACTTCAGAATCGCACCCAGAGGTGCTATAGGCCACGTGGGGTGAAATATCAGGTCGTTTTGCATTTCAGTGAGCTCTAAGTTTATTTGATTGTGTGGCTAAAAGGAGCTTATGCTTCATGAGAAGGCAATGAGCTGCGAAAAACGATCATATTCAAGGAAAAATATGTGAATTAAAAGAAAAACATAAATTCTTGAGAAGTACACGACTTAGAACTACAGCAGTGTTGGTTTCGGGATATGGCTGCGTACAAGATAATTATGTTTTTTGGATCCTGCTTTTTTGCCTTTAGCTTACTATCTGTCTCGCCCTTCCCCCTCATAGTTCGACTGCATTGTTTTCGGTTTTCCCCTTTTGGTGTCATTGCAGCATAACAATGGCATTAGCATATGTTATTTCCATACACCGCCACCTGCGATTTAATCGCACGAAAAACTGATGAACGAGGAATTTTGCAGTGCATGCATTTGGAAAAATCTTATGCGACCACAGAAAACTCAGTACTTATTGTGCATTTCTGCAATGAATTCGCATTTAAAAAAGCTACGTCTCCGCAGAAAACCTGTTTCAGACTGAATGACTTTGAACACTCTAACTGCCCCCCCCCCCCCGGCCAGTTACCTGGTTTTGCCTTGACGGAGGGGCTGGCGACTCCACTGCGGAGGCTGAGCCCCATGTTAGACGAGGCCCTGGACAGAGCTGCTTTGGCAAGTGCTTGAGATTGGGATAATGATTGCGTTCTCGTGTGATAGTCCGTAAGAGCTTTGTTACTGAGCTTCGAGTTATAGTTTAATGTTGTGCCAGGAAAATGTTGAATTCGTGTTGTAAACAGAAACACCATAAGAGACAGAAGTTTACACCCTTGGCCATTATGAAGATGGATGCCCAAGGGCAAAGACCTGAAAAATATCATTGGGTACAGACCTGAAAAAACCCATGCATTTTAGAAAACACAAGTGTACACCAGCGCCACAACCTGGGGAAAAGTTTGCTTGTTTAACAAAAAACTGAGCGATAGCAATAAAAACGAAATTCAGTTATTTTTGGGGGGGAGAGAAAGTAATCGAAATGAGGTCGGCCGTTGATCCGATAGAGCTTGCCCCCCCAGCCGAAAATGCAATCCGCCGTGCCTGTCTACGTAGAATAGTCCGTAAGTAAATCTTTCTTGAAAAATATGAGTGGTTATCGACAAATATTCTGGCCTTTTCTTATTCATACCGGGTATTTAAATATCAGAGACGTGCGAGAACAGTCATTATTTCAAGCCTTATTTCGGAAATTAATAGTCATGTATTTCGGAGCTCATCTGAAACAAACAGGCAAAAAAAAATTGCCAGGGGCTGTGAAACATCTAACAATACTCAAATACAAAAGTGCATAGATGAAACTGGGGTTCCATGATTCTTCCTTTGCTGTACACTCAGGAACCCAAAAAAGGAACTGGCGGGCGACAGCACGAGGTCGCTAGTTGCATGGCATCACTCACACTACGCTACCCCAGCACGTTTTCCGGTAGCGCGTCGGTCCAGGCAGGAATCCATCGTACTGTCGAGGAGCAGCAGCATCATCCTGTAGCAACATCCTGGGCCTGTCCCTGCTACTAGATGCTGTTTCGTAAGCGATGCTGATTTGTAACTAATGCCTGTACGATGCACCGGATATGCCTCCAGGCATATCTGTATCGCTAATTGACGCTAGTTTGTTTAAACACGACAAATGATTACGACACAAACATGTTGGCAAATGCTCTCGCAGCAGCCCGTAGCTCCAAAAAAAAATTCAGTACATGCCGTGTTGGAAAGTAAATGCCATATAGATGGGCAAGGAAAGCATGTTGGAGTACCGGCAGCCGGCGGCTGGCACGCAACAGTCACCACAGGGTTCGCCGCTCGTCGGCGTGCACATGCGTGTGAGCACGCCCCGCCCGACCCCTCGGTGGGAGTTTGGTCACACTCCGCATCTCGCGCCGTCACGGGCATTGCGTCATTCGCTTCCAGCTCCTCTTACGAACCTGCAGTTACAGGCTGATGCCATGGATCCCAAACGTACCTGTCGGACCGCCCGGCCGCCGTCAGCGCCGCGTCGCGCGGCGCCGCGCGAGATTTTCGGCCGAGGGCCGGCGGGCCAGCCGACCGTACTGGTGCCTCCGAGTTCGCACGGGCAGCGCGGCGCTGAACACGAAACAGTGATTTGGCCGGGGGGTGTTTGTTTAAAGATGGACACAAGGCTTAAATCGGAAAGTCGTTTAGAATTGTCCGTAGTTTGCGCCCCTGACACGAAACGGAATAGTGTGAACATTTCATAATTTACAACATCATTTACAAGTTACCTAAAGAAGACAGAGAACTTATACGGAGAAAAAAAAAAAACGATTGAAAAGAAACTGATACAATGTGAGATTCCCTGGGTGTTCAATAAAACTTGCCCGAAGAAAAATATCATGTCAAAATTATCGAAATAAGCTCCTGAGATTTGTGATTTGCCAGTAATGTTGCTCAAGGACGGATCCAGGATTTTGACAAATTTTGACAAGTTCTTTTAGGGGCGCCAAAAAAATATTTTGGAGGCGTCAAAACCGCACCGAAACGTAGGGGTGTGGGACCATCCAGGAAAGTGGGACCAAGGGCGGTTTACCATAGGACTAATTCTAAACTCTCCGAAAAGTAGGGGTCATGGCTCCCTGGTCTCCTCCGTTTCAACGCCCTTGCTGAAAGGATGCCAAACTCAATCTTGATAATGCGTAAATCTCGCCAAATGTTCGCTTGTATGTGACGGGTAACGTCGAAACAATTCACGAGGGCGTTCTGACTTGTACACGTTTGAAAGCGGGATGCCCACGTATAATGTGGACGTATGATATCATTTATATGCACTATATGACGGTCGCTTGATGTTACAAGGACCCACCGATGTTACAAGCGCCCATGTGCTGTTACAGGTGCGCACGATGCCACATGTGCTGTCTTTATCGATAGAACGCCTTTGTATGAACGGACAAAATTCGTCCGTGGAAAATTAAATCAAGCACCAATCTAAAGTAAGGTCTGGGTTGTGCTTCTGTGTCACAAGGAAGGTATTCTAAGTTCCAACAAAGGAGTGTCTACCAAGGGCGCCAATTTCTGTAAATGATTGGGTGGGCTGAGCCGTCTGTCCGACAACCCAACCTCCCCCCAAATGTGGGTTTCTCAACGGATTTAGCCCACTTTATTTTGATCAATGGAAATTTTTCAGTTTTTGTTACTCTTATCCAAATAAAAATTGCGTGTATCCCATGTATATAGGTATCTATGTATATATATATATATATATATATATATATATATATATATATGGAACATAGAAAGATGGATAGATACATCACTTTATGCTTTACTCTATGTTTTCTGCCTGTCTTTATCTACTGCGGCCGTTTCATTCGTTATTTTTGCCCGATTCCCTTTAAAATTGGCAGAAAATATTGGAGGGGCCCAAACCAACACTGGAGGGGCCCAAATCAACATTGGGTGGGCCAGGGCCCTCGCGAAAGAGTACAAATCGACCCCCTGGCGCCTATGACTAAAACGTCAGTGCCTCTTAGATGTTACCAAGGCGTTATTCTGAAGAACAGGGTGTCACGGTCCTTCAGAGGGATGCCCTTGTGTCTTGGGGGCTCTTTTGAACGACAGTGCGTCCCTGCCTCACCAGGCAGGCGCCTTCTTGATACCACAGCAGCGCCTTTTGAACGACAAACCATCCAGGTGCCAAGGGATGCCCTTTGAACGACAGGACGCCGATATTCCGTCACAGAGGCTTCTCCTTGGTGTCTCAGAAGTGACTTTTGGACGACAGGATGCCAGCGCCCCATTGCAGTGGCGCCTTCTTGCTACCACAGGAACGCTCTTTGAACGGCAGGGGTGCATATACATACTTATGTATAGATGACTTTCGACGTCACTGGGGTAATTTTCCAAACAATGCAGCACTGTGGTTAAACACAGGGGTGCTTTTAAATGCAATGCCGCAGAAGGGACGTCTTTTGAATATTATGCTATCGAACGGGCGTTCCTGTGTCACACGGGCGTGATACCAACGAAAACATCATCCATGTATCATAACATGGGCGCCTCCTCGATTTCAACCTTGTGTTCTTTTGAGGGCATCATGTCTCATCACAGAGGCGCCTCCTTTGCGTCACAGGGTCGCCTTTTCAACGCCAGGGTGCCCATACACAATCGCAAGGGCGCCTCGGTGTCCTGTCTGTAGCACAGAACATTGCGTTAACGGCGTGTTTTTAACCCGCACCCGACTGTGGGTCGGCGCCATGCACGCCCAACTGGGAGGTTGACCGCCCCGCTCTAACTTACGAACGGTTGATCACACGATAAAAATAAGGACACCGTTGGAAAGCTCGTGACGAATAGAACTCGAAACTGGTCTGATTTTTAGTTTTGGATAGTATGTAAGCCATTTACGCCCTATATATGTTTCTCATAGCGGCCTGCATGAGACTGAGAAACGGCTTGAATCTCAAGGGCTGGGACTAATGAAGTCTAGATGAAGGTACCACCAGACAGGTAAAAGTCTGCAAATGCCGATACACGCCTTATTTCTTTGATTTGTTTCATATGCACACGGAAACGTTAAGTTAAAGACACGGTGATTTTCGCAACGCTGCACGGCGGGCGCCGCCGACGAAGGCGGTATGAAATTAACGGGTACTCATTTTAGCTTCCTTGTGTTCGGGAAATGTACCATTCCAAGTGTTGTTTCTTGATCCTAGAGGTTCTTGGGATGATTTCTCATATTTAGATTTTTAGAAAACTTAGTAGTGATCAATCTACACGATTGGCAGAGCCTTATTCGCAAAAGTCTGTTTATTTCCAAAATACGAAATTTTTTAAACCTCTTCAACTTCTTGGTATTAGTCGTAACTGTGCGAGCCACTTCTGCCATTTTCAGTCGATATGAGCCATTCACCGCCGATTTTGATGGCAGTGCATTTTGACTCATAACAGTTGTTCGTGACTTGACCTCAGGCCAGTGGTCGCAGGTCATTGAAACGTTGCCCATTGGCGGAAGCTGGATGTCTTAATTTCGCCACACTCAAACTGTTTGAAAAAATTCCGTCGGTTTTCGAAAAAAAACGACGACTTATGTTGAAAACGGGCTTGAGTTTAGGTCAGTGACCCCTGCGTTCCCGAAAAATCAGAGATAGCTGATTTGCTGCAATTATCAAAATCTCTAGCAATTGAAAGGTTTATTGTGTTGTCATGTTTTGCGAAAAAAATTGCAGGGCGCTGAACATTTTTGGACATAGGTCCACTTGACCTGACCTAGATCAGACACGTTGGTTGACCTGAAGTCAAAAATTGGATACAAGGTGCAACAGTGATCAAGCAAAAAGTACATAAAGTTTCGTGGCGCTGCGTTTGCTCGTTCTCTCGCACTCACGGAAAACCTCAGGGAGGCGGTCAACCCGCCAGTCGGGAGTGAGTTAAGGATGGGGCGCACCTTATCTATGCTTTTTTATGTGATGGAAAATTATTTTTATTATAAGGGCACCCATGACCTATCACAAGGGTCCAAGATGTAACATGTGCGGTCTTAAAAGACAGGATGCCTTTGTATCCACGAACAACATTCATCCGTGAATGGCCTCCATGCCCTTACCTGCTAATGCCATGGATCACGTCCCTCCCCGGATCTGTGCCCGATGTTGTTGGAGCATAGACTGGGCGTCCTTTTCCGCTTTCCTGCGCTCCCAGTGCGATCTGGGATATCCATGCCGTTAGGCAACGTTCTGAGGACTTGCGTTTTTGTGGTATATTTCGGATATGAGCATTGTCGGCCACGTTGCAAAGTCCCAGTCGTTGGGACATGTGTTACACTCTCGTCGACGCAATGCTCTGATTTTGTAGTGAGTCTGATAGCTTCAGGGTCTGGCACACCACATAGAGCGAGACTGCTTAGTGCTTTTGCGAATGTTTCCACAGTGGTTGAGTCAATTTAAAAGGGCTATTCTTTTAAACTGTTGCGTCCAAACCACTCGAAAGATGCCCTCAGGCCATCTTCGATGACCACTTCGACGATAATGACCACTTCGATAACCACTTCGATGATGATCTTCGATGAATTTTGCCAACGCTTCCCGAGAAGAAACAGTGAATGGGCGGAGCATTTTCAATGTATGCAATGATGTAGGCCGTCTCGGATGGACCGCAACCCGCTTTGTCTCATCTTTAAGTGCTACAAGGCTGCTTGAATCATTCGTGAAAGGATTAACACCAGACGCCGGTTACTATCTTTACCGGTCCCATTTTTGTCATGTACTGCTCTTCATGGGTAAACTGCATAGCACTTTCATTGCCTTCACTATAAGTCGAAAACTGTGCTATCCCGCACTTCCTTGTAGGTCTTGGTTCACGCGCTTTTCAAGGAGGCTCAAAAGGAGGATGACGTGTAGAATGTATGTCGCTCCGGAAAGGTGAACGCGGTTCTTACGTCATCGTTTTGCTTTTGTTACTTTTATTTTGTTCGCAAAAAGCAGGATATTTATTTTTCCTTCTTTCGATATTTCATAGCCTTAAGAACAGCTTAAAGAAGCTGAATGAACTGCAATACAGCCTGTGAATCACGATCGTTTTATTTCAAAATCGAAAAAACTTTTGCCATGTTGAAATCGGCCATTCGTGGTCATATATGGAAAGGTATGAGTATCACGAAAGAGTTGTTTATGTATTCCGTCCATATCAGCTGGAAATGCTGATCCCCTCACAAGACGGTGCAAAAATGAAAAAAAACATCCTATGTGCAAACCGCAAAATTCCCGAAAATGTGTGTTTGTGAAACCGCAGAGAGTTGCAAGTTATACTGTCCTTGTCGTTTTTCTGTAAACACACCACTCATTTCAGGTCAGATTTGAGTCGCGGCGTCTAAGACGCATGAAACAGTTGTACACTGGGAGCTAAATCATATGTTCCCAAACCTCTTTTACCTAGTATTAAACGCATGCTACAACAGGATTGTTTTTTATGCGTCGAGCATAGCACGTACTCGTGTATCTCAGCCCAGCTCTTGGCCCATACAGCCTGATGTGACAGCGCAGTGCACACATTCAAATGACCAGAAGATGTCAACAATGTGGGCCCTGCCCATATATGTCCTATCTATCCATATATACCGTACAGTGGCGCAGCCAGAGGGGATGGGCTAAGGGAGCTATAACACCCTTCCCGTGTCGCGGTCCAGAGGGCCCATCTCAGGTCCGGAAAAGGCACATCTATGGGCCGGAAAGGGCCCATCTTAGGCTCAGAAAGGCCCCACCTCAGGACTGGGTAGGGCTCATCCTAGCCTAAACTCAAAAATGATCCATCTCAAGTCTGGAAAGGGCCCATTTCCCGCTCAGAAAGCGTGCAGCTCATGTCCTCAGCGAAATGGTCCTCAGAAGACTCATCTCAGCTTTTAGACCTTGGAAGGACCCAGAGGCGCATCCAGGGGGAGGGGATTTAGGGGCTGGAGCCCTCTCCCTTACCTCAGAGGAGTTTCTTCGGCCTAATCCGGGACCCCTCCGCGCGCAGCCGGATGGGGCCCTGGATTCGGGTCGAAAGGCCACCCACGCGAAGCGTTGATGGTTCTCTTGGCTACGTCGCTTAGACGTTCCTTGGGCCCATGGGCCCAAGAGGCTTCAAGCTCATCACGGGGCCCACCCTACTTGCAGTAGAGGGGCTCCTGCTGGCCGTAAAGGGACCCATGCAGATATGTCTACGGTTGTAAAGGAGGTCCCTCCTGGTCTGTAAAGTGATCCTACTGGCTTGCAAGGTGTGAACACCACCCCGTCGTCATCGATGCGAGTGAAAATCCCTTCCCTCCGGCGAGGGTTAAGTCACGAAGGGTTTGAGGCCGACATTAACGTGTCAGCGTCAGGCAAAGAATTCGGTCCCAGATCGCCGGCGCGGCGGGAGCGGCTCGCCCTCAGCCCAGCCTGCACGGTCGGCTCCGTCCGGCCGGGAGTCGGACCCCGGTCAGCTGACGGCGCGGCCGGCCGGGAGTCGCCCCCGCAGCCGGCGGTGTTCGGCTCTGCCCGGCCGCGCCGCCGCCGCTCTCTCCATGTTGGCGGACGTGACGGACCACGTTTGCGCGGTCGGGACGTGACCGCACATGTCCGGCGGCGCCGGCCCCCCGCTGGACACGGGCGCAGCACCGGCCTGGCTCCGGGCAGGCTGAGTACCACCGCGTGTCGCGGACGGGCTGGATGTCAACGCATGGCTGGAGACAGGTTCGTGGACGAACCGCCCTGAATTCGAAGGTCTTCAGGAGCAGACATGCAATGCGGCGAACGATATGCTGGTCGTGTTCAAAAATGGGAGGGATTATTAAATCTTTTTCAACCCGAAATCGCGTTAGCGTTTGATTTCAGCCCGCAATTTCTTGATGATTTCTTGGTCACCTTTTGCTTTTCGATGACTTCATGTTTTTCTCGGATGGTTCTTGGGTTGCGGACGATTCTGTCCACAACAGTGGTTCGAGAGGTGAACCGACTTCTCTTGGCCATAGGCAGAATCTCCTGTGCTAATGGTGTTGCCGATGCAACACCAATATTCGAAACAGTCCGTTAGACCCATGGTGATATATGGGACGAATGGACTTGGGAGTGACACAGACAACAACAATAATTATCCGCAGGCCGTGCCCCTGGCTATCTTAACCCACGCACGACCGTCGCTCCGTTTCGAACTAGGGCGACTGGGGGAGGGGGGCAGTTGGCCGCCCCCTCTAACTCACGAACGGTTGGTCGCACGATAAAAATGAGCACACCGTTGGAAAGCTTGTGATGAGTAGAGTTCGAGACTGGTCTCATTTTTAGTTTTAGATAACATGTAAACAATTTACGCCCCAGATATATGTTTTCTCATAGCCGACTGCATGAGACCGAGAAATGGCCTCAATCTCAAGGGCTGTGACTAAAAACGCATAGGTAACGGCACCGGCGCACAAGTAAAGGTCCGCGGATGCCGATACACGTCTAATTTCACAGATTTGTTCGATATATACGTCGAAACGTTGAGTTAAGGACAAGGCATTTCTCGCGGCAGCTGTAGGCGTGCGCTGCTGCCGTATGCACTAACAAATTGACGGGAACTAATTTTAGCGTTCCTTTATTTTCGCGAAAAAGACGATCTATGTATATTTTATTGATCTTAGAGGTTCTTGTGATGGTTTTTCATGTTTAAATTTTGGAAAAATCAATTAGTTACTAATCTACACAATTGGCGGGGCTTTATTCGAGATAGCCTGTTTATTTCCAAAATATGCAGTTTTTTCAAATTTTTGGGGGTTCCTGGTATTACTTACGTATGTGCAAGCTAGTTCTGTCATTTTCTACCCATTCTGAGAAATTCGTCGATGATTTTGACGGTGGTGCATTTTGGCTCACTACAGTTATTCGTGACCTGACCTCAGGTCAATGGCTGGAAGTTATTGATACTTTGCCCAATGACGGCAACTAGATGTCTGCTTCACTCGACACTAGAAATGTTATGAAATATTCCGTCAATTTCCGAAAAAACGACATGTCTTAAAAATGGGCTTGACCTTAGGTCAATGACCCGGAAAATTCCGAAATATCTGAGATAGCAGATATGTTGCATCTATCCCGTTCACTAATCCCTGAAAGTATTATTGAGATATCTTGTTTTGCGAAAACGTTTCAAGGCGCTAAACTTTTCTGACATAGGTCTGTTTGACCTGACCTAGGTCGGGCATCTGACCTGGCCTGAGGTCAAAATTTTGACACGAGATGTAAAATTAATGAAGCAAAAGGCACACAAAGTTTCGTGACTCTGTGTTTGTTTGTTCTCTCGCAATCCCAGAAAAACATGAGGGGGGCAGTCAACTGCCCCCCAGTCGGGACGGGTTAATGGAGCTATCAATCACAGTTTACGTGATTTCTCCCTTTTTCGTAATCATCATTGCTGTTGTCTGCCTGCGTGCTTAGTTATTCCTCGACACGGGCTTTGAGCATCCTTGCAGCGTCAGTGTTCCTGTTGCGCAGCGCCGACAGTACTGTTTGTCTCGCGCCCGGTGGACCCGTCCACGGTGGTCCGTGATGCAGCCTAGTGCTGGGTACATGACTTCATGCCTTCGTAGCCGCCATCCGGGGCTTAAAGCCAGCATGAATTGTCTTATCGTGTTTATGACAAGAACCCTTGTTAGCTGTTCGGTTTCGGCAGCTTTTTAGGAAATGGCGCTTAGGTTAAAAGGACCTTTTGTAATTTTTAACCCTACTCCCGGCAGGGGGGGCGGAATCCGCCCCCTCGGGTTTTTTGCTTGCCAATTCCAGGCTTTTTAACGCAGCTTCACGAAACTTGGTAACTTTTCCTAGCTATTTTTTTTTACGTGCCGTGACAAAATTTCAAAATTCTACTTTGCTCAGGGGCGGAGCCAGGTAACGTTTTTGGGAGGCACCTCATGCCATTTTTGGCCATGTTAAGGGTAAAAGGAAAATGTCTGCCAAAAACAGATTTTTTAAGATAGAACCTAAAACTCTACATGGATATATAGCTAAATAGTTGGGCCATGTGCAGATGTAACTTTGTTCACCTGAGGTCATTTTACAAGGTCAGGTCAAAGTCAAAAGTCAAAATTTGTTTTTTTTGGAATAATTTCGGCACCTTTTTTTCAAATGCCAAACCCGGAATATATATGACATAGAAGGGTGCCCTCTACTTGTGTACCAAGTTTCAGCCTTGATATCAGGTCGGGTCACGGAGCTATGACCTAAAATGTCAGTGCGCGTACCCTATATCGCAATAGCCATAAAACGAAATTTTTGAAATAGAGTGAATTCAAATAAATGCACACGAGATCATTTCAAGTGACCCCAAGGTCACTGGAGGTCATTTAAGGTCAAAGGTCAGAAGTTGATCTGAGAAACGTGTGACCATGACAGTTCCCCCTTTTTCATGTCCCTGGCACCGCCTATGCTAACATTATACAAACATTGTAATGCGACTTGTACTTCTTTAGTATAACATGACTAGCAGAAGCCAAAAAAGGGTGTTGGCCTCTTTTGTTCATCCAGTTGTTAGAAAACTAATCCTCCTATTTTTAAAACCCTGTGAACGCCCATGAATTTTCTCAAAATTTCAGATTTGCGGACCCATGGTGAAAGCCCTATCCATGATATCTCGATTCATGCCAGTTTCATTGAAATCGGTCCATAAACAACGGAGTTATAAGAAGTCCAAAAGTACCCCCCATTTTGACATTTTTGCCCCCTGTATCCACAAATTTCAAAATTTTGAAAATTTCTTTTTATAAACATGTAGCTCACGTCACGGCAAATCGATTGCCGTTTGGTACGATGAAATCGGAACGAGTAGTTCTCGAGATCTAAGGAGGGGCCGAATCCGCCCCCCCCTACCGGGAATCGGCCATACCGTCTAGCCCTCCGGGAATAGGGTTAATCAGTGTGAATTCAGAATTGTGGAGCATATCCTGCAAAATCAGGAAACGCGCTGCTGTATGCACTCAATCAAGGCTAGAATATTATTTTCGCGACTTGTGATTGACGACAACAAAATACAAAATGAGAGCAGAACCAGAGTAAAATGTACCTTTGTGTGTGACCAGTGTGGCAAATGTACGTACATAGTCCAATATTGGGAACAATGTGTACAGGCTCATTCAGATTTATTCGTACGGTTACGACATGAACTGAGAGAAATATTGCGCTGCTATACCGCAATGAACGGTAAATCAAAACTCCTGATGCGTAGTAAACCAAAAAAAAAAGATTAACAAACACTATTATAATCGAGTAATTGGATGGGTACGCGGGGCAGGACTGTTTTTGCCCATGAGAACAAAATAACTGATTTTGCTCAGTCCCAAAGTTTTGAGAACAAAATGTCTTGAGATCTGGAACCTTTAAAAAGCATCCACGATTCTTACCTTGCGTTACGCATGGGCACTGACCATGGACCTCAGCAACAGGAAATACTGATGATATCAGAAAACGTGATAGCAGAAATGGTATCAGAAATGAAGTCACTGCGACGCAAAAGTTCAAAAGTTAACTTCCGTCGTAGGTCCACGACTACCAGCGTTCCGCGTGCTGTAATAATCATATTGAACATAAGCATCTGCCGTCCGAGTTAACCTCAAGTCCGGTAACGTTTCAACGTGGGCTGTCCCATCAAATACCTGACATTGCGGCACAGCTTGTGGTAGAGGGGGGACTTAGGGAAGTTTTTCATAGCTAGGACTTTTCTACAAGTGAATTTATTTGTGGTTAGGTATCCTTAAGCCAGTGAGAACATTTAAATACAATACGCTATTGCTTTAACCCTCCACATCATGGGTTAAACCTTCGCCCTTGCTCTGGGTGTCCCATGCCTAACACGGACTTATAGGGGGTATGACACCCCTTGCGTTTGGCCCCTAATTGAGCTATCGCCTCGGGACCAAAACGAGCGTGTTGGGCGTGATGAGAGGAAGCGACTGATACCCCTTTTTAAGGTCCCAGGTCCATAATTGGTGACCTCTGAGGTCACGAAAAGCTCAAATTTTGACCTTTGGGTATTTCCTTATAGCGTTTGATCTAATAGAGATACAGGAATGTACGTTACCCCATCGTGTTCCTCTCGTCAAGACGCATCGGCCAGGCTACGTTTTAATATTGAAAGGTCAATTTCAAATTTGACCTCAGGTCAAGGTCACGTGTTGACCCAGTGGTCACGGTGGAGGTCATGTTGCATATCATTAGATGCGCATTGACAAGACAAACACATTGCGCTTTTTATTTTGCGATATCTTTATTCTATTGTGATTTATTTGCAAAAGAAGTTTTGACCAAAGTAAAGGTTTGACGTGAAGGTTTGTAATTTGTGATGAGTTTCCTTATCATGGATCCTGAGAAAAGCTAAAAATATGTTTCACCTCTTCCTGTCCCTGTATTGTTCCTGTTCCCCTATGCCGTCCGTTACTCTTAATATCCGAAAGCCTGTGCTCCTGTAAAACCTTTTTTGCTTTCGTTTCAGGATATCCTAGAAGAAAGATGAATCCATTCCAAACTCGTTCTAAATGGAGCATGTGCCTGGGTCCTATCACCATCCACGCCAGAGAAACGTTCACCTCATCCAAACTGCCTACAAAAAGAGAGGTGTTGGAAAGAATGATCTGGTTCCTGGTACCCAGACCTAAGGGATCCTTCATCCGCATGAGCAAGGACTGGGCTGCGCTGCAGGTGGCGGAGGAGCTTTGTGAGCACTGGACGTGGTGCAATGTCTATCCAAAACACCCTAAGAACGTAGCCAAGATGGTCCTAGTTCTATATGACGAATTCAAAAAACTGCAGAGCTACCCCAAGAACAGAATGTCGGAGCAGTGGGTGAACGAGAAGGTGGATCCCTTCACGAAGAGCCTGGAGCAAGGACTTGATATAAGGACCCTGGACGTCGCCTTCAGGAAGAAGCAGGAGGAGCTGTATGGGGTTCAGGAGACCAACGACGAAGAGCTTTTCTGGAACGATCAAATAAGGGGGAGGCGTGTGAGTCACTGTGAGGCATTTGTGGATAGGAAATGGTTGGCTCAGGACGCCAGGAGGAAGAAAGACATGGCAAGCTTTCAGAAGAGACTGGAGAAATCTGAGCAGGAGAAGAAGAACCAGCTTGAGATGATCGAAGTTGCTGAAGAATATGCAGATATGAACCAGAACATTCTTCAAAATGAAGATGCGGACTACGAAGAGATGCAAACTACGAGTGAGGAAGAGGACTCGTCACGAAGCTCAAGGAAGAGGAAGAGGAATGTTGTACAAGAGGGCAGTGCAGAGAACACTGGGCAGCTTCCTGACGGCTATCGACACGTCCGTCACAGCATCAGGAAGGTCCGACCTGAATATTATACTGCTTTAGACAGGTGCATCTCCGAGCTCCACATGTCAAAGGAGCAGGCCGTCGGCTCCACGATCATCATAGCTAAGGAGCTGTTTAACCTGAAATGGAAGAGATTTGATGATGATGACAGTACCATCGACCTAGACACGGTGCCAGACAAAAAATCTATCAGGGAGACAGGAAAAGCGAGGGAGGCGCTGGCGCTGAGCAAGCTCGTGGAGAAGATAATGGCAAGCGATGAGAAGTCTACGATCACGTATCATGATGACGGCTCGAAGAAGCAAGGTGCTGGCTCTTTTTCCGTTCAGGGCGCCACTATTGATGGAAAGTTCTTCCCTTTCCCCACCCTCAGTATCTCCTCTGAGACAAGGGAAAACTTGGCGCAGCTCAAGCTCACCATCCTGGCCATACTGAGTGCCGTCAGTGGAGTCTCTTCTGAAGACCTCTGGCGCCGCATCGACTTCACGATGACGGATTCCACTGCCCACAACCTGATGGTTGATGACTTGGTGTCAGCTGCTCTGGAGACTGATCATACCCCCTCGCATCTCATCTGCCAAGTCCATCCCGCCTGTATGTTCAATAGGTGTCTCCAGAAGTTCTGTAAGCAGATAGACATCACGATTGGCCCCAGCAAGATCTTCCCTGTCTTCGCTGTGTCACTCTCCGACGTCCAGGAATCAGTCGTGGAGCAGTGGATGAACTGTCTGATGAGGCTCGTCACGCACGACTTTGACCATAGATCCTGGAACTACGCCAAAGAGTTCGACATCTTCATCTTCCCTCTCAAAAACCCTGCCAAGAGACTCCAGAAGGAGCGGTTCAATAGCCTCGTATACACTGCCCTCATCGCCCTGTTCCTGGACAAACACGTATCAGACTTCCTCTCCAAATTCAGTAACATCTCAAACAGCCTGGCCTGCATCATCCGCAGCTTCGAGGGCCTGGAGTACCTGAGAGTACTGGCTGCCGTGATTGTCATCATCGGGGTGCACCTGGTGGAGCCCTACCTGAGCCTGACAACCTCCTCCTCCACAACCTGGGAGACTCTGGTAGAGGCTTTCCCCACCCTCTACATGGACCTCATGACGACCAAGCCTGAGGTTCTCATCGACTTCGCCTCTCCAGCGTTTTCATTCATCTCCAAAGCAAGGTTCAACCACTGCCTGTACTCACCCTCCCTCCTGGAACCGACCATCCAAATCATCGAACAGTACAGACAGGAAATCTGCAAGACCCTGGAGCTCCTCCTCCCAAAGCTGGCCGCGGGCTGGAAGCACCAGCGTGGCGAGATGTTTGGCTTTGGGGAGGCGGAGAATGACGAGGACAACAACACGAACATCAGGAGTTTGGACCAAGATAAGCTCAAGAAGGCGCCGGTGCACAACCTTGATGCCGAGAGAGCCGTCGGCTCCGTGAACTATGGGCTGAAGGTCAGAGGAGCTAAAGAAATCAGGTCAGTTAGCTCTTCCTTGATCAAAGCCAAAGCTGCTGAACTGCTGGAGGGAAGCGAAGTCACCGGCACGTTCAAGAAAATGACCAAGAGGGGTGGAGCCGTACCAGCTATCCTTGAAGCATGGGAAGAAAAACAGGCAAAGCTCAAGAAGGAAGGAATGGAGGACAGGGAACTCGCAAGCATCGCCCAGGACAAGCAGAGAAACTGTGACCTGGCTTACCTCACCGAGTTAGGAGGCCCATTTACGAGACCAGAGCAAGTGGAGGAGTTCCTGAAGAACCCTGACCTAGAGGACATCACCAAGAACAAGAGGCTCTACGTGGAAGTCAGACATGCCAAGAACTCTTCGCTGTCCTTCCCGAAGGCCAGCGACGTATTCCGTCTCAAGAAGAATGGAAGAAATCTAACCTCAGCCGAGTATGCTGTGAACCTCACCACCTATCTCAGTAAGATCAGCTGCAAGGTCAACATGGACATAAACGACTTCAAGGATGCACTTAGCAGAATCGGGATGGAATAGAGTAGATACGAGTAGTTATTCGTGAGAAATATATCTGAAGACGTCAGAACACGGTCGTTTTCTCACGCTAGTATAATGTACACTGTACGCCGCACGGCATACCTATAGGTAAAAGTCAAATGCTTCGTGTGGAGGGTTAAAACAAGGTAAAATCACGAAATAAAGACCAGAATCATAATCAGAATACATAACCACATTAGAATCAGCTTGTAGAAGATAAAAATTGATTTTAGTCCCCCCTCTACTTGTGGCGCCTGGGGCGTAACTTGCGTGCGGTAATCGGGTGCTTGACGCCTGGACATAGGCTGACCCGCCAAGCAGCGACAATACCAGCAGTGTTTGGTGCCCAGGCTGAAGTAGCCTCAGTTGAACTTTCTGCAGCGCCGTCATGTATCTGCAATTTCTCTTTCCCATCTTTCGCTTGAATTTCGTTTCTCTGGTCGGCCTGGGAATGAAGGCGTTGGAAACTCTAACTCTATTCACGGCAGGGTGCTGAATCCTCCCCTTCGGTTTTTTTTGCCTACTTTTTTTTTGCTTCTAAATTCCAGGGTTTCTGACGCAGCGTCACGAAACTTGTCGACTTTCCCTAGCTGTTCTTCTTACGTGCTGCAACAGAATTTCGTAATTCTGTTTTGCTTAGGGGTGGAGTCAGGCAACGTTTTTGAGAGGCACCTCAGGCTGTTTTTGGTCCTGTTGAGGATAAAAGAAAAATGCCTGCCAAAATTAACGGTTTTAAGATAAAACCTAAAACTTTATATGTATATATGGGTAAGTAGTTGGGCAACATACCAATACGATTTTGTTTATTTGAGGTCACTTCAAAAGGTCAGTTCAAGGTAAGTAGTCAAAATTTGTTTTTATTGTAATATTTTCGGCGCTATTTTTTTAAATGCCAAATCCGGAAAACATAAAGTAGAAAGGTCTCCTCTACTTGTGTATCAAGTTTCAGCTTGACATCAGGCCAGGTCACGGAGTTATGATCTAATATGTCAGTGCAATCACCCTATATCATAACAGCCGTAAAACTGATTTTTTATAAATAGAGTGAGTTTAAATAACTGGAAACGTTTTCAGATCATATGAAATGCACAAAATATCATTCCAAGTGACTCTAGGGTTAATGAAAGCCATTTAAGATCAAAGGTCGTAAGCTGACCTGAGGATTAAACGATCCTGCTACATCACAGGGGCGACTGCAGTGTGAACGCGACCTGTGTGGTTGTGGTGGCCGCTCAGCAGGTGGCCACCTTCACTGGGTCAGGTGCGATCTCTCAATCGCAGGTGCGGACATCGCGCGCACATGCGCGCTACTGTTCATAACTTCGCCACGCTTGCACCTGTGGCGCCTGAAGCAACTTGTACTTTGGTCGCCGTCTCTGCTGCGCTTGCACTCTGGTTCCGCACGTGAGATTCGCGTTGGTCGGCTGGTGATGGGCCCCACGCCTGCGCTCCATTGCCCTCCCCTCCCGTGCAAGCCCCTCCCCCACTCACGACACGCTGCTAGTGCTCCCGCTGCCTGAGGAGGTATTGCTGTTCATATCAGTGTGTGTGTATACTTTCACCTACTCAATGAAGAGCTAAGATTTCATCCCTCTTGTTAATGGCTATGGTTGACGATTGTTGCACCTCGTGTCGTTATTCGTAATGTTTTTCATGTACTGTTGTTTTTCTGCATGTGTGCGTGTGTGTTTGTTCGCTCTAGCATCTACCATCGTTTGTCTCTTCGCATTCGAATGCAGATCGCCGCCACTGACAGTCCACAGTGCCTCGGCGAGCCAGATTCACCTCCGGGACCGCTGACGCTTCGCCCGTCGTTCGCCCTCGCTCGGTTGCTGCGCTCTACTCTTTTGGTTTAAGTGAAGAGGATATTGTCCGGCCCCCAACAAACTTTTCCCAACAAACTGGACGAACCTGAACAATTTTAAACACCAACAGTGCAGATATTTTAGGTCTTACAAAAGCGAAATTGGACTAGAGCGTGAACCCCTGTTTGTTTACCCTGAACCAGTCCCATGTTTCTTTCATGCGTCATAGGATGAGATACGGAGCGGGACCGTTCTCCATGCCCGAGCACGCCTGTGCATCAGCCGACTCGGTGATCTGGAACTGGAAGGGGAAGAATGGATCTGGTGCAAAATTAAAACCGGCAGCGCTTCACTGATACTTCACTGATCATGTGCTGCATCCATCTCCCGCCAAATTTACCGGAAGACAGACCTGACCTGTTCAACGATAGATCCATGGAAAGTATCAGCCTGGCTTACGCCCGCAATCCTTCGGCTATTCTAATCACAGGCGACACGACTCCGAAGGCAGGATATATTTAAACACTTCCCACTAACAAAGACACAGTGGCATCACACCATTTGACAGAATATTGCAAGGCATGGCTGAAACACTTCATCTTCGCCAGTTAATGGACCACCCGACTAGAATGACAGAAAGTTCGGCCAGTCTGCGTGACTCGATGTTCACAAATAACTGCGACCTCATAACTGACTGCGGCACACTTTCCTCTTCCTCAAAATTGGACCATTTCTCGATTTTTGCTCGACTCCAGGTCCCCACAGGCCATACGTCGACTGTTTTTAAAGCCTCGTGGACTATGAAAAACTCGACTCTGACAGATTCATTCAACTGCTTGTCAATACAGAAAGGAAACGTGTAACAAACATAGAAGACATCCATATAGCGACCTCAGAGTTCACCAGTGCCATTTTGGAAGCTGCCAAAGTATCCATACCTACAAAAATAACTCGAGCCCGACCTGCTGACAAACCTTGGGTAACGTGTGAACTGAAGCGCAACATCAGAAAACGTGACAGACTTTACAGACTAACCAAACAGACACAGACAGACTATAACTCGTGCCGCTGGAGACAGCAACGAAACACAGTAAACGATGTTAACAGATGTCTGAAACAACAACACATTGACCAGCAGATGCGCAAACCCCTTGAACACAAACACAATTCATCTAAATACCACCAATTACTCCGTAACACAATTGGACGCACACAGGACACGGCAACACCTCTACTGGAACACCCCGACGGACATACTGTGACCGACGACAAAGACAAGGCGACGCTGTCGAATGACCATTTCGCTGCACAGTCACAACTTAACATATCACCAGACCACATATCACATATTCACGATATCAGGCCGGTGCTTATCAATCTTAATCTTATATATCTTATATAATCTTATAATATATATATATCTTATATATATATATATATATATATCTTATATAATCTTATATAAATCTTAGTGTTTCCCAGCACGAAGTTCTAATAATCATAAATGCTCGAGATCCGAACAAATTAAGCGGCCCCGATCTACTGCCGACGGAAATTATCAGGCTTTCGGCGATTATAATCGTCCAGCTTCTCAGTGACCTTCTCAACAGGTCATTTCGCTTAGGCATTTTTGCGAACACCTGGAAACAGGCAATAGTCCATTTGATCTTTACAAACAAAGTCTCGCCATATGAACCCACAAATTATCGGCCTATATCGTTATTTCCTTTCGAAAATTTTAGAATTTTTTTGTAGACATATTTATAGGAATTTGTGTGAAAATCAGTTACTGATAAAAACAGAGTGGGTACCGGCCAAATCACAGTACTCAGCTTCAATCACTGTATCCCTTTCAAACTTTTCTCAAGATATTGGACACAGGTCGCGATTTCACTGCGATCTATCTCAGCAGTTCCAAATACTTCGATAAAAGTTGGCACAAAGGACTATTAAAAAGTGCAAAATCGAATTCGGCATAGTTGGTTCCCTTCTGTTTTGGCTTAAATCGTATCTTAAAGACCGCATACAACAAATAAAGTTCGCAACTCCATTTCTTCAATCCGCACATTAAACGCCGGCTGCCCGCAAGGATCTGTTCTCGGCCCACCTTTAGCCCTTATGCATTTGAAAGGAATAGCTTAAAAAAAAAACTACAAATGACATCCTTTTCTTCGCTGATCATACTTCGCTCTACGCTCACCATACGCCAAACAACTTTCAAGCAGTCCAGGAATCATTAGAGCTCGATTTAGATGAAATTCGCAGATTTGGCCAAAAATGGTTCATTACATTTAATGCCTCTAAAACTGTTCAGCAAGCATTTACCAACCGAAAGACACTACATGCTCCCAACCTGGCATTTGACGGCCAACAGATGCCTTTATCCGACAGTCGCAAGCATCTTGGAATTACTATTCCGAAAGAATTGCATTTCCATCACCATATGCAAGACCTTATAAACAAGTAAACAGATCAATTAATCCCTTATATCCAATAGTCCCATTCATTCCACGATCCATTCTCGACCAAATATACAAGACATATATAGACCCTATTTCGACTACTGCGACTCTGTTTACGATGGAAACATAACAGTAAACGACGCCCTTCGTCTAGAAAGACAGGAGCACGAGACTTGTGACAGGAACGCTGCGGAGGACACCAATCGAAAAACTAAGACTTGAACTAGGCTGAGCCTCACTTAAGACAAACATGACATACACAAAACATCATTGTTTTACATGTTACTTGAGCCACAGTCACGCATTCCAGCTTATATTAGATCCATTCTTCCCCAGCAAGGGAATCTGACACGAGCCTCAATCTTCGAAATGCCTATTTTCACACCCTTCCCGATAACCTCACTACTGCTTTCCGAAGATCCTTTGTACCGGCCACAACAAGACTTTAGAATTTAATACCGCTCCCTGTCTGCACTTGCACCTCTCATGGACCATTTCAACGTGCGGTGGTTCAGCACCTTGGGGTACCCATCCTCCCAAATTACCGTTCCTGCGGGTCAAAATCAGGTAGTATTCTCCGTAACCAGCTGAGAGTGGGCATGTCGAAATTGAAAGCCCATTTATTTCGCATCCAGCTTGCTGACTCTCAGAAATGTCTCTGCGGCCACCCATCTGAAACTGTAAGTCATTTCGTTTTGCACTGCTCACTTTATTCCACCTTACGACGGCATCTGTTTGCGGAGATTTCTCATATCCTAAATTTTTACTTCCTCGCTATTTCGTCGCCGGAAAAACTTAATTCTCTTTATCTACAGCACTGAACCAACCGACGCTGAGGGTCGGATGGTAGCCAGAACGTTCCAAAAGTATCCTCCTGAAATCTAGGAGGTAAAGCGACTGAACGGAGGCGGTGCAAGGCGTGTGGCGACGAGGTTTCGGCTGTTACGGGTACGCGGGCCTGTCGGGTGCGGTGGCGTTTGGTTTAATGTAGATGTTTAACAATCCAGAGCCAATGTCATCGAGAGATGCTTCGATCCAAGTGTTTCGCTTTTGCACCAATCGATAGTTCACATGAGTAATATGCCTTTCAAACTGATAAATGTCGTCTATCCATCTATTTATCTATCTAAGAGCATGTCCATGACAGTTCCCCTTTTCATGTCCCTGGCATCGCCTATGCCAAGATTATGCAAACATTGCAATGCGATTTGTACTTCTTCAGCATGATATGACTAGTAGAAGCCAAAAAAAAAGTGTTTTTGACCTCTTTGGTAATCCAGTTAAAAAAAACTAATCCTCCTATTTTTGGAAACTATGAACGTCCATGAATTTTCCCAAAATTTCAAATGTATGGACCAATGGTAAAAGCCCCTTCCATAATCGCTCGATTCATGCCAATGTCATCAAAATCGGACCATAAACGACAGAGTTATAACAAGTCCTAAAATGTTCCCCATTCTGACTGTTTTGCCCCTCTGTATCCGCCCCTTTCAAGAGTTTGAAAACTTCTTTTGTATAAAATGTAGTTTACGTCATGGAAAATCGATTGCCGTTTGTCGCAATAAAATCGAATGTGTGTTCTCGAAATCCGGGGGGGGGGCAATCCCCCCTAGGAATCGGCCATACCGTCCAGCCCTCCGGAAATAGGCTTAAATTCATTGCCCAAGGATGCATCGAGCTTAAAGCGGACGAACAGACGAAATCACAGAAAAGACAGGACACTCGAAACTGTACAACGTCGGCCGGACTGGGAACGCACGCGTGGAGAGCTTTAAGCTCGAAGCCCAAGGATGCATCGAACTTAAAACGGACGAACGGACGAAATCACAGAACAGACAGGCACTCGACACTGATCAACGTGATAACCCAGTGCATGCACGCATGCAACCCACGTGGGTCTGAAACCACCGATTGCAATCCACCGCTGCCGTACAGTGTGCGTGACGTGCGGAAGTAAAGTACAGTGACAAATGTCTTCGTGTATCCTAAAGCTTACTCCGAATCACGGCGGATTTGAAAAGGTTCCGTCCCTTGAAACCATCTGCGCATTGGATCGGACGGAAACAAGGTGCATTTTTTCACTGCTTAACTCAGTCTCCCTTGCCATTGCCTTGCCGTCAGACGAAGAGAGATAGAGGCTGAGCTGCGGGATACCTTGCTTTGCAGCCGCCTGAAGTCGTATTATTCGCCGAGAGAAGTGTTGATTTATAAATCACGGGAATGATGTCTGCGGCTGCAGTAAGGTTTGGGAATTCCCGCTTTCCAGAAAACCCTGCTGCCTGCGGTCTTTGGATGGCCTCGCTAAACGCTTGCTGCCATTTCCGGTTCCTGTTATCTGCACGCTGTTGAAGGAAATTTTCCAGCGTCTGAAAATATGGAACCATCTAGTACACAAACACTTGTATCGTACCAGACTCTGTTTTGTGCGCTTTTGGTCATGACTTCGTCCTTAAATCGTGATCTCGATCCGCACCAACGTAACAGCACTAGTAACCCATGGTCGTTTCTGATGTTGCGTTTATTTCCGGGACCTCTGATAACGCTTTCATCGACCACGACGACGACCTATCGCAACAATCCGATCAACCATTTTAGCTGCGTCCATGAGCTCAACGTTACTTCGCACTAGCCAACCCTTTCTGAAGAGGGCTAATTCCATCAACCTCCCACACTTCCGTCAGACCCACCCTCCTTCCAAAAGCCTTCTTCACCTGACACCGACCCGTCTCTCCTCAGCAACAGCCACCAGCATCTGCAGCCCAGCCGCCTCCGCCACCGCCCCCGCCCTATCGTCCCGTGCCGGCCGGCGTGCCGCGCCACCGCCGGCCGCCGCCTGCAAGACGTCCGGCAGCGGCGGGCGCGCCGCCAGCTGCGGCCTCTCACCGGCCGCGGCCGCACCTCGGCGCTGCGGGCGGCGGCCCGACGGGGAGCCCGCGCCGGCCGAGCGGCGGGCGCGACCTGGCGGTCAGGTCACCGACTCGCGGGCGGCGGCGCTGACTCACGCGTGCGCCCTGCCCAGCTCCGGGTCGGCGGCGGCGGCAAACAGACGGCGGCCGCCGGCCGGCTCGGCAAACATGGCCGCCGTGACGTCACCGGCCGCTGTTTGGTGGACAAACGGGCCGTGTTTGAGGTGGCGCAGGGCGCGGGTTGCGCGGTGGCACCGCCTGTTTGCGTCTCGGCCAGATGTGAGTTCTGCGGAGCGAAAAGGCCAATTTGTAATCGCGATGATTATCATTAGGAGGTGGGGATAACTGCCATGAAAAAATGGCTTCGCTGCATGCATTTGCGGCTGCTGCATCTCCTATGCAAATGCAGGGATTTCCCGCTCTTTGGACCGGAGTATATATGCCATGCAATAACAGAAAACTCAAGATGACGGCGGGGCTGCAGGAACGGAGCAGCCGATACATTTTAGGGGCCAGCATGCATAATGAAGTCAATGTATGGCTGGCCTACCTATCGTATGTTTCTTGGTTCGATGTCAGGACCCCATCCTGTAACTCTTCAACAAAGCTGCTGGGCATGGAGATTCGAGATCAGATGCATCTAGACCTAGCGTTGTTTGTACAGGTGAAGACAGGCACGTAGGCAGGACTTTCCTCAAGGGTGGGGACCAGATGTCAGACTTTGTCACATGCCACTAGCGTATGAAAAAATTATGGGAAAAAGCAACAGTTTTGCACAGTTTATTACATCATGTTGAGCAGACAGAAAAAAACATTATGTTCGCTTTTGTAGCATATATATGATCACTGTTCCGTATTTCTGCGAAATCGCCAAATATCTTATTTTGGCTTGGGGGAGGGGCATGACCCCCATGGTCCTTCCTCTTTGCTACATGCCCGGGTCAAGTGGCGGAATCATGCTGCCAAGAGCAAGCCTTTTCTTCGTAGATGTCACTCTAGAAGGGATGCGCGCCCATCCCCGAAATGAAATTCGCGAAAAGTTGGCATTTGTTGTATACATGACATTGCATGCAGTTAAGCCTGAATAACACAGCCAGATTTTTGTAAACATAATTAAGACTCGTATGCCCTTACAATATAACGCCGTAGGTCGAGCCTACCAACGTTAAAACCAGGTTCAACATTCAACAGGCACTACCGGCACTACCTAGGCACTACCTTACGGTTAGTTATCATCACATCTAACAACGATCCAGTCTGTCGGTATGTCGTGTGGGTGTGGGTGTCACCACGTCAAATCGCACAAGAACTAATCCAACCTCTTTCGATCTGGATGAAATTTGGTGCATGCTCATAGTACCTATCGAAAAATGGTCGGCCAGGAAGATTTAGCCTTGGGAGGCCGCTGAGGTCAAAGGTACAGATCATCAAAACTTACCGACTTTTAAAAACATTGTATGATTCAAGTGCCCAGAAGTCGGCGACAGTTTGTTACAAAAATGTGAGATTAGCGCCATTCAAAAGTGAAATGCCCCAGCTTTCTTAAATGGGTTTGTTTTTGTTGACCTTGGGATGACCTTTCACCTGACTAGGTCACATGGAACATTTTTGGTTTTAGTCATGTTGCCCGCCGTGATCTTCGCGAAAATGTAGTACAATATGTCCCCAAGTATCGCGATATGTGTGGCAAAAAACATTTCTGGGCGAACTGGAACTTTGTCAGGCACCTTGACTTGAGTGCTGCTAAGTGGCGTTTGAGAAGTATGCCCTTAAGCCATCTGGCGAATATTGATTGATTCTGTGCCTTCCGTTTGCCCGATTGCTCTACAATTTGGTGTACGTAGTTTTTTATGTGCCTGCTACATATCAGCTTAGTTTTAAATTATTTGGCCAAAAGGTCAAAGGTCATGGCACCCCACCACCAATCGATCCCTATCATCTAAATCTGACTTACCCGTTGAGTCTGTCGGATGTTTTTAGGTCTAAAGCCAGCTGAGATAATCCCAGTCCAGGATCGTGGCCTTTGGAAGGTCAACCTAGGTCAATGACATCGATTCATCTTGGATTGTTGTTTTAGCTCGGACCATTCATAGTTTTTTTGGGCGCTGGTTTCGAATTTCACGTCCATTTTGCACGCATCAAGTCATTTATTTTCATTCCGTGTCCTGAATAGAAGTTCATTTTCAGATTTTTTTGCACGTATCTCAGTCCTCACTCCTATCTGCTTCCGTACGAAGTTGTCACTTCATTTGCAGTTATTCCAACATTTAGGGGAGGACGTCCTGACAAAAAGTCATTGCCCTCTAGCTGACATGGAAATATTTGATACGAGCAAATTCCGATGTGTGAACAGTCCATGTGACATCCTGGAATCAGTGCCCTAGAAAAACTACGAATGGTTCGAGGCCAACAGGTTATCTGAGGTCAATCGAGCTTAACCCTATTCCCGGCAGGGGGGGGGGGCTGAATCGGCCCTTCTCGGGTTTTTTCTTGCCAATTCCAGGGTTTTTGAAGCAGCTTCACGAAACTTGATGACTTTTTCCAAGCCATGCTTTCTACTTATCGTAATTTCGTAATTTTATTTGGCACAAGAGCGGAGCCAGGCAACGTTTTGGGGAGGCACCTCAGGCCATTTTTTGCTCTGTTGCAGGTAAACGCAAAATGTCTGCCTAAAATAGCGTTTTTAAGATAGAGTTTAAAATAGTTGGGTAATATATAAATACAATTTTGTTCATCTTAGGTCACTTCACAAAGTGAGGTCAAAATCAAAAACCAAAACTCGGTTTCATACTAATAATTTTGGCGCTATTTTTTCAAATGCCAAAACCCAGAATAAATATGGCCTAGAAGAGTGTCATCTAGTTGTGTACCAAGTTTCATCTTGATATCATGCCGGGTCACAGAGCTATGACCTAAAATGTTAGTACGTGTACCCTTTATCGTAATAGCCGCAAAATGGAATTCTAAAAATAAAGTGAATTCAAACTATTGGAAACGCTTCCAAATAGTATGAAATGCACACAAGTTCATTTCAGGTGGCTCTTAGGTCGTTGGAGGTCATTTGAAGGTCAAAGGTCGTAAGGTGGTCTGAAGAACATGTGACCATGACAGTTCCCTCTTTTTCATGTCCCTGGCACCGCCCATGCTAATATCATACAAACATTGTAATACGATTTGTACTTCTTCAGCATAACATGACTAGTACAAACTAAAAAGGTTTTTTAACTTTTACGCCAATTCAATTTTTGAAAAAAACAATCCTCTTATTTTCATAACCCTGTGAAAGCCGATGAATGTTCCCAAAAATTCAAATGTGCGGACCATGGTAAGAGTCCCATCCATAATCTCTCGATTCGTGCCAATTTCATAAAAATTGGCCAATAAACAACAACACTATACAAGTCCAAAAATATCCGCTATTTTGACTTTCTTTGTCATCTGTATCAACCCCTTTCAAAGTTTTGGAAGCTTCTTTTTTATAAAAATATGATCTACGTCATGGTGAATCGATTGTCTTTTGTTGCGATGAAATCGGATGTGTAGTTCTTCAGATCTCAGGGGAACCGAATCCGCCCCCCTTCCCGCGAATCGGCCACAGTATCTAGGGCTCCGGGAGTAGGGTAAATGGCCTCGGTTGATCTTCAAAAGACCCTGATGCTGGACTAGAATTGCCTCAGTTGGCTAAAAGGACTAAGAACAACCGATAGACTCACTTCCGTGGAAATGTGAAGAACGGCTATGGATGGCAGATCTGGATGACGGGGATCGACTGGTGGTGGTGTTTCATGACTTTTGACCTTTCTAGTTACGCAGTTAAAACGAAACTGATGTATAGCAGATACGCAGGACATTGTGCATTCCAACTTTTATAACAATCGGACAAACGAAATGCGCGAAATCAATCAGTCTTCGTGAAATAGTCTTAGGGCATGTTTCTCAAGCGCCACTCGGTAACACTAAATTCAAGATATCTGAGAACGTTTCAGTTTTCCCGGACTTTTTACCACGTTTATTGTAGATACTTGGAAACATATTGTGCTACATTTTTGCAAAGATCACAGTGGGTAAACATGGTTAGAACTAAGAATGTTCCATGTGACCTAGTCTAGTCAAAGGTCTCCCCGGGTCACCAAAAAGTGAACTTGTGTATGAAACCTGAAACATTTCTCTTTCGAATGGCGCTAACCTCACTTTTCTGCGACAATCTGTCACTCAGTTACGGGCATTTACATCATGCAATGTCAGTAAAAAATCGGTGACCTTTCATGACCTGTAAATTTGAACTCAGAAGTCCCCAGGGCTTAAACTCCCTGCTGGCCGTTCTTGGATAGACACCATAAGCGTGCCAAATTTCATCAGAATCGAAAGATGTCGGGTCAGTTCTTATGCGCTTTCAAGTGAAATGATTCCGCTAGTAT
The DNA here is from genome assembly GCA_030062745.1 of Capitulum mitella. NCBI lineage: Eukaryota > Metazoa > Arthropoda > Thecostraca > Pollicipedomorpha > Pollicipedidae > Capitulum > Capitulum mitella. Next base: position 28,882,331 of record CP099846.1, on the reverse strand, counting down.
GAGGTGTTTTAACATCGTCACATCATACGAGTCACGCACCACCACAGCCTTTAAGCAGTCTGCTGGTAGCCGACCGGTCGAACATGTATGTACACCTGATGGCCGTTGACGTTTTGTAGCCGGCCCGCGGCAGACGGCCGTAGCCTTGTCTCGCTAAGCGCAAGTATGTCAAACCGGTGTAGCTCAGCCAGATCGTGACGCACATCTGCTGGCTTGGATTTTAGGCTTGGATATTTAAATGTCCAATGCAAAGCTCACTGGCGTGACAGTCACCCAGCGCTGGCCACCGCACCCCTTCCCTGCAGCTCCGCCGAAGCGATCGCTCCCCCGACGCTGAGGCCGGCGGGGATCGACCGCAAGCACGCGGTGAGCGGGGAGCGGGTTCGCGGGCGCACTCATCCCTTACCCTGCCAGGGCAACCCCGGGCTCGCCTCTGGCAGCTGCGGTGACCTGGCGCGGCCCGCATTCCACAGACAACCCGGGATGGCCCGAGGGCATGTGCCGAGCCGAACGCCAGGGATTTGGACCGGTAAAGCGGCCCGCACGATGACCTAGACGATTGCTAAGATGATCAGATGACGCGGAAGTTGACGGTTCGTGGTAGGGTCGTAGATGACGGGTGCTACAATTAAGCTGCGGTACTTGGCTCGGCCGCTCCAGCATCTGGAGCGGTGAAGAGTTTGTAGTCACGTTGTCAGCAACTGCTGGCATCAAGTAGTTGAGTGAACCCATGAGTATTATTTGGTGAGATACTGTGTCTGTTTGACGATATAACTGGAGTACTGACAATTTGAACCAGTGTGTCTTTCGGAAGCACGTGCTTCGCACCGAGATAGGGCTATGAGGGTGCTTGTTTTCCCAGCGAAAGCTGTCAATGTGTCAATGTGACAAAAGTCAATGTCAGTGACTCAAACGTGGGATGTTTGTCCATCACCAAACCGAGGTTTTTAACGGTAAGACTTTCACTTTACGACTTTGTATGTTTTGTCGACTTTCCCTGACTTTGCACGACTCATGCCTTGCTTTCGACTCTTCTGAAAGCCACAAGCCACACCAAACGGCTTGCAGGTCGACAGTCACTAAGAATGTACGACTTTCAGTGATGACAGAACAAATCACGCCTATTTAAATAAGAGCTAAATTGGTGGTGCACAGCATGCTGAATGATCTCAGCTGTAGCTGGCATAAGAGATATTGGTCGGAATTTATTGGTGGCGTCATTCAGATTGCTAGTTTTTGGGAGGTGTAAATATGGGCACGTTTCCACGTACTTGGCACCATGCCGCCAATGAGGCTGTTATTGATGATGTTAAGTGAAGAGTCGCCTATGCCACCAAAACATTTCTGTAAAATTTTCACGCTGACATCATCCAGGCTGCACGAGTTCGCCGGGTTCATCGCTGACATGGCTACAAACAGATCATCCAGTGACACCGGGCGCACCGTAAATGAACACGTCATAACTTTGGGGAGCTGGCCTGGCAGAATCACTCCTTGGTTCGACACAATGGCGACGGTCGTAGGCCCCAGTTTCACAAGGTACTCATTTCTGTGCGCGAGTGGTGAGCGCAAAGGAAAAGTATGACCATATTTCCGATGTCGTCGAGGATCTCCAGCTCATTGCTGGTCAGATCGCCAGGTACCACCAGTCAAGACTCAATAAAGTCTTGAACACCGGCCAGCCCCTTGATGTAGCCGCGATGTTCACTCGTGCTGACCAGTTCCATGAAACTTAACGGTCCGAAGAACTAAAGTGGCCCCGTGATGTGAACAACTCCCGTGCTCACCGCATCAGCTATAGCGCATCAAAGTATTTCAACCGATTAACACCCGACACTCGTAATGCGACACAAGTTGGTAGCTTCAAACGCCAGCTGACGAAGCTGCTAATGAGTGCTGACGCTTCAATGCACGGTGCGTACGTGTGCTGCTGCGCCTATGTCTGCTTCGCACGACTGATGAACGAACGGTTTGAGTGATGTGTTTCGTGCGCCATCCTCTTATATCAGGTATGACGTGTAACGTTTAATAAGCAACACTCTTTGTGGAAAGTTATGAAACATATGACTGTGACTACGAATACTTTACTTTCTCATCTATTCGTTCCTCAGGAGGCGTCCCTCTGGAAACTGAGGAGGGGAGAGAGATACCATGAGTATGAAATGAAATGTGCCCATAAAGGTCACATCGACTGTCAGGTCGGTATCGGTCGTTTCTTGGCGACTTTTGTGTTGATTCAGCCTTTTTTATTATTGACCAAGCATTACACATATAAAGAAGTAAATGTCATCTTGGGCTCTCTGTGAAGTTTTGGTACACAACACATGAAGCGTCAAAGAAGTTTAAGTCATGCCGTAATAGGTCCTCGTGACAGTGGCCTAAGTGACGTCACATTTTTGGTACTATATCAATGTTTGTGGTGGAAGAATCAAGCCAGATGCGTATTTCCACAGGGTCGTCGCCTTGGACTATGTTCAGGCAGTTACTCTATCACTGAGAGACCTGCGCTGTACCATTATACCATCAAGAGCAATCATTTCAAGACAGAGCGTTTCGGTCTTGCCCTAAAACATCGGTCTTGTGCTGAAACGTATTGTGCCAAAACGTCGGTCTTGTCCTAAAACAGTGGTGGCTTGAATTGGTCCGACATTTATGACATTTTATCGGTTGGTTTTTAAGATGATAGTTCGTGGGAACGATAAGAAACCGAATCCCCACACGTGCCATTCGCTGTCAGGCCATGGAAAGTCCTGCATAGCTTGAGTTTACCGGACTGGGCGAGCGGCCAGGATTTGCTGAGGGGAGGGGCAAACAAAGACGACAAAGGTGTGCACAGGGAGACGTCACTCGGCCGTGCCTCGCTGAACGGCAGCGTCTGGCCAGCCGGACGCCGGGCCCGGAGACGCTGCCGCAGCCGCCCGCCGACCGTCCGGCGGGAGTCACCGTCCTGGGCCGAACTGTTTGCATTTGCGTCACAGCTCGGCAGTCAGACTCGGCCGCGTCCGCGTCCGCGGACGACAGAGGCGCCCTCACGGCTGCTCGGACCCGGCCGGGAGCTCCGCGTCGCCGGAGAACGACGGCGTGACGTCAGCCGGCCCTGGTCGAGACCCGGACGGGAGAGCTCGGAGTGTTTCCTGGTCTGAGTCGCGGGGCGCTGTTTTCACAGAGTCGGGTGGCAACGGCCACAGCCGCCCGTCACCTCTGCCAACTACGCGCTCTTCTGGGCGCCCTCTTATCTTCTGAGAAGCCGGCAGTCTTTGAGGAACTAAAGCACGTGCTAAGGGTGTTGTTATTTACGTAAGTCACGTTCCCCTGAGTAAAGGATCTTCTAAGATGTCAGAGCTGCAGGCGTATGTTATTGCACTTAAAACCCGGGAAAAGGGCTTTGTTCATTTACGCTCAAAGTGTCATACTATTCCAGGAGTTTGGTCCGCTTGCGAGCTTCATTGTGGCATTTTCGTATTGATATTTGTAAGACTCACGCTATCCATGCTTTTAAAAATGGTTCGGCGCCAACTTCGTACGTTGACATACATTCACCGTTTTCACCTGTCTGCTCTTTATTTCCTCTCACTGTTTTAACCGTCTTCCTTTGGACCCGTTAAACTCGTTAAAAAACGCACAACAGTTTTTTTTTTAAGACTGACGAGTGTGAAAGCACAATAAATAAACAAGGAAATAAGCGGTATGTTGATATGCATATTGGTATTCATTTTTATCCCTATGCGACAGCAAGGCATCAGAGGCAGTTCGATGATCAAGATAGGATGTAATTTCGGAACTGTCCTATCAGTCATTATATAACTGACGTTTGGTTCCACTGAAATCGAAAGAGGACTTTTTGCATTTCCATTTGGCATCCTATCTTTGACATTTGTTACCCTTCATTGACACCTTTTCTTCCGTTTGTCGTCTTTGTTTGTCCCCTCCCTCAGCAAATCCTGGCCGCCTGCCGACTGTGCATGATACGCTCAAATGGATTCTGCACGCTGCAGAGTACGGCAGAGCTGTAATCAAATTACGCCACTTACCCGTCGTAGCACGTTCGATATCATTTATTCCACTTGCTTTTCTTACATTTTCCTGAAACTGTAATACGATATAGCGTTCTTCATGTATTCAAAGTCCCCTTCCACTCGACCCCAACGCAAGTGGTGAGCGATGAATGGGTGAACAAGGGCGGCGGAAGTGAGGGGGGGGGGGCAGGGGGCAGCTGCTCCCCAATTGCGATGAGTCTGGGACAAGAGTGTGTTTCTACCCCGCCCCCATTTATGATCTTGGGGGGCCTCGTAGGAAATTGAACAGAAAAGAAAATGGGAACAGAAACGACGAACACGCTAAAAACGAAAAAAAGAAAGGAACATGTAACTATGCAGGCAAGGAAGTAGGCACAAGGCGTGCGTGTTCTTCCAAGCCTTTCTTTGTTAGGGGCCTCAGCTTTCCTGCTGTAGGGTCCTCGAACAAGTTGGGCCCAAAACTGACCAGAGACAGCGAACTTGCAATTTTTAAGGGGCCTCGTGGAATGCACCCGGCTGGCCTACCCCGACACACAGTTCGGACCTTGCTAAGGGGGCCCGGCTCCCATCCAATAGAGGGCCTCATTTATTACATTCAAGGGTGGTCTGGCCTCGGAATTAATGGAACGGGGTGGCCTGCGCTAAACCGGGGTTCGAACCCACCTAGGGGGCCCCGGCTTAGGTCCGAAATAGGGCCTCTTACCTATTATCACTCAAAAGCAAAACAGGGCCCGGGAACCTGCAGTTTTTGGAGAGGCCTCATAGAAAGGACCCAGGGGCCTCCGTTTAAACTAGTTAAACCAGGCCTCCGCTGAACGGGGGCGCCCCAGCCTCCGTCCGTAAGAGGGCCTGGTGCGAATGACGCTCAAAAGTGACCCAGAGACCGGGAACTTACAGTTTTTAAGGGGCCTCGCGGAATGGACCCGGCAGGCCTCCGACAAAGTTTGGGCCATGTTTGGGGGCCCCGGACTTCCATCCGAGAGAGGGTCTCTTATCGATTATACTCAGAGGTGGCCCAGACACCAGAAACCGACAATTTTTAGAGGACCTTACAGAATGGACTCGGGTTGCCTGCGCTGAAGCAAGGTTCGGATCTTAGAGGGTGTCCCAGCTCCCATCCTTAAGAAGGGCTTCTTGCCAGTCTTACTCAAAAATGACCAAGCGACTGGTGGATATTTGAAATTTTAGGGGGCCCACAGAATAAATCCAGGTGACCTGCGCTGAGCTGGAATCAATCCCCGCCCTGCTAGAGGGCCCTGGCCTCCGTTCGTGAGAGGGCTTCATACCGATTACACTTAAATGCAGCCTAGAGACCGGGAATCTAATATTGTTAGAAGTCTCACAGAATGGGCCTCACAGAGTGGCCTGGGTCCATTCTCTCACTAAACTGTTGCCTCGACCCTGTCCTGACGGACCTCGGCTTCCGTCCGGAAGAGTGTCTGGTTGGTTGCTGGGTTAGTTAACGGCATTCTGAACCAAAAGTGGAGATGTGGACAGATGGACACGTAGACTGGCTGTGCACGCCAGGAGTTCACGTTGAGACCAAGATGTACCGCACCTGCCGAGTTTAGCGGTCGAATGCCAGAGTTCGCACAACGCTCTACTGGATCGCGGACTTACCCTGCCCGGTCGGGCGAAATACGACTCCCATTAACTGAAACATGGATTTTTTGGGGGGATGAGGGCCTTTCTTCGGAAAGAGGTCTCTCAGGATCAAGGGGCCTTGAAATTTTGCTTTGCCCCCCCCCCCTTGATCAAATACGATCCGCCGCCACTAGTGAACAGCCACGCCATCAGCTGAGGGAGGCCGGCCACCGGCGCGTCTCAACAATCTCCCGCAGTCTCCATGTCCCGGACGTCGCCAAACCCGGCAGGCCTGTGATGAACCCTGCGTCCTTGACCGCGCAAACGCCGGAGTGTTAACCATCGCTGTCACGACGTCCCGGGGCGTGTGCGTCACCGCCGTCACTCTCAACTCGCGTTAATCATCAGCGGCAGCCAGGGCCATCGTGAACGGCGGCAGTGACGGCCGCAAGCCTGTCCTCCTGCGGCCGTCACAAGCCGCCCAGCGGACGGTGACTGACCGCTGACGTCACTGGTTTCTTTCGACTCCAACTCGGCTAGCCGTGATCAGCTGACCCAGCAGTCGGTGAGGACCGCTGGCGTCGCTCGCCGGTGTCGCCACGAATCGCCAGAGCGTTTTCGTGGCCCTACCTAAGGGAGCCGGCGCCAGGGCCTTTCTCTGCAAGTTTTGTGACATTCATTATCTACGTGTACGTGCATTGCATGGAAAGCACCGGTCTGAATTCTCAAATTCCCCCCCCCCCTAAGTTTTGGCTGGGGTGGAACCCGTTTATCGCATTGCCAAGAAGCCCTCCTGGAGCTGTCCCTGACCGGTATCACTAATTGTATTCCTAATCTACACCTTTTCCTTTCCACAGCATCCCACGAAATACCCTTTGAGACCACGCCGCTTGCCGAGTGAGGAATTCCAAGGGAACTCCACCCGCTCACCAAAAAGGGGGAGAACACCTGTCTTTCCTTCTGCCAACGAAAAAGAGTTAGAGTCATACATCCTGAAAATATCGAACATCTTCTATGGTGTGACGAAAGTTGAACTCAGAAAGACTGCATATGATTTTACGGAACACATGCAGCTTGATCATTCCTTTTCATAAGTCCTCGCGCATGGCCGGAACAGACTGGCTGCAAAGATTTCTGGCACGGCACCCCAATCTTGCAATACTGTCTCCAGAGGCGACCAGAATCGCAAGGCTGACCGCCTTCAGGGAGTCTGAAGTAAGGTTGTTCTTCAGCAACCTGAAGATCCTGATAGATAAGCACAGTTCTACTCTATCCAGGATCTATAATGTCGATGAGACAGCCATTCCGACTGTGATGTCTAAACAGAAAGTCGTCGCAGGGGAAGGTATGCGGTAAGTCGGGGTCGTCAAGAGCACTGAGAGGGGCCAAAATGCGACGGTCGTGTGCTATTGCAATGCAGCTGGCTCTTTTATATCCCCGTAATTGATCTTGGATCGAAAGAGAGTTGCAGAGTCCCTCAAGCGAGGCACAGCCACTGGCATCATCTTTGCAGCTACTGGAAATGGATGGGCCACCCGCGAAACCTTCGTGGAGTGCCTGAGGCACTTTTCGAAAGAAACTGAATCATCCAAGGAAATAGGACGGCTCTTAGTCCTAGACAGCCACGCAAGTCTTGTATCCATGGAGGCCCTGAATGTCCGTGAGGACCACGGGGTCGACATACTGACAATACCTCCGCACACCTCGCACAAGACCCAGCCCCTAGACCTCTCGATGTACGGACCACGAAAGTATGAAAGACTTGGTACAAGGAGGAAGTGCGCAGCTCCTTGAAGAAGAAGCCAGGCCAAAGAATGACCTTGCACGACGTGGGTGCACTTTTTGGCAAAGCTTACCTGCGAACAGCTTCGGCAGAGAAAGCCGTCAACGGTTTCAGAGCAGCAGGCATCGTTCCAATGAGCCCGGAGGTATTCACTCCAGAAGGCTTCGTCGCGACGTCACATGTCCTGGCGGTTCGAGCTCTGCCAATGGACACCGCCGAGGTCCCCAGTGTCGCTGACTATAACGCTCCGAACGTCACCCCAGGGCGCAGAATACGTTTTCATCGAAGGTGAAGATGCCAGTGATGCCGAAGAAGCAGCAGGCAGACACTCTGGCCAGCCGACCGTGAAAGCAGCAGGCGGACACTCCGGCCAGCCAGTCGTGGAATCAGCAGGGGACGCTCCGGCCAGCAAGTCGTGGAATCAGCAGGTGGATGCTCCGGCCAGCCAGTCGTGGAATCAGCAGGGGGACGCTCCGGCCGGCCTGCTGGCGGCGTCGATGATGTGTCGCAGGTTGGCGATGAAAGCAACTATGATGTCGCCTCAGTAGGCGAAGATGATGACGATCATGAGAAAGGAGTGATAGAACAACGAGATGAAGCGATAGTTGCTACCATAACCCAGATGCTTTTGGACCAATTCGGAGAGAGGAAAGACGATAGTGGAAGGCGCAAGTCTTCAGATATTCTGAAACTGCCAGTTCCGTCCCAAAGGAGATCAAGCAACGGGCAAAATGTCAGAAGTCAACGATACTCACCAGTTCACCTACGAAGCGGAAGCTTGAAGAAAAACAGAACAAGTCAAAAGCAAAACCGGCCAGGAGGCAATGCAAAACGCAGGAAATAGCAAATAAATTCGTAAAGAAAAGTCAGAGCGGAAAGGAACTTGAGAGCAGCGACACCTGCATTTTCAGTGAAGGAGGCGCCATTGGAAAAAATAAGCTGTGGTTACAGTGTATGCATTGCGAAAAACGGCGTCACGAGGCTTGTTCACAGGGAAACTCGAGCGTGGGCATTGTCTGTGACTTCTGCCGGTAGAACGGCACGTGTCATGCTGGTTGCTCTATAAAATAGTCCTTGTCGGTTTGGATACACAGAATCACGTGGAGCTAGCGCGATTCTAAGTAAGTTTTTGGCATAGAAAGAAGCCCGAGATCGCAAATAGTACTGCGTTTTCTGAGTTGGACATCGTCGATGCCTATTTTACATCGCTTACGTCACCTTACATCCATTTTTTATCGATGTGTCACTAAATTTCTGCACCATAAGGACACAAATGAGCGATAAACCAGGCTTCAAACCAAAGAATAACCTGCATCTGCATAATCAAACTGTGCCTGTATTTGGTGGGCAAATTGGCCAACGTAGTTCGATCTAAAACACATTTGTGTATTCTTGTACCTGAGTTACAACTGGGATGCCAAAGCCCGGTATTGTATTCTCATGTCATCTACATATGAATTTAGTTACCTATACGTTATAACTCATCTAATTTACTCAATAACAAATCATGTACTCATTTCGGTGCAAGTATGTTTACCTACACTTCCGTCTTCCACCTTTAATGCATATTCATTCTTCAGTTTAACTGCGCCACTGGGGCGCAACTGAATGTCAATTGCGTCACCTCCTGGACGCAATTAATAACAAATTTCGGCAACTGCGCCCCTTTAACCCTATTCCCGGCAGGGGGGCTGAATCCGCCCCCCTCGGATTTTTTGCTTGCCAATTCTAGGCTTTCTAACGCAGCTTTACGAAACTTGGTGACTTTTCCCAGCTATTAAAAATATCCATATAAAACTTTATATGGATGTATAGCTAAATAGTTGGGCAATATGCACACAAAATTTTGTTTGTCTGAGGTCACTTTACAAGGCCAGATCAAGGTCAAAAGTCGATTTTTTTTGCAATAATTTCGACGCTGTTTTTTTAAATGCCAAACTCGGAATATATATGACGTAGAAGGGTGCCCTCTATTTGTGTACCAAGTTTCAGCTTGATATCAGGTCGGGTCACGGAGCTATGAGCTAAAATGTCGGTGCGCGTACTCTATATCGCAATAGCCATAAAATGAAATTTTTGGAACAGAGTGAATTCAAATGATTAAAAATGTTTACAGATAATATCAAATGCACACGAGATCATTCCAAGTGACCCCAAGGTCACTGGGGGTCATTTAAGGTCAAAGGTCACAAGTTGATCTGAAGAACGTGTGACCATGACACTTCCCCCTTTTTCATGTCCCTGGCACCGCCTATGCTAACATTATACAAACATTGTGATGCGATTTGTACTTCTTTAGCATAGCATGATTAGCAGAAGCCAAAAAAGTGTTTTTGCCTTTTTTGTTCATTCAGTTGTTGGAAAATTAATCCTCCTATTTTTGAAACACAACGAACAACAAACATCATACGATGTTTTGTTGTGTAACACGGCGAACTGGTGCACCTCTTCGGCCTGAGAAGACAGTCAGCGCCCTGGATGATACCAACTTTAATCCGCCGTCACCAGGTAACCCTGCAGTGGTGACCTACTCGCAGACTCTCCAGGACATGGACAACAAGCAGACTGTGTCTCCCTCGATGCGCCCCAGCCCGCCAGCTGATCGGGCCAATACAGAGCCACTCATTGGCCATGTTTTTGAGCCGGTGTCTGACCGCGTCTCGACGGCAGAGGCGATTCACACCAGGTGAAGTGAACAACACCGAGGCCTGGACGCCCCTGATCCACCGGTTCCCCCGGGAGAAGCTCCGTCATCCTGAGACGGCGGTCAGATCAAGACGTCCCCTACTGCCCGACGCTCTGTCAACATGTTTCCAGCCGCATGGAGCAGGGTGTACGAGGCGGCCGGAGTGAAGGCTGTTAGTCGGAGTCTGTTTGGTCTACAGCAAATGACCAGCACTTGCCGCTGGTCAAAGTCTAACCAGGGCATCCGCCGTTCTCCTAGCTCACAGACAATGACGAACTGCGTGGTGCTTGCCATGCACGACCAGAATCCGGCTCGCTGTGCCTATACCCGCAATCCTACGTAGGTGATACTAGGCGAATGCTGGTGGAAGCGAAACACGGTGAAGAGAGCATTTAATCGCTACAGATAGACGTTTTTCGGTACATGGTGTTGCACAATCCGTCGCATGACGTAGACAGATATCGGACGATTCCTTATGCTCTAAAAACAGGAAAAACCGGGATAGCTGGGCTGATCATCTGAACCGCCGTTTGGGCGCACTGTGTTGTCCAGGTTGGCGGCCGAGGTGGGGACTGGCGAGACAGCATGTGAGCCGCTTGCACCCCGACCGCTCTTTGGCAACCGGGGCGTTCCGACCTGGCCGACCACACTGCCCGAGCTATAGGCAGGCATTATACAGACGTCAGGCACAAACGCCTCGAGCAATCATTTAGCGTTACTAGTGGAATGGTTGCGATGGCTTCTCCGGTGACTGGGCCGCACATTTTGCATATCGTGAGCTCGTCGATTGCAGCGCGGTGTTGGCCAATGACCGGAAGGCAGGGAACGTCACATCATTTTACAAGCCAAGCTGCAAGCTCCACCCCAACAATCGCAGCCCTATGCCAATTCTTCCCACGGTGTGAAAAATAGCGGAGAGGTTAGCGCGCATCCAGGTGATGTCACACCTCATGAGTCACTGCATGCCCTGTGATCAGCAGCGTGACTTTAGGCCCGATGAATAGATGCAGGCGGCAATTTTGGGCGATGTTGGCCGGATTGCGAGCAATCTAGATGAGGTCAGATTACCTGTCTGGCAACAGCTGACACACCAAAGACCTTTGATAAAGCCCGGCACCTCCGGTTTCTGGAGGAGCTCGGGTGGTAACGCATACACAGTCATTGGTTCCAGAACCGGTCGTGTGGACGTCCTCGACGCTCTCTGGGCGGCACAGTTAACGTCCCAGTGAAGGACAGCGTGATTCAGCGATCGCTAACCGGACGAGTCCTGTTTTTACTGTTTATGAATGGCTCCCCACCTTACCTCGATGACGCCAAAATCGTTATGTATACAAATGATACGTATGTGTTTACATCTGGGACAGCCGGACGATCTGGCGAGTCTGTAGACTTGGCCAGAGGACACACCGACGGAGCGACCAGACGGTTTACCGATAAAAGCCTGAAGACCAACCCGAGCAAGTCTGACGTCATGGTTTGCGGGTCACGCCAACGTCATGCTGTTGCTTTTGACGTTAATTTCAGCGGCACTTTGCTGCACTCATCGCCAGCAGTGCGGGTGCTGGGTATGGTGGCGGGGGCTAATTTATCGTGAGGCACAAATACATCTTCATTTGTAAGTCGACGCTAGGGCACTTTCAACTGTCCCCAGGTTGCCACGCAGCCTGTCTTATGACCACAGAACAGTTTTTAATTGAAACCCTTGTCTTCCCACACATTTGGCATCGCAGGACTGGACCAGGCGCGGTCCCACCCTAAGACCCTGCATCCAGAAAGCCATTAAACGCTATATTTGCGTTGTTTGTACTCGTCATTCTGAATACAGGCCCTTCTTTTAAGCAGTTGAAGTGGCCCAAGCTGGATACACTCTTCGATGAGCGCGATGCTGCAATAATGCGTAGGCTGCTTCGGCACTTTGATACTTTAACTCAGTTTGCTCTGCTTGAAAGGGGACACTTTGTCTAAGTTATAGATCTAAGTCCGAAAAGTAGCATTTTTGCCCTTTTGGCTCGAAAAACTGGCTAGCCTAAAAACTGGGCGGTTTGGCTCGCCTCTCTTTCATGAGCAGAATCCTGGCCATGCCCACGGATGTTTTCCTCAAGGTTGATCGCGCACGATTAAATAAACCAGTTCAAGAAATATAAGTTTAGGACGTTTCTGGCAGACAATTTACCATAAAATATTCGCAGGCTCGCAATTTACCACAAACATCAGGGCCCTTGGGGCCCCTCAGGGCCTTCTGAGGTACCTAAGGGGCGGGACGACAGCTCCGGTAACCCCTTCTTGACTGCATCTCCGCCCGGTAGCGTTTTGCTCCCAAATGACGCTGCACAGTTCTGAAGCAAGTTTCTACCGGAGAAAACGGCATCAGACTGTCTGCCGTCGGTTCGACGCGTGACGTCACGAGGTACGGCAGGCACACCAGGCATCGAACTGGCCCAGGAGCATGGAACGGCGGCTGGTTCTTTCACCAGCGCACCAGTGCGGGCACCAATTAGCAGCTCGGCTGATGAATTTTGTAGTCAGGAGCACCTGGAACACGGCAGCAAGAAGATTGAACGGTTCAGCGGGTCTGGAGGACGGAGGCCTTTACCAGTTACGTCAGGCATTGTTACGTAATGTATGAAAGTTTGCAATCCAGCATTCCATCTTTCGAGCAGAAATATCGGTTCCGCGTTGCAGCTAGACATGACGTTAGAAAACTCCTGATTGGTGATGGCATCCAAAGCAAGTCTAACAATCATGATTTGGTTCTTCCCTTACGCATTGACCAAATAAGCGTTCTCACAAAAGGGCTACAAAACAACCAGGAATAAACACGGTGTCCTTCACAGAACAGGTTTCCCATGAATCACAGCACGGTTCGCAGGCAGTTGTGGATGAATGCAAGAGAAACGTGCGGAATTTTCTCGAGGAAAACATTGTGTTTCCGTCGTACCGAAACCATTAGCGATTCAACCCTAAACAAGATTAGCTTTAACTAAAACAGGGACGTAGCCGAGGGGGGCATAGGGGCCATGCCCCCGTAGCCAAGCGGTCTACACTAGACATGTAGCGATTTCGCGCGAATGCGGACTAGTGATCACATATATAAATATATATATATATATATATATATATATATATATATATATATATATATATATGTATTGTTGTTACGTAATGTTATATATATATGTATAACATTGTATATATAACATGTTATATATATAACATATAACACACACATATATATATAACATATAATGTTATAATATATATATATATATATATATATATATATATATATATATATGTGTGTGTGTGTGTGTGTGTTACGAAAACAAACATTATATGTATTCCTGTGGGTTAAATATGAGATCACTTACGTAAACTTGCCGCTTTTTCCTATTAACTTCGTCATATGCCAATGGTATATGACAAAATTTTACATTTGCCCCCCCAAAGAAAATCCTGACTACGTGCCTGAGCTAAAAACTCATGCACAAGGGGTATAACGCAAGGTCGTTCTTGCTCTAAGCGCCATCCTCGGACTCAGTTCACGTCAGGTTTTTTGCCCGGGCCGTTGCATCGGACCATTCCAACCACCCGCGAGAACCGATGAACCTGAATCATATCCCTCGGGTTCATGCTTTGCCGGTATAATCTTTTCTTCAACGTCGCCTCCTTCGTTTCCGTTGCCTCGGCCCCCTGCAGTCATATCGCATTACATAACACGTCTCCCAGGAAGGGCTTGGTGTTCGCAGACTGGCGAGAGGGCGGAACTGGCTGGGCGTTTGCAGCATGGTAAATGGTTGTTTCGTTGCATGCTCTTTGATGAGATGGTGGATTTGCTCTCACCGATAAACCTGACGATCTAATGCCGTGCTGCCGAGTGTTTCTGAAGAGATCGGTAAACATTGCGCTGGCTTCAGTGAGTAAGTCAATATTTTGGTTTGCAGGCCGGTCGTTCCGGACACATTCAGTCGACACCGTGCCTGGCGTCACGGCGTCGGATCCGGGTTGCCGGGTTGCGCGAATAATCTCAGTGGGAGACTCAGAAGAATGAATGCATTTAACATCATGAGAGATGCCCTCTGACTACAATGAAGAGCTACTCATCCAAAACGATGAGGGAGGATTGCACCAGAATCCAGCCCTGCACGCCATCGTCTGTGCCGGCCGCTGTCCTCGGAAACACTTCCGTTTCACTACCATTTATTATTTACCTAGTGTTTATTACCGTCCTTCACAATCCAACATGAAGTCCCACGTCGGCACGCACGGGACTTAAGCCTTTGCGCACACTTACATTTGCGTCACGAACCAAACTGCGCCTCGGCTTTCCTAAGAATAGAGTCGTCAACGGCAGGGCCAGCCCGGCGAGATCGGGCCTCAGCACGCGACGTTGCAGCGGATAAAACTCGGGTAACGGTGCCGAGCACGTTTTCCGCTGAAAGCCATCCGACGGAAGAATAAACGGCCTTCGGGATCGCCTCAACGCAGCGGCGGTGACGCAGTGAAGTCCGTGAGGAACCGCAAGGACTGCATTTGAGTGAATGTGCGCCCTGAAATAGCCTTACTCGGACCTGCGCACCGACCTGTTGTAGGCATGATTCGAACATAAGTGTTTCGGCTAGACAACTGATATGCGAATCGATATGCCACGCCCGGAGCGTTGCACATGCATTGATGTCATTGTAAACATGTTAAGGAAAACTAGCTAAAGTTTTTAGTTAAAACACTTAAATTTTGGCATGTTTCGTGCCAAGATCACGACATAGATGTGATTGGTTTCGTCATGTTGCGTCTCATTCGTTTTTGCTGTCGTGCTATTTTTCATTACTTTCATTCTGGAACACTCATTTGGTCTGAAAGCCCACTCTTTGCCCTCTTTGAGTTTTGTGAAGGAGCCATGAACTTTGTAAGTCAAACTGCGCCGGTGCGGTGGTCAAGAAAACCCCGCTCCGCTTTTGTGAGGCTTGATAAATAACGAAGAAGGGCAGAGATTCGAAACTTAGGGTACGTTGTTATAAATCATTTCTACATCTTGTGTCAATTTTCAAACTCAGGGTTATCTCAGACCGTTGAACTAGACCAGGTCAAGTTAGACGGTATTCCAAAAAATGAAACTGGCATGATATTTTATGAAATGTTTCGATTGGCATGAAACTTGCCATATTTATAGAACATGAGAAATCGAACGATTCAGCCATCTCGAATTTTTCGGAAAATTCCAGGTCATTGACCTTAGATCTGCTGATCTTTCGGCCTTTCTACATTTGCTGTTGCAACTGTGGGACTGGTTCGGCAGTTTTTAATTTTTAATATGAACTTTGGCTCTTCTCACGTCATTTACATGCGTAGTTGTACACCTTGACTTGCGATCTGGGGCCAGGTCACGTTCCATACCGAATTTTTGCAGACCCGCCACCGAATGCAATTCCTTGGTTTACAGCCTTGGAATGCTCATTTATTATGCACTTCGGAAGTACTGATACGTCACAAGAACTTATTTGCCAAGGGTTGCCACTTTCATTTCATCGGGAGTGGCCTGTTTTGACATTCTGAAATGTTATGTTTGTCTTCAATGCGAACACACTTTGTATGGCTACAGATGATAACAACTATACTCATGTCTTCCTTTTATACAGTTTGTACCGCCCCAATACTCTTATTTTGGTCGTCAAAGCAAGAGCCCCTGACGTCGGTAAAATAACTTTCAGTCAAATATTGGGCTTTTACATTGCGGCCGCATCCAGCGCCCGGTAACTGTGCATTAAGTTTGGGGAACCCCGTGTCTGTGAGGAAAGTGCTTTGGGATATGGGCTGCGTGATGGAGAACGGATATTGCTTGAACCGATTCGTAGGACTTTATGCCGTGTCGTGTCTGATCAACGGGAATGCAGTAAATAACGCTACGATACCAGAAGCTCTCGACTTATCTGCGTCAAACTTTTCACCTACGTTAACCTTTTTGACCTTCATATGAAACCTGAAGGCTTGGTATACATCCGTAACACATCTCCGGCATTACCTGCTTGTCAGTCGTAGGAACAGCTGCCACAAATAGCACGACGACTTTATATTAGTCCAAGGTCTTACGTGGATGGAACAAAGAACAAACGGGTTAGACGCGTACCATGCTAAGGCATGGCGCATTGGAAATACCCTAATCAGCACATACGTTTAATCCATTGACGGTGACGTTATATAGTGCTTCTGCATAACGGCTCGTCCAAAAGCCTTGGCGTAAATGTTAAATGACGAAAACGTTAAGCGTCGCGTCGGAACTGATGTGCGATGTAACATTTTCGTTTTCTGTAGTTTCACTGCCGTGAGAGGCTTCTGCGCCGAAGGCATCCAGCGGCAACACCTGCGCGCAGCTGCGATTCCGCACAGCCACCATGTCATTGAACTTCACCGAAAACGCCTCCATTCAACGGTCGTGAGACATGAGAACTGGGCACCCAGCGGTCGCCCGTCTGCAGAGTTTACTGTTCGCTGCCACGCAGGAGTCAGCGCGCTCGACGGTCCAGGGGACAAATTAAACAAACTCCCGGCGGGTGCGCTCAAGTTCTGTCATGTACACCAGCCACCGCCATTGCCCTTTCCTGACAGCTTATTTGCGTCTGCTCGCAGGCGGGTGCTGTTGCTCCTCACTCCTTGTTAGGGCCTCCTCACCGCGCCCTGGTGTCCCTGACTCCCTGTCTGAGTCTCCTCATTGGGCCCTGATGTTCCTGACTCCCTCTCTGAGTCTCCTGGTGCTCCTGACTCCCCGTCTGGGCCTGCTCGCCGGCCGGCCGCTGGCTGCTGTGTGGGCGAGCGTCGCCCGAACCGCCCAGCCCGCTGCCAAACGTGAGCGGCCGATGCCGCTTCTCGGAATCGGCTGAGGTCATCGCGCGCACCAACCTGCGGGGGGAGGGTGCTGACGTCAGCGCGCCGCCGCAGCGGCCGCTCGCCGGCAGCTGGCAGCGTCGGCCGACATTGTGGCCGCCGCCGGGCAGGTGGCGCTCGCACGAGCACGCGCCGCAGCGGCGCCGGGAGAGAGCCGCTCCGGCGGACGCCGCGGCGTCGCGGCGAAACTTCGGCCGTCGTGCGCCTGACGCGCCGCGACGCGAGACCGCGTCGCGGACGGCGCCGCTGACCGACGCGGCGATCGATGGGGACGCGACAGACGAGTCGAACGCCTGGAGCGCAGGTCGGGCGCGGCCGGCGACGGGTCTGCGGCGATGGACGGGCGGCGAGGCGACAGGCCGCGACCCGCCGCGGCCTGCAGCCGCCGCCGGGCGGGGGCGGGGGCGGGGCGGGGCCGCGTCACGGCCGGCCCGCGGACATCCTGGCGGCCGGCCTTGGCGCGTTGCTGGCCGTGTCCGGCGGTAGGGAGGCCGGCAGGTCGGGGCTGCCTCATCGCCATGGGGCGGCCACGCGGGTGCGCGATTTTCTATATGACTGCGGTGGCCATGCGGCCACGAAGTTCGAACTGGCACCCACCAGGCCGTCCACAATCACGCGACCATTCGGACCCACACAAATACCCAGGGCTAAAGTGAAGAGAGAGCCCGTCATTCACGTTACACAGCAGCTTTCACGGCGTCGTTTGCCTAGTGGGAAACACCAAGTCCACAGCTCCGCTGGCGAGCGTGACAATGTTCGAGAGCTCCTCTGCTGCGTGGTTGGCGCTGAATGGCGGGTCAACCACTCATCGTGGGACGGGAGACAAGAGCCTCAGCGTCATCCTCGCCGCCGGCGATCCTCAGCAGCCCTGAGAAATGACAGCGTGACCCGGCTGCACCCGCGCCGACCGACTGCGTCTCATCCTCCTTAAGGCATGGAGAAAGGGTGGCGCTGGAAGGCCGGCCTCGCCGGTGGATCGCTCCATCGATGAGACCCTTGCATACTCATGCGGTCGTGAGTCCACTGCCAGCTTCTGGCCCCGGTTCTGGGAAGCGGCCGGTGCTGGTGTACCGCCGCGGCTCAGTTGCCGGAGCGTTTGACGAGCGGAGCCGGTGTCGGCGGTGGCGGCACGCTCCTGGCAACCTACATCAATACTGCACGGTGCACTAGACGTCAGAGTCGCAGGCGCTGGGGCTGCGGCTTTGCCCCTGGGAGCTGAGCTGATTGGACCACATGTTCGAACTTGGTGGGACGTCTGACGACGCGTCTGACGCTAGACAGCGGCTCCTCAAACGATGATGCATGTAAAGCGATGCTGATCTCCTGCAAAGCAAGTCCCGGATTTCCTGAACACCATATAACCGCCGGGCATATCCTGGCAAAGTGGATAAATTCGAAAGAAGACGAGGCATGGACAATGACATTTCCTCTACCTCTTCCTCGAAACACGATCGACGTTAATAGGGCGCGACGCATAAGTCGTTGCTTTGACCAGGACAAGATATCAAAAACATTTATGCACAGTTAGCGACGGACGTTTCAACCCACAGGATGAACAGGCAGGCGGTTCACCGTCCTGCAATGACGACTGAACGTCCCGCTGCAGCCAGTCCCGACACGTCCCATGTCCCACTGCAGCCAGTCCCGATACGTCCCACCTCCGGCTGCAGCCGGTCCCGACACGTCCCACCTCCGGCTGCAGCCGGTCCCACGTCCCGCTGCAACCGTGACGTCAGCACATGACATCAATGGCGCACACCTTAAACACCGACCAGGATGTGTATAGGCTTGCGGCCTTGGCCGCAGGGGCGGTACCAGCAGTGCACGACGTGACTCATACGGGGGGGGGGGCAGGGCGGACGCGGCTCCGGCAGGGGGGGGGGGCGCTGCAGAGATCGCCGTGGAGGTCACTTGCCGGCTTGATTGTGACGACGCCACTAGCTAGGCGTAGGCGCACCACGAATCGTGCCGTTTCCTGTACCCTCTGGAAGGTGTTTCTGCCAAGTGCTGCTTGCTGAGTTTCTACGTAGAACCAACGTGCAGATGCGATGGCCATCGTTGTTGATGTTGCTATCAGTTCGTTCACCTCGGAACTTTAAAAAGGACTGGTGACATCTTTGCACCAATTTATCTTTAACATCTCGCAATAAAGAGCATTGTCTAAAGTGGTCCACTTTTTGTGACTATTGAATCGTCCCCCCGGACAGATATGTTTTCGATTCACGAAGTCAGACACGTGTTCACTGTTGCAGTAAATAATTAAATTTAGGCTGCCATGAATCTTGCTGCAAATTAGATAATGTTATCTAACGTCCATGGCATATCAAAATGTAGGCAAATCATACTGACAGACAATTACCGGCTTCTCATAAACTGCGCCACGGGCGGTGAAAGGGATTTTAACCGTCACTGCGCCAAGGTTCAGTGACGGGACTACGCCGGAAAGATGTCACACGAGCAGGCGGTGCATGTGGGAGGATAAAGAAGCCTTGCAATATTATGGATCCCATTACTCAATGTTTGCATATCTTTGGCTCTTTTTGAATCAAGCATAGGTATACAAAACGCATTTCAGTCATATTTTTTCATGGCTGTAAAGAGGGAGTTTCACCAGCCCAACAGTGGCTACTAGCTACCCAATGAATACTGGATTAGAAGTCACAGAGGGGCGAGTTATAAAAATACAATGCAATTAGAAACAGAGGTTTTGGGTACTTGTTGGCTACGGATAGCGACGAGCTTTCAGCTTAATGAAGCGGTACAATAAACTTGAAATGACATTATTTCACCGTCCCGCCCATATTATTGTGCCTCAGTATTTCACCCTTTTCCCCACATTTCGTCCTGCGACGGGGATCCAGGGAGGGGCCTTTCAGGCCATGACCCCCAAACGCCAAAATGTGGGAACTAACATGTCTCCTAGTCAAGCTTGTGTTCGATTCCAGGGGAATCAGAGCCGAATCCAGATTCGCTTCCATTTGGACCGGAATTGGATTCGGAATCGATTCAGTTGAGAGTTGTGTTTAGTCGGATTCAAAATTGATTCAGCTAGTCTGCGAAAACACTGGAATCGGAAGTGAATCCAAAGGCCAAATGTCTGATTCCGCTCCTTGTTGCAGTTGAACCTACGACTACTTTGGAATTGAACTGCATAATTAATGTTATGCAGTTCATGCATGTTTAGTTATGCATACATGCATAACTAAATGGTTGTAACCATTTAGTTATGCATGTATGTGCACGAAAGACTTCACTTTGAGTGCAGTCTTAAGCAGTTTCATGTCGGATGGTCTATTTGTTTACGGTTGCGTGGGCCGGACATTGTCTGTTAGGTAGGTAGATAGGCAACTGGGGATGAGGTTGTGTTCCAACATTTAGAACAGTGGTTATCAGGACAAAGGATCTCCAACTGAAGGCAAGATGTACATGGAAGAAAAGTATGCGCAAATATTACTTTTACACCAGTCTCTTGAGGAACTGGTGAGTAGGTAGTGTTACCATATAATTGCCTCATCCAACGCCTTATAGGTATTTTACTGGTGACGAATGTTGGTTGTTAATGACTTCAGGCACGCTGCAAGAGCGCCAGAACTGTTCATCGTAAATAGTGCGGGAACGCTGTGCTAATATTAATGCAGTTCACACGGTGTGCTTACTTTCCTAGTTCGATTTCTTTAAGAAATAGATATTATTAAAAGACGCAAGTCCATGTTTGTTTATGAAAGCAGTTCGTATTCAAAATTTCATATTGCGTCTGATCCTCATCCTTCTTACGACGCCTTTTCGTAGGCAAAGACGACGCAGAGCTTTCTGTGGCTGCTACTTTTTCCACCGAGGCGAAAAATACATGCCGCAATAAAAAAATGTTAATTTACTTCAACAGGCACCGGCAATGCTTTCCGATACTGAAGACGTCACCAATCACAAGGTCCAACCTCAATCGACGCGTATATACCACGATAGCTTTTTTATTTAGCCGCATACTTTTTCACGTCGTGATCTCGAATAGAAACCTTTCCTGAGCATAGATTGTTACAAAGACCTCGCCGCAGTGTTGCAATTCCTGTTCAACTGATAACTGAATAATATCCCACCTGCCTTGAATCCACTGATGTCAAGATTGTTTTCAGTTGTTCCTGTTCTCGATGCGCGCCAGCAGAAAATATATGTCCGAAAACTCTAAAAGTTATTTTCAGGATGGGTTGATATTTACTGCAGAACACAATTACGTGGTACAATATAGAGCTTTCCATGAAAACATGGCTGTAGTTTAAATGCCACATTCAAGGAGGATAACTTGATAAAACACAAAATGTGCCATGAAACATTGCAACTCGGGAAACCATGTCATTTCGCATCTATTTTCATCGGTACTTTAGCACTGGTGATGTGCGGCAAAATGCATGGTTATCAATACCTAATGTTAGTTAATCTGTCCCCGACTGGGGGGGCCAGTTGACTGCCCCCCTGAGGTTTTTCTGGGATTGAGAGAAAACAAACAAACACAAAACCACGAAACTTTGTGTACCTTTTGCTTCATCAATTCTACATCTCGTGTCAAAATTTTGACCTCAGGTCGGGTCAGGTGCCTGACCTAGGTCAGGTCAGACAGACCTATGTCCAAAAAAGTTAAGCGCCCTCTAACTTTTTCGCAAAACAAGATATCTCAGTAATACTTTCAGGGATTAGTGATGCTGATAGATGCAACGAATCTGCTATTTCAGATTTTTCGGAATTTCCCGGGTCATTGACCTAAGGTCAATTTTTAAGACATTTTTTATATTATATTTTTTCTTTTATAATAAAATATTAATAAAGTATAACAAAATAAATAAAATGTAATAAAAAACATTTTTAAGACATGTCGTGTTTTTCTCGGGAATTGACGAAATATTTCATAGCATTTTTAGTGTGGAGTGAAGCAGACATCTAGTTACCGTCATTGGGCAAAGTATCAATGACTTCCAGCCATTGTCCTGAGGTCAGGTCACGAATAACTGTAGTGAGCCAAAATGTACCACCGTCAAAATCGGCGATGAAATGCTTAGAATGGGTAGAAAATTGCAGAACTAGCTTGCACAGACGTAAGTAATACCAGGAACCTCAAAAAGTTTGAAAAAGTAGCATATTTTGCAAATAAACAGGCTCTCGCGAATAAAGCTCCGCCAGTTATGTAGGTTGGTAACTAATGAATTTTTCCAAAGCTTAAGCATGAAAAATCATCACAGGAACCACTAAGATCAATAAAATTTACATAGATAGGCTTTTTTTCGCGAAAATAAAGGAACGCTAAAATTAGTTCCCGTCAATTTGTTACTGCATACGGCTGAGGCGCACGCCGACAGCTGGCGCGAGAATTACCGTGTCTTTAACTCAACGTTTCGGCGTATATATTGAACAGGTTTGTGAAATTAGACGTTTATCGGCATCCGCGGACCTTTACTTGTGCACTGGTGCCTTTACCTATGCGCTATTAGTCACAGCCCTTGAGATTCAGGCCATTTCTTGGTCTCATGCAGTCGGCTATAAGAAAACATATATAGGGCGTAAATTGCTTACAGATCATCTAAAACTAAACATGAGACCAGTTTCGAGCTCTATTCGTCACAAGCTTTCCAACGGTATGCTTATTTTTATCGTGCGACCAACCGTTAGTGAGTTAGAGGGGGGCGGCCAACTGCCCCCCCCCCCAGTCGCGCATGTTCGAAACCGACCAACGGTCGTGCGTGGGTTAACGCATGAGCATAATGCAATTGTTACATTGGAACCGGATTGAGATTCGGAATCAGACATTTTCGATCAGATTGGAATTGGATTCGGAATAGATTCCGGTTATAATAACCACCTGCCTGGATGTGGAATCGGGATGATTCAGGTCAAGTGGAATCAAGCATAAGTCTGCTTCTAGTCTCCCCCCCCCTCCAAACGCCCAGCCTGAAGTGGCACATTCGATGACAATGAAATGAAGATGTTTGGATATGTTGAGCTTGAAGCTTCTTACAGTATGGTGTTTTTCCACGTTTTATGGCAATTTCTGTTTTACTCATCAAGAAAAATCTCGAAACCAGTGCATTTTCTAGTGGTTACCATACCGCGTCATAGTAGGAGACGCAGTTAAAGGGGAAAGGGGCACTTCTGGCCCTCCAAAACACTCGGCTTCAGGCTTGGAAAGGTTGGTTGTATAGGGACTTTCCCATATGCACTCGTGTATTTTACTTATTAACACTCCCAACATACCATTACGGTCCCGTAGTTATGAAAACCTATCGCCCGACTTCTCACTGGAAAGTCCGCATAACGGCATACTTAAAGTTGCACGTTTTGAGTCGTTTGGATGCATCTTGCATGAGGTATGAGGGCAAACACTCTGTTCATGCCGTTTTTTTGGGGGGGGGGAAGTAGTGTATTCAATCCCAAAGACTTTGAACATGGTATTCTATCCCCCTACACCAGACATGAAATTCTGTGAAAGGATGTCCATCATGTAACATATCTGCCCAGGATTCGATGTTCAGACAAAACCGCTCACCGGTAGATTCCAGCAACATGCAATTTCGCTTGAGCATTGAAAACTGTGTCGCCAGGGGCCACCGAAATTATGTGACGCGCCTTACACGACTCGAATACTGAAAACGGACTTAAAGTGTTCAGAGTGGTTCAATCACCTGCCAGCCGAAAGTTATCTTTGCGCTCCATAAGCAGTGATAAAGATGCAGAAAATCTGTTATGGACTCAGAAACGTGATGTTGTGTGATGGGCATCTCGCGGAATTTTAAGCAAAATTTGAACGGTCATCGATTTGGCCCACCGATGGCTTTCAAGCAAAAGTCGTAGGATTTAATGCATTGTACCGGAAAACGGTCAGAATGAATCATTTTTTCCGCCGTATGTCGTCCTTACTGCTTTGCTGCAAAATCGAGCAAGAAACGCAATGTTTGCGTTGTTTTCGATGACGGGGGCGTACATTCTTCTGAATTCATATATTTTGTGTATGCCCTTTGAAATGGTAAACTCAAATGGTCGGAATCCGAGGAGAGATCAGATTCTGGAATTAGGTTAGGTTTCCTGAGGGAAAATTTACCATGCCTCCACCTAACCTGGCCTCTGGATCCGTCAGTGCTTGTCATTGGGAAAACAGAGGTAGGTGACTAAAAATGGGCAAAAATGGGCAATCTTTCTGAAGATAACTTCTCACCACTGCTACACTGAGCGCCAAGACTCGCATGCGTAGGCCTGCAATAGCCTGCAGGGCCAGGCATGAACAATTCAGTTTCATCTGAGTGAGGAAAAGCATTTCTCAACCCATAGGCGAAAAACCGGGAGGGAGGGGCTACGGGACTGGAGCCCCTTCGTCAGCATGGAGGACGCCTCATCAGCGCAGAGCGCGGAGTGTCCCCGGATTAGGGTTAAACGGCGCACCTCCGCATTATTACTGTTACATTATATTGTTACTATTACTCTGCATTGGGACACCATTATTAGGGGCCTTGTCTACTAAGGGGCTACTTCACTGCTAGGGAGTTTCTGTTGGCATGCAAAGGAAAGTCTTTGTAGCCTGTAAAGAGGGCTCCTGCTGGCCTGTGCAGGACTCTCCGAGAGACCTTTTAACCCTATTCCCGGAGGGCTAGACGGTATGGTCGATTCCCGGCAGGGGGAGGCGGATTCGGCCCCCCCTGAGATCTCGAGAACTACTCGTCCAATTTCATCGCAACAAATGGCAATCGATTTGCCGTGACGTGAACTACGCTTTCATAAAAAAATTCAAAATTTCGAAATTTGTGGATGCAGGGGGGCAAAAATGTCAAAATGGGGGGTACTTTTGGACTTCTTATAACTCCGTTGTTTATAGACCGATTTCAATAAAATTGGTATGCATCGAGAGATTATGGATAGGGCTTTTACCATAAATATACAAATCTGAAATTTTGAGAAAATTCATGGGCGTTCACAGGGTTTCAAAAATAAGAGGATTAGTTTTCTAATAAATGAATGAACAAAAAAGGTAAAAACACTTTTTTGGCTGCTGCTAGTCATGCTATGCTAAAGAAGTAAAAACCACATTACATTGTTTGTATAATGTTAGCAAAGGCGGTGCCAGGGACATGAAAAGGGGGAACTGTCATGGTCACACGTTCTTCAGATCAACTTGTGACCTTTGACCTTAAATGACCTCCAGTGGCCTTGGGGTCACTTGGAATGATCTCGTGTGCATTTGATATTATCTGTAAACGTTTTCAATCATTCGAATTCACTCTATTCCAAAAATTTCATTTTATGGCTATCGCGATATAGGATACGCGCACTGACATTTTAGGTCATAGCTCCGTGACCCGACCTGATATCAAGCTGAATCTTGGTACACAAGTAGAGGGCACCCTTCTACGTCATATGTATTCCGGGTTTGGCATTTAAAAAAACGGCGCCGAAATTATTGCGAAAAAAATTTGACTTTTGACCTTGGCCTGACCTTGTAAAGTGACCTGAGACAAACAAAGTTTTGTCTGCACATTGCCCAACTATTTATCTATACATCGATATAAGGTTTTAAGTTCTATCTTAAAAACTCTGTTTTTGGCAGACATTTTTCTTTTACCCTCAACATGGCCAAAAATTGCCTGAGGTGCCTCTCAAAAACGTTGCCTGGCTCCGGTCCTGAGCAAAGTAGAATTTTGAAATTTCGTCACAGCGCGTAGAAAGAATAGCTAGGAAAAGTCACCAAGTTTTGTGAAGCTGCGTTAAAAAGCCTGGAATTGGCAAGCAAAAATCCCGAGGGGGGGGGGCGGATTCAGCCCCCCCCCCTTGCCGGGAATAGGGTTAAGGGACCTCGACCAGCCCGTACAGTGATCCTGTCTTGCCCTGCAGATGGTACACCAATAGAACTGCAGAGAGACCTATAAAGAAGGGACTCATGCCGGTTTGTTCAGGGTTCCCTGTTGGCCGATAGAGAGAAACCTTGCTGGCTTGTAAAGAGCTCTTCTACGGACAGAAACCTTGCTGGCCTGTAAAGAGTTCTTCTACGGACCAGCAGGTGTCCCCTGCCGGCCTGTAAATGACCCCTGCAGGCCTGTGAAGGGCGGCCTGTTGGCCTATGAAGGAACCGTGCTCGCCTGTAAAGAGCTCTCCTCCGGGCCTTAAGATGGCCTCCTGCTGGCTTCTGAAGTGTCCCTCTGCTGACAGCATCACAGGCCAGAGGGACGCCTTGTTGTCCTATTGAGGGTCAACCTGCAGAGCCGTAATGGGGCCCTCTGTAGGCCTGCCGATCCCCTGACGGCCTGTAGAGGAGCCCTGCGGGCCTGTGAAGATGACCCTCTAAATGGCCCCTTATGTTGACCCCCAAATAGGCCCCTGCGGATCTGTAAAACAGACCCTGCAGCCTCCGGCCAGCAAATGAGCCCATGGTGTCCTGTAAGGATGCCCTCTGCCGGCCCAAGAGTGAGCCGTGCTGGGCTCTCAAGAGCGCCTCCGCGGGCCTGTGGAGAACATAAACACACCTCTGAGGCCTTCATATCCGACGACATTCAATATTGTGTGTCATTTTATAACGAACTAAAACTGGTGTCCATAAGTGTATATGAGAACAAACAATTTTGGTTTAGTTTCTCACTTCCATGGACACCCTTTTGCCGCTGCGTTCTTGTACGCATGTTGTGCGATTCGACACCACTTAGAAGGCGCCGCACCAATTTAGGCCGTGTCTAAATCGATGTATGGAGAAAGATGACACATCAAGCTGATCGCAATATATACAATATACATACAATATACATATACAAAATACGCAATATACAATATACATATTCTGACGTGTGCGGAAATCGCCGTTATTTACACATATGGCTACATTGCGAATCATAGCACTGCACATCGCCGCACATTACTCCTGTATTGACCATAAAACATACATGACTTCGCCTGCTCATCAGCCTCCGTTAACGTATCTTTAACTCGGCCATGATCGGTCCCCAGACCACATGCCGTTGTTGCAAAGGAGACTTCATGGACGATGCTTGCGTCCTAGCTTCCAGTACCTTCGGGAGCGTTGTGAGCCTAAAAGTCAACGCGCCCTAAAAAGCGCAAAACCCCGCAACAGACCAGACTTCGAGCTTTCTTGACACATGTTTCCGACTCAAGAGACTCTAGAAGTGTTCACGTTATGTGGATGACTAGAAGACTAGAAAGACTCTTCAGGCCACTTAATTCTTTTCAGCATGGAAGCAGTTGTGGTGCAAGCCTCTTTTACTTTACTACTTTCTACTGCTACTACTGCGACTTTCCTTTCCGAATTACTGCCCATGTTACTTTCGATGTTACATTATTCTGAGACACCCGCAGGGACTCTGCCACGCCATTTTAATTCGGGGCTATAGCAAAAGTTGCCCTAGAAACCGATCTAGGCAACTAGAAAACTACGGAATTTCGTCTTATGTTTGCACATGGCAGGTCGTTTTTTTACAGTAGAGCATGGATAAAATACGCTTGTATTTCGATAACGATGCAACGTAACTTCCCTCTCGCTTCAAAATCATACAATGCGCGCGAGGGTTGGGACTTAATATATATATATATATATATATATATATATATATATATATATATATACATATCAAATGTAAAGTGACTTTGCACCAAGCACCGAACCAGATGACACTGGAGGATCTTTGCCGTGCCGTGCAATTCCATGACCGGCACGGTAAAGCGGCCGGCGGCCGGCGCGTGCCTGGCTGATGCTTTCGGTCTCGGGCCAGATACACGTGCCCGCTCCTGGTCTCGAACCCAGTTCCTGCCATGCACCGGATCTGTTGTCCGGCTCCCCATCCATTAGGCTATCATGGCGCTTGACCTGACCCGACACCAAAGTATAACTGCATTCGAAGGTTACACCGACACGTTATGCGCTCCGCTTTCGATTTCGGAAAGTACGGATTAAACGAGTTTGATTAATGCCTTTGCAAATAACTATCGTCATGCTTGTATTCGACCTGCATCACCTGTACAACGGTAACGACAAAACCGCCATTGTCCCAGCTATATCCCATCCAAATCTGTCATAGCTGAAGTCGGGGGAGGCAAACGCTAATTTTCAACTCATTATTTACCGTGCAATGTCAGACAGGGTTAATGTTGAGATTTTTGCACTGTTGGGAGACAAGATCACCGAAGCCAGTATTAGACGAGTTGGCTTCACCTCACAAAAAACCTGACAGTGGCGCTACCAACGACAGCTGAGGAAGCCACTACTCGCTAGCCAGACCGAATACGACGCTTGTGGCCAATCTTGACTGATGTGCGGAAAAAGAAGTCAGAAAACAAACAAACAAACAAGCAGATTGCGCACAACCTGTGTCTGTTCGCATCTTTTAAATACATATTCAAACCTAATAATACCTTACCTTACCAACCTAACCTGTTCTTCGCCTACTACTACACCTACTCCCTTTCTCATGCTTAAGTTTTCCGACAGCTAAGCTTTCGTTTTGGAAAATGACGAAAGTTTGACCGCCAAGACGAGTTTCCTGCAACGTTGGTTGCACCATCGCTACCTGTGGTTCCACCGTCAAGGGCAATGATTTTGAATGGGGAAGACGCCAACTCGCAGATTACCTGCCCCGTGGTTCCGTCAATGCCTTCCCGTTCCATCTTTAGCAAACGATATTAACCCTATTCCCGGAGGGCTAGACGGTATGGCCGATTCCCGGCAGGGGGGGCGGATTCGGCCCCCCCCTGAGATCTCGAGAACTACTCGTCCGATTTCATCGCAACAAACGGCAATCGATTTGCCGTGACGTGAACTACATTTAAAAAAATCAAAATTTCAAAATTTGTGAATACAGGGGGGCAAAAATGTAGAAATAGGGGGTACTTTTGGACTTCTTATAACTCCGTTGTTTATGGACCGATTTTAATGAAACTGGCATGAATTCGAGAGATTATGGATAGGGCTTTTACCATGGGTCCGCAAATCTGAAATTTTGGGAAAATTCATGGGCGTTCACAGAGTTTCAAAAATAGGAGGATTAGTTTTGTAACAACAGAATGAACAAAAAAGGTAAAAACACTTTTTTGGCTTCTGCTAGTCGTGATATGCTAAAGAAGTAAAAATCGCATTAAAATGTTTGTATAATGTTAGCATAGGCGGTGCCAGGGACATGAAAAAGGGGGAACTGTCATGGTCACACGTTTCTCAGATCAACTTGTGACCTTTGACCTTAAATGGCCTCCAGTGACCTTGGGGTCATTTGGAATGATCTCGTGTGCATTTAATATTATCTGTAAACGTTTTCAATCATTTGAATTCACTCTATTCCAAAAATTTCATTTTATTGCTATTGCGAAATAGGATACGCGCACTGATATTTTAGGTCATAGCTCCGTGACCCGACCTGATGTCAAGCTGAAACGTGGTACAAAAGTAGAGGGCACCTTTTTTCGTCACATATTTTCCGGGTTTGGCATTTGAAAGGACGGCGTCGAAATGATTGCAAAAAAACAAATTTTGACTTTTGACCTTGACCCGACCTTGTTAAGTGACCTCAGACAAACAAAATTTTGTGTGCACATTGCCCAACTATTTATCTATACATCGATATAAGGTTTTAAGTTCTATCTTAAAAACTCTGTTTTTGGCAGACATTTTTCTTTTACCCTCAACAGGGCCAAAAATTGCCTGAGGTGCCTCCCAAAAACGTTGCCTGGCTCCGCCCCTGAGCAATGTAGAATTGTTAAATTTTGTCACAGCGCGTAGAAAGAATAGCTAGGAAAAGTGACCAAGTTTCGTGAAGCTGCGTTAGAAAGCCTGGAATTGACAAGCAAAAAACCCGAGGGGGGGCGGATTCAGCCCCCCCTGCCGGGAATACGGTTAAAATAAGAACACAAGTTTCCGTGTTTTCCGGCATTTCAGTTTACTAGTATGCGATAACATACAAAATACGAATACGTTTTTATTGAAGACATCTCTTATATTTATCCCGATTCTGAAGCCGTTGTACAAACGCCATTATGCAGGTGCCCGTGCATACCCCAGCCTCGGATTGCATCATTTTTGAACATCAGTATGGTTGCCATTTACTTCCAGATTCAACAGCAGGAAGGAAAAGCGCCAAACGAAGTATATGCCTTTTCTTGCAATATCCAGCAACCACAGCACAAACTATTCGGGTATAAATACTGGAGCCTACATTCGGCAGTTATTGGAAGTATAATCCCCAAAATATACGGTGGGAGGGGAAGCATCCTCCACCCTCCTTTGGCAGAGCCCACGAACGCACGTAACAGCGACTTGCGAGTCCACACCAACCCCATCTCTCCCATTGGTCGTCACGGGAAAGGCGAAACTCAGCAAGCAGCCACATTCGAATCTCACTTCGTAACTCGCGGTTACCAAACCAGACGAAGTGCAGGTGTCGCTCCAGTGAAATCGGAGCCCTTCCCTAGCCGAAAACCTAGCACCTTGGCCCTGGCCTTAGCCAGGGGTGTTGATCTGTATCTTTGGGCGCGGGCCGTGCCCCCTTCCATGTGGGTCTTGACCTCTCTAGAGGTGATTTTGGCCCCTCAACATTTTCTCCCAGTTTTCACAAGGCAATCATAGTCTGATACTTGATAAATGATAGCAAAAAAAAAATTGCCGTCGGTTAAAATAAAGTGGACTTAATCTATTAAGGAACTTACATTTCGAGGGTGGATAGCTTGTCCGGCCGGCGTCTCGCCCCCTCCCCCAATTATTCAGTCAAAACAGCACCCCTGGCCTAAGCCCTTCCAGTTAACAAAATCCCGAGTTTCGCCGCTGATTGCGAAGCAAACGCAATGCAAGCTGCCGAACGAGGAAGCTCCCTGAAATTGGTAGCCCCCCGGCCGAAGACCTAACTAATTCTTGGAAAATGCTGAGCGCGCCGTTGGCGGGTGGCGAAAGCCTTAGAAGTAGCCCTTGTCCTTATGCCTTCAGACCTTGGCCGGAAACAACCTAAAGGTAAACATACAAATAAACAAATAAATAAAATGGTTGCGATGGTACACGGAAGAAGGTTCTGTAGATGGCCACCAGGGCACGCCTCACGGAAGGTTATGTACAGCTACTGACGATCAGCCTGGGTGCGTCCTACAACTAAAACTTTATTTATTCGTGGACATGTGGTGGTAGTTCTGTTGTAGTCTCATTGACTTCGAACGTCTGTGTGTTTCAGAAAGATGGGTGCTGTACCATGGGTGTTGCGAATATGCATCATGCCATGCTCATTCTAGAGTGATGCTTGGACTGATGTGAGAAAACCATTTCACGGTGACTCAGGCATACTGGGTTGGGCATTTTGGCTCTGACTGATTGCAGATGAACTGACCCGTGATGCACAGACCGCACCCATTAATGCTGGTCGCACGAGCCATGTCATGCGGGTGAGGAGAAGAAAACTTTCAGTCACACGTAATTCATTTGTACGCAGAGGCATTATCGGTGCGATGAGCAGCCATCGCATGTTTCGCCACCAGGGGCGCTGCTTGCGAATCGGGTTATGTGTGTCTACTGGAAATCGCTCTTTGGGCTCGAGACAGACCTCGTCGAGACTGCAGTGCTGCAGGTGAGAGAGACTCACTCGGTCGTGAATGCGGTGTGCCGATGGAAGTACTAGTAGATCCCGGATCCCACGGGACCTTGGGATCAATTTGGGCAGGATACTGCGTGGGTTTGGGATCGGGGACATGAAAGAGACCTGGATCTGTCACTGGATCTTGTGGTCCATTTTGGATCTAGCTAGGCACATGTTTCTTTAAGCAGTGGTGTGATTTCAACCCAGAAATCGAATCGGACGTTCGTGAGATAATCATTCTCATGCATGTTTCGTCTATGTTACATAATCACCCATAATTCTAGTGAACGTCTTTGCTTTTTGTCGAAAACTTCTACTGGCTCCTTGTGAGCATCGAACTACGATGTAAAAGCACATCACGGACAGCGTAATGTGATATCGAGGGTCGCACGGACCGACATTGAGGGAGGTTTCGCGGGAAAACGCATGACACCCGCTCACAAACTGATTTTACTTCGAGTGCGTCGTTGGTGGAAGTGACACGAATTCGATGGCCGTCAGTGAATGCAACATGTTAGAAACCATGTCGATGAATAGAGAAAAATGCTAACAGTCTTACGTTGTATTTCACATCGCTTGGTGTAAAATGCGGGTGGGACCACCTCTATCGGCAAAGTACAATAACAAGAACAACAGCTGCTGGTCTGGCGGCAACATCACGCAGCAGCCAGCCGCGAGGTCGTCCCCGATTGGTCTACGCCGGGCTGACGTCACGAGCCGCGCCACGCAAGGTCGGCCACCAGCGCCAGATGGTCGGAGGGGAACACGACGCTGGGCAGTGCCGTGTGCCGCGTCACCTCCTCGTGTGACGGCAGCGGCACCATCTGACGACAGAGGGCCCGAGTTGTGGGTCAGACCCAGGCGGGGCGAGAGCGGCTCTCGGCCCGCCCTGGTCCGCCGGGGGAGGATGCTCGCGGCTCCCGCTCGAGGCGCCAGGGCGCCGGTCACGCAAGTTCCATTCTTACCGCCCACATCAAGGCCTGCTCTCAAGAGAACAGGTCCGAAATCATGATCGAACATCGCCCGATACGGGCCGTCTCCGAACGCTGCCATCCGCCATCCGGTCACCGGCAGCCAACGCGAGCACTGAACCGTTCACACCAGCACGGACCCCAGCCGTCTCAGCCGCACCAGCGGCCAGCGGCGCCGACCAGCCCGGCTCGGCGCCGCCGGCGAGGGTCGGGCGCGTGATCCGAACGGGAGCGGCGAGGTTTCGCGCCTGCCGCCACCCGCCGCGCTCACCTGGCGCACTTCCATCCGGTCCGACATGTAGAAGATGTAGTCCAGGCAGCCGACGAACCTGTCCACGTGGTTGGTGTACGCCGGCAGGCCGCAGGCGCTCGCCATGCTGTACGGGTGGCTGAAGGAGACGCCGCGCACTTCCTCGCCCGACTCTGCGGCAGACGGCGGCGCGAGTGAGGCTCGTAGGGCCGCCTGCACGCCGGCCCCAGCGGAGGGCATTACCGCTGGAGGAATGGTGTGAAGGTCAGACTCAGGTCGGATCCAGGATCGCGACTTCCAGCTGCAAAGACCAGCCATGAAGTTATTTTTTTATTCACACACACACACACACACACACACACACGTATATATATATATATAATATACATATATAACACTATATAGAATTAATAAAAAAGACGACTGGTTTATACAGGACAAGGCATTGCCTGCACGCCCAAACCAACAAAAAAGGCCGCGCTCAGAAAAGGAACGTGGCAGGAACAGTGTGGCAAAATGGGCGCACTCGCCATCCGCGAGGACTCCTGCAGCGACCGAACGGCACACCGTCCACGTCTCCAAACACCACAGCGCCCCAGGCGTTTTCATCCAACACCAGCGCCCGAAACTGTGCCCATCGCAGAGCTCTTATCGCCGCCTTACTGCTGCAGAAGTCGGGGAAGTCCCGGTCCAGCCGGCCGGCCGTCAGCAGGCGGACTACGGAGAACTGCGGACAGCTGTTGAAGTCGCCGCAGAACAGCAGCGCCATCTCTCGGCCCGGCTCCTGAAACACGCCGCCGGCGGGTGGCCGTCAGCGCCCGCTCGAGAGGCCGCCACGGAGGGGAAGCGGCCAGGCCGGCAGTAGCGCCACGAGAATGAAGCGGTGTCACAGACGGACGCGTGCGTGCGCAGCCTGGCGACGGACGAATAGCACGACAAGCACTACTTCCCATCACAATGAATGGAATTCGAACAAAAAAGCAAACAGCGCCGCGTCCTATCCTGCCATTTATGATGCCAGATGAAACAAATGCCGGGTGTTGCGCTGATGCCCTTGACTCTGACGTCAGACCACGGCCCGGACGCCTATTTGCGGGGAGGCGGAGCCGACTGTCAGGAGCGTCTCACCTCAGCCCCCAGCCGCTCCATCAGCCGCTGCAGCAGCCGCATGCACATGCCGGCCTGCAGGGCGCGGATGTGGTCGGCGTCCGGGTGGAAGTAGAGGTGCGTGTTGGCCACCACCAGCAGTCGCGGCGCCCGGCCGTCGGACGGCGCCACCGTCGACTCCAGCACGGTCATCTGGCGCGTAAAACAAAACACAACACGACTGCTTAAGGTAAGCATTCGCCTGCAGGCTCATTGGTTCGATTTCAGACTCTGGCTGTGGTTCGGTACCACCGGTAACAAAAAGCGATTTTCTGATGCGATTGTAATGGCGGCGCCGGATCAACCCTACCCTGCACCAAGAAATCCGTCAGAGACACGGCGGATATGCTAGCGACATGTCTCAAGGTCCTGTTGACAGCAGGGCCATCGCAACACGTCACGACTGCATTGAGATCATTCCACCGAAAAACCAAACTCCCACTGGTATCGACAAAAGGCGAACGTTGATGATTTCAGTCACCACGGCGGCAGCTCCACCGTCCTGCTCCTACGCAAATTACCCCATCTCTCCCCTCCTGCACACACTGGCGCGGTTCACGTGCCGTGCATCCAGCGACATACCTGCAGCGCCTGAGTCCGCTTCGTCAGCCGTTCCCGCAGCTGGGGGTTCTCAGCGCACGCCTGTTCGATGTCGTCAAACAGCGGATCTTGGGAGAAAACCTCGCCCAGAACGACGCGCTCCGATTCCACGAGTCTGCCGAAACGCAACCGGCACGGTCAGAGACGTGCACATAAAAAAAAAACGGAGGAATCCACGCAACCAAAATGGGGGCTCATAAATAGTTAGCGGCGCCGAGCATGCCTGGCAAATGTCACCGAAACGGCGATGCAGGACGAGCATGGGTGTTTCAAGCAAATGGTTTCCAAATAAGTGTCCATCTCTTGAAAGAGAAGACAAACCAGGGCATCGTTTATGTGAGCACAATTACCTTTAAAGATACATCACCTATATGAAGAACACACAAGCAGGGGCGCAGCCAGCGGGACGAGGGTACCAAGGTCATGCCCCCCCCCTTGGAAGTCCCAAGTTTAGCACTTCTTTACGCACCAAAAAATGAAAATAAATAAGAGTTTCTTTGATTTGGGTGGCCAAAATCCGAAAAGTTTTCAGTCCTGAGGAGTGGGGGGATAGGACTGTCCTGGCCCCTCCTTGGCAAAATCCTGAATATGCTCCTGCACACAAGACGCATCGAAATCCACAACTTCCTTACCATAAATACCTCACGCTAACCTCAAGAACAAAAATAATTCCACCACTGGCTTTCCAGCTTCCCCTTAAAGTGAACTTCCTCACTTCGCAACACTGTAACAAGGCTCACCTTAGTTTATCACTTCGGTAGAAGCACACCAGGCCCTCTGTAACCTGACCACCTTTGTTGGTGAAGACACCTTCTAGACCAGTAGGTCGCAGATTTGGGACTAAATCGCCATCAAACACCTTCTTGTCCACTTCTTGCAGACAAATGATGTCGCCGTTATAGCCTGTCGCACACAATCTGAGAATGAGGTATCCATTTCCAAAACAAACCAATGACTGAACAAACCGAACAAACGGACTACTGACAACAAAAGCAATATTTTTTCATAAACAGAAGTACCGAAAGGTGACATGCACCATTTGCAGAAGAGGAAAATGTTTGCAGGGCGGCAATACCGTTCGTAAGAGGAAGAAAATCAGCCTTTTACATATTCTGCGATCTTGCAAATGCGTATAATATCCGACTGCTCTCAACAACGTCGCTAAATCGAACCGGAACAAGGTAATCTTAAATGCAGCTCGCTTTCCTAAAAACAAAAGAAGGAAACGCTTCACTTTTTCTGACAAAATTACGAAACAATCGGCAATCACCGAAGTAACATCGCAAACAGTTATTTGCAACACACTGTTTCATAGTCGGGAAGGAAAAAGAACTTATGAAAGCCTTTCCCTGCTTACTGAGATAACGCACGTTTTTTCACAACAGAGTTCCACGATATATAGATCACGGGTATTTAGGGGACGAAGTGCAATGGAAGAAAAGCTCTGCCAAGCTATACTTAGCGTGTTCCGATTTTTGTTCTATATGCAGCTCATCAATGCAGGCTGGGCAAGTGAATCCCGAAGACACACGTGATTGCACGTATCGTTCACGGGGTATGTGGATAAAAAGGAAAACTGATCCCCCATACAGCTTATCCAGGCAACATACAGTTTCCTCCTGTGGACGGCAGAACGTCATCAGAAAGGATGCACTATCACAGTGTGCACTAATACCGACGGACGACAGCAGATTCTCACCCAGGAGCTCCTTCAGTATGAGCTGCTTGCGATAGTCGATGTGCAGCGCGTACGGCGGACAGTACGGATGCAGCACGGTCCTGGTGTAGTCCGAGTCGGCGTAAAGGTCAGCCAGGATGTTGTAGCTCACCACCCGGTAACTGGCGAACCAAAGACGCCATTACGAGATAAACTACACACAAAGTTTCGGCCACTCTGTGCAGAAAGTGGCCAAATAGCTAGCAGATGAATCAGAAGCAAGTTCTTGCAAGAAATGTCAGGCTGCCACAAAATAAAAAATTGTAAACAAAAATACGACAACCCCTAACAGGAACACATGCAGATGAGGCACAAACCTCACCGATCCACGCAGCAGATCACGGCGGAAACAACGGCAGCCGGACCGCGGCAGCAGATCCGGACAGCCGGAGCACGGGCCTCACCTGTCCGGTTCGGCGACCCCGCCGGTAAACGCGTGCCGCTGCTCGAACGGGCAGGGGCCGGGCCCGGCCTGCACCGGCTCGGAGAGCACCGCTACCGGCCGGCCGCGCGCCTCGCCGCGGCCCGGCTCACAGATGAGCCGCAGCCGGCGGCCGACATCCGCAGCCGTCGGCACGTAGGTCGCGTCCTCGCCGACCGGCCGCCAGGCGGCGCCGTCGGCCGGCTCTCGCTCCCAGCGCAGCCGGCTGTCGGCCGGCGCGGCGAACAACAGCCGCAGCCGGCTCGGGTACACCGGGAAGCCGGCCATCGGGTGGGCGGGCAGCTCGAGCGCGACCACGGCCGGCGGGTTCACGCAGAGCCGGTACAGCCGGCGGCCGACCCGCAGCGCAGCGTGCCGGCCGCGCGTCACCAGCGCCTCGCGGCAGGTCATCTCTGGCGAGGCCGGCTCGCCGTCCACCAGCACCTGCACCAGCGGCCGCAGGACGAACTCCTCCACCTCCCCACCATCAGGGGCTTTTCCTCTTCTTCTTTGGAACCTTTTTGCTGAGGAATTTTTCTAGGTTTGAGGTGATCTTGGACGACAGGGCCCCTACGTCCTCCAGAGGTGGGCGATTGAAGTGGAACACCCGCTCAAAGTTTAGCACTGGCTCTGCGTAGGTGAAAGAAAGCTGCACCTGGGCATCACCATCCTCGTGGTTCACTGTCACTGTGCCTGGCAAGGTAGCCTGCTGTAACATTGTCAGAAACCTCTTGCTTTGTTTTGGAAAGCCAACCAACTGGGTCAAATACCTCAGGAATGCAGGGACTCCTGGTTCCAAATAGTCCCTGCAAGCACAAATGTACCTGTCAACATAACTCACACTGGTTTTCTCACAAACAAACAGGGTAAGATGGGATACTATGAGTATAGGGGGCAAAATGAGTGCAAGGGATATGAATCAAATTTGATCAAAACATTTTTACTTAAAAGCTTCATGTTTTTTTGTGTACATACACAACTGTTAAAGGACAATAACATCCCACAAGCTTGTTTGTATTCACTGGCTGTGCTCTTTGCTAAATTTGATCTTGACCTTGTCATGCATTTGCACAAATGCAAAAAGGGCCATAAAATTTGTGTATGTACACTCTTCTGCACTTTTAAAAGCTGATAAAAAAAATGAAATGTTAGTTAATGAGCTCCTTTTTGTGCAAGTGAATGTACTCAACCCAAAACTTGTTTACCATAGTGGAATGTGATACAATGCACTAGGGTAGAATGGGCTCATTTTACACTGTTGTATTCACATATGATTTATTATATTAACATAATCAAGATTCCTCATCCCATAGTTGTGAATAAACAGCCACAGGTGAAGCTCAAAAGAAAAAGAAGCTCAGCTGTGTTTTCAGTTGGAACTTGGATGGTGAAGAGTACTGCATTCCTTGCATATTTCCATAATGAAACTTGGCTGAATAAAAAATGGGTCTTGAAGCCATATTTAGTTTCTGTTTAATGAAGGTACTTTATCCATTTTCAATATTATCAGGAAAAGCAGGCTGTGCATAGCTTTCAAAGAACTCAACAATGAAGCTGATATACTCATTTTACCCCTAAACTGGGTAAAATCAGCACACATAGACTGTATGAAAAATGTAGGTTTGATCTTAACACCAAAACATATCACCAGAAACCAATTTGATCCAACTTAAGGGATACCCATATGTGCTGTTGTCACCACTAACCCACTCTGAAGTCAGGCCTGAGTGAGGAAAAATGCACTTGAAACCAAAATTATACTCAGATTACCTCACCCCCTACCTCAGATAAAAAATATGCATAAAAACACAAGTGAAAATAGTAATAATGCTTTGGTCTACAGCTTTCATCCTGTAGGTCATGCATGGTGCTAATGATATGTTCCAAGAAAACTCTTTTGTCACTAACACATGAACCAGGATGCATTGCAGCATAAACTGCCAAAAGAGCTCCATTTAAAGGTCCCTGAGAATGATATAAAGGTTAAGTACTATCCCTGAAAATGGCTCAGGAGCATGTTGGCGACTTAATGGCAAATCCAGATAAAAATATTAATATCTGCAAAAGCCCCCTTACAGAAGCCATTTGCTCCAATGCAAAATCACAGACTATCACAGGTAATCAGTCCTACAATGTAGGCGGTCAGCGTAAATTCACACACAGATCATACGTGCGACTAACCTGTCAGCTGTTCCCCGTTGTTGTGGCAGGTCAGAAACGTCTGACATGCGTCTGAAATGTAACCTTGCACTGTTCCAAACAATACCAAACAAGAATTCCAGTCGTCCAATATTGCCACGGTAACGAAAGGCCCCAGTCGTGGACGAATGTGGTGCAATCAGTGCAAGTGCAGTATTTGATTTATTTTACGTCGTGGGCCCATCCCCGATGCATGGCCAAGGCCAACAGGGCTATTCTTGTGCCCGAAGTCAGACAATGGGAACATGCACAACGGGTGAAACACACACACGCACAACCACATTTCGTGCAGAGTTTAGGAGCAGGCGAAGTCAGCTAAAAATGTTAGGCCATTAAAAAGTTAGTCATAGCCAGTGGTAGAAGACGTGCTTCATGTCGATGTCGACCTTCAACGTCACTTCAGGACGCTCATCAGCTGTAACAATGACAGTGGCGAATCCGGGCGGGGCGCATTGTATTGATTGGCCGCACGGGAGGCGAGCTGTGTTTCCGACCACAGTCCCGCGGATAGCAGGCAAGCTGAGGCGATCCTGCCGCGTACTCCGCGTGAAGTGCGTCATCCAGCGCTGCTTCCGGACGCCTACCGTCGTTTGTGATGGCTGGACAGTGCCTGGTTACTGTTGTTACGGCCTAATGGCGGGTAACGCTTCCACTTTTTTCCCTCACTGCCATTTGAAGCGATCAAGCCACGTGTATGCTATCCAGCTACGGAAAAACCGAAACGAGTTTTTAAAGGTCATCGTAGGGAATCATTCTCGTGATTTTGTAATCCTGCCTTAATCCTCTCCTTCCAGGGATTCCGTGGGACGCCATTCCTTGTGACGATTTCATCACGTAGTTCGCAGACTGGGGACCCCGCGCTAAACATGGTAACAACTACACGTCACTCAGTCGCAGTGGGGAGATTCCAATGTATTTGATTCTCTGGTTACGCAGTATAACCAGAAAGCGGGTGTTAGATCGAAACGGCAGCCGAGTTCCAAATGTGCACAACTAAAATCCAAAAGAGACCTTCCAGCAACAGGCTCCAAAAACGTGTAAAAATAGCGCCGCCACTAACCGCGGTGTCTGCAGCAGGAGACCCAATACAAGGCACCGTCGAGCCGGTCCGCCGCACAAGGCAGCAGCGGCACTAACCTACGCCACGTGCCGCACGTAAATGCATGTACAGCATCGGTGCTCTATCCACAAGTCCGGCCGGCGACCACACCTAAGAAAGCAGTGTTCGCCGCAGCTATGTCGGGGAAGCGATCGGAAATACAGGCCGTTCAGCACACAGAACTGAAGACAGGCACATTGCACTATGTGACCGCTCCGGACGAAACGCGGGGAAATAACAGACAACGACAAGACAGTCAGCAACACGGTTCTTGAGGAACAATGTTAGAGCTAGCAAACCGCTCCATTAGTCTGACACAAGTAAAGCATTAAAGGTGTTCCTAAATAACCTAAAAAAAAACCAAAAAAAATAACCTAACCAAATCTTCATCGCAAATAAACTTTACGTTTCCTAATACATAAAACGGGCCAAGACATGCCAGAAAATGACGACGCGATGTCTTCACAGTACCTGCAGTGCATTATGACTTGTATCGCAAACCTACGACATAACATAGCTTTGCTCATTGTGCGTATCGTCAGTGAGTATTAAAACGCCAAAACGCACGTCACATCTAAATCGCAGTTATGACCAACAGATCAAATTTGAGCCTGGGCTACAATATACTCACTGCAAAAACTGAACAGATCTTCATGAGAATCTACAAACTGAAATAAAGAAAATCGTCATTCAGGTACCGGATCCTACACGAACTTGAGAACCTGTTGCACATCGAATGGAACGACAAAAAATATCTTCACAATGGCACCGTTACCTATGACGACAAAGCCACCGAAACGCAGCTTTCGGCCCGCCAGCCGACCGGCAACGCGCGCAAAACAACATCCCCACCCCCACCCCAGTGACGCCAGGAACACCGTCCATCCAACCCAGACCAGAGCTAACCCGCACACCGCGACCAATCTCACAACGGAAGAGTCGCCTGCGACCAAGCGGGACCGGCAGGGTCCGCCGATACGAGCGCCACGCCCTCCAGCTGCCTCAGCCCCGCGGCACAGCCGCAGCGCTGGCCGCCAGCCACGCGCGCACCGCCCATCTGATGAACCTTTCAACA
This sequence comes from Capitulum mitella, assembly GCA_030062745.1. Lineage (NCBI taxonomy): Eukaryota > Metazoa > Arthropoda > Thecostraca > Pollicipedomorpha > Pollicipedidae > Capitulum > Capitulum mitella. The sequence continues at coordinate 28,841,332 of CP099846.1, read as the reverse complement.
CGGAGCGGCTCAGACGACCGGTGACCGCACGACACACGGACGGCCACCGCACGGCTCCGCGGCCGAGCCTGCCGTCTGCTCGGCGCCGGTGACCTCGAAACACACGGTGACCTGATGGAGGGGCGAGCCGGCCGGCGCCGGCGCCGCACGGGCGAACCCGCTCGGGGGGAACGGCACCGCAGCTTCGCAAGCCCCCGAAGTGGCGTCGCTAGCGTCGCTAGAAGTTGGGATTGTACGGCGGCGGGTGGTCTGCAAGACAAAAGGAAGAATTAGACCGTTTCGTGCACAAAACTGCCTTTCTGCCCACTGCCGCCCACTCCAGGAAAATACCTTGCAAAACCACGGGAGATACTGTCAAAGTCAAAGACAATCAGGGACCGGAGGTCAACCTGAAAGTTCCCAGCGACCCCAAAGCGATAACGAAATACCCAAATTTGTTTGAAATCAACAGCACTGTATGCATCAAATACCAATACATATACGTATGGTAATCGGGCAACCACTCAAAGGATGCGTCAAGGTCTTCGACAGATAAAGGTTGGACGCGTCACTGAAGAATCCTGCATTCGCATCAGACGCAGATTAATTTGCGCGTTTGACCGTATCGAGGTTTTTACTTCACTGTCAAGTGCAGCACTAACACACACCTCCTTTCTTCTGCCCCGGGTCACCGAAACTGAAAGTAAAAAAAGACTTTCATCACACTCACATCGTGTAGTTTATGGATGCACACACACACAACTGGAAGTCTGTGTAAAAGCTTCCTCGGTGAACTTTGTCGAATCAGAACGCAAATTTCTCTTAAATCTGACAAATTCAATTGACAAATGCAAAAAAGCGTCAAGAGCTCTAACTCAAAACGCCTTAACCTTCGACGTGAGAGACGAGCATCATCGTTGATGGGAGGGGCAAAAACACAATATGCTATGATCCCGGGAGCAGGACAATGCCAGTCATCGGAAGGCCCAGCTCTCCCTCCCCCGCAGCACAGCCCCGGCCGAACCATACGATCACGGCATCAGTTTACGTCAACATGTTCCTCGCTAACCTCGCACCCTTCGCCGGCGGTATCCCGACGTGCCCTCCGTCGCCGACACGAGCCACCGCAGCCCAACCCCGCCGACACGAGCCACCACAGCCCGACCCCGCAGACACGAGCCACCACAGCCCGACCCCGCCGACACGAGCCACCACAGCCCACCCCCCACCGCAGCCCAACCCCGCCGACACGAGCCACCGCAGCCCAACCCCGCCGACACGAGCCACCGCAGCCCGACCCCGCCGAACCCCAGTCCAATCCCGCCGACACGAGCCACCGCAGCCCAACCCCGCCGACACGAGCCACCGCAGCCCGACCCCGCCGACACGAGCCACCGCAGCCCAACCCCGCCGACACGAGCCACCGCAGCCCAACCCCGCCGACACGAGCCACCGCAGCCCAACCCCGCCGACACGAGCCACCCCAGTCCAATCCCGCCGACACGAGCCACCGCAGCCCAACCCCGCCGACACGAGCCACCGCAGCCCGACCCCGCCGACACGAGCCACCCCAGTCCAATCCCGCCGACACGAGCCACCGCAGCCCGACCCCGCCGACACGAGCCATCCCAGTCCAATCCCGCAGACACCAGCCATCCCAGTCCAATCCCGCAGACACGAGCCATCCCAGTCCAACCCCGCAGACACGAGCCACCACAGCCGGACCGCGCCGACACGAACGCTCGAGGCGCGCGGCCCACTCACCCCATCATCTTGTCGATGTCGCTCCTCCAGTCACCGCCACCGCCGCTGGAGGGCGCCGCAGGCGGCGCCGCGGGCGCCGACCAGCCTCCTCCTCCATTGCTGCTGCCGCCGCCGCCGCCGCTGCCAGACACGGGGGGCGCCCAGCCGCCGCTGGAGGGGGGCGGGGCCCAGCCGCCGCCGCTGGAGGGGGGCGGGGCGGAGGGCGAGCCGGGGGGGGCCCAGCCGGGCGGCTGCGGAGAGGACGGGTAGCCGCCGCCTGCAGCGGACGGCCGGCGGTCAGATATGTCGGCAGGAGCTCACGCGCAGGACCCGCCGGTCGCCCGGGCACACGACTAAACGACGGTCGGGCGGCCGGAAATGCACGGCCTTTCGCCGTGCGCCACCCCAGCTGTTGGGGCCCGGCATCGCGGTGGAAGAACGATAGGGGCAAGGCCACGTACAGTCCTACAACATGAAAACGGCAAAAACAATGCAAGACACAAGAAGACTGACAAACATCAAACTTCCAGAAAACAGAGCAGGCCGCCGTCCAACTGAAGCAAGATTGTGCAAAAGGCACAAAAAAGACGGATTAGATTCCACCGAACATATTCACCCCGCTGTCGGCTCACCAGGCTGAGGATATCCTCCTCCTCCTGGCTGGGGGTAACCACCTCCGCCCGGTTGAGGATAGCCTCCTCCTCCTGGCTGGGGATAGCCTCCTCCTCCTGGCTGGGGATAGCCTCCTCCTCCTGGCTGGGGATAGCCTCCTCCTCCTGGCTTGGGGGTAGCTCGGTGGCGGCTGCGGCGACGGCTGCGGAGGCGGCGGCTCCACGCGGCCCATCGGCATACCGCCACCGCCTCCTCCGCCTCCGCCTCCACCAGCTGGCGGCGCATCACATTCTGGAGTTGATATGCTTACACGGCACCTCAATCTTCGTCCGAGTCAAATTCACAATGCTACTACCCAAAGAACTTGCACACGTAGGACTGTTCGCCTGCCAAGACGTAAGCCATGTGAAGGAAACAGTAATCTGATGAAAATAAAACATTCAACAGCAAAAATCTTCTAGCGTCCCACCCACCGTTCTTGTTTGTCGCGCGCAGTTCTCCCCAGTTGCAGAGACGGGCGCAGATGCAGCCCACACCACTCGGCCCACCCCGCGCCGTGCGTCACCCATTACCCATTACCTCGCCTCTTCCGTCGCTTGTTGACCGGGCAGAACGGGCAGCAGACGCAGCAGAGGCAGCAGACGACCAGCGTCAGGAAGAGCAGACCGCTGGCCAGACCGGAGGCCAGCTCCGTCCTGCCCCGGCGCGCGCCACATTTATCATAACAGCGCCGCGCACGGCCCGCGCCGCGTCACGCGAAAGTCACCACACTAAATACGAACCGCGGAGAAGGTGAGACACGAACACACGCTCACGAGTGGCAAGGCCCACAGAGCGAAATGCATCACGACAAGGACGACACAAGAAAGCCCATTATACTGAGGATCACGGACAGAAACCACCAACGGAAAGTGACAGGTAATACTACAATACACTGTATGGCAATGCGTTCACCATTCATTCGCGATTTTCCGGCCCGTCACTGAACTATCTACCTCCCCCTCCCTCCCGAGCGGGTAACCAGGAGTGCTCCTGCCCCGATCCACCGCGGGGCGCAGAACCTTATGTTAATGTCCTCATTTGAGAGGCAATAATATAATTGCACGCAATGCCACTCCCTACTAAGAAACGAGAAAAACAACGGTGTTTAGGAACTGCTATCAACGACAAATGATGGTTTGGGCTTAAATACGGAGGTGTGAGGGAAAAAGGCTTCCATTACACTTGGGAAGGAAAACAACACGTGCAAAAGTAAATGAGTGCCTGTAATGACCATCACCATCTGTGACATCATAAAATGACCTACATGTATTGGAGAATACCTCATTTTACATACATCAGGAAAGGTATAACGTGGCTGGGTCAACCTCTCCATCACTTTTATAATATAAACGAAGCGAGATAAGAATGCAAAGCCACTGACACACCATACATCGTACGCGACACGAAAATCGGAAACAAAACTACAACACAGATCAAGCAAAAAGACTTCCAGCAGAGTAATGTGTGCCGCCTCGGAGTTACTTACACCTGCTGTGGATCATGTCTGGCGGTTCCTCTTCCGCCGCTGCCGCCTCCGCCATAACCGCCTCTCGACCCACCGCCGCTGCTTCCTCCTCCCCCGTAAGTCCCGCCTCCTCCTCCTCCCCCATAAGTCCCGCCTCCTCCTCCTCCTCCGTAGGTGCCACGGCTCCCGCCGCCGCCGCCGTAGCCGCCGCCGCCGCCCGAGAGGGCGTCGAGCGGGTCCTGGCTGCAGCAGTGGCGCTCGGTCTTGGTGCCGCAGCAGTAGCGGTCCTCCGGCCGGCTGCCGGCCTCTGGACAGCGGAACCGGCTGGTCACGCCGAATATGTTCTCGCGCGTGCACGTGGTCATGGTGGGCGGAGCTGTCTCCCGTCTCGCTGTCCGCCGTCAGCACAGGCCGAACGGCCGCAGGCGCTGCAACGGCAGCACACAGTGGTACCGTCAGTCAGCAGGTAACCGCACACGTGTTAGACGCAACGCCGTAGCCATTTTTGTTATTTATTGGTGTTTTAGGGTGTGCGGACTGCAGAGGTTCTTTTGCGCCCATGACGAGATTTTACTTAACTAGTGAGGTGTGTAAATAACCTCGAAATTAACATCTTAGGCATTCCAAGTCGAATCGCACAAGAACTGATCGAACCCGTTTAGATTTTGATGAAATTTGGTATGCTCCTAGTACCGATCAAGAAATGCCTAGCCATGAATTATTTTGTGCAAGATAACCTCTGAGGTCAAAGTCACGGATCGTGAAAGGCCACTGGTTTATACATACACAGCATGATTCAAAAGCTCATAACTCGGTGTCACACCGTCACAGGAAGGTGCGACTGGCGCCATTCGAAAGAGAAATATTCCAGCCTCCACAAATAAGTTCATTTTAATTTGTGACCTTGGGATGACCTTAAACCTGACTACATCACATTTACATTTTCAGCTTTAACCATATCTGCTCATCGTGATCTTCGCGAAAATGTACCACAATATGTCCCCAAGTATTTAAATAAGCGTGACAAAAAACGTTTCTGGACAAACTGAAACTGTGTCAGATATACTGAACGAAGTGTTGCCCAGAGGCGTTTGAGAAATATTCCCTGAGGCTATACGACGAATACTGACTGATTTCGTGCATTCCGTTTGTTCGATTGTTCTGCAATTTGGTGTGCACGATGTCCTGCATGCCTGCTACACTTTTAAATTTCTTGGCACGGAAGGTCAGATGTCATGACATACCACTACCAATCGACCCCTGCCATTCAGAGGTGGCATGCCCGTTCTTCACATTTGGACGGAAGTGGGCCTTTCGGGTGTTCTTAGGCCTGTAAGCAAACTGGGACAATCGTAGTCGAGCATTGGGCCCTTTGAAGGTCGACTGAGGTCAATGACCTAAATTGATTTTGGATAACGTGATGGCCTCGGGCCATTCATTTTCTAGGGCAATGGTCACGAATTTCATATATATTGTTCACGTCTCGGAATTCGCGAGCATCACATGTTTATTCAATGCCAGCTTGAGGACGTTGATATTTTGGTCATGACGGCATTCCCTGAATGTTGAATAGTTACAAGGTGGTGAATGAGATACGAACAAAAGCTACGTTACGTTAACAACACATGTGAAATTCAGAATCAGCGCCCTAAAAAAATGGTCCGAGGCAAACAGGTTATCCAAGGCCAGTCGGGGTTAATGTACTCGCCTGGCCTTGAAAAGGCCCCTACGTTGCGTTATTGACGGGATTCTCGTTCGTCTTACAAGCAGACTTGTTCCGATTCCCGATCGCTGAATCGGGTTTTGTTACCACTTCTGTGAGATTTTTAAGTTGTGCCCATCTTCTTCTCTTTCACTGATAGGCTGATCTTTGCTCGTATGTGGCCCCTATGCACCAATCCCCCTATGCTCGACTAAGATTGTCTCAGTTGGCTTAAAGGCTTACGAACACCAGACAGACTCACTTTCGTGCAAATGCGAAGAACGGGCAAGTCAGATCCGGATGGCAGGGTCGACTGCTGGTGTGGCGCCATGACCTTTGATCTTCCGTATCGAGAAATTTAAAACTACGCTTACGTATATCACGCACGTAGGACATTGTGCAAACCAAATTGTACAACAATCTGACAAACGAAAAGCATGAAATCGATCAGTATTTGTCAAATTGCCAAATTTTGGCAGGATGACCCTGGCCTAACCTCCGCAACAGGTCGGCGAGTGTTGGGCAAACGGCCTGCTGACTCGGATTCGCTCTTGTGCGCGTCCGATAAAGGCTACTCTTTGACACGTAGGGGGAGAAGGAACTCTTCCAACATCATACAGCTACTGTACACACACAGATCCACAGCAGGTCCACTTTTTTGTACCCCAACCGTCTCTGGGTGTCAAAAAGGCACCCCAGTTATCTCAGGATCTAGGATCTAACACTCGGATCTGAACCGGCCTATCACCAATCGACAGCCCTCAGTCTTGCGATTAAGGCAATGCTATGTTAATCCTGGTCACGTGCCTGATGACCTCACAGCTCACGAAAAACGCAAAACACATAAAAACTAACATCAATTCGTACATTATATCATTGGCAATGCTGGTATTACAGCCTTCAAGTGGGTATCAAATGAAACGTCATGATCTTCTGCATCAGAAGTATGCCAACATATATTAAAATGTTGGGGCAAGATCAACCCAAGTTACACAAAATACTGGTCTTACTTTACCTGACAAAGATCCATCCTTATGTGCAGCCATTTTGGTCCAAGTGGCAACAAAAGATGGAAGTGAAACCTTCAGATGATTGGTTTTGCATTACCTGCTTTTCATCCAGCCAAGGTCCATATAAGTCAGGTCAGATAAGGTCACTTACTTTTCCTGACAAAGTGTGATAATTACTTGCTGGGATGCTTGCCTGCACTTAGTACATAACTGAACTGACATCTCATGATAATCAAATTTGCTCTGTCTGCTCTTCATTAGGTCAAGTTCAAGCCAGGTCAGGATAAATAATCATTTTCCTTTTTTTGACTAGGAACATTAATTGCTCTCTGCTGCTACTGAATAATCTTCCATACAAAATGCAATATTTAATTTTGTTTCACATCTATCTGTGATGTGCCCTGACATGACCTTGTGATGCATTTGATGAGCCTTCCTAAGAGGTGTATATAGATTTGTTTGGCTGTCTTGAAAGATGGGGAAGGTCAGTGCAACCACATCTATCATCCAAAATGCAAATCAGTCCAACTGTCATCATGTATGTGACCTAGCATGACCTCTAATGTTGATGTTTCATGGCCATATATCCTTTTGGATACTGTGTTCTACATAAATCCAAATAATTCACACATTATATTTGTGAATATTATTAAAAAAAACAAAACATGTTCACCCCACCACCCAGAGGTGAAAATATGCATGCAAGGGCTCACTTCTGGTATCACATTTCCATGGCCTGACCTAGCATGGAAATAGTTTTGATGTCAAACTGATTGAGAAACAGATACTGAAAGTCTGGATGGGCTGGCTCCAACAGTTCTGAAGTTATTCACAAAAACTGGGGGTGCCCTATTTGACATCCTCAGGTGGTGCCAGGTTAAAGTAAATAGTAAGTAAATGGCAGTGAGCAAGGACTGCAAAAAGGACTGCAGAAAAAGTGCAATCCAATCTGCAATGCAATCATCTGAAAAACATTTCATCCCACCCACAATCCTTAAAAAAGGACTGCAATCTATGATTGCAAATCCTGCAGTTTAAATTCTGATGATCCCTACTCCTCATCTGAATGTCATCATGCACTTGTATGTATGTATGAAATGGAAATGGAATGTATGAAATATGCATCCAAAATACCTTAAGATAATGGACAAGAAATGTCATAAATATCCTGATGCATCATGTGCTTTTTTGCAGCATTCAAACTCATGTATAAGCAAAATGAAAAGAAAACAATTTTGCAAAAACTTGGGCAAATGCCAAGTTAGTACATCCCAGTGGAAAAAAGTAGTAAGGGACATGCCAGGGGATGGGAATGCACCAGAGACAAATGTACATTGAACCAAAAATATAGGTTTTCTTCTAGCTAAGACAAAAGACATTATACAAATTATCTTGGAACAGTATTTACAATATCATTTTGACAATGTTGGGAAAACCTTCTATACACCAGGCAATTTAGTTTGGCCTGATATTTCTAATGGCAGGTTTGGAAAATATGAGCCAAATTATGTTATCAAGGAGTCCTTAGATATCTAGAAAAGATCAGTTCTGGCTAATGGCAATTTTCAGGAATGTGTGTCATCATTGTCACTCTTTGGATGAAAAATATACAAGTGGAAGCAAATTTCATATTTTTTAAACTGACCACACAGTTTCAGCCATGAAAATGGATTCACTGTACAAGAAGAAATCAGTTTTATAAAAAAAAAAATGATGCCAAGATTAATGCTTCTTTTATTTTATTTTTTTAGTATTTCTCACATTCTTGAAAGTATGAATGTGATATGATATAAATGTGATTATAAGCAAAATGAGTAACCCAAACATGAATGCAATGTAAAGCACTTTACTTAACTCTATTATATAACAGATCATTGTGTTTATATTTCAATAGAAAACCTGGCACCTTTGGACCAAACCTTGTACGTGCATCGCTCACTTGCGGGTTTGAGGCCCAATACTTGGGTAGGCTTTATTCAGATTACATAGGCACATGACTGCTGCACCTAGATGCATGGATGGCCACTCTCATACACCTGCTTATCCCAAGCAGGTGCATTTTGTTGACTGTTGTATTCTGTTGCCACATTTTCAAAATGGGACATATTCTCAACAGTGCAGTGGACATGATGAACAAGATTCAACAGCCAAGCACACAAATGTTGAAAAACCAAAGCATCAGCCAAAAGGTGAAACATAAGATGGGTGTGGCACCAAGAGTGAAACAACTGGATTTTAAATGGAGTTTTAAAATATATGACCAGTATCATACCAGATTTCGGACACAAGCCGAACACAACAAACAAAAGTATTAGGTCCATGGTACTGTTAAGATCCATGCTGACGAGTGGCACTTTTGTTCCAACAATCTTCAAAAAATCTGCAGTGAATGGACAAGTCCATTGTCCATTGCCACATTGTAACCTTGAAACTTGTCGGTAGACATAAACACCTCACGTCTAGTGCTTTCTAGCCGTACATGGTCTAAATGTTCTCAGCGAAAAAATGCGTTAAATTTACCTCAGTGATTCACTAAACTGACACGGCCGCCCACGCACTCTCACAGACCACTCACGTATCGGTAGCGTCAACTCATGAGTCTAGATGTGGCGACGATAGCGTCACCAGTGGTGCACTGTGAACTAAAATCCACTAGGTGTAGACTCGTTTTTCATTGCCATTCAAGCTAGTCCGTCATTCTGATTCAGAGGTACGGACGGATTGGGCGGTGATATTTGCATGATTTGATAATACTGGTATGGCCTCCTTATTTTACTCAATTTCTTTTCTATGCCCTATTCAACCCCAAATAATTGTGTCATACGGCTGTATGTAATAACGGTGTTGCTATTGCTGGTGGCAACAGCAGAGACAGAGCCTGTGTGTAGATGAGAGGGAAACATGATTTTTATCTCGTTTCTCCCCATGCGCCACTATAAGGTTAATAGACGTTGCCTAGAGTTAGGGGCAGCTACCCCTCTGCCCCCTCCAATTCCAAGCCCCCTGCGTTGTAGTATTTCATAAAGGCCTTTAGAAGTTAAACAGATGAACACACTCTACGTCTGCCTGAGTTCCGGAACTATTCCCCGCGAATTTTACATGCCCTATTCGTCCTTGACCTATTCTCAGCTGGTGTATGACGACACGCTGGCGGTTCCACACTAGTGAGTTGGCGGGTGCAGACTTAGCGTTTTGTCATCATTAATCGTGGAGATCCGAAAAAAATGAGGCACATATTGGGATTTCGCCTCGGCTGCCCCAATATAAAACGGTTCATGTTTTATCCCTTGCCGGAAGGAATGGCTTTTCATTCGAGCCGATGACAAGGTGGATGGTGTAGGCACCCCCATCCCTGCCATTTGGCCCCTAACTGAGCTAACGCCACGGGTCCAAAAAGCAATCGATAGCTTGGTGCCCAAGGAATCCAATGGTATGCCGTTCGACCCCGTCGGATCAACCAGTGACCTCCTAAGTTAGATCAGCCTTATACTTGGAGCTATAATAAGACGATCTTCCGGGAAAACGACACATTTGCGGCCAAGCAGGCCTAAAATATCCTCCTTTATCATGCTCAGTGCCAAAAATTAATATAAAGACGTTCTTAAATAAAAACGGCTATTTTAAGTTGTTCATTTTGTTTGAGCTTGAAAAACCCATTGGCCGATCTAAAGTGACCTTTTCGTATATGGACTACCATTCTGAACCAATTCCATAAATCCATCATGTGACGTTTATGAATGCCCCTTGCCCTAAAACAGTAGAAAATGACACTTAGCGAAAAATCTTTCCGCAAACCTTTAGTGATGACGTTATTGGTAGCTGACCAGAGAAAACCTTGGATCAATATTTCTTCTAAACATGCACATTAAACGCATTGTCAGCCATGCCAAATTTCACGCTGTATTGCCGCAGTCCCCCTCCCCCCCAAAAAAACTGCCTAAGAACGTGTCGTTTAACTCCCCCCAGCTCGTTAGGCGAGGTTTGACAGGAGGAGATTTGATTTGGAAACTTTTCTTACCTCTCCCCACTACCACTCTCTCTATGTATACGTGGGACCAGCGTGACTGGGCGAATCAAAATGTTTAATCGATCAAACGCACTCCCATGGGAACGCGAGGGCCCTTATACGGCCCTTACACGCCGGACGCATCTGCGGACGCCTCGGCCAGACACGCTTGTAATCGGCTCTCCTCATTTCGGTCACGTCTCAATGTGCCCCGGGCGTCAGGGCACCGAAAAATGTGGCCGGCACCCGTCAGCGCATCGGCCGGTGTTCAAGCAGTGGTCCTAATAAGAACCGCTGCCGCCCCCCCTCCCCCCACCGCGCGGGGAACAGAAGGCAATCGCTGTTGTGCGCTCGCCGAATCCGCGTCTGTTCACCACCACTTGCTGACATGTAACAAAGTGGCAGCAGTTGGCTCGTCGGGTCCGTGACTGGTGTGACGGGAGCATGAAATCGAACTGAGATCGAACTATATTCGTGAGAGACGGCCATTGAAGGAACCTCAAATTCTGATTATCCTGGTTCAGACAGACATGCTGTCAATGCGCTCGGATACGCGGCTAATAGGTCACTCTTTCACTAACGAACGGACCTCATTGTAGTTTTACGAGGCGCCATCGGCGGCGTCACCGTCGCTAGCGATGCATATCGAGAACTGAACGGTACGAAAGAGCGTAGGGGTTGTCGTGGGCGGCGAGCAAAATACGTTCGGTGCGACGCCCACTTTTGGGGGACCAAAACAGCGCATCGAATGTATATCCGTGTTTCAAGGACCTGGTAATACATGACGTCATTTAAGAGCGCTACCGCAGGCAACGGTATGAAGTGAGCTGTCTTTCCACATCTGGGACGGGGAACACTTGCAGGGTGTTCTGGACAGTAAAGACGGATCGCAGCTCGTACAGAAAGACAACAGGGGTGTTGATTTGTATTCTTTTGAGAGGGTCCTGGTCCACCCAATGTTGATTTGAGCTCCCTAAAGTTGGTTCCCCCCTCCAATATTTTCTGCCGGTTTTATAGGGAAATGAGTAATAATAACGAAAAGAACGGCTGCACTAGATAAGAGACAGGCAGAAAGTAAAGAATAAAGTCTAAAGCAATGTATCTCTCTGTCTTTTTATCTCTCATCTATATATAGCTATCTATAAACAGGGGAATAAATGCAATTTTTTATTCGATAAACAGTAACAAAACAACCCATAGCTTTCCGTTGGTCAAAATAAAGTGGGCTAAATCCGTTGACAAACCCACACTTGGGCGAGATAAGGCCCTCGGCTCGGACCCCTCCAACCATTTACAGAAATCGACGCCTCTGGAAGGCAGAAATATTGCGAGCCCCCTTCATCTTGACACCCCCTTTCTGAAGACAAAAATTTGCTCTTCCTTAACACACCACGTGGAAGGCCATCTGTTTTTCTTGAAAATCTGGAGAACGGATTTGAGCTGGTCGCTGATACCTTTGTAACATTTATGATATTTTACTAACTCGTCGACTGACGCAAAGAAAACAATTTTTCGAGTTCGAAACACTCGAAGTAAAAAAAAAACTTCACGACAAGAACGGTTGTCGCAGGCAAATGGGAACTTTGCGAGAGGACTGGGGTTGTACGTAACGATTACCGTTTGAGCATTATCAGCCGACATTGTTCGGGAATAACTGATGGATGCACTAAGACCAAAGCCGGGGTCAGTGAATATCAAGGCCATCAGAGGTTATAGTCAAGTGGCTTTTGAGCTGATCCAGATTTGCTTTGCATCATGCATTCAGAGAGCCTAATAAAAACACGTCTGCGCTTATTGATACGCTTATACATATATACATATATATATATATATATATATATATATATATATATATATATATATCAGAAACTCCAGCCAAGGTCAGTGACCTTGCTTCGCTTGTTTTGACCCTGCGGAGATCAGTGATATCTGGAAGTGAACAGATTTACTGATGCGTTTAGAGCCCTTATTTACACCCAGACTACACCAGCATTCCGTGTTGCTGGAAACCTGATTTGGAAAAAATAAAAATATGACGTCATAGGCCAATGACCTGACATGACTTTGATCCGAAATTCTCACTCACGACGTCAGATGAATGGATATTGTCGTATTCCACGTTTTAATGCTCTAATACGCGCCCTTTTCCCGTTTTGTTCCAAAAGCCATACGAAATGGTCTGTATGGACTGAGAAAATGTCCAGAGCTGACCTTTTCGATCCCCCTTCAGCTGTGGAGATATTGACCTAGGATCATGAAAACTGCACGCAATGTAACTCTTCATGACCCTTTCCTGCTCTTAAAATTTTGAGTCTCCTCCTCTCTAAAAAGGAGCAGTTGCAGTTGCGAGCCCGCAAAGCCTTCTTGCACACGACGTCGCATTACCCCGCATAACGTTCCCCGCGTCCGCCCTTAGCAGTCTCGAAACATTTACTGCACTATGAGGATGATCAGTTACTGTAAATGTCACTCAGCGAAATCACAGCACTGCTAAACACTGCTAAATATTGGCTTACAGTGCCGACATCTGAACGAAGGAGTATCACGCGTGTGAAACGGCCGAGAAATGGTCTGCCATGTGTCCCAAAAACGTCTCATGGAGCTTCCCTTGCTCCCTGCAGGGCGTTCAAATCGACGTGAAATGTGTAAAAAGCTTATGTAGGAAAAGTCTTACTATCAGACAGCCAAAAAGGGGTTCGAGTACCCTTTCAGCACAGGAAAAATGGCATGCATTCCAGAAACGGCGTTGACTTTTACTAAGCCTACCGATGAAACCTTTCACAGAATTTTCGTAACCTGGAACTAGACTACGCAACGCCATTTATGCAATGGCGCACTTGAGCAGTGAAAGCGACAGATTACTTGGTGTATCTCAATCAGCCTTCTTCCCGATGATACTTAACAACCCATGCCCAATGCCTCAGTAACAAAATACCCAAATTTTGGAATAACGAGATAAAACCTTATCGAAAGTCTCTGCGAGGTATGAGAGACATGAGACGTGAAACATAACTTTATAGCAAGCATTTGCATTTTTCGTTTTTTTTTTGAGGTTTTTAAGGGCATTTCGTCCCACTGGGACCATTCCATGACCTGCAGATGTGTTATCTTACGCCACGGACTTAAATGTCGTCTGCGTCATGGATAAAAGCTGTTGCATCAGGCCAGTATTGCTTAAGAAAGTAACTTAAAACTGGAGGAGTTCTGGATGGTTGTCACCAAGCAAAACCACAAGCGGAAGGGTAACACTATGCCTTTGGCAATAGCGAATGAGAGCACGACGATGAACGTCATACAGCGCACAACTGATGAGAAAATGGGCGACTGTGAGATGCGCCTCACAATTTCGTCAGACTGAGCGAGGCTCATGAGAGAATATAAAATTATGTATGGCCAATACGGAGGCGAGCTAAAACAACTTCTTCCTGTCTGTTCTTCCTGGACGCAGAAACCCATTTGACTACATCGTGTTTAATATCGTGCATTTGTGTGTGTCTAGTGGTGTTGACCTATTGCTGGTACCAGTGCGCCATGCCCGTTCTGTGAATGGACATCTTCATGGGTGAAAAGTCTGGTGGAATGGCAGTTATGTCTGTCAGTGTCAGTGCATGTTTTGCCTCTCGGCCTGGTTCATTTCTTGCAATGTCGCTGTCACCGGAAATGCAAAAAAAAATCTCACTGTTATCCCGGTCTCTGCCAGTGTCTGGTGAAGTTGTACCACATGAATGTTTACAAAGGATGATGGATAAAAGATGATAAACTGCACAGCGGAGAGTAAGTCACTACAGACGACTGCCTTTCGTACCTCGCTAACTTTGATAAAATTCAGTGCTAAAAGAATGGCGTTTAGCTCAGCTATGAAAATGGAAGTGTTGTCTGATAATCTTTTTCATGGTACTCTCTCAGCGTATCACTGGGTTTGCCGTGTGATTATCATCTTTGGATCCATCAGTAAAAACGAAATGATAATTTTGATGTCAGGCCTTAAAGCTCTTAAAGCGTTGTTGTATTTCTTGTTCTTGTTGTTGTAAATAGATCTCTGTTTTCCTGCATAAGCTTTAGAGCTTTCCTTTCAGCTAGTTGCCGTGGTGCCAAGGTCAGAGCCGGTGAACGAGCTGTGCGCGGTTTGTTAAAATGAATGGTTTGAGAAAACAACTTTGATGCGTGATCCTATGGGAAGACCAGTTCGCCTAGCCATTGGTCCGACATATTTGTGATGTGTATTGGGTTGTGTTTAAAAACAGGTGTTTCGGGATTATTGGTAAAATTCATCTTGCATCAATATCCCAAAGTGAGCTCATATTTGCGTATGTATAATGGTGGTATCGTGGTGTCCATTTGCAGGGCAATGATAGGTGATGTTTTCATTGCTCCCACGGCCAGTCGTATGAAATTGTTTTGTATAGCGTCGAATTTGTTGAGTGTGGCATCGCTGCTTCCTACATATACTATGCATCCGAAATCCATGGTACGTAAAACAAGAGCTTTGTATAGATGTAGAAGGGTAGTGCGGTCGGCGCCAAAACGAATGCTCGCAGTGCACTTGAAACGGCTGAGTTTTTTCCTGCACTTGGTTTGTATGTGTTCGAGCTGTCGTCGTATCAAGAGCAATGGGTCGAGTACGACGCCTAAAAAGTTTAAAAGATCTAACCAGTGTGATACTATGGCCGTCTAACTGCAGTCCACGTCCATAATCCATAATCCGAATCTAATCATGTTTTGCGTTTGGAAAAGACCGTGACTGCTGATTTTTGAGGTGAGAAAAATAAGCCGTTATTTCTGGACCAAATTTCAGTTCGTTGCAGAGCTTTTTGGATCCTGGTTAGGCGCACGTCCAGGCCACCGTGTGTGCACCAGAGGGCAGCATAATCTGCATATATGGAATGTGATACGTTCGATGGGACTTGATTAAAGATATCGTCGACCATGATGTTAAAAAGTACCGGTGGAAGGCACCTACCCTGGGGAAGACCATTCTCCAAGGTAAAACTGGCGGAATGACCGGTACGGCAACGAACTCTAAAAGTATTCTTTCCCGATAAAAATCCCACCAAGGAGTTTGCCACGTGTACTTTTTTGCCTATACGTTGTATCTTTTCGATTAAAACGGGTTGCTGTATGTCTATGTCTATGCTGTATGCACGACGTATGTCAAGAAAAACTGCAGTTGTGTGTTTTCTTTGCGAATGTCCGTTTTCAACCGTATCACGTTATGGCACTGGTTTTCCCGAAATCCCCACTGAAACTGTGATAAAACGTGTTCCTCTTCTAAAAACCAGGCCAACCGCTTCACAATCATTTGTTCGAGAATCTTTTTCAAGGAACTATTGAGAGCCATGTGTCTATGATCTTTTCCAGGTTTTGGCGATGGAATCACGGTGGATGTTTTCCATGAGTCCGAGAGAGCATGTGTTGCCCAAAGACCGGTGAATGATTGTAGAATGAGTTGGAGCACAGTGTCGGGTAGGTGCTTGAAGGAAGCACAGTGTGGTTTGTGGGAACTAACAGACGTGTTTCCAGTACTTGTTATGGCGTCCTTAGGTTTCGACGAAGAGAGGAGCATGTTGTGAATTTCCTGGTTATCCGATGACAAGGGGTCAGATGGCGAAATAAATGAGCAGCGTGCAAAGGTGCAGTACTCGAGGCCGTAGTTCTCGGAGGAACTACAGTGGGCTGTAGTTCGACTTGTTGCGTTTATGACCATCGATGGTTCGGATGTAAAAGTGTCCTTGGTACGTAAAACCGAAATAAAAAAGACTTTTGTTTTCCTGACTGTGTCCGGACTAAGTTCCAGATTGGTCCTAATGGAGTTTCCTGTGTAAAATGCGAGACGAAAGAATTCCATGAGTCCCCTTTTGCGGTGCGAAAGATTGAACGAGTTCTAGCACGGTCGCGATTGCGTTCAATGCTGTGTGCCTCGTCTCTGTGTCTAAGAAAGGCGAGAAAAGCTCGCTTTCTTAGCGCCACTGCTTGGGCGACAGCGTAGGACCACCATGGCACTTGGCGTTTGGATGATGACGATGTGAGGGGAACTGTCGAAGATGCCGCTTGTAGAACATGCTCGGTGGTAAATACGACACCTTCAACCAGGGAGCCGACCTCAGCTGGTTCTGCGTCGCGCAACTGGGTAAAAACGTCCCAGTTCGCTCTTTTTAAATTCCATCTTGGTAAGCCTTGTGGTAAAGTACCGCTGGTAGTGGGAAAAGTTGTCTTTATGAATGCGATAATGGTCACAGTCATATACATCACTGTCTACTGCCCATTCAGACCATGTTCCTAGCGCCGGCGAGCTCAGTGTATGGTCTATGGCAGATTCCGTTTCTGGCAAAGTGAGGAATGAGCATTGGCATCATTTTTAATAAAAGGAGGCCTTTCATATCAGTAAAATCTGCCATGACTCGGCCCCTGTTGTCAACGGGTCTAGTTTTGTTACTCCAATCCAGTTTTAGTCAACCTAAATTGTCAGAACGATGTAAACTGTAACTGAAAAGTGAGAAATTGCATTCGCCGTGTGGGTGAGACCACGTTTCTTGTATGACAATGATAACAAGTGCCTAAAAAAATAAATAAAAAAAGGTTTGATCTCGGCCCCCTTTGTCCCCCATAGTCCCATTGCAGTAAAACAGACATAAAATGTGCTTAACAGCGACCGCCACCAACACCTATAAGTGCCCATGGTCGGCCGTGGGAGCGCGCCCGAGCCCCGATCACCCCCTGATTGGGCCGGGCCCAGGGTCTGCGTTCGCCGAAACTGCCCGGCTTTTGCCGTCCTGCACCCGGGCCGGTGCCGAGCGGCCGCCCAGGCTGAGGCCGGCTGTGTCCGCCCGTGTGGACAGTCCCGCCCGGGGGCTGGGTGACTGGCCGGCCGGTGGTCGGCCAGCTGGGTCCGCCCGTGTGGACGGTCCCGCCCGAGGGCCGGGTGACTGGCCGGCCGGTGGTCGGCCGGCTGATCCCCCCTCGGACGGGTGACGGCCGTCGGGCCGTCAGGCCAGAAGCCCTGTCAGACGACCGACTGACGCCTGACGAGACACACGACTTGACTCAAGACCGGCTTCCGACTACGACGCTAATGGCGTCGTAGCTTTAGCGTTGTTTTCGTTTTGGCTGGCTGAGCAAACGTTTTGCCAGATGATGTTTTGTTCGCCATGACAGCTCTTCGTGCCTCGGGAAAGACACCCCTGTTTTTGCTTTTATTTCCTTTTCTCTTTTGGGACACTGAGTGGAGCTGGTGGTGTGGTCAGTGCTCCCACGGCTGAGGCACTTTTGAGGCGAGGTGCAGAGGGCTCCCTCGTGCGGAGCCTCTCCACACTTCGGGCATCTGGCTTCTTGCGGGCAGTTTCTGGAGCCGTGGCCGAACCGATGACATTTAAAACAACTCAGAAGGTTGGGGATAATGACGTGCACATCGTAGCGCAGGCATCCCGCGACAAGAGTAGAGGGGGTTTCTGGGTGTTAAACGTCAGCACCAAGAGGTTGGTGTCACGTCGCTGGCCGTCTTTGAATGTTGTCAGTCGACGGACGTGTACCAGACCCTGTGGTTGCAGTTCTTTCTGGATTCCAGCCTCTGTCATGAACCTTAACTCAGGAGTAAACACAATGCCTTGACTGGTGTTCCGGGACGCATGAAGTTTCACGGTGGCGCTTAGGCCTCAGAATGTGGATGTTTCGAGAAGTGTTTTTTGTTTGCAATTCGTTCAAGGTTTTGAAAGTGAGAGAACCATCTACCAGTGCTTCATTTTTCAGGTTGGCAGCCGAGGATCCGCAGATAGCTGCCAGCTGTTTTGCGGGCCAGAACACATTGACTTTGCGGACGGAGACATCGGCTGATTTTGGTTGAATAACGACGAATGATCCAGGCGAATCCATGTCAGCGTCAGAGGGTGTCGAGCTATCGCTGGTCGGGTTCGTGCGGCGGTCAGTGGCGGAAAGAGGGATGAAGGTCGGGCGAGAGTCAGCATTGGGCGTGTTCGGCGTAGCATCCATGTCGCGAGCAGGGGTGTGGTCAGATGGCGTGCAAAGTCAGCAGCGTGTGTGGTGGTATTCGCGGTCAGTGAGCGATCAGATTCTACTGAAGCGTGCGCTGACGAGGAGCAAAGTTGGACAATGGCATCCTGGAGCGGTACGGTGATGGAACGTGGCTCAGCGTGGGTGGGTGCAATCAAGGCGTCGTGCGAGGCGAATTCAAATTCGTGGCCGATTGGTGCCCGGGTCAGTGTCCGAATTTCCATTCTTTTTTTCGATCCCCCTTTTTCCTATCGTGAGGGAGAGAAGAAGAAGAATGGAAAAGAGGAACGAAGGGTGAAGGGAAGGAAAGGGGGACGAAATTAACCTTCTGCCCGAAGGGCGAAACAAGAGAAAACCCAAGAAGACTAAAATAATAGAGAACAAATCTTAGA
Organism: Capitulum mitella; assembly: GCA_030062745.1. Taxonomy (NCBI): domain Eukaryota; kingdom Metazoa; phylum Arthropoda; class Thecostraca; order Pollicipedomorpha; family Pollicipedidae; genus Capitulum; species Capitulum mitella. The sequence goes on along the minus strand of CP099846.1, from coordinate 28,822,377 downwards.
GGATGAAACTAGCGATAACATGGTGAGCGAACATGCACGGTGTGATCGAATGATAAGCAAAACTAGCACGACTTAGTGTACGTTCTTCCCTTCGTTTAAGAACTCCCGAATCGTCTAAATGTACCCATACTTGGATCCTGTTTCCTAGTAAAGTCACAAAATCCGACGAAACAGGAACGGTGAAGCGATGCAGGAAAGAAACGTTAAAGTCACGACCACCAGCGATCGGAGGCTGTCTGAAATCAGATGACTTAGTAATCTGCGAATATCGCCGGGCTGCATATGTCGCCAGACTGGCATGGCAAAGGGGCACAGGTCAGCACACGGGCGCAGCCAGGATTTTCTTAAGGGGGAGATCAGTGTGAACTGAAATCATACGAAAACCGTCTGCGGGGAAGGCGATGTGCAATGGTTTTCACAAAAATGCGGGCCTAGAGGGCGGGCCTCCGGGTCCTCCTTTGGCCGCCCCGGTGGCTCAGCACGTGCGTCTGGCACACACCAGGCTGAAGCTATTGACATGCAAAACAGCCACATGTATCGACTGCCACGTATCACGCGCTCCTGATCGCCAGTTTTCAGCTACCCAGCGGTAGTAGTTTTGCGGCAATGAAAGAGGGGTGCTAATCGTGGGCACCACGCGCTTCACGTGCGTACAGCACCTTGGTTTCGGTCTGAACCCATCGAAATTCATCATCCAACTGCCCGTCCGCCTTTCCCTATCATCATCGCACCAAACTGCGCCCTGCGTCCCGAAAACTGGCCCAGAAGAAACACAGGGGCGTAAAAAAGGCACACGCGCACAGCAGTGACCCGTTACACCCTGCCTATCATATGGGATACCGTTGGATAGCCTTGGTGCTAATCTATCTACCGACCAAATTTCAGCCGAATAGGTCACGGTTTCCGGCACTCGGAGGTCCCAGAGTCCAAATCGATAAACGTGCCAATGGATCGCACGTGGGTGCTGACCACAAAAGCACGTACATGTAAGTGGGCCCATATTGTCACGAAGTCTTAGTCACCAGCACCCGCTGTTTGACTTGCACCCGTGATTAATTGGATTCTGTAGAGGTCCGGCCCGCGCCACGTGGCACGTGCCACACGCCACGAATCGATTCGAAACCTGCACCACAATCTGTCCACCGAATCGGCGCACCCGACATTGCCAGTTGTGTCGCGCTCGGTTGGCGCGTTTCAGTGTCATTGGCATATGACAATATTTACATAAAAAGCAGTAATTTTATGCAAGTGAACCCAAGTTTAAGACACAAGAAAAACATAATGTCTCCTTTCCCATCATATATATGATCGCTATTCCGCATTCCCGTGGAATTGTTAAATATCTAGTGCAGACAGCTTGACTTGAGGAGACATGACCCCAATGTCCCCCTTGGCTACGTGCCTGACATAAACTCACACACAAGCACCTCGACCTGAACTTTTCCGAACGACCGCCGTGTATGAAATCTTTCTCGCTAAGAGCATGCAATGCACGCTTTCAACTACTTCGATTTCGAACTATGCATGGCCTTCCATGTAATTGGTCAAACACAATGAATACCGTCGCGATAGCTGTCTGGTTGTATTCTGAAGGTGAAAAATGAAGGTTTTCAAACGTTTATAAATGTGTTTTTGTGACCCTGATTTCAAGATTAGCAAACAGTGTTAACACGCGCAATGGAAGGAGGTCTTTTTGTGCCCCCACCTGTTTTTTCTTTAATACCTCGAGAAAGTATCAGAGCTGGTTGCTGCTTCTTTGCAACGTTTATGGCAAATGAATAACTCGCCGATTGACGCATAAAAATCGAAAATCGTCCGAAAATTTTTCAAGTTTCAAGCATTTGATGCTAGGCAAACATAACAAGACGACGGTTGTCGCTGACAAATTGGAACTTTGTGACAGAACCACCGTTCTGCTGAAGATTATCGTCTGAACACAATCACGCAACGTCATTCGGGCATACGTGATGGATGTACTAAGACCAAAGCCAGGATCAATAAGGGCCAAAGTCATCAAAGGTCAAGGTCAAATATCTTGTGGCCTGGCCCAGATCTGTTTTACGACATGTCGATTTGTATGAAATATGGATTCAAAGACCCTAATAAAAAAAAACGTGTGCGCACATGACTACGCTTGTATATACCACAGTCATTTCAGGTCAAGGCCATTAAAGGTCAAGGGCAACTTTTCTGTGACCTGGACCAGATTTGCTTCGCAATACGTCGATCTGTATGAAATACGTATTCAAAGACCCTACCAAAAACACGTTTGGCACCTTGATACTTACATGTATATACATATATGCATATACATACATACATAAACGAGAACGCAGGAAGTGACCAGATGTACCGATGTTGGCTACCTTCACTGAAAATGTGCCAAAAGATGCGTGTAGCGTCCTTATTTACATCCAAGCTACCCCGTGTTCAACATCTGATCTGCAAAAGATGAGAAAATGACGCCATAGGTCAATGACCTGACATGACCTTGACCCGACATATTTTTTCAAGACGCCATATGGATGGAAATTGTCCTATTCCACGTTTTAACGCTCAAACAAACACCCTTTTCCCGTTTCGTTCGAAAAATCGTATGAAATGGTCTGTACGGGGCGAGAAAATGTCCAAAGTTGACCTTTTTCACCCAATTTGACCTAGACGATATTGACCTAGGGTCTTAGACATTTCACATAATGTAAATCAATATAGCCCCACCCTGTCCATAAAATTTCTTGTCTTTAGCTCTTTCCGTTTCCGAGATCGGAAGGGGGCACTTTTGTTTCCCCCTCCGACCGCGAAACTGCTCGGAGGGGGCGGACAACAGCTCTTTTTACCGGGAAAACGAAAAGAAAGCTGGTAAGAGACAAAATGACAGCTCGTGTTTACCAAGATGACTTTTACCTTCACTCCTTTGCTTTTTGCTTTTACCGGACAATCACTAGCAGCGTTCACGCACGTTCAAGGTCAGTGGGCTTTTGGTGAGGCGGTCTCAGGCTTTGTCAAGAGCTCGGATCTGAACGTCTAGAAAGAACATTTTTGTATCCACATTCCGTTCACGAGAAAAGCTCAAAGCTGGATTGTTTCCCACTCTTGTCTTGGGCTTTTTTAGATGTTCCTCGTCACATTGCCGCTCGTCATCAACGTCACACGTCACAAGTACAGGAATGTCATCGACGTATCGGCAACACAGATGTGGCCGCAGACAATCATCCCTGGGAGCATGTTCTTCCAGCCAATTCTTCCAGCCAGTTCTTCCAGTTCTTCCCTTCTACCTGGCGAAAGAGCTTACTATCTGCCCCGCGGAAGAGGCCAAATGCAGTGTCGCAGAAGCTTTTTTAAGGTTTGACGGTCAATGGAATGAAGGCCTAGTCCCGCGGACTACACTAGCGCCACCACCACTAAACAACCTGGACGTTTCACGATGCATCTGAGGGAAGGTCCACCGCGTTAAGTGACCCGACCTGATATCAGTCTGAAACTTGGTAGACAAGTAGGGAGTATACTTTTAAGTCGTATATTTTTTGGGTTCGTCATTTGAAGAAATAGCGCGAAAATTATTACCGTAAAACCAAATTCAGGCTTTTGACCTTGACCTGACCTTGCAAAGTTATCTCAGATTAACAAAATCATATTTTTATGCTTGTCCGATTATCTGCCTTTAGACCAACATAAAGTTTTAAATTCTATCTTAAAAACACTATTTTTAGCAGTCATTTTCGTTTTACCTTCAACAGGGCCAAAAATGGCCTGAGGTGCCTCCCAAAAACGTTGCCTGGCTCCGTCCCTGAGCAAAACAGAATTACAAAATTTTGCTAAGGCATATAGATGGAATAGGTGGAAAAGTGATCAGGTTTCGTGGAGTCGTCAAAAAAGCCGGAAATTGGCAAACAAAAAACCTGAAGGGGCGGATTCAGCTCCCCTGCTGGGAATAGAGATAACATGGGTCCTGTGGGCGTTGACTGGGAAGAATGACCTCGAAACATTATTGCCCCCACTGTCGGATCCACCCGGCTCACGAGGGGGACGAAGTCATACTGCCAGACTGCACTCCACCTTCCTCGAGGAGAAAAACCCGGCTTTGAATCATTATAATTTGCCATTTCTGGTTTTTAAATATTTTTGTGGCGCTTGATCTGACTGTTGGCTTTTTATTCGAAGGATGAGTTACAATGTGGTAAGTTTTCCAGTGTTCGCAATATCATAATAAAAGGTAGGGTTTGTTATTTATTGTAACAATGTACAAAAACCACAACAACACAAAGGTCTCATGGTAAGTGGGAAAACGAGTTGGGGTTTTGTTATTTTCAGGCAAGTGACTGGGAACAGGTTATGTTCCATTCTACAAATTGACAGGCGATTACAAACTGGAATGGCTTCAGCCCCAAATTATGCATGGAATTCTACCAGCAAAAAGATTTCTCACTCCATATGGAGTCACAGATTCAGACGCGTGCACGTTTTGTACAGATGGAATCGAAACTATAGCCCATCTGTTTTGGTGCTGAGTAAAAGTGAAAGGTGTGTTTAAACAAACAACGTATTCACGTGTATCACAACACTGAACTGCACACCGCGCGTGCCACCGACAAAATGGTATAGTTCAATGATTTGTGGAATCCACCCTACAAAGGACGGGATCACGAATGTGTCTCATTATGAGGTTCTTTATCGCACCGCTGTATTCAAATGGACTGCATTCAGATGTACCGATTGGTTGCTGTCGCGATCGGTGGCACACGTCTTTTTGTGCAAACGTTGCCTAGCGCGACCGGCTGGACAGCTGCGGTTTGTTTGCTTGGTGGCCTCTTGTCAACAAGTCATGCGTAAACTCGAGTGTCCAGGCTTCGTGGGAGGATTTCGAAACGTTTCTTGAACTCGTCAGTCGTTGCTCCGAAAGTACGTGGAGTCGCTGTGAAAAGGAATGCATGATATTACGTAAAAAGAAAAAAAACGGGGAAAAGAGGCAGCAGATCAGGTGCTTATGGTGTTTTTTAACGCCACTAGTCATTTGTCAATTTCCCCGCTTCCTGTTTACTCGTTACTGCACCAAAACGGGCAGACTTCCACTCCCCTCCGCCTATAGCACTCAATCTGCACACGATCCATACGGTCCGTGTGCAGCACAAATTATTCCTGTCCCGTTTTCAGGCCGTCTCAGAATCACAGATCCTCATCTTGCTCCCAGCCCTAGCCAATGCAAAATGCTCCGGATAAGAGGAGCAGACCTTCGTCCCTCCCAAGTCAAGGGCAGCTATAGCAGCCGTCCAAGAATGGGTGTCCTGCTGGTACCAAGACTACCTTGATAGACTATCTACGTCACAGTCTCTCAAAGGGGCCCTGGAGGCGGCGGACACCAGACGCTGCGAAGTAGTCGATCACTGCAGGAGGATGACGGCCTCCAGACGGTCCTGCGTCATCGTCCGCAGTGCAGTGAGTGCGCGGGCTACCTTTGAGAAGACGTGCCCCACCTCTGCGACTGAGACCGGTAGAACCGCCAACACCCGCAGCGGCCCGTGGACTCTCGGGAAGATATTGGTTTGTCACTCGTTGACGGCACCGATGTCTGTTACTGGCACACTGCCGTCGCGCCTGGCCTACGCAGCTGATCACACCTCAAATTCAGCCTTCAGCCGAGTCTCGGCGAAGTTCCCGGTCAGCCCTCTGTGCGGTCTCCAGGCGGGGGTTTCGGTAGGGACTGGCCCGGCGAGGTGTGCCTCTGATATGCGCCAGATTGCAAGGTGGCATTGTGCACCACGGCGTCCACAGCGGGAATGAGCGTGTTGTCGCGGTAATGGCTGTCGGTGGAGAGCTCCTTCCAGACCTTGACCAGCGTGCGGTCTCTGGACGGACCTGCCCACCTGGCGCGGGGCGCAGACTTCCATTCCCGGCTTATCGGCAGTCGCCGTCACCTCCGTCATCAGTGTGGCGAACTCAGTGTCACCGCGTTGGCGGAGCTTTTTCAGGACCTTTGTCACTGCGTCGGCCAGGTGCAAACACTGGATCAGGTCTGCACCCTCCTCCTAGAAGGACAGGGCTAGAGGTCGCAGGATCCCGACAAGGCGCTTCGCGATGACGATGTCCGCCAAAAACCCCGCTCGTGCAACGGCTTTCAGGAGCATGGCGGCGCTGGAGTCCGTGCGGCGAGCATGCCGCTGTCATCAGCTGAACGGAGAGCAAGATGGCCGGCAGCTGTTCCCTAAAGCGTTCGACCGCCATACAACATACAACGCTCCACAGACCGCGTTTGGCACAGCTTTACGAGCTTTACCAGCTGCGACGCTTCTCTTCCTCCACGTGCGCGGTCTGGGCACGACGAAGGAGTTCTTCGCGCTTCGCGCCGTCCGCCACAAACTGCTGAAGTTATTTCTTTCTGTACTATTGTCCAATCCTTCCTGGAACATTTCTCCCGCAGTCCACCTCAATTAGCAACTTCCACTGTGAAACTTCGGAATATTCATGTACCTATGCACTGAATGGTGTGGGGCTGCGTATACAAAATGTGCCTCAGTTGCCTGTGAAAACAATGTTTAACTTCCCTTCTTTCTTTTCGCAATGTAGGAACAATATCATCAAATCGACGGCATACAGTACCTAGGATACCTCCCACTTCTCACCTTCCTTCGGTTTAAAGAAGCGTCCAAGGGCCGACTTCCCCTCTGTGATGCTCTACATCGCTCCTAGCAGGATCTAGAACCACAAATAATATTTGATTCGCCAAAACAGCGTTTAGCAACGGGGACCAGCTTACCCTATTCCCGGCGGGTGGCCGAATCGGCCTCCCACTCAGGTTTTTTGTTTGCCATTTCCAGGGTTTTTAACGCAGCTTTACGAAACTTCGTGACTTTTCCTAGATATTCTTTCTACGCACTGTGACAAAATTTCGAAATTTTATTTTGCTCAGGGGCAAAGCTAGGCAACGTTTTTGGGAGTCACCTCAGGCCATTTTTGGTCCTGTGAAAGGTAAAAGGAAAATGACTGCCAAAAATCGCGTTTTTAGGATAAAAGTTAAAACTTTGCACGGGTGTATAGCTAAGTAATTGGGCAACATGGAAATGCAATTTTGTATGTCTGAGGTCACTTTACAAGGTCAGGTCAAAGTCGAAAGTCGAAATTTGGTTTTATAATGACAATTTCGGCGCCATTTTTTGAATAACAAACCCAGAGTATATATGACGTAGAAAGGTGCCCTCTACTTGTGTATCAAGTTTCAGCTTGATATCAGGTCGGTTCACGGAGCTATGACCTAAAATGTCAGTACGCGTACCCTATGTCACAATAGCCATGAAATGGAGTTTTTGAAATAGAGTGAATTCAAATGATTGAACACGTTTACAGACAATATTAAATGTACACAAGATCATTCCAAGTGACTCCAACATAACTGGAGGTCACTCCAAGTCACTCCAAGGTCAAAAAAGTGCTTTTATCTTTTTTGTTCATTCATTTATTGAAAAAATTAATCCTCCTATTTTTTAAACCATGTGAACGCCTATGAATTTTCTCAGAATTTAAAATGTGTGTATCAATGGGAAAAGCCTCATCTATAGTCTCTCGATTCATGCCAATTTTATCGAAATCGGTCGATAAACAACGGAGTTATAAGAAGTTAAAATGTATCCCCAATTTTGATATTTTTGCCTCCCTGTATCCAACCTCTTCAACATTTTCAAGACTTTTTTTTAAGTGTAGTTTACGTCATGGCGAATCGACTGCCGTTTGTTGCGATAAAATCGGCTGTGTAGTTCTCGAGATCTCGGGGGGGGGGTGCGAATCGGTCATCCTCCTGCCGGGAATCGACCATACCGTTTAGCCTTCCGGGAAAAGGGTTAAGCAGCATAACGCGACATGAGCATAGCTTATTTTTTGGCGCGGCCGACAGGACGTCCCACCTGGGCACATTTGTGCTTTCTTCGGTCCAGTAATTATGGAAGCATCTTTTTGCAATGAGGAATTTTTGTGTTGCAAAAATTATTCATGAATCAACGTCACAACAAGCAAAAAAGCCAGAGTTCCTATCGCAAAGGGAGGACCAAAAGATATGCCCGCTCTAACGAGCCAAAAGGGAGCCCATGGCCGGAATGACTCGCCCTGGGTCCACTAGTGATTGGCCCCCCCCCTTAATTTCCGAAAAATTCCATCCTTGAACACAAGATGCATGCAATCCTGTTGGTGCTGCCATCATGTCATAAAGATATTTATGTATCTATTTATTCATTTATTCAGCCATTTATTTACGTTTGTGATGTTTCTTATGATGTTTCTGATACGAACCCATACTGAGCTGCAGAAATAAATTTTATGTATCGCATTTATATACATTTGGACTTCTTGAACTTCTTCGTATTACTCGCTACTGAGCGAGCCGGTTCTGCCATTTTCTCTCCGTTGTGAGTAACTCATCGCTGATTTTGACGGCGGTCCATTTGGGCTCGACAGTTATTCGCGACCTGACCTCAGGTCAGTGGCTGGAAGTCATTGGTATTTTGTTCACTGGCGTTAACTGGATACCTGGATCACCCCACACTAAAAACACTATGAAGAAAATCCCGCCAATTTCCGAAAAAACGACGACCTGTCTTGAAAATGGGGTTCGCCTGAGGTCAACGACCTCAAAAATTCCGAAAAATCGGAGATAGCAGATTTGTTGCATCTATTAAGATCTTTAATCTCTGAACATTTCATTGTTACGTTTTCCAATAAAGTTAAAGGGCGCTAAACTTTTTTTAAACATAGGTCCATTTAACCTGGTCTAGGTCAGACATCCGACATGACCTGAAATCAAAACTTTGACACAAGGCGTAAAGTTATGAAGCAAAAAATATACGAAATTCTATGGCGCTGCGTCCGTTCATTCTCTCGCAATCTTGGAAAAACCTCAAGGGGGCGGTCAAGCGACCCTCCAGTCGGAGATGGGTTAATAGATATTGGCTTCATCTACAGAATGTCCCGGATGACAGACGGAGCACTCTCATCTTGACCAGCAGAAAAGCTGGGTTTCCAGTTTCGAGCTATTAAGCAGCGGAACGTATCCTGCGGCACGATTACGGATTGTGTCCATATGCGATCACTATGGAAACGCATCGCAAAAAGTTTGCCTGGTCTCTTTTAAAGATATCACGTCGCGTCTCAAGATCCTTGTTCGATATCGAGACCGCCGGAGCAGGAACCGAAGCCGACTGTCCCAGAGGTGAGTGAAAAGGTGAAAACGCATTCGCATTCACGTAGCGACACTTCGTGTCCACATGAAGCAAGCACTAAGCGACAGATGTTTGGAGGGAGTGGTGCATTGGCAGATCTAGGTCTAACTTACCTACAGATTCTTAACGACCCTCGAGGGTCGGCCCGTTATTTCAGTTTCGTAATAAATGAGTAAACGTATACTGAAATTAATCAATGTAATGGCTGAGAGGCGCATAGTATGAAACAGACGTGGCAAACACTTCGCGTGTGACCGTACCTCTCACTGTTATCATGTCATATAATGGTTGAAATATTACAAGCCCGCAGCACAAAAATAAGCCAGAAATACTGCGTCTATCGATCTGAAACGAGTGCGTCAACAGACAGGCAGAGCTACCCATCTGACCAGTTCTGGATAACTCTGTTAGATACGTTAAACTAATTGCGAAGGCTACGTCGGTCAAGCCCATATCACATTTCCACATTGTGATCCGAATGGTTTGTTGGGGTGATGTTAGGGACCGGAGCCCGTGCTAAGCAGGTCTTGTTGCACATACTCCGACCCCTACACCCAGTCGCGCAATGCCAGGTAACAGCCGACTGCGAGGCGAAAGTTAACCCTGCCCCGACTGGGAGGGCGGTTGACCGCCCCTTGAGTTTTTTTTCGGGATTGCGAGAAAACGAAAAAAGGCAGAGCCACGAAACTTTGTGTACCTTTTGCTTGATTACTTTGCACCGTGTAGCAAATTCTTGACCTCAGGTCAAGTAAGATGTCTGGCTTAGGTGAGGTCAAATAGAACCATGTTCAAAAAAGTTTAGCTCCCTGCAAGTTTCCCCCAAAACATGATATCACAATAAAACTTTCAAGAGTTGGAGGTTTAGATAAATGCAATAATCTGCTACCTCGGATTTTTCACGTATGTTCGGGTCATTGACCAAAGGCCAAGTCCGGTTTCAACACATGCCATTTTTTCCATTTTTGGATTGGATTGGATTGGACGGATTTTTTGCAACAGTTGAAGTATTGGGAAATCCGGGCGCACATTTGCCATCGATGGGCAAAGTTTCAGTGGCCTCCGACCACTAACCCGAGGTCAGGTCACGAATAACTATTATGAGTCAATATGCAATGCCACCAAAATCCGTGATGAATGGCTCAGATCGGGTAGAAAATGGCAGAGCTGGCTCGCACAATTGTGAATTATACCAAGAAGTTGGAAAAGTCTGAAAGAACTGAAAATTTTGGAAATAAACAGTCTCTCGCGAATAAAGCTCCACCATTGTGTAGACTGATAACTACTGAATTTTTTGACATTTAAGCGCGAGAAACCATCGCAGGAATCACTAGGATGAAAAAAAAAACACTTGGAAAGACAAATTTCGCGAAAATAAAAGGACGTAAAATTAGTTCCCGATAATTCTATCCCGCGTCCGTCTGCAGCGCCCGCCGTGCAGCGTTGCGGAGATCGACGTGCTTTTAACTCAGCGTTTCCGCGTGCATATTAAACAAATCAGAGAAATTAACGCGTATCGGCATCTGCAGACTTTTACCTGTCCGCTGGTACCTACATTCAGACTTTATTAGTCACAGCCCTTGAGATCCAGGCTGTTTCTCGGTCTGATCCAGATAACTATGAGAAAACATATGTAAGGCGTAAATGGCTTCCGTATTATCCAAAACTAAAAACGAGGTCAGTTTCGAGCTCAACTAACCACGAGCTTTCCAACGGTGTGTTTGTTTTTATCGTGCAACCAACCGTTCGGGAGTTAGAGGGGGGCGGTCAACCGCCCCCGGTCGGACGTGCATGTCGAACGGGGTTAAACGTGGCCAGTTGCCAGCTGACCCTGGGGTCAAATATCGGGCACCGGGGCGACTCGAATCCGTCTTGCTATGGCGCCGCAGTTACTGCCAATTGTAGCTCGAGCAAGGTTGCACGTTTCTGCTTTGTTCCTGGCTTACAGCCTGGCACTGACGTCGCTATTATGTTCTCGTTTTCATATCTACGCCATTTTTATTTATATTTTTATGCAGGCAGTCATTTTTATTACGTAGTAGATTTCTTCCCATTTGTTTTTGTATTATTTATTATTATGATGATCTTACATGTTACGTATCTATTTATACTACGTGTCATTTGTTTGTATTTTACATTAAGCATTACAGTTTTCCTCGGCCATGATCAGAAAATTATTAGCGAAAATGGAATATGAATAGGAACCTTAAAACCAGCACCGCAGAAGCGCCCAAAAAATGGGGCGGGAAGGGGGCGAATAGTTGTTTCCATAGCGCTTATAACCCTGCCTGAAAAGTAGGGTCAATGGCACCCGGCATTCCCCGTTCCTACGGCTAGGTGTAGATTACGAAGAAAAACAAGAGTAAGAATCTTCATACCCTCACACCAATTAGGCAAGGCGGAGTTTTGTTTTCAGCGATGATGGAGTGCAAGCATTTAACTTATAACTGTTGGGGATTTTTATTCCAATTAAATACTGCCATTCATACCCCATTTTCGCAGTCGCAATAAAATTGGCCACGTAAACCAAATGAATGGCAAAATGAGACAATATCGTCTCCCACTCGGAAACCCGTGGAGTACCAAGGACTGGACTTTGCGGACCGACAAAAAGCGAGTCTGTACCGAGCGGTTTACAAGGCCGCTGCACCACTGGTGGTTCGCCGTTGCGGAAGACGAGCTTTCACGTCTGTGAGAGAGAGTAACGGCCGCCACGGACTTTCGAATGGGAATTCATGCGGGGGACACAGGTCCAACCTATTCAAATATCCTCTTTCCTCTTGGCGACCACTGGACTTCACAGTCTCAGAGGAAGTTCACACACGAAGGTGAAGCAGCCAGACCAGAGCCAGACCAGAGCCAGGCGACTGGACGTCAGAGTGGCGAAAACTTCATTTAGCACTGCACTGACTGCACTGACTGCACTGACTTGCCAAAAAGTGATGGCAGTGCAGATATCTTCATATCTGGCAAAAAATTAAGGACGCAAAGAATTTTTCGGAGACACACTTGGCTCTGGGCGAGATAGCTTGAAGACACAGTGAGCGTTTTTTATGTTTTTTTCTTCTTTTTTAGCCATGTTTAGCATCAAGTTAGCCTGCCACGGTGTCGTTTTAACCCTGTACTACTAAATCTTCTGTTGTTGCAGTTACCATGGACATCTTAAACACTACTTCCAGTAGCGAGAGTAGTTTTGAACGAGATAATGCATCAGCAACAGCAGCCGCCGCCACTATCCTGTCAGGTGTCATTGACCTCATCACGCCGACAGCGTTGACGATGTCCGAAGGTGGAACAGAAAACTTGTCTCTCGCGAACGCCAACGGAACGGACGGAGTACCATTCTTGCCCATGTCATCAGATAACTTGATGGAAGCCAGGTCTAGCTGGGTGTACCCGACGACGAAGAAGAACGTCGCTAGGGCCAGCAGCGCAAGTCTCCTGTCGCTGAGCATTCTGGTGTTCTCAGCTCCTCCCGCCGCCACCATCTGGCGCAACGCCCACCTGCACCGAACCTCCTACTACTACATCATGGTGCTCTGCCTGTTGGACTGTGCGCTCGGCCTGACCATCGCCGTCATGCTCGCCGTGAGCCTGGCAGCAGTAGTCCTCATCGGCGAAACCCCTGGCTTCCTCTGTTGCGGTTTCGAGGTGGTCATCAACGGCTGCATGAACGCCATCAACCTGCTGATGCTGACGCTCGGCAGGGACCGGTACCTGTCCGTGCGCGATCCTCTCAAGTACCCGTTGATGGTGACACCGTCAGTGGTGTGGCGCCACCTTAAGATTGCGCTGCTGTACGGCGGCCTGCACGGCGCCGCCTTCACCGGCGCCAGGATCTACTACAGAGAACCTCTGTCAGACGTGCAGCTTTGTGACACTTTAGAGGTGCTGTTGGCCCCGGAATTCCGAGCGATCGCCGTCCTGATGGTGGCCAGCAACATTCTGCTGGACTTCGGCACAGTCTTCTACAACGCGAAGGTCATGCGCTGCGCTTGGAAGGTGAGCCTCGGAGCTATACGTGTGCTTTGTACTGCGGCGGTCGAAAGCGCGCAGCTCTGGTGCCGTGAACGGTAGTGGCCTCAATGCGCAGCGGATCTGTTGTACGATAGTCTCGAGTCATTCTCCGAGGTCGGCGGCAGAGACAGCTGGTGAACAATCGATGCGTGAAAGTCCTTAGCACATAAACAGTAGCGCCGGAGCCTCTGGGGAGCTGGGGGGCCTACGTGATTTTTACCTTGTTTCTTTCCTCCGAGGGGTTAGTGCTGAATGTTGCTCAAAGTGGGGAGGGGGGGGGCAATCGCCCCTACCCTCCGGTATGTATGTGTATATATATATATATGTATATATATATAATATAGGATGTACCCCCTCCCCGACTATTTGCGTAAAACAGCGCATTTTTTGTTGAAAACGTTAAAAGAGCAATGAAGATGCGCACACAAAATGATCCGATTATTATTTTCAGTTCCCGGGAGCTCCAAAAAACATCTTTGGGCCTCTAAAAAACTCGAATCCTAAGTGGGGCGGAGCCTATGCCCCCTTCCCTCGGTGGGCTTACTCCTGCACGAACACTGCGCCCTGGTACGAACCCTGGCCGCTGCCACGGACACCGAACTCCAAACACCACGAAAGTCCAGCCAATGGAACGACGACTTTCGTCAGGAACACCGGGCCCCTAGCGACTCGAACACCGGGTCCATTGCTAAGTGCCGGGCTGCTGTAGCGAACACCGCGCTCCTGGCACGAAATCGGGGCCCCTCAGTACCGTGGACGTGGCGATCCAGAAACGAACAACGGGCCCTTAGCACGACAAACACAGGGCCCTTCTGCACGTCCACTGGGCTCCTGACGCAAACGCTATGTCCAGCTGGCACTGGGCCTTGCTCCTGGCACGAACACTTTTACCTGTCATGAACATTGTGCCCCTCCCACGAGCGCCGGGCCGCTATTATCGCGGTCGAGGCAAACCTGACACGAATACCGTGCCCCTAGCACCACAAACAACAGGACCCTGGCAGGGATTTCGGGCCCCTGGCAAGGACATCAGGCCCACCATCACTGGTGCCGATACCTTGACACGAACGTTTGGCCCCTATGATGAGCATCGAGTCCCTGGCACAGAAAGCGAGCCCGTGCAATGAGCACTGGACCCAGAATCACGCAGAGAAAGTCCCTGGCGCAGACAATGGGTTCCCCATGGGCGAATCACGAGGAACCCGCAGACAGCCGTGCGCGTCAAATGAACCAGTTTTCCTCACATCTCTGATTTCTTTAGTTTTGATAAGGCAGATCCTGGTACCGTTCCCCTTTGCAATGGGCCCCTCTAAGAATTTTTCCAGGAACACCTGTATCCTAAAGCTGTATCCTCCTTGGCTACGCTACTGTATATATATATATATATATATATATATATATATATATATATATATATATATATATATCTATATATGTATATATACATATATGTGTGATGTACTCGAAATTTGAGCACTGCAGCATCGACAACATATAAGAACATTTCTGTGCAAACGAATTTTTGTCAGAGCAATTCTGATTTGTTTAATAATTGTGTCATTTTTTTCAGGTAAAGAAAGACCCGGTCGTGCACCCCAGCAACGACGTTGGCAGCGAAAGGGCACACCTGCGAAAGCACATCAAATTGTTCATATTTACATTCAAGTTTGCTTGTCTTTTTCTCGTCTGTTCCATGCCGTATAAAATATCTATGCTGCTACACGGTGTGGGTTCCATTGTCCCAAAAGCTGTGATAGAATCACTAGGCTTTGCGCGGACAATGTATCACATTGCTGACGGCTGGACATTTTGCACCAATACGGAATTGCTGGAAGCCATGAAATCCATGTTTGCCAGGCGTGTGCATTAGCCCGTCAACTCGTCTTACACGCTTTTGCAGGCTCCCGTATACCTGATGTTCATCATGAACTGCGGAATGTCAAGGTCCCCATGGTATGCGTGCCGGCGGAACACACTGTGTGAAATCCACCCTCATTCTTCTCAGCCCGGGTCGGCGGGGGGGGGGAGGAGTCGGGGGCTGGGCAGCTGAGTTAAAAGTGGTGTGCTGTACGTTCCGAACGTGCGACGTTGAAAATAATCGTCGCAGGATTGGGAAACTGGAGGAACGGATGGCCCATGATCTACCTAATCGTAGGAGACTGCTAGGTGCGGAAACTGGCACAAAGGCTGATTGTCGAGCTGAGTCGAGATTTAACATGTAATAGATCGTGGCTTATCACGGATGCACTGGCTTTGGTTGCTGACGGCCTGATAGTATCAAGTCCACCAGTAGGGACTTGATAGGAGTAGGTTACCGCCTGCTCCTACTGGTAGTATCAAGTCCACCAGTAGGAGCAGGCGGTAGTGCATCAGCCTGTGACGGACATGGTGAGGACGCAGGGCGAAGGATCGGAAAGAAGCAACAGAAGAAAATGGCGTGTTTTGGTTACGACACTGCGGGACACTGCTGCAGAAACGTGCAGCCTGCACAAGGCAAAGCACCAACCAAAGGGAAAAGATGTGGTTTGTTCAGGACGTATTTGAGCTTCAAGGTAAAATCATGGCAAGTTCCGACAGATCCTTACGGTCCAATTCGATCACGAACATAGGAATTTCTTTTCCTTGGATGATGTAAAGCTTGGAGGAACGCAACGAAATGTGGTGATAGAGACAAGGGAAGCAGTCAGTATCTTATCTGCCATCAAATAAACCTCACTGTTCTTATCGTTGTTTGCGTCCTGCTGCGGTCCATTTGCAAGCCTACAGAGGAGACCAGCTGGATGTAATTGGTGTGATCTAGCAGGAGCAAATTCAGGCACGTGGCGCACATCGAGCCGTGGGTACTACCCGTACACAGAATTACGGCTCAGCTCGCTCAGATCAGATCGGCAACATCACAATGCCAAGCTGGATTTTAAGAAGAGGTTGGTCTTTCGTGAGAATGCTTCACGCACTTCGTGACAGAGAACACGACGACTTGACATGAGACAACTCAGACGAAACTTGACCAGAAAACATGGACCAGTCTCACTAATAATTACATTACAACATGCAGACGAACCATCAAGCAATGCCTTTGCTACACAAGGCAGGCACACGGTTCGCCAGACAGCCCTGAATGCCTGTCGAGAGAGGTGGCGCGCGCATCCTCTGTTAGCTAATGGTGCGCTCTGTCGCGCAACCCGGCCGGTGCCGTGGTCTAGAGGCTCGCAGCCGTGGGACGACTGAACCCCAGCCCATGTCTGGCACTGATGCCTGGCACCCATGTCACGGCCACAGGGGTCACGCCAGTCTGCGACACGCCTCGACTCGACCTGGCTGCGGTCGCCGCCACAGGCGGAGCGCCACGCTGCGAGGGAGGACGATAGCGGAGCGGAACCGCCGGCTTTGCACGTGCGCCATCTGGGACGTGAACCAGCTGCCGGCTGCTGTGAGTCGATGGCACTGTTCCGGCGTCTGCGTGAACGCCGTTGAGGAAAGGCAATGCATCGGACATCCAGGTGATCTAGATTCGCCGGAAATCAATGTGGTTAAAACAATGGCGTTCTCCTTGGACCTGAACCTCGGAAAACTGGACGCGAAACGCCAGGTGATGCTTTTAAATTGCGCTTTCCTGGACTCTCCCTGAGCAGAGCCCCAGCTGAGTGACAGCATGTCGGTGAAGAGCATATACACCTCGTTCTTATTTATTGCAAAACACCATGCAATGTACACCGGTAGTTCGCTGAAAGGTCCATTAGGGCGACAAAGAACGCGCGTACATGCACACGGAATCATTCGGAACAGACTGTTCAGATCATTCAGTCACGGTCTATTCGTCTCATACCGCGACAAGCGTCTCCGACGTAACAAAAACAGGAACATCAGAAACGCAGGATTAGAAACATCAGTAGTTGTTCTTGTTCCGGAAAGAGACGTGTCAAACTACCTGCACATGCCGCGTGTTTGGAACAATGGTTGTCGATGGTTGCCTGTTTTATCGGTCGGCTACATGATGAAAAACGATTTTCAAGCAACGAACGTTGGTCAACTGCGAGTTTTCGAAACTAAGCTGCTTTCATTTCCCATCGATCTGCTGTGTTGAAACCCTGTTCCTGGGTAGGAACAGGGTTGAAACCCTGTTCCTGGGGGGACGGCAGATTCTGCCCCCCCCCCCCGCCCCCGGTTTTTCGTTCACCATCCCCGGGCTTTAAGGAGCTGCTTTACAAAACTTGTTGCCTTTCCTAAACATGTTTTTAAACGTTGCGACAAAAATCTGAAAACCTCCCCAGGGACGGTTCTAGGGTGCATTTTCGGGAGGCATGTTGGAGAATATCGCGCTTTCTGGAGATCGCGCACATTGACGTGGTCATGTATTATCCTGAAATCTTTTATGATGTCACGGATAGCTGAGATGATTGAAATTGCAACCTTCACGCTTTAAAGTTTTTTTCAGAGTGATGTTGGTTAACAGTGGATCTAGGGGCATGTAAAAAGGGGTATTTACTTTGTCTTAAACCTAGGAATCTATGACTCACAGTATGAATAAAACAGGGCTTACTTGTCATATACACTGTTTACGCTAATTTACGCGTATAATATACCTATATATATATATATATATATATATATATATATATATATATATATACTACAAGAGCGTTTCCATGCATCAATTCTGGGGTGTATATTTTGTTCAATCGCATGTTCTGTGGGCCCAACAGACATATGCGCCTGCGTGATTGTTTTTGCTAGTTCCCGATATAATTATGGTCAAATACCATACATTTCAGTCAAAAATAAAAAGTCGGAGGTAGCTTTCGGATAATGTAAACTATGTTGTTCCTGACCTCTCTTTTCCTCATCCCTGGATCCGCCTATACGCACTTTACATAATATGGCATGTAACACATACGGAAAGGTTTTCTTGTCACATAAGCCTACCAGATCCAGAATATCTGACAAAAAACTTAACATTTCCTTCCACGTGCCCTGGTTACTTCTATGATTTTATTATTTGAAAAGGTAATGCACATATGACCTCAAAATGCAACCTTTGACCCTCGCCCGGCAGGAAGGCGGAAATCCACCCCCCCCCCCAGATTTTCCAAGCGCAGCGAAAAACGGCGCCGTGAAGCGCCGCGAAATTTTCAGAACCTTTCTTCTCATCGATTCTGCACCCTGTGCAAAAATTTCAACTTCCAAGGAGGTCAGGTTACTGACCGAGATCAGGTCAAAGGGGCCAACCTCCAGAAAAGTCCTAATAACATTTTTAGGGGCGGACAGATTTGCACCAAACTTGCAAGAATAACGGAATGTAATAGATGTAACAGTTTGTATTTGTCTATTATCTGGAAAATCGAAGGTCAGTGACCTCATGTCAGGTCACTTTTGGGCACTTTTTGAGATTTTAGGAAAATTTTGACGACTTTTTACGGATTTTTCATGCTCAGATATTGCCGAGAACATGGCCAATGACATATGCTGTCATCATACTGCCAGAATACACGTGGCCTTTGCTCAGGCCATGGCCCCCGATATGGGTATCTGTTACATGCAACATAAGATTTCCATAAAATCAAAACTGCCGGCCTAGAAATGGTAATCTGCTTTTTTCTAGGACAGAAACAGACGACGATATCAACTTAAGCGTAAAAATACGCCTATCTAATGAAGTCCAATGACTTCTGATGACCCCACTTGACCCAGGTTGGTCTTCAGGGCAGTGACAAGTGCTTATGAAGTGTTTTACTATGCTATGGGCACCATCTGCCATCCAATCTGTTACCAAATCCACAGGGTAAGTCGAAGCGCGATACATCATAATAGCGCTGTAGATATGCATGAAATTAGGTCGTGGACTGACCTGACCTCATTGATTAATTGGGCCATTTGTACTATGAATGTGCTCGACATGTTCATAATCATCTAAGTATTCCACCAAAATGAAAATCACAACGTCGATTTCCATTTTTTATCTCAATTCCAATCCAATCAAGCCTGACCTGTCATGACCTCCGATAACCTCATTACTGATCCCTGTTAAAAAACCGTGCTCATTCGACTCAGCCTGATGGGTTCTCTTTGTTGGCATTTCATTTTTGGGCGAATGGCATGGTGAGCCCCGTCCGGGTGTGGGTTAAGCACAATATGAAATAGTGTTCACAATATTTTTAAAAATGATTACCAAATTCCAATAGTTAATCATGTACAATGTTATTCCACTTTCCTGGTAACTGGATTCGTCTAGAGGCATTTGCCATACGTGTATGATATGACATATAACATAATGAAAATGTTTTCCGAACATAAATAAGCTCGCCACACTCGAAATACCTAAGATTACTCAAAAACGAATATGCCTTTTATGTGTCCTGGATACGCCTGTGTGTTGTATTTTTATGTCTATGTATGTATATGACTATGTATAAATTATGAAAATCGACCTCTTTCAAACATATGTGATACATCTACCAGTTGTTGATAGAATGGCATGAAGTAGAACGAAATCGGAAAGAAAATGCAGTCAGACAACTCGTAAAAATAAAACCCTGTTTTCACGCGCATTTTGACCCCGATCCCCTTTTCAAAATTTGCCAATTTCGGACATGTGCATCTTGCTACATGCTATCGAGCACCGTTTTCTGCTAGGATATCGTACAACATTTTTCTAGATCACAGGGAGGGGGCGTAATCTACCCCTTCCCCAGCATGGAATGGGATTAACCAAGCAGGACGGAATAAGGTTAATCTGAGACGGGTACCTAATGCTACTCGCAAATTATGGCATTGTTCGTCTTTGTATTGTGCACATATCATGCGAACAAAACGAGGATATGGAGGAACTGAAAAACGTGCATAAAATACAGGATGTCCAAAAAAGTACCACATTTTGAAAGTACATCCGGTAATCATCGGTATCGAGCACGGAACCTGGTGTCAAACGAAACTTCGTTCCGGGGAATTTTTCCCCCCAAAAAAGGTCACGGTCAGTGCGCACATGACGAGGCACGACGCATGGTTGAACTGTCTCCCTTCAAACGCTTCAAGGAGCTACGGCCACCGCAGGACCTGTCTCGCGGCTCGGGCGCACATGTCAGGCTGGCCGCTCGGATTTCCGGCCTCAGGTCCTTAATACTTGTGGGCGACTCCTGGTAGACTTGATCGCACAGACACCCCAAAAGAAAAAAGACATGGGGTGTTAGAACCGGATAGTGCGCAGGCCAGGGAATCGCCGTCTCCTTGGAGACAACACGACCCCCGAAGTGGTCCTGAAGCCATCCCAAAGCCACTCGAGACGTGTGGGGAGGCCTCCCGTCCGGCTGCAGCCATTGGAGGTAGATAGTGTTGACGCACTTCCGGTTTAGCTCCTCCCAGAACCGATTGAGCGCTAGCACGTAGCGGTCCGCAGCGATTGTTGTGTTTCCCTTGCGGTCGTGGAAGAAAAGGGCCCGATGACCCCCTGACTGCTGATCGCGCACCAGCCATTTTGGGTGAGTGCAAGGAAGTTGTGCGCATCTCCGCTGATGGCTGCTGGCCCCAGTGGCAGTGGCTTTGGCGGTATTGATGAAGATGTCGGAGGCAGCAGCCTTCGTCTTCAGCAAGGCGCACAGCTTCAGTCTTTCGTCTTGGTCAGATGAATTTAGTGTTTGGTGAGTTTATATCTTGAAGGGGATGAGATTTGCGGACTTGAAGACGTACACGCGTTGTCCGATACGGCGAACCGACGTTTTAAGCTCACTGGCGAGTGCGTGTGACCTTTTCTTTTTTGAGACCACATGTGAGACCTGTTCGACCCCTTCCGGCTCGACACGGTGACAGGACCGCCAGGCTGACCTTTACGGCTGCTCGCCACAGTCCCATGAGCAAGAAACGTCTCCGTTAACTTGAGCACTGCTTTTGTAGTTGGTGCAACGCGGCTTGAAAAGTGCTCTTCCAATTTTCTCAGAATGAAGATGATAGGTTTCATTTGGGGATAAATTTGAACAGTTTCGCTTTTCTGTTCCCTGTCCATCCAGAACATGATGCAGAATGCCGACAGTTTTTTAGTTACCTAGAATTACAATCTCCCATGAATTTTCCCTCACATGACGTATAAAATGTAGGTCACGCTTTGTGCAGATAACTTTTATTAAGGAGAGAAATGTGATACCTTCAGTGGGACACCCAGTATATACTGACTGCATAGGCAGCACGTTGGCTTTGATTCGAATTGTGGGGGCCAATCGTCTCAGTCAAGCAGAAATGTCGTCATTCATTGAGAGTTATTCAGATGAAGGTCAGCATCGATGATCTTTCTAATGATGTAGGTCATGATTATCCAAGTTTTGAAGCGTACTTACGAAATGATGCGCAAAAGTGGAAAGGAAAGCTCGTCTTTTTCCGCCCAGTAAATTGTGGTTCCCGTCCTGACAGATTTCTTTGCTTGACGAAGATCGTACTAGTGGGACCAAGACGTAGGTGTACCGGAGATGGATAGTCAGGGACACTCGCAGGGCTCCTTGCTGTGAGGAGACGTGAGCCAGACCAGACGTGACCAGACGAGAGCATTCTGCCCCAGGGCTCTGGTTCGGCGTAAGATGGAAGCGACCAGCGCTCCCTCGCGCCTCAGTTCCCGCCGTACAGCATGGCGACAGCGTGCGCGCGCCTCCCGAGCAGCGCTCCCGCCCGCCGGAGAGCTCTCCGTCGCCCGCCTCTCCGCCCGCCTCCCTTCGAGTACCGCCTGTGCCTCGCCGCTCCCCGCCGCTCAGACCGGCCGGAGTCAGCCGGTGCTGGTGACCGGGCCTGATGGTGCCAGCGCTGGTGACGACTCCGACAGAGTGCGGAGACGGTCCGCGGCGTCACCGGTCCTGGTGCGCGGTCCTCACGGTGCGTGGCAGGCGTGGAACCCTGGCAGCCGCAGCCAGGCGACGCCGTGCCGTGTGCACGCGGATGGGAAAGAGGGGTGAGGCTCGGCTGAACCCCCGATCCTGAGTCTGCAAGGCTGGGCTCTTTGTAAAGATGCGTGATAGCACTCAGCCTTCATTCCTGTGGAACACTTTTAAGTATGACACTTTTAAGTCCGCTTCGTCGGAGGGCAAAGAGGGCGACTTTCAAATGCGTACATCTGCTCAGGAATCCCGGCTGTATTCATCGAACGGGCCATTCGTTAACAGCTGTCTGCACCCGGTTTGAGCACGTAACGGCCGTTCGGCCGGGCCGGTGTTCCCGTTCCCGTCCCGTTTCCCGTTCCCGGTGTTGTCTGATCGCCCTCGCTGCCGACTTCGGCCCCTCTGGGGAGGCGAACAGCCTCAGGTCACGGGAGCCGACCAGCCGGGAGGGCAGGTTCACAAGCACTAGTACTGTTGTCATGAAGGAGCGGACATGAAGAAGTCACGTGCATTTGCACTTCGTTCTTAGCAAATCGGCCAGCGTTTGAGTCGGTCATCGCATTCGTCTGACCAGCTCTCTCACCGGCAGAAGTTCAACGGACTGTCTTGCGACAAGTGTTGTCAGTTGGTGCTCCAATCTGTGGTCCAAAACAACGTCAGCTTCCCGGACGGCTGGACGAGAAACGGAAAAGCGGCAGTAGGATGACTCAAGGGGTTCAAAAAAGGCACCACCTCAACAGCCGAACACCAGAAGCTGCATCTCTTACCAGATCCAGCGTTTTCAGTAGGCATACGGTGGCTCAATCTTACGACAGCCTTGACGAGGTCATGCAGCGCCATAAATTTGCGCCGGAAGATATCTAAAATAGAGACGAAAATGGGGTTACCAAAGTGCAATCCCCGAAGCAAGTTAACGCTGAAAAGACAAGAAGAAGATGTCTGCAGTGACCTCTGGGGAGTGGAAACAGCTTGTGACCTTCGTCTGCGCCGTAAATGCCGTGGGAATCTTCATCCCTCCAATGGTCGTTTTTCCGCGAATGAAGTATGAGGAGTACTTCATCAGAGGTAGCCCGATAGGTTCAGCTGGATGCTGCACCAGATCTGGATGAACTGGTGAAAACAAATTTTCTTTTCTTGCGGCACGTCGCAAAGCACGCCAGATGTTCTCCTGAACGTCCCGTCAGTCTCGTCAGAGACAACCACGAATCGCACGTGTCTCTGAAGGCCGGGGACTTTGCTAGGACTCACGGAATCGCCATCCTGACCATTCCACCACATACGAGCCATAAGTTGCAGCCGTTAGATGTCGCGGCGTACGGCCCGCTCGAGGTTTTCGGCAACCGGGCAATTGACGGTTGGATGAGGCCGAACCCCGGCAAAACTGTGACGATATACGACATACCGCACCTAGTAGATGCAGCTTGCTCCATGGCATTGTCAAAACGGAACAATGAATCTGGGTTCCGTGCGACTGAGATCTACCCCTTCAACAGGGATTTGTTCCCTGACGAAGAATTTGCGCCTTCTACGCGACCGACAGGTGAGACCCCGTCGCCGGGTCTCAGGAGCCTGAACCTATGCACCTTGGCAGCGTCACAGCCGCATGCCCTGCGGCCGCCGGCCCGTCAGGCGCCGCCGCTGCAGGTGGTGCGAATAGTCAGAACGTTTCAAAAGTGCCTCCTGAAATCCGGGGGACAAGGCGACGGAGCGGGGGTGGAGGACGGGGTGTGGCGGCGAGGTATCGGCTGTTACGGGTACGCGGGCCTGTCGGGTGCGGTGGCCTTTAGTGTGGTTATTTCATTATCGGCCACTAATATTACCGAAAGGTGCCTTGATTTAAGTTTCTCACTTGTGCACCAATCGTTAGCTTGCATGAGGAACATTTCCTTCAAATTAATAAATATCGCCTGTCTTTCTGTCTGTCTATGGTTTGGTCACCGCTGCGACGTCTGCCGGCCCTCAGGTGCCAGCACTACAGGCGGTCTGGCCGCCTGCCAGTCGGCCGCCGTCGCTGCTACATTTGTCGACCAATCAACGACGACTGCAGATGGCCAAAGTGTGCGTCCATCGGCCATTGCTACAGATGGGCATATCCCGATCACAGCCATTTCACATTTTCTTAAGGCTTTGTCGAGAAAAACGACAAGGGAACGAAACCGTGGAACAATGAGAATTTTAACCGACACCCCAGAAAAAAGAAAGCTTGAGGCAAAGAAAAAGGCAAAGCACGGGAAACGGATATCGCCGAAAAAGCGAAATGAAAGGGAACGAGGTCGAGGATTGTTCTCTGATGACAAAAAAGACGAGGTATTCTCTTTGGTTTGTATGAAACCATTTTATAGCAGCAAACCGGGAGAAACGTGGGTCCAGTGCTACATGCAGAATGTGGTCAAACTCCGGACGGAGGCTTATGCTTATAGATGTTCAACTGTGAGTCGTAATGATTCCATTGTACAGAAACTGACCAACCCGAAAGATAGCCTCTTTGTCCAAACTTGTTTAAACGGGTCGTATTCCGAAGGTAGCCTAGCTTTTTTTAAACAAATGCTCAATTTGTTCTGCGTTGTAAACGCTTCGCTACTTGTGATGTCCAACTGTTTGCGTGGAATACAAATACAGGTAAACAACCAGCCTTTGTTCCGACTGTTCAGAGCGAAAGATAAACGAATCGTAAGAGCGCCTGGATAAGATACGATCAGTCCCACCGGCATCTGAAAGAAGAGAAAACAACGGGAAAAACGGTAATGAGTGATTTCTTAAAAGCAGGATCATCTTATACTAATTTACCACTCAATGGGTAGAAACTCAACATTCTTCAAGACATGAAATTTCATAGGAATAAATCTTCGGTGCACGGAGACTGCTGGATTGTTGATAGGTTCTGAAGGAAACTGTTGGATTTCTGATAGGTATTTGCTAAATCTGCGCTGGAACGTAGACGGGATTCGTCAAGGTGAGCCTCGACTGCAGGGTTCGAGGTCACTGTTGGGTTCCTCGAACCCACCAGGGGAGTGGGAGGTGGGAAAAATTTACTGCTTTCAAAGTAGAGTTCCTTTCTTTTCATGCCAATTTCACCCTTCATGCTCGGCTTGCCCCACTATGTGGCCCAATTTACCCTACCCATCGGGTGCGCTGAGCCAAATGTAACCTAATTTTCCGCGCCATTTTTTCCGTTAGCACAAATGTTAAAAACATCGTTTTCTTGACCATTCCTGCCCATAATGTCTGCGATGAAAAAAGTGGCTCATCTTATTCCGCTCTCACCTATCCTGCGTATGTCAACGTGGACCATAATCGTTAAAATAATCGAGAAAAAGTGAGGCTCGCAGGCTTCGACGACGAGAGTTGAGCATAACGTCGCGTGGCGGCCGACAACGACCTTCTTTTGCGTGTGACCTGGCGTGACGTGAGCTAGCGTGAAGTCGCCTTAACTTTACAGTATCAGGATGGACGATCTCGTGCCAGGATGCAGGGCAAATTCCTCAGTCTAACGCATCAACTCGGCGTTGGTATCTCTACGAAAACTGTAGGAATCGCTCATTCTGCTATCTGTTCTGTCATAGCAATATGTGAAGAGGGCCTTTGGTTTGAAAGGAACTCCGGATCAGGCATAAGGACCGTGGAAAATGAGTGTATCAAACATAAAGTCTCTAAAAAGCATATGGTTGCTTAAGTGTTTTAACCCGCGCACGACCGTCGGTTGGCGACGATCACGCCCGACTGGGGGTAGGGCAGTTGGCCGCCTCCCCCCCTCTAACTCACGAACGGTTTCTCGCACGGTAAAAATAAGCACACCTTTGGAAAGCTTGTGACGAGTAGAACTCAAAACTGGTCTTAATTTTTGGTTTACGTAATATGTAAGCAATTTACAGCCTATATATGTTTTCTCATAGCCGACTACGTGAGACCGAGAAACGGCCTGAATCTCAAGGACTGTGACTAATAACGGATAGGTAAAGGCAACAGCGCACAAGTAAAAGTCCGCAAATACCGATACACGTCTAATTTCTCGGATTTGTTCAATATATACGTCGAAACATTGAGTTTAAGGACACAGGAATTTTCGCGCCGGCTGCCGTCGTGCGCCGCAGTCGTACGCAGTAAGAAGTTAACGGTAACTAATTTTAGCGTTCCTTTATTTTCGCGAAAAAGCCTATCCATGTAAATTTTATTGATCTTAGTGGTTCTTGTGATGGTGTTTCATGCTTAAGTTTTGGAAAAATTCATTAG
The DNA here is from genome assembly GCA_030062745.1 of Capitulum mitella. Lineage (NCBI taxonomy): Eukaryota > Metazoa > Arthropoda > Thecostraca > Pollicipedomorpha > Pollicipedidae > Capitulum > Capitulum mitella. The sequence continues at coordinate 28,796,084 of CP099846.1, read as the reverse complement.
TTACTAATGTACACAATTGGCGGAGCTTTATTCGCGAGAGCCTATCTGTTTCCCAAAATATGAATTTTTTTGGAACTTTTTGAGGTTCTTGCTATTACTTACGTCTGTGCAAGCCAGTTCTGCCATTTCCTACCCATTTTGAGTAATTCATCGCTGATTTTGACGGTGATGCATTTTGGCTCACTACAGTTATTCGTGACCTGACCTCAGGTCAATGGCCGGAAATCATTGATACTTTGCCCAATGACGGTAACCAGATGTCTGCTTCACTCCACACTAAAAATGCTATAAAATATTCCGTCATTTTCCGAAAAAGCGACGTCATGTCTTAAAAATGGGCTTGACCGTACGCCAATGCCCCGGAGAATTCCGCAAAATCTCAGCAGATTTATTGCATCTATCAAGATGACTAATACCTGAAAGTATTAATGTGATATGTTGTTTTCCAAAAACGTTTCAGGGCGCTAAACATTTTTGGACATAGGTCCGTTTGACCTGACCTAGGTCAGGCACCTGATCTGGCCTGAGGTCAAAACGTTGACACAAGGTGTAAAAATGATTGAGCAAAAGGTACAGAAAAATTCGTGGCTCTGTGTTTGTTCGTTCTCTCGCAGTCCTAGAAAAACCCCAGGGAGGGCGGTCAACTGCCTCCCCCCCGGTTGTGGACGGGTTAAAGAACACCGGGTCACGGCAAACCTAGGTCAGGTGAAACATTGGTTTTAATTTACATGCCAAATATCGATACTTACTCGCAGCCGTTTCGATCCATGTGGCAAAGAGGACGGTAGTACAACATCCTGATGATCAAATATGCTTTAATTGCTTTGCATCCAGTCAGGTTAGTCTATGTCAAAGTAGGTAAGGCTGCATTATTCTTCCTGACAAAGGACGATAATTATTGGCTGAGATTCTTAACTGCGTCAAGTACACAACTGAAATGGCACGTGATAATTAAATCTGCCGCGTCTGCTCATTATCGGGTGAAGGTCAAGCCAGGTCTGGAGAGATAAACATTTTTTTTCTTCTGACTAGGAACGACAATTACTCTCTGCTGCTACTGAACGATCTTCCACAGACAATGCTGAATTTCATTTCGTTTTGGTATCTAGCTATGACATGACCTGACGTGATTTATTCCGAGAATGGTTTGCACCTCCGCCCCCATCCTGAAATAGCTTCTACCGCCCCTGCACCAAATCATGGTAGGCATGTGATGCACGTATTTCAGGCAGTGTGCGCACTACATTTCAAGGATATATTTTCTGCATATATATATATATATATATATATGTATGTATATATATATATATATATATATATATATATATATATGGGGAAAATATATCCTTGAAATGTAGTGCGCACACTGCCTGAAATACGTGCATCACTATATGCACGTATATATATATATATATATATATATATATATATATATATATATATATATATATATATGTGTGTGTGTGTGTGTGTGTGTGTGTGTATTGTTTGATTTATAGTTTGTCCGCAATGAAAGAAAACAAAGCTTGTCAGTTTTTGGTTGCACCACGTAATATGCGATTTCTTGGAAGTGTTACTCGAAAACCAACTACCAGTTCCATATGCAGGCATGCAAAGCACTTAATTCCTTTTATATTTTATCTCTGAACATTATATATTCATATGCTCAAAGATGCCGGAGTAAACCTGAAGGCTATTATTTTTTCTTGTGTCTGCGTCCCGATAAAAGCTGCCACTTGATGTGAGTGGCAAAGTTTTAACCGTACGTTCAATGCTCAATACCTGAGCGCCACTTCTTTCATACAGTCCCACTGCGCCTAAAGGTACCATCTGCAAAATGATCCGAATGCCGGAAAGAAGTGTTTTACCTTTCATATCGCTCATCTAGCAAAGCTGGCCTTGCCAGAACGAAGCAGCTTTTTACAAAAGTAAACATTTGTAGCTGCCTGGTATCGCCATGGAAACGCAGCACGCACTCGCTATTTCGGACCATAAAAGGTCGCCTCGAAACCCCGAGGTTGGCAGTCGGCAATAGCAGTACCAGAGCACGGAACTAACAACAGCTTTCACAGGGAGGTCAGTGATTAAACAACGTACCATTTTCGTTTCACGCTCACTAAGTGGCGGATCCAGGAGATTTGTGTAAGGAGATGACATGTTCTCTCAGATAAATCTAACCTCAGTTCTTTTTCAGTATAAAAAAGCCCACGATCCAGACTTCATTGGCGCATGCTATGTCATCGATGTGTAATACGTTATTGAATTCTGATGCACATTATTCATGGATGAATGTTATATAGGCATGCCTAACGCACGCCGTCTACGGATATATCACATGAATATGTTGAAATGTGGTATGGATGAAAGTAAACGTTAAGATACACTTATGTTACAACATCTATATAAAGGTGTGATTTATTTTGCCATAGCCTCTGATCGTCATACATTTCATGATAAGAATTACATGCAAACTGACTGGCATGGAGTGATAAATATACTGAGCGTAATTGAACCCTGACTGAATCTGTTTGGAGGAAATGAGGAAAATATGTCTTGATTTAGTTGTTACGAAATGAAGACCATTTAACCGACACGTACTTTAATGACATTCGAGATGTTGGTAAGCACCAGTTGTAATACAAAGCAACAGTATGGTGAGTAACACAGGAACCTTTGTGGAGATAGAGGGGCAAACGTAATTTTACCTCGTTTTTTCCCATGCACCGCCATAGCGTTAATGTTAAACGTCCCCCAAGGTTGGGGGGCAGCTGCCCCCCTGCTTCCAGTTCTCACGCCCCTCAATATGGTACAGGGGCGTTGGAACGGGGGGTCAGGGGGGCAGCTGCCCCCAGCTTTGGGCAACATTTAACATTCACGTTATGGCGGTGCATGTAAAGAAATGAGGTCAAAATCACGTTTGCCACTCCCTGCCACCAGTCTTCTGCCACCAGTCTTCACAGAGGTTCCACCGCTCCTGATATGGTATCACTATACAGTGGCTTCCCACAGTTACGTAAGTCACATGTTCGCATAACTAGCTTGAACGCTAGTAGTGGACGTCCACCACCAAGATATCCAAGATGGAGAACTTGGAGAAAGAATCAGCTTATAACTGGGGAGCGTACCCAAAATTCCTAGCAACTTACCTACCTTTTGAGCGCTGTTCTTCTCTCGGAACGCCAACAGCGTAAAGCTAGTTTTCTGTGAAACTGGGGTATTAGGTATGTGCTCTATCTTCATCCCATTCATCCCCCGAAATATGACGCATCATGGGTGTAGAACTGAGACAAATTTTGGTATGGAAAAATAATTTCAGTGGATCCTAAAATGCGGCATTCATAACGTATTCAAAGAACTCTACTTCAGAAAACAAGAAAACACCTAAATAGGTCAAAATACTGGTATGAAATTCCAAACCAATAATTTTGTTTGGTATGGAAAACTCCATGCCAAGGACATACAAAGTTACACCCCTGTGTAGTACTGTAAAATGCTGCATGACGCCTGGTTAAACAATTCTTTAAAAAAGCGATGTGGTGGACTGATTTTTTTGCCAAGCGCGGTAACGCGACGTCAAAATTCAAGAACACACCAAAGTTTTTAAAGAGTTATTGCCGGCCGAATCAATGTAACTCATTAACTAGGTAAGCCGGTCCCGGCCCTCTAACACAGAGCAATGGGTACCCAGTGTGTCACCTGGATAAAATGTGATCTTTAAGACACAAAATGGTTTAAAAAGAAATATTATCCTCCACTGGAGTAGTAAGAAAAACAAACAACAATTTCAGTGTCAGGAAAAGTTTATGCATCATTCACTTTCTCAGATTCAAAAAAGTTGATGACAATGTATCGCTATGGGATTCGCGGAGACCTGGCTGCAATGCTTGAGGAATAAGAGCTTTTTGGTGTAAAACCTGGCGCATGATAGACGAAATGCTAACGCTGCAACTTGTCAACTTTTTCTGCGCTATTCCTCGTGCAATGTATATTCTGGTCTTAGTTAGGATTACGCAATCTTACCATTAAGTTTTAAACATCGTAACGTTCGCTTTTTAAAGATCGTAATATCATCCCAGTGTGAACTATAACCATGCCTGGTTCTTCACGTGTTTCTTGAACACCTCTGGAATGGAGGACCAGTCATCAGCTGACCCGGAATCATTTTGATCCAGCCTGACCCCATTTCCATGGGCCGAGTGTATATGAGTTTTACCACATCCCGTTGCAATTGCGATCCTGGTAAGATACTTGCATGACACAGGTGACATGGAAAGTCCAGCTTGCTGGAACCATCCTACATGCATCCTGAGTCGCCATCAGTCGATTCATCACTGTCTTCACCAATCGTGTTTAACATCAGCGGCTGCCACTTGGTCACCAATGACAGTTTCTGGTGCTAGCCATCACCGGTCATTTGTTCTTTGTTGCCTGACCACAAAGGTTATTGCAGTTTGTGCCAATACATTGCATTCTTTCTGCCAGCCATGTCTTTCCTTTCAATGAAAAATACAACGGACAAATATCAAGCCATACTTCAGAATTCGATTACGCACCAACTGCCCTCGATTACGCGCACCAAACTCGAAATGAAGCTATCAACGTCAAAGTCATTATCCACAGCGAAAGGTCATTGAATTCAAGGGGGTGTGGTTCATCATTTGTAGATAAACCATTCGACAGAAGGCTTTTGCTTCACCCAATGAACAAAGCATTACGGCGAAATCTTTATCTAGGGTTAACTAAACGTACACGTGCAAATGCGTTTTGTTATTTTCGGCTTGTGGTAAATCCCAAAACTCTACAGCTCCTGGTGTTTTAAAATAATGCATGAGGCCGGGTTAAATAAACGGAGGTGATGGCTTGATTTTGTGACTGAGCGCGATGGCGCTCAGTCACAAAATCGCGAGGTCAGAACTCGAGTGCGAGGTCAGAATTCAAGACAACACAGAGGTTTCTGACGAATTACTGCCGGCCGAATGTAATATGAGTTTTACCGCATGTCGTTACAGCTGGGATTCCGTTAAGATGTGTGCGTGTAGGGTGGCTTGGAGAGTCCAGTTTGCTGAGACCATCAAACATGCACCCTGAGTCGTCACCAGTTGAGTCATCACTGTCTTTACTACTCATGCTGAACATCAACGGCTGCCACTACGTCGCTATTGACAACTGTTAGTGCTGGCCATCACCTGCCATCTGTTCAATATTTTCTGACCGCAAAGAAAATTGACGTTTGTGCCAATGCATCGCATTCCTTCTTCCAGAAACACTTTTTATTTCAATCAAAAATGCAACGACCAAGGGCCAAACTATGCGTCCGCATTGCGACTACACCATTCCCGAATACGGACATCAAACTTGAAATGAAATAATCGGCATCAGAATCATTATCCATAGCAAATGAATGTCACTGAACTCTCTGGAGGTTTTGTTCAACATTTTTTGATTAACGTTCTGACAGTGGGCTTTTTTCATCACCCAATGGATAAAGCATTGCGACGAAAATCTTAACCAAGGTTTAGCTACACGGCACGCGCTAATGCGTTCTGCTATTTTCGTCATGTGGTTATACGAGATCCTCGACGATTTTAATCTCACGCAATATATAACTTTCGGTTTTGCAAACTGCATTTGCCACAGTTTGAGTATTGCGAGAAAGTGAATTCGTACAGTGAGCGCAAACCGGCAACATGCAGTCGCAAAATAGCGAGATGGAAATCGCTTGACTGCGTAGGTTCCACCCGGTCGCCATATTGGTTCCGATGTTTGAACAGGTTTCGAACGTATTACGCTCGCCACACCGTTTTCGAGAACTGTTCGTTGCATCGCAAAAAGTCGCAGTAAAGACATCATTTTGTATGGGACAATGAATACAAAGTAGTTTGCCCAATGCGATGGTTCCAAGATTTTCCAATGAATAGAAATGTTCGAAGCGAAATGAGAGATATTTCTTTGTTCGATTTATGTCGCCACTGAAGATTTTCCACCGTGGACGATGCTTTTCTGAACTTGCACGGAAACAAATGCTACCCTATGAATCTGACATTATTGTTTCCTTTTTGCGAAACGACTTATCGTCACGAAGAGTCACAACAGTTAGCTATCATGCCTGTATGGCCCCTTATGGTCCCGACGGAGAACGTCTGGAGTTCTGCTGCGCCGCTACTCATGTCCCTCGTCATCGCGCTGACAATAAACCGACCGAACCAGAACTGGAAGCTGATAGTTTGCTGCTCTGTTACCGTTACCGTCAATCGCCTTTTCGAAGACGCCCGGCTGCGAGATCCTTCGTTCAGTTTTGTCCGCTGAAGAGTTATGATTTCCCTCTGAAATGAAACGTCATGCTGTAGGCATTAAAAGGCGTAAAAATCCTTCCGCACAAGCCCACAAGTATACAGATTTGATAACATTCAGTTACATGATCGGAAAGTTGTCTGCTTCTAATAGACGAAAGAAACTGTTTTTGAAGCATTTGTATGATTCCTATGATGTATGTGATGGAAAGAGATTTCTGGAGGGACGTGTACAAAAGTACCGGTTGGAAGGGAACGACGAACAGTTTACTGGTTCTCCACGTAAAACGTCGGAGAAAAAGTGAGAAGTAAAGTAAAGAAGTAAAAAAGTAAAGTAAGAAGCGGGAACTAGATCGGTGCCTCAGCCAAGAAAAGAGGCATTGTGTACCGGGAGGCACACCCGGTGTCTATTGCACAAGAAATGGAGCAGAAAGCTGGAGTGGTGCGCGACACATATAAATGAGCGATTAAAGAACGGCTTATTCCTCGCGACTCAGGAAACGTCTCATTGTGCCGTTTGAACTGGCTCTTATTCCTTAACCGTATTCCCGGGGGGCTAGACTGTATGGCCGATTCCCGGAAAGGGACGGATTTGGCCCCTCCTGAGATCTCGAGAACTACACGTACGATTTCATTGCAACAAACGGCAATGGATTTGCCATGACGTAAACTACACTGAAAAAAGAAATTTTCAAAATTTTGAAAGGGGTGGATATATGGGGAGCAAAAATATCAGAATGGGGGTACTTTTGGGCTTCTTATAACTCCGTTGTTTATGAACCGATTTTGATGAACTTGGCATGAATCGAGAGATTATAGATGGAACTTTTAAAATTGGTATACTCATTTGAAATTTTGATAAAATTTATAGACGTTCTTCGGGTTTCAAAAAAGGAGAAACAGTTTTTTTCTTAAACTGAATGCACAAAAAAGACAGAAGTGCTTTTTTGGTTTCTGCTAGTCATGGCATGCTAAAGAAGTACAAATCGTATTACAATATTTGTATAATGTTAGCATAGGCGGTGCCAGGGACATGAAAAAGGGAAACTGCTATGGTCATATGCTCCTCAGATGAACTTGTTGCCTTTGACCTCAAATGACCTCCAGTTACCTTGGTGTCACTTGGAATGATCTCGTGTACATTTAATATTATCTGTAAACATTTTCGATCATTTAAAATTCACTCTGTTTCAAGAATTCCATTTTACCGCTATTGTGATATAGGGAACGCGCATTAACATTTTAGGTCATAGCTCCGTGACCCGACCTGATATCAAGCTGAAACTTGGTACGCAAGTACAGGGCACCCTTCTACGTGACATGTGTTCCGGGTTTGGCATTACAAAAAATAGCACCGAAATTTTCAACATAAAACCAAATTTTAACTTTTGACCTTGACCTGACCCTCTGAAGTGAGCTCAGATAAACAAAATTGCATTTACACGTTGTCGAACTATTTAGCTATACATCCATATAAAGTTTTAAGTTCTATCTTAAAAAACTCCATTTTTGGAACTCATTTTCCCTTTACCCTTAACAGAGCCAAAAATGGCCTGAGGTGCCTCCCAAAAACGTTGCCGGCTCCGCCCCTGGGTAAAACGGAATTTCGAAATTTTGTCAGAGTACGTAGAAAAAATAGCTAGGAAAAGTCACCAAGTTTCGTGAGGCTGCGTCAAAAACCCTGGAATTGGCAAGCAGAAAAGCTGAGGGGTGGCCGATTCAGCCCCCCTGCCGCGAATAGGGTTAAATCATCGTGACATTGCGGTGCTCCAAGAGACAGTTGATTCGAATCACATATTTAGCTTCTGTCGCTCGGTAAAATAACTGGTATAATACACCAAATGATGCGGCGGCCTCTGTAACATGAGACCACTTCACGAATACTTGTTTCATAAACTCGGTAGTCCCTATGACTGAAGACACGTCATCCATCGGATGTGTCCACTTCGGGGCACCTCATACTTGCAGGGCCTGCGGACGTACCATCTCTTACGCTCCTGATACGACGCTTTCTCTCACGCTGCCCTCCCCATCCCTCTTCCGTTTTGCGGCCTTTACATGTCTGGTTCCTCATGCGTTGGATTCCGTAAACGAAGCCGTAAATGACTGAAGAAAAGTGCATTTTTGATTCAGCCAATATGACCAGTAGGTTAACTTTTCATGCGTGGGACCGATTCGTCCCCCTGTTGGTTTTTCTGGAGCAAAAGCCAAATCGTTCAGACCGTCACGCTGCGATTTGTTGGCTTTTTCTATGGATCCTGTTTACACCTTAATCCGCGCACGACCATCCGTCGGCGACGATCACACCCGACTGGGAGGGGGGCAGTTGGCCGCCCCCTCTAACTCACTATCGGTTGGCCGCACGATAAAAAAATAAGCACACCGTTGGAAAGCTTGTGACGAGTAGAGCTCGAAACTCCTTTCATTTTTAGTTTTAGATAATATGTAAGCAATTTACATCCTATATACGTTTTCTCATACCCGATTGCATGAGACCGAGAAACGGCCTGAATCTCAAGGAATGTGATTAATAACGCATAGGTAAAGGCAACAGCGCACAAGCAAAGGTCTGCAAATGCCGATACACATCTAATTTCTCCGATTTGTTCAATATATACGTCGAAACGTTGAGTTAAAGACGAAGCAATTTTCGCGCCGGCTGTCGCCGGCGCTGGAACCGTAGACAGTAAGAAATTAGTGGGAACTAATTTTATCGTTCCTTTATTCTCGCGAAAAAAGCCTATCCATGTAAATTTTATTGACCTTAGTGGTTCTTGTGATGGTTTTTCATGGTTAAATTTGGGAAAAAATTCATTAGTTACTAATGTACACAATTGGCGGAGCTTTATTCGCGAGAGATTGTTTGTTTTCAAAACATACAATTTTTCAAACTTTTTGAGGTTCCTGGTACTACATACATCTATGCAAGCTAGCTCTGCCATTTTCTACCCATTCTGAGTAATTCATCGCCGATTTTGATGGTGGTACATTTTGGCTCACTACAGTTATTCGTGACTTGACCTCAGGTCAATGGCTGGAAGTCATTGATACGTTGCCCAATTACGGAAACTAGATGTCTGCTTCACTCCACACTAAAAATGCTATGAAATATTCCGTCAATTTCCGGAAAAAAACGACGACATGTGTTAAAAATGGGCTTGACCTTAGGCCAATGACCCGGAAAATTCCGAAAAGTCTGAGATAGCAGATTTGTTGAATCTGTCGAGATTACTGATCCCTGAAAGTAGTATTGTGATACCTTGCTTTGCGAAAAAAAATGACAGGGCGCTAAATATTTTTGGACTTAGGTCCGTTTAACCTGACCTAGGTCAGGCACCGGACCTGACCTGAGATCAAAACTTTGACAAAGGTGTAAAAACGACCAAGCAAAAAATACACAAAGTTTCGTGGCCCTGTGTTCGTTCGTTTTCTCGCAATCCCAGAAAAACCTCAGGGGGCGGTCAACCGCCCCCCCCATTGGGGGCGGGTTAAATTAAAATTTCAGCGTCCCATATGGAACAGGAGAGGTTCCACCAGGCGTTTCTGGGAGGCATGTCAGCCATTTTGTTTGGTCGTTTTACCCTACATTACCCTACATTTTAGGTTCCTGTCCCCGCCATTGATGTTACTAATACATTGCAACCATCGTCTCGCGTACGGGCATTGACAATGTCGTAGCCAATTAGGTGAAATCGAGTGAAAATGCCGATTAACACCAGACTACCCCTATTTTTGGTACCCTCAATCCACCACTGTTCCTAACGTTGTTTCAAAGCATGTCTTGAAAATAACTTCAAGCCATAAATTGAAATGAGAGTCAAAGACATAGCCTGCAGCATCGTATGGCAGAGAACAAGAATTGGCCTTTTATCCCCTTCATTGTTGTACTGAAAGCACCCCTTATATTTTTTTGCTTTTTTGCTTGTATGAAATGCTAGTAGAGATCACCAACTTCCATGTAAATCCTGTTTCGCCGAAACCAGCCCAGTAGCTTGGTAAATCTCAGAGGGCTGAGTCGGCCCCAGCATGGATCGCGTGAAAATAGTGCTAATGCTGTAATAATAGTGCTAATAATAATCTTTTCTTCTTCCAGTCGACATGAAAATGGCTAGAACAAGTCCTGTCGGCAAGAGCAGCTTTGGGCAGCCGAATTCATCGGCAACAGCCGCAGTCGCTTCGACCTTGTCGGATGTCATTGACGTCATGGTGTCAACAGCATCGACGATCTCCGACAACGGAGCGGGAGACGGATCTCTTTTGGAAGCCAACAGAACGAACGGAGACTCTTTTCTGTACAGTTCCCCGGACAACGTTACTGAAGTCGCAGCGGAGTGGCCGTACGCATTGCCCAAGAACATTGCAATCAAGGCCTGCAGTGGAATTTTGCTATCAATAAGCATCGTGGTGTTCTCAGCTCCTCCTGCCGCGACCATCTGGCGCAATGACCACCTACACCGAGCCTCCTACTACTACGTCATGATCATCTGCTTACTAGACTGCACGATTGGCCTCACCGCCATCACCATGAGCGTACTGGCTGTTGCATCGATCGTCGTCCTCGGCGGCGTTTCAGGCATCATCTGCTGCGGCTTGGAGGTAATCATCAACGGCTGCATGAACGCCACCAACCTGCTGATGCTGACGCTTGGCAGGGACCGGTATCTGTCCGTGCGCGATCCTCTCAAGTACCCGCTGATGGTGACACCGTCAGTGGTGTGGCGCCACCTCAAGATTGCGCTGCTGTACGGCGGCCTGCACGGCGCCGCCTTCACCGGCGCCAGGACCTACTACGGAGCACTGCTGGTCAGCAAGGAGCTCTGCGATGCGTTCGACTGGTTGCTGACGCCCAATTTCCGTCTGACGGCGTTTTTCACGGTGGCCAGCAACATCTTCTTGGATCTGGGCACTGTCTACTACAACGCGAAGGTCATGCACTGCGCTTGGAAGGTTGGTGTGAAGACGGAGACTGCGTTTCAGGTCAAGAGGTTTGACTGAAACAATTACGGCTGTACTGAGCATGCTTAGCAGTGTTCATTCAAATCATTATATGCATTATATTCAACATACTTTGTTCGCCCTTAAAACCAGCTTTTCCCGGTGTTACAAACCGGGTGCAAAATTTCTTATCATGTGAAATGCCGGCGAAATTGCAACAATGCCCTGAGTTCGTAAAACGTAAATCTGAAAAATGTTTAAAAAATATAAAAACGTCTCTAAAATCGTTTTTAATATGGTGTTCCTTTTTCAGGCAAAGATGGTGGAGGTAGCAAGTCTTAATCAAAGCAGCGTAAATGAGCAGGCATATTTCCATAGGCACATGAAAATATTCCTGTTTACCTTCAAACTGGCTTGCCTTTTTCTCGTCTGTTCCATGCCGTACAAAATATGTATACTGCTACATGGTTTGGGTTTCATTATTCCAAGGACCATAATCGAATCACTTGGATTTTTGAGAACATTTTACCACATTGTCGACGGCTGGACGTTCTTTGCAAATGAAGAATTGATGCGGGCCCTGAAGTCTACGTTTTCTCGACGCTAATTACTTTAATGTCTTGTCGAAATTCATGAACGTATGAATGTCTGAAACGTGTACTGGAGAACCATATGTTAACAGCAAGATACTTCTTGTCCTTCGGTAGCTTAAACCATCGCCAGACGGAGGGATTTTCACTCGCACTGGTAATGAAGGGGGTGGGCACCCCCTCGCCATTTGACCCCTAAATGAGCTAGCGCCAAGGGCCAAAAAGCAGTCGATGGCTGTGTGCCTGAGGAATACAACAGCACCCCGTCGGACCTCGTCAGAACAATCAGGGACCTAGGTTAAGTCAAGCGTTGTGCTTGGGAACAATAAGTCGATTTTCCGGAGTTAAAACGACACATTTGGGGCAAAATAGGCCTAAAATCATCTCACTGATCACATTCAGTGTCAAAAAACTAGTACAGAAGCGTCCTAAGGTCCAAAGATCATCTTAGGCCATTAACCCCGTTTGACCCTGGAAAGGTCATTGATCTATCTAAAAGGATATATTCTCATGTAGACTACCATCCTGAGCCGATTTCCTACCCTTCACCAGCCGCTTATGCATGCTCATTGCCCCCAAAACAGTAAAAACCGACATTTGGCGCAAAAATCGCTCTGCAAACCTTCAGTATTGACGTCATAGCTCGGTGACCACAGATGACCTTAGATCACTCTTTTTAAAAACGTGCGCAACGAATGTATCGTCAGTGATGCCAAATTTCACGGCGCTGTCGTGCGCCATATTGCCGTGGTCCCGGAAACACTGCTTGGAGGTGTGGCACCACCCCCACACCCCACATCCCGTCCGGCGGGGGTTAACCCCCCTCCGATATCTTCACGACTGCCCCTGTTAGACGGTTTTAAGTGCAGCCTCTCTTAAGACATCCAAGTGTTTAAGCCTGCATCAGCAGGATTTGCACATGTTTTCCACCTACGACGTCGTCACGTTGACCCGGAACCCTGTTTTTGCAAAGCATTCCTGTTGACATTCGATCTCAACCTCCTAACAAGAACTAGCAACCTGGAATTCTTTGCACTTACACAAAAACTTCACAGCCACTTCTCAGTTCTCCTGGATCCTCGGCAGGACGCTGATATACGAGCGACTGGAACAAACGAACGTGGCAACACATTTCGTAGTTCACCCGCGTCTAGTATATTAGACTAATGCACGCAGTCATAAATACCGCCTTTGGTCTTCGATGAAACTGGAAGAGGCAGATTCCAAAAACATCCTTAAAAAGGGCCACTTCAGCCAAACATCGGAAGTTACGTGCTCAGAACACCGCAGCATGAATCCCGAGGATAACTCGCATGCAGTTTTCCCTCATAACAATCACTACCATTCATGTGTGACGTAATGCAGGCAGTCTGGTAGGCTGTATGTATATGTAGTCCGAGTTGTCAATACCCCTGTAGGGCACGCAGTATTTCTGAAAGGGGGGCGAAAAGGCTGAGAAAAGTTTTGCATTTTGGGTTTCTGTCCAAACAAGCCCCGTCAGTTATTAAAAAGTGTAAAAAAAAGAAAATAAAAGGGGAGACTAACTGACCCTTTTGGCCCTTCGTAGCTAAGCCGGTGACCGTTTCCTTTCGAGAAAAAAAAACACTTTTTGGAAGTCTTCCGCTAAATAAGTTTTTGACGAGTGATCCAGCGGCACGATCATTCATTTCCCAACAGAAAACGCAAAGAATGTGAGGCCATGCCATAAGTATCCCGTGTGTCTAAAGGTCAACTCCAAAGCGTATATGAATTCGGCCCAAAGTGTACATGAATTCTGAACTCAAGGTCTGTGGCACTGCATGAAAGTGAACGGCCCAAATTTGCCAGTGCCCGAACATTCCTCAACCTTACTGTGACTTCGACGCTTCCTTCGCAGAAACGCAGAAGCTCTCTTGTCCTCGTCCATGATGCTCTCAAGCGAGTCTGTTCGTCGTGTCCATGCGGGCGCTGTTGACGTCAGGGCTGTTCCCATTCGTACCTGCGAAGATTGTCGCGTCACTTCCCCGTGAACGTTTTGTCCGTATCGCGGATGTTGTGTGTGTGGCTTTTCGGCTGGTGAAGGTTTGTGCGTATGTTTCGTCTACAAACAGCCATCATGCTAGATCAAATCCACCAATACCGCGCGTGCGACCCTCATAAATGCGGTCGTCTAGACTCCTCGTTGATGTGTGTCGCAATGGACGTCAACCAAGGGAGCCACGACCGACCGCTGCGGCTCTAAGTAGACTGTACACAATCTGCACATGTCTAGCAGCCGGGGCGTGGCGATGTCCGACTGTAGCACCTCATCAGGATCAGAGGCAGGGGATCAGGAAATCAGAGGCGAGGGATCGGAGAATCAGAGATGGGGACGCATGGTGGTCGCAGTGTCGCACTCAAGATATAGGCGACCCGTCAACTCCCGGTACGCAGGACCCTTACTGGCCAACTGGTCATGGAATGCGGTGAACGTGCACTGTCTCAGTTATTCAGTACAAGGAGCTGTAGGCATACACCAGGATTGGGTGCCATGTTGAGGTCATTAAACTTCGTCGGGCCGAGAAAGGCTCATGAGAGTCCCATGACTGTTTTTTTTTTTTAAGACAGCGACGCAAAGTTTGGGGTACTTTGAACACATCCCCTTTCGCCTCGTGAGAACTTGTGAAGTCGAGACCGGTCCGGATCACTGACCTAGTACAGGTCAAATGGCCATGTTTGAAAATCGATATATTTCGCAAAACATTTTTTTGCGAAGTCTATCGATCGGGGTAGGACTTGTCACATTAACCGAGCATTACACACTCAGCGATCCTGCTATTTCTAGTTTTTCGGAAATTTCAAGGTCATTAATTCACTTCGGATAAGATTCTGCCTTTTCACGCTCGTTGCCGGGAATCTCGGTCTGGTTAAGTGGTTTTGGAATTGCAATATGCGCGTAATGTTTATCGTTCTTCGAGGAGTTATGCTTGCCTGTCGGTGACCAGGAATCAGGTCACCTTTTACAACGAATTTTCAGGTCAGTAACCGAATATGAATGTAATGACAACCGACATGCTCATAGCTTTACAGTTCTGGGACGCATATCTGTGTGTCTTGGAAACACTAATATTTGGTTAAAACGTTGCTTTTTAGCGGTGACCTAGTCGCACTGAATCCAAGCTGTCCACATTTAACCTTTTAATCAACGCTGCTTGTTTTCTGTGCGAACACACGTTGTACAACCATAATTAACAAAGTAAACCAATGCCTTCTTTCCATAGTTTGGTAGTGCTAATTGGTCTGATTTCTGGTCGCTAGGTAAGAAACCTTTCATCGTGAAAATGGCTTCCCCAAATATCAAGCTTTTACAGTGCGGCCGCGTCTGCCACCGTTGCACAGTCGCGCTTGGTGCTCACGCTAGATCGGATCGTTTTTAGACTTATGTGCCAAGGGGCATTCCCCCACGAACCATAGCTGGCATTGGTCTTTTAAACAATGTAAAACGTCGAAATAAAGATATTTTCGGAATGCCAATTTGATGTTCAAAACGTCATGTTTTGCGTTCCCAAAGCGTTCTATCGACATTAGCATTCAAAACGGGAAGGTGACACCCAACATTTTCATCGTTTGTGTCATGCGGAAACTTGAAGTTTCAAAATGATAGGACATTGCATGTCAAGTGCATTGATAACATTTGGTATGTTTCACAAAGAATTTAAATGATGTATTTGCAACTTAATGAACAGAAATGCATTACAGTGAAAATCGATGTGCCATTGCCGGACTATCACGTACCCTTTGGTGACATGTCGATGCAATGATGATTTCCAGACAAAGTTCAGTCGCCTTTGCTATCGTGTTTATGACGAGAATTCGTCGTTTCTGACAAGCACTGGCACTGGGCAGACACGTCTCGAGAAGACAGGACGGTCTTGGGTATTCAATGGCAAACGCTGTCTCGTCGCTGCTCTCGGATCGCGTGACACATACGGTTCTCCATGGGGGAGTAGGTAGAAGGAGCAGCTGCACATTGGCAGTTACCAGAGGGGTACCGTCAAAGCACTTGACATTATCCGTTTCCGAGACGCTTAGCACAGGGCGGTGACGTCACTGTTGCCTGGTGCCGGCAGCTGCGCAGCATTGGAGGAACGGCAAGTGACTATGGCGTCAGCTTTACAGTGCAGATGTTTCTGTGTTTTATTATTGTATGCTAGTATGCTTGATCGATATGTTCCATTTTAAGTTCCCTATGCAGGTGAAGTCCTAGGACAGCCTGCAGGATGGTGATGTGCAGCATTATCGTATTGTATGGCGCAGCGGAGTTGGTTGCTCTGGAAAAGGGTCGGATATTTTGCAGTCGTTCCGGCCGTGCACTTTCTTCAGTGCGTCATGACGTCCAGTCTTGGCGGCATCCGAGAGTGGACCGCAGCCACAGCCACGTAACTACAGTTTGCACTGTATCTACAGTCCACTGTTAGCAGTCGCCGAGACTGGACGTCCTGACGCACCGAGGAAGGCCCTCGGCCGAAACGACTGAAAAATACCCAGCCATCAGGTCTGCTGTGGCAAGTCGGGCATCAAACGACCTAAAAATTTGTTATGCTTTGTTTGCTTCGTGAATCCCGCTGTTCTCGCATTTATGTGTAATTCACGTAATCGACTTCATGTGTATTACACATAAAATTTTACGCTGTGTTTGATTTATCATTGTTCCCTTCATTCTGTGCAATACATATAAAACGACTTTGTGTACTACTACGTATTCCCCCATGGTGAGCCGTATGTGTCACGTGATCCGAGAACAGTGACGAGACAGCGTTTGTCATCGGATGCCAAAGACCGTTCTGTCTTGCCCAGTGCCCATTGTCTGTGCTTGTCAGAAACGACGAATCTCGTCATTAACACGACATCAAAGGCGACTGAACTTCATTTGAAAATGATCATGGCGTCGATATGTCACCAAAGGATATTTAGTCCAACTACAGCCCATCCGTTTTCGCTGCAGTGCATTGTCATTCATCAAGCTGCACACACACCATTTACATCCTCCGCAAAACATAACAAATGCTATCAATGCACTAAACAAGCGAGGCCCTTTCATCCAGATACTTCAAGTTCCCGCGCGGCGCTAACGATGACGATGCTAGATGTTATCTTTCTGTTTTGGATGCTCACACCAAAGGAGACTTTAATGTTCGGTAGAGCAAAACATGACGTTTTCAACGAAAAGTTAGCACTCCAAGAACATTTCTGGAGACTTTTATTCCGACGTTTTCCGTTGTTTAAAGGTCCAATGCAAGCTGCGGTGCATGGGTGCATGGGTGCATGGGGAACGCTCCCTGAAGAAAAGTCTAAAATCGATCTGGTTTAGCTCACGCCACTTCCGTGAAAACATACCTAGGGACATCAAGGGCTAGATTTGTTTACATTAATGTGATGGATGCAGACCTGATTTACGCATCAGACGTATCTGCCGCGTGTTTCTACGCAAATTCATTCTCACATAAAAAAGGTCCGGGTCTGCTACCCATACGGAACTGCGCCACTTTTCCAACATTTCGCCTGAAATTACCAGTTTTGAGCTCAACTGCCGCTTTGCTGCACCGTATAAATAAATCAGCCCTTCTATTTACCACTAAACCATTTAGTGTCAGATGTAAATCTTGATAATCAAAGTTTTCTGCCAAAAAGGCCTAAACATAATTTTTGTTGGACAGTTTGTGGTAGCCCTAATATTGAACTTACTGTCAAAAAAACAAGTACTCGTTTCCAGCACCACCAAGGCGTATCTAGCGAAGTTTTTACTTTCCCGTGGCAAATTCTGAAGATCTGGGAGGAGGGATTCCCCTGAACGACGGTCCGATCCAGAGGTTGGTCCTGCGAGGGCTAATGTAGACTTCATTGTCAGTAGATCTGTTTTTCACCAGTGCAGCAAAAGTGCCGTGACAGATCCGTTAGGCACACAACGGGTTTTGAAAATCTTCATCTCCGTCGCGGTTTAACGGAATCCTGTTTCTAAGGTTTGTCGTTTGTTGTTTGTCGTTTGCTCGTTTGCTCTGCGTTTGTTCTTTGTTTCTGTGTTTGCTGTAAAGTGCTTGTTGCTATGTTTACTATAAAATGCACAATACATATCGATAATGAATGTCGCCACGAACTAGTTTTCATCTCAGAATAACCAAGCGCAGATCCAAGTGAGAGGATGGAGCTCAGAGAACAGGCCACATTTTTAACGTTTTCTTACGTGCATCCTAAAAACTGTCGAGCTCCAGGGGAACCTTTCAAGAGGTCCCGTGTCTGACATTTTAGCAGTCAAAGGTCATGTCCAGAGTCGTCCAGAGCTGGTGGCGAGCACGTGATGTGTGTTTTGTCGTCCCTCGTCGTGTGGGCCAGCATAGCCAGGCTATCGCACCCACCGCGCAGGTCATCACAGGGACCAATCACAAACACGGCGACCTTTTGTGGACGGGAACCTCCGAGTCTGCGAGTCACTGCTGTTTTTATTGCGGGCAGCAGACCGTGACGCCAGTGCCAAAATAATCTCAGTCGCCCGGTACAGCACATCGTGCGCTCTGCATTCGGTTCTGGCACTGGACCGCCGCAACGATAGCAACTGTACCAGCACGTGTTTTTTTTTTTTTTACGCGGTCTTGACGACACCAGATATATACATTCAAAATCAGTGGACAGATTTGCGGTCCCAACAGTTTCGACCCAAGTCGGTGTGCAAATGACCGGTATGGCGCCCTGTGGGAAAGTGAATGAGCATGGATTCCCGCGTTAGTCTTCAGGTTCGGGGGTACTATTTTAGAATTTGTTTGGCACATTTGTTTTATCCTCATGCGTTTCGCACTGAAGAACCGGTCTTTATCGATCTATTTCATTGTCTTCCATCCGATGAACTGCAAGTTTAAACGTCACGCGCACCAGTGATACCGTTCTCTGTCATAGCGGAGCTGTTGAAACACCCATAAAAAGGTTACAAGACCGTTCAGACCGAAAGCACCATTTCCAAAATAGTTAAGTGTGCAGAACAGCTTGCAAGCTAACGCACTGCGTGTGCAAATGCGAAGTTCTTAAAGAACCGAACTGGTGAAAACTGCGTGATTCGGTGTCCGCCAGCTGCTGAGTTGAAGCCCGACGTGACGGCAGCGTGCAGAAAGCGCGATAGCCGTGCCAGACCGAGTGCTCGCCACATTTTTCCCCGATACGTGAGGACAGGCTCGGTACGCTCCGCGTCCGTCGCCAGTTTTACCACCATAAAACAGGCGTATTTTTACAGACGCGATGAGCACTGGCAAGTTCTGACGCGTGCGATTCGACTTTTGCGGTGGTCAAAAGGCTGCGCAAACAATCCCAAAGCCTTTTCTTTTCACTGAATAGTGAATCCTTACATGACATGCCAGAAGAAGGCGGAATATTTTGTTATCGTATTATATTATTGAAGTACTAAACATACCTGATGGCAAGGGTGGGCAGCCTGCCTGCAAAAGCTTGGGAAATTATTAGTGTTGTCAACGTCACTTTAAAGTTCACTCTTTTTACTCATAACCATGGGCCTGATGCAAGGGCGCAGGAAGCAGGGGCGGGGGGGGGGGGCAGCGGCCTCCAACTTTTTTGAAACTTAACATTGATTCTATGATCGTCGAGTGGAAATGAATGGCCCAAAATGCTTTTTTGCCCCCCCCCTCCTCCCGAAAGAACCATGGAGGAGTTCCCGCGCCCTTGGCCTGATGCCGAAATCCGGAATTATTGGCGTTGCTTTGGCAGCAACACATGCATGCACATGTACTTTGCATCTGCAGTGGTACAGTAGATTCCACACGTCTGATGACAGCTATAAGACGCTACGTTCTTAGGTCTTAAAGGTTTCCGAAAGGGTTTTCGAAAGTTGGACATTTGATGGTCGAGGGGCTTGCCCACAATGTACAAAATTCCACTGGATCTTGCAAAAGCCGTCCAATAAGAACTCTCCAATACCAGGGCTCTGTCCATGTCCATAAACTCAAATTTATGTGGAGCCTTCACACTGAATGGCCGTGCGTTCTTCTAGCATTATGTGATCTGTTAAATGCAGCAGTTAACAAAGATTCGTGGTCCACAGCGCACCGGCGAGCTCGGTCATTTGGTGTTTTAAGCCCGTCACAAGTAAGACTCCTGAGAATCGCCGGGGGCACAAGAGATAGTCGAACAAAACACGCTGACATTGGAGTTAGGGGTCATCCAGGTCGGCACAACTCTCAGTGGTGGAGCGCCGCGGTGGTCGCTAATCTGAGCGCATTGCAAGTCGGCGGCGACCATTTAACTGCACTGTGGCCCACAGGGCCTAAGCCTGCTCGCAGACGGCCCATGGACATCCATCTCAGGCACGGAAAAAGAGTTCCGACGACACACACAACGCCGCCACAGCCACTGTCGTCTGTCCGGCCCGATCCAAAGGCGGCGGATCCGGACAGAACCAGCAGGCCATCAGGCGTTTCCGGTTTCA
This sequence comes from Capitulum mitella, assembly GCA_030062745.1. NCBI lineage: Eukaryota > Metazoa > Arthropoda > Thecostraca > Pollicipedomorpha > Pollicipedidae > Capitulum > Capitulum mitella. The sequence continues at coordinate 28,775,826 of CP099846.1, read as the reverse complement.
GTCATGTTACTGAGGTCGCCATCACGTCAACATTGCGGCGGTGAATAACTGATATAGCCGCGCCTGATTGGCAGTCGGCGCCATGCATGCCGACTGGGGAGCGGTTGACTGCCCCCCTCTTATCGCAAACGGTTGGTCGCACAATTAAAAAATAAACATACCGTTAGAGAGCTGGTGACGAGTAGTGCTCGATACTGAACTCATTTTGTTTTTGGTTAATATGTAATCCATTTACGCCTTATATATGTTTTCTCATAGCAGACTACATGAAACCGAGAAACGACCTGCGTCTCATGGGCTGTAATTAACCCGTCCCCGACTGAGGGAGCAGTTGACTGCCCCCTGAGGTTTTTCTGGGATTGCGAGACAACCAACAAACACAGAGTTACGAAACGTTGTGTACCTTTTGCTCCATCAATTTTACATCTCGTGTCAAAATTTTGACCTCAAGTCATGTGACTGACCTAGGTCAAGTCAAACAGACCTATGTCAAAAAAAGTTTAGCGCCCTCTAACTTTCTCGCAAAACAAGACATCTCAATAATACCTTCAGGGATTAGTGATCGTGATAGATGCAACAAATCTGCTATCTCAGATTTTTCGGAATTTTCCGGGTCATTGACCTTAGGTCAAGCCCATTTTTAAGACATCTCGCCGTTTTTTCGGAAATCGACGGAATATTTCATAACACTTTTAATGTGGAGTGAAGCAGACATCTAGTTACCGTCATTGGGCAAAGTATCAATGACTTCCAGCCATTGACCTGAGGTCAGGTCAAGAATAACTGTAGTGGGCCAAAATGTACCACTGTCAAAATCGACGATGAATTACTCAGAATGGGCAGAAAATGGCAGAACTAGCTTGCACAGACGTAATTAATACCAGGAACCTCAAAAAGTTTGAAAAAGTAGCATATTTTGGAAATAAACAGTCTCTCGCGAATAAAGCTCTGCCAACTTTGTAGATTGGTAACTAATCAATTTTTCCAAATTTAAACATGACAAACCATCACAAGAACCACAAAGATCAATAAAATTTACATAGATCGTCTTTTTTCGCGAAAAAAAGGAACGCCAAAATTAGTTCTCGTCAATTTGGTACCGCATACGGCAGCGGCGCACAGTGACAGCTAGCGGGCGAATTACCGTGTCTTTAACTCAGCGTTTCGGCGTATATATTGAACAAATCCGGGGAAATTAGACGTGTATCGGCATCCGCAGACCTTTACTTGTGCGCTGGTGCCTTTACCTATGCGTTATTAGTCACAGTCCTTGAGATTGAGGCCATTTCTCGGTCTCATGCAGTCGGCTATGAGAAAACATATATAGGACGTAAATTGGCTTACATATTATCTAAAACTAAAAATGAGACCAGTTTCGAGCTCAAATCGTCACAGGCTTTCGAACGATATGCTTATTTTTATCGTGCGACCAACCGTTTGTGAGTTAGAGGGGGGCAGTGAACTGCCCCCCCCCCCCAGTCGCCGATGTTCGAGACGGACCGACGGTCGTGCGCGGGTTAATAAAGTCTCGGTAGAGGCACCACTAGGGTTGGGAGTCCATGAAGGCATTGATTTTTGTTGATCAACAATGAATTTTATCCCATTTATTCATTATCGGTAAACCGATCGACGCACTGCAGTATATTGCAGATTTCATATCACAATTCTTAATGAGCGGGGATTTGGAAGGTGGGGGGGGGGCTTAAGCGGGGACACGTGAAGAAATTATAAAGTAATTGCATGCTTTTAGTCAGCCGGACTCAGAAGACCAGTTAAATGCATTCTAATGCTGTTTTAAGGAAAAAAGGATCTGAGGTCCCACAGTTTATTTGAAGTCAGCTTTCAAGGCATACAGTGCGTCTAGAATGCTGTCGCTCATCCTTTCTTTTCAGCGTTCCTTGCCCTAAAAATGCCTCTGTCTTTGGCTGGCTGCTATTTGTCTTCGCTTGGGTGGGGCACGGCACATCTGTGTCTGTCTCACAGATATGCCTGATCTGATCTGATCTGAACCTCTGCTCTACCGACATCGGAGTCTGAGTGTATAACTGTACATAGAGACAAAGAGTCCTGTGGTAGTGTTTCGGCACTTCATAATTATCTTGTATGTTCTGCAAGTAGCCTCGTCGCCTCCTCGCACAAAATAATCCCACATCATTGTTCACTTGCCCCTTTTCTTCCTGGCGGAGGCCATGGCTTTACCCCTTATTACCCCAATAAAGAGGTATTCTGCGCAGCCCAATGACACGTTTCATTGGAAATCGCCTTCATGTCGCAATAAAATTGTCATGAAAATGCCCATCCGTCGGAGGACAGGCAACGAAAAGTTGTGTCGTAGTGGTGGAGACGTGAGGTAGTAACAGAGGAGTTCCGGCAGTTTTGTAAGGGACCTGGATCCGACCAATTTTATTCATACTTCCGATTTTAGCTCCTTTGACCCTGCGGAAAGCTTTAAAATGCACTTCTGAGGAAAAATTGCTTTTGTTTCCTGCAAAATAAAAAGACACATGTCTCTATTTTTTCCCGTATTATCGATCATTAAGGGTGCATGTGTTGGGGGAGGGTCCCTCCCCTTGAGTGCAAACTGAGTAGTAATAAGGTTCTTACATTTATAGTTTAAGTATAATCTTCCTCGAAAATTATGATCAGTTGGTGACTTCATAAACGGGACTTTGGTAAAAAAAAACATAATTTTTGCCGATAACTGGAAATTTTTATCGATACACGGTAATGGAAACCAAAATAATTACCGATAAATTTGATCGATAATCCAAATCCTAGGCACCACCGAATAGGTAAAAGTCCGCAGGTGCCGATATACGTCCGATTTTTCCGATTTGTTTGATATATAGGCGGAAACGGTAAAGACACAGAGATATTCGTCGTACAACGTGGCGGGCACCACTGCCAAACATGGAATAAAATTAACGAGAACAATTTTAGTTTCCAGATGACAATGGTTCTTGTGATGGTTTTCCGTGCTTAAATTTTGAATCGTTTCAACAGTTATCAATATGCACAATTGACAGAGCTTTACTCACGAAAGCCTGCTTATCTCAAAAACATGTGATTTTTGAAACATTTTTGAGCTTCTCGAAACTATTCACAGTTATGAGAACCAGTTCTGTTGTTTTCTTCCGGTTCCAAATCATCCATCGCCGATTTTGACAGAGGTGCAATTTGACTTATCCAAAGTATTGGCGACCTGACCTCAGGCCAATGGTTAAATGTCATTGATACCTTGCCCAATTACAGTCCTTGGATGTCTGCATCACCTCACACTCAAAATGTTATAACAATTCCATCGAGTTCCGAAAAAAACGACATGTCCTGAAAATGAGCTGGATTTCAGGTCACTGAACAGGACGTTTCCGAAAAATGTGAAAACAGACTTATTGCAACCTTCTAGATCACTGATCCCCGAAAGCATTGTTGCGATATCGTCTTTTCCAAAAAAAACTACGGGCGCTAAACCCTTTTGGACATAAGTCCACTTGACCTGATTTAGGTCAGACACGCGGTTCGAACTTAGGTCGAAACTCTGCTGCAAGATGCAGGAATGGACGTGCAAAAGGTACACAAAATTTCATGGCGCTGCGTTTGCTTGTTTTCTCGCAATCTAGGAAGAGCCTCGGGGGAGGTCAGTCCCCAGCCGGGGCCGGAATAGTTCACGCCGATTCAGTGACTGCTCAGTGTTCAGTGTTCAAGACCGCGCGTTTGCAGATCAACGAGTCGCCTCGTGTCGAACGGTATGTGCAGCTCAGCTCTGTCCCTGGACTGACTTGCGCTTGATTCGCCTCAAGTGAATGGATTCGTCGCATGATTCACTGATCCACAATTCGATTGCGATTCTGATTCAAAGCAGCTAACACTAGCCGGGCCGGGTGTGCATGAGCACAACACCCCCTCCCCCTCAAGATCTCGAGAACTAGAAGTCCCACAGAAAACGTAAAAACACCACTAACTTTCGCGAAACTAGAAGAAACCACCCAGAGTTAGTCCAATCAGGTCAATATTAGGGGCAAGAGAGTTATATCAGATCAAATCACATGTTCAGTTTTTTCTGCAAAAAAACTAGGGCCTATTTTAACATGTTAACTGGGGGCGGAGGGGGGAAATACCCGCCAGTAACGGCCAAATCCTCCCCCCCCCAGTGCACAACGAAATCTCCCAGTGACAGTGGTGTTTTGGCGCAGTTCACGCCCGATCAGGTCTTTACACGCTTCAGACAGAGACTGTGAGTAGATATATCTATGGTGAGGCAGATATTCGTATAGATATAGAGGCAGATATTCGTAAAAAAGAAAACTAAAAACGGGCGTGCAGCCGTATTTTTTTAAGAAAAATGTGGCTGGCGTAAACGGGTCTAAAGATTAGGGCAAGGATATCACCAATAAGAGAAATTCGTGCTCTTGACGATTATGATGGATTCCGATATGATTGTTCCAACTTGACGAACTGCTGCGATCGCAAGCGCAATAAAACAGATCGCGCACAAATACGGCTAATCGGGCTGGCAGACCCACATGTATAGAAGCGGCAGCCAACGGCATTTGACCGGCTTTCCCCTGTCCATGTAATCCCCGAAACGCCACCTCCTTAGATCTCTATGTGCGCCACAAGGCTCACGCAATTCTCGGACGCTCCAGCCACTTTTTTGGCCGTGTGCCATGCTCCACATTTAAAGCCGTACGAATTTTCCATTCGAATCAAGTTTCGGCAGAAAAGCTGATCAAATTAACCGAGGGGCCGTCCCCGAATCGCATTGCACGTTCCATTGCCAACAACGGGTTCTGTTTGTTGAACCACATTCCGGCAGTCTGGTCTCCGCAAAATTCTCGCGCCGGCATCCCAGCATCGTTCGACAATCGCACTGCGCGCTTCAGTCTGGTTCGAAGTGCTCAAAGCAGGGGTGTCGATTTACATTCTTTTGAGAGGGCGCTGCCCCACCCAATGTTGATTTGCCCGCCCTTCATGTTGGTTCGGTCCCCCTCAATATTTTCTGTTGGTTTGAAGGAGAAATGAGTAATAATAACGAAAAGAACGGCCGCGATACATAAGAGATAGGCGGGAGGTAAAGGATAAAGTCTTAAGCGATGCATCTATCTATTTATCTTTCTATATATACATACACATATATATATATATATATATACGGGAATAACCGCAATTTTTTAGGTGCTGAGTAGTAACCAAAAAACTTATAAATTCGTGTTCGTCAAAATAAAATATGCTAAATCCGTTGAGAAACCTATATTTAGGGGGAGGTTAGGTTGTCGGGCTCTCGGCTTGCCCCCCCCCCCCCCAATCATATACAGAAATCGACGTCCCTAGCTCAAGTGCTGTTTTACAATCGCGCTACGACCCTACAGGCAAACAGACTGTCTTCGGCCTTTTAGTCTGCCCGTATATCCTCGCACTTCGCGTTCGGACGCACTCTCGCTTTGAGCACAGCGCATCACGCTGTCTATTTCAAATGCCATATGAAAAAGCTCAGTGCGTTTCGACCAGAATCTTTTTCCACGGCTGTTATCAACCAACTTCCCTTCTTGCAGCGCTCTGACGTATGAAGCGGTCTTCTACACCCCTGCTCTGTTTTCACTTTCCAGGGTGGACAGGTGCATTTTTTCTACTCCATCTTTGTCAGTTTTCACAGTCTTGTCTCCATGAAGATCACTCGCACTCTGACTGTCTCCATCGATGTCAGCAAGTCTTCCTCGGTGTCCTTGGATCTTCATCCGTTTCGGTTGGTCTCCTTCGATCTAGCTCGAGCTCAATCAGTCTCTGTTGGTCTCCTTTGGTCTCCATCAGCCTACCAGTCTTTCGGTCTCTCTAAATCTCGTTTGATGTCGATCAGTCCCTGCCGGTCTCAACCGATCTCCATCGGTTTCTTTTGGTCTTGACCGGTCCCCACCGCTCTCCACCGGTCTCCGTCGATCTCCGTCGATCCGTCGATCTCTGTCAATCTCTGCCGGTCTCTTCGGTATCCCTCAGTCCCCTCCACATTCTCTCACTCTTTCATTGTTCTCCACAGTCACTCTGGTTTCTGTCTGTCTCTGTCTCTTTTCTTGGTGTGTCTTAGTCTCATTTCCTCTGTTTGTCTCTTTCCCACATCTGTCCTTCTCTGTGAGGCGCAGTTTGTGTTTGCCTATCTGCATCTATATCTGACCGGACCTATGAGCATATTTTAGCGGCGTATTTTTTGCTCCTGTTGCGTATTTGAAATCCAGCGTGTCCGGCAAGAACTTCGTATCGCATTTCTTCATATCGCATTTCCACGCACGCAAAACTTTTTTCAGTTGTTCCCACTAAAGGGCTAATTTATTATCGGCGTCCGAACATGGAAGTATGAGCTAGACGATACCTGCCACACCAAACATTCGCTACGCATCATCTGCCAAACACCATCTGCCATCTGCCAAACATCACTATCAAACGAGTCAGATTCGATCAAAGCAGAAAAACTCCGTTTCCCATTGTTTTGCCATATTTACTATGCCGGATGAACAACATTTCCCCATTTCATGTGAACTTTGTGCCCAGTATTCCTGACAATAGGCGAAGCATGTTCCATCCTACGATCAGCATTAAATTTGTTGATGAATGCATTCTTATTTAACCCTATTCCCGGAGGGCTAGACGGTATGGTCGATTCTCGGCAGGGGGGCCGATTCGCCCCCCCCCCTGAGATCTCAAGAACTACTTGTCCGATTTCATCGCAACAAACGGTAATCGATTTGCCGTGACGTGAACTACATTTTTATAAAAAGAAATTTTCAAAATTTTGAAATTCGTGGATGCAGGGGGGCAAAAATGTCAAAATGGGGTACTTTTCGACTTCTTATAACTCCACTGTTTATGGACCGATTTCGATGAAACTGGCATGAATCGAGAGATTATGGATAGGGCTTTTACCATGGGTCCGCAAATCTGAAATATTGAGAAAATTCATGGGCGTTCACAGGGTTTTAAAAATAGGAGGATAAATTTTCTAACAAATGAATGAACAAAAGAGGCAGACACCCTTTTTTGGCTTCTGCTAGTCATGTTATACTAAAGAAGTACAAATCGCATTACAATGTTTGTATAATGCTAGCATAGGCGGTGCCAGGGACATGAAAAAGAGGAACCGTCATGGTCACACGTTTCTTAGATCAACTTGTGACCTTTGACCTTAAATGACCTCCAGTGACCTTGGGGTCACTTGGAATGATCTCCTGTGCATTTAAAATTATCTGTAAACGTTTTCAATCATTTGAATTTACTCTATTTCAAAAAATTTCAGCTTATGGCTATTGCGATATAGGGTACGCGCACGGACATTTTAGGTCATAGCTCCGCGACCCGACCTGATATCAAGCTGAAACTTGGTACAAGTAGAAGTACAAGTAGACGTATACAAGTATATAATACAAGTATAGAAAAAAAAGAAAGAAAAAAGAAAGAAAAAAAATAAAAGAAAAAAGAAAGTATATATACAAGTATAGAAGTATAAACTATACAAGTAGAAGGCACCCTTGTACGTTATATATATTCCGGGTTTGGCATTTGAAAAAACGGCGCCGAAATTATAGCGAAAAAACTGATTTTTACTTTTGACCTTGACCTGACCTTGTAAAATGACCTCAGATAAACAAAATTACATCCGCACATTGCCCAGCTATTTAGCTATACATCTATATAAAGTTTTAAGTTTTATCTTTAAAACTCTGTTTTTGGCAGCCATTTTCCTTTTACCCTCAACATGGCCAAAAATGGCCTGAGGTGCCTCCCAAAAACGTTGCCTGGTTCCGCCCTGAACAAAATAGAATTTTGAAATTTTGTCACGGCACGTAGAAAGAATAGCTAGGGAAATTGACCAAATTTCGTGAAGCTGCGTTAAAAAGCCTGAAATTAGCAAGCAAAAAACCCGAGGGAGGGATTCAGCCCCCTGCCGGGAATGGGGCTAATTTGTCGTTTGACCATTGTTTGCCTCTCAATCCTATCCCTTTTCCGTTCCAGATGAATCGAACTATCAATGTTTTTAGCTCCTGAAGATAATCCGAAGGAGGCGAAGGCAGTGACGTGAACAAGTAAGTGAATTTTGACAACAGAAGAGACTTAACAATAATGATTTTTCCATATAGAGCCAGATTACGCACATTCCGTGCTCGGATGGTTCTCCTATTAGCCTCTCACTTATCGCAATAACTGTGGTGGCACATGTTATCACAGTCGTTCTGGAAGATAAGGCCTAATACTTTCATCTTTGTCGCCCACTTGAGCTGCAGTCCAGGACGCACGCTTACAACACTATTTTCTATGTGTCCTACCCACATTGCTGGCGTCTTTTGTTTATTTGCTCTGAGGCCAGAGACCTTGGCAAACACGCCAAGCCCATGGAAAAGGGTTCGTATGCTGTTAACGTCCCGTCCAGGACACAAAGCGTGTCATCGGCATATAGCGATATCTTATACTCTGCTTCGTCTATGTTTACGCCTTTGATGTCATTGTTATCACGCATTTTCTGGGTAAAATATTCAATTGCCAACAAAAATAGGTAACAACTGAGCTGGTGCCCTAGGAGGCATGATCTGTGCAGCTCCATTTTTCGCATAGGTGCCCATTATACAGGACCCTTGAGAAAGACTGCACATACAAAATATCAAATCAGAAAATACAGCTGGATGGAAAGCGACATCTTCTCAAAACCTCACTAATAAATGACCACGATATAGAGTTGAAGGCACTTTCAATATCTTAACTGATGAATAGTCTGTGACGTTTTACTTCCTTTAACCCATGCGTAATGTCAAACATAATTCTTATGTTATCGCCAACAAACCGGTTTCTGAAGAAAAACCGTCTGCGCGGGATCTATCAGACCCGGCAGCACTTTACTGTATCGGTTGGCTAACACTCCTGACAGTACCTTGTAGCTGACATTTTACAACGTTAGCGGAGGGTACGACTTAATTTGGTCTCTAGGCTTGTTTGGTTTACGGATCAGGATTGATATTCCCTCTCTCACGGTTAGTGGCAAGTTTTTACTGACAAAACATTCTGCAAACACCCGCAAGAGGAAGTGCTTGAGGCCACTCCAAAACATTTTAAAGAATTCAGCAGGGAATCCATCAGTGCCCGGTGTTTTCCCATTCTTTATGTCTTCAAGAGTCTGGCTTAATTCCTCTACTTCTATAAGTTTTCCATCTCCGTGACATCTGTGCCATTGAGCGTTTTCAACTTGAAACCATCAAAAAAACAGGTTTGGTATTGCTCTGTAACATCGTGATTTTCGAACAATTTACTGCAAAGAGCCAGCAAAGTGGACATTATGGCTCCGTGGTACGAAACTAGACCTGAGGGTGTTTGCAACCACGATATTGTTTTACTGGTGTAGTGACGTTTTTCTGACGACAAGAAATATTTACTGGGCTTCTCACTGGATTTACGCCATGGTGCACGTAACCTCACCAAAGTGCCATCTATTTTATCACGTCTTAATTCCTCCAGCTCTTGTTCCTTTTCTCCCAATTTCTGTGTCAAAGCTGCGTTAGAATGATTATCAAGTTGACTCTCTATCTCGTTTACATCCTTCACAAGGGATTGCTCTCTTTTCTGTCGTAATCGTTTTCTATGAATAGCACACGAGACGGTTTCGGATATCAAGTTCATTTCAAAAACTTCAAAAAAGGGAATCACTCATCGTGAAATGGACTACGTGTTTATTTCCTGCAAGAATACCTCCATGTATAGGAGACATTCTTGGGCTGGGCTACCGTCTTAACTATCGTGGTCTTAATTTGCTCAAGATACTGGGTATCTCGAGGCAGTGAAATGTTAAATTTAAAACGTCCTCTTCCTCGGGGTTGGTCTGTTACATTTAGGGTAAACGTCACCATCGAGTGATCCGGTCGGTATCCGGCACAAATGCCCGGCTCTAGTGTCCGGCCTTCTAAGCCGTTCGGGGTAAGGAAGAAATCCAGGCGGGCTTTTTTAACAACAGGGTTTTGAAGTCACCACGCATATTTTTTTCGCACATTCGTTTCTAGATCTATGTATGTCGAATAGGCTCTGGTTTTCTTTCAACTTAGTAACCTCCTGTCTAGCACTAACATTATTTTCCTCGGGATAATTAAATTCATGTTTTGAGAAAGCACTAAGTTAGAGTCGCCTGCCACTATTGTTGGGAGCAGCTCTCTGTTTCGACATTCGCCTGTCATTCTCTTACTGTCAGCGAAGAAATGCGGCTGCCTCTGTTTGGACCATATATGTTAACCAACCACAGTCTCAGCTGCCTTTCCAACCTCGCTTTTGCTGTAATATATCTACCGTTTTCCTTGTCTATTACTGTGTCAGGGAAATCCACCAGTATTTTATTGGCCAAAATTGCTACAACCCCTGTGTGACCTGTGCACGGTCCAATGATCACATCATTTCCCCAGCTATTCCTAAACGAGTTTTCTTTCCCCTTTCGACAGCGTAACTCTTGTATAAAGCAAAGGTGAAAATCGGCCTCTCGCAAAAAATGGAACACATCTCGTCTCTGTTTAAGATCGGCCAGGCCCCGGCAGTTCAAAGAACATATTTTCACACCAGGCATCGCATCATCCGTTTTCAGATTTGTCCAAGGGAAACAGCTGGGAGAGAAAAGATGGGCAAATAGATCCATCAACCACATATGATAGTCTTATTCGGACCTGCGTGCTAAAAACAAGAAAAGGAACATGAGACAATAACACTCTGCCAAAGTTCACCGACCTGCACTCGGGTACACCTGTCCCCGCTCGGCTGAAACGAGCCATTAGCAGGGGCGCAGCCAGTGCAAACATAGTGGGGTGAAGCGCGACGAAGTTGAAAAACACCCGCACATGGGAAGCAAAATCGCCATATGTAAACTGTCACTTGGGCACTCGAGCTCGTCTGTGTAAATAAAATACAGGCGGATTTCTCTGACACAGTAGTAGACGTCACTTGCACGTCTCGCAGGAAGAAACTTAACAGGTCACCACGAGACCCAGTTCCCATAGTTCACATATCGGGTCTACACGGACACTGACTGCATGCTGCTCTGGCCCAAAGAAGACATGCCTGTCGCGGGGGAAACTGTGAAAATTTTCCCAGCCTTCTTTGACTGCCAAAGACTGCGGAAAATCCCACCCCGGCGACGTGTCAGGCTTCCACTAACAAAAAGATCTTTTCCTCTTAGCTCCATCATTCTCCACATAATTTGGTGTCGAGCGCTCCCTTGCCCTGATCTGACGAATCTGACAATGACCTTGTTGTTGGGTCCTGGCAAACGGTGCGCTCTTCCAATGTCCCTGGCCTCCAGGTTGAGGCTGTCGAGACCAGGCACAAAGTCAGGATTTTCCTGGGGGGGGGGGCGAAATGGCGAAAATTTCGCCATATACCACTAGCATATGACGAAGTTTAGACGAAAAAGCAGCAGTTTTACGTAAATAACTTCGTATTTAACCCACGGGAATACATGTAATGTTTGTATTTGCAACATATATGTGGTCACTATTCCATAATCGTGCGAAATCCCTATATATCTAGTGTAAACCGCTTGGCCCAGGGGGGGGGGAGATGACCCCATGGGCCCCCCTTGGCTGCGTCCTTGGTTGAGACACTGATTCAGAGTCGAGGTCACGAGCTCGAGGATGTCCTCTAGGTCCGAGCCGCCCTGGGCCGGACTCCGACGGCCGCCTCTGGGAGGGGGCGGCGGCGACTGGGCGGCACGGCGTGACGCCATGGCCTTCCCGGACAGGATGAGACAGGGGAGTCGCGAATTGATTTCAACATCCTCAGTCCTATCTTTCAGTTGCTTTTCTTCGTCTCTTGAATCCTGCAGATTTTCCGGCATTTCTTCCAACCGAAGGTCCCTATTTTCGATGTGCTCTTCGAGGTCTTTGATTCGACGGGACAGCGCCTCAAATTTTGTTTCGATGTCTCCCCTGAACTCATGCAAATCTTTTGAGGTGCTTTTGGAAATATTGTCCTCAAGGCGCTCCATGGCGCGCTCTACATAGCTCTTTAAATCGAGGTCTGTCCGAGCCGGCAGCTGCGGAGACTCGTCCTGCGGCTGCCGGCGCAGCGCGCAGCGAAGGACAAGTCTCCGCGCAGCGCAGGACAAGTCTCCGCGCAGCCCCCCGTTTGCTTACCGGTACAGACTCCCCTGATTCGGAGCGGTCGCGTTTTTCTCGGCTTCCGTCTGGGTCATCTGACGGCCAGGCTCCATCATCGTCTCGAACGAGGTCTGATACTGACGTTTTCGTCTGTGAGGATGGTCGCGCTGTCGGCGGTTCACTGGCGTTTTTTTTCATGAGACGCTGGCATAGCAGATGGAGTGGGCTAAAGCCAGTCACTTGCTTCTTATGGTAGAGCGGCTGAAGACACCACACCACCACAATCACTCGATCCTGAACATCGGGTCTATAAACAAATGACTGCGTATCACCCAGAGCGCGAGAAAGTGCCCTCGCGGCGCTTGCCGCCCGCGGTCGCCCATCTGCGCGCGTTTGGTGCCGTGTAGGCGCCCGGGGCGCGGAGCGAGCGGACACACGACTGGTCATGCTGACCGCAGCCGCTGAATTTCTCTTGTGCAAAACTTCGTACGCAGATCTTCATATCGCATTTCTTCGTGCGCAAACCTCCGTACGCAAATCTTCGTACGCAAATCCTCGTACCGCAAATCTTCGAACGCAGATCTTCGTACGCAAATATTTGCACGAGCAAAACTTCGTAGACGCAGAATTTCGTATACGCGTTTCCTCGTATCCGCAAAACTTCGTATGCGCATTTCTTCGTATACGCATTTCCTCGTATCGCATTTCTTCGTATACGTAGATCTTCGGATCTCATTTCTTCGTACACGCAGAACTTCGTATCTCGTATTTTTTATTTTTTATGGAGAGGGAAGGGAGCACTCAAAGATTGCCGTCGTGTTGATGATCATACGAAAGACTTCATGCCAATTTTTTCGCATCGCGGCCTTAAACATGAGTTGACTGTTCTGATGGCGCAAAGGCACCTCAAGGGCGCCAAACGACTCAGCAGCCGAAAAGTTATTTAAACAACCTCGTCATTTTTTTGAGTATAAGTCGGAACAATTATTGCATTTGTCATGATAAGATACGTTAGATGCCAAGAATTTATCCGCCGTCCTCGCGGCCGAAGGAGTAAGGACTTTAACAGGTCCCCATGGCGCCGGGTTCGAGTTCCGGAAATAGCGAAACGAGACTCGAACTGTTTGGCCTGACCATTCATAGTGCAGTCAATCGCTAGTTGATCAGAAAGGGCAAACCCGGCACAGGGACGCCGTGTCGCAAGACTGTGCGGCACAAAAAGATCTCTCCACGGTCCTCTCTGGCTAAAAGAGCTGGACGCAAAACGATCCGCTGAACTAGAATTGCGTTCATGGGTGGTGGGTTCAGGGCACAGGCAACAAGCTCTGCTTGGCATACAGGTGTTCCAAGCCAAAAGCCGTCCAAGCAGACCGTTCGGGCAACATTCCGAAAAAGGGAAAACAAGGGAGGTCATCTTAATCTTTCTGCAAAACAATGCGAAAAAACTTACTTTGCATGCGCAAAAATTCGTATACGAAGATATTCGTATCGCATGGGCGGGGGCAGGCACGTTTTCCCCCATAGGACTAATGTTAAGTCTCCCAAAAACAATCCAATCTACGTTCGTACACAAAAAGGTACCCTGTTGATCTGTGAAGCGGACCCTTGTTATCTGAAACCGGCGCTGCGTGCAAGCATATAGACGTTAGGATTTGCTTCATTTTATACATCCTCAATCTACCAAGGCATGACAGTAAGGCGATGCTTGGAAAACAGGGATGTTGATTTGTATTCTTTAGAGAGGGCCTTGGCCCACCCATTATTCATTTGGGCCAACCTAATGTTGATTTGGGCCCGCCCAATTTTGGCTGGGCCCCTCCCAATGTTTCCTGCAGGTTTTTAAAGGGAATGAATAATAATAACGAAAATAGCGGCCGCAATAGATAACAGAAAGGCAGAAAGTCAAGAATAAAGCACAAAACGATATATCTTTCTATAGGAAGATAAAAGATAGGGAAATATATTTCCCTGTCTTTTATCTACATGGGGATAATCGTTGTTTGTAATTTGATAAATAATAACCAAAGTAATGTAAATTTCCGTTGGTCAGAATAAAGTGGGCTAAATCCGTTGAGAAACCCACATTTGGGGGGAGGTTAGGTCGTCGGGCCCTCGGCTCGGCCCCCCATTTACAGAAATCGACGCCCCTGTTGGAAAAATAGCCTAAAAAGGATTTTGCTCATACCTTAACCCATTAGTGCCCATAGCAATATATTTATAACGGTGTTTCTAGATCATTTTGCTGGAGCGATGCGGAGTGGTCGCCACTAAAAGGACTTCTAATACATCCCACGGGTTTAGTCAAGAGCTGTGAGTGTGTTTGGTCGGAGTGTCCAACCTATATCGTGCATCCTTCTTTACACGGATCTACGCCTAAATGTCGAAAACACGCCGGTGAGTCTATGGAGCGTCTCAATCATGGTGGAAGCTAGATTTTGTTTTGTGGTGTCCTCAGAATCACTCTCGAACTCCCTGATGTGAAAAAGTTTCCCTAGAGTGAGATGCGCCTCAACTGAGCAGGCTTCTGCTCAGCCCAATTCTAATATTACGCATTTCCAATTCATTCTTGTTTTCAGAAGTGGGAAGCTGCTGGACCTCCTAGATCTCGCTGAAGAGGATGGAGAGCATGGCACCGACATCTTCATTTGTCCTCCTGACGTCCGCGAAGACAGCGATGGTGACTGAGGGGATGAGGACGGCTGCGGGACGGCCGACAACCTCAATCGCAGCCTCCTTCAAGTGGAGGCTGAGATCGTTCGCGGCGAAGATGATTCCGACGAGGAAGAAGACGTAGCTGCAGCCTCAGGTGGCTTCAGATGGGGGAAGCGGGAGGTGGTTTCCTTCCTCAAGGAGCGGGTGGAGCAGTGCCCGTACCCCCAGCAGGACTTCTCCAAAATGACGCCTGTCCAGGTGTTTGAGTTCTTCTTTGACGATGCCTTCTTCCGACACCTTCAGCACGAGATCCGCCGGTACAGCCAATGGAGTGGGAAGCACGTCCCGGAGCCGTCAGTTGCCGAGCTGAAAGCCGTTATGGCGATCCAGTTCTCCTCGGACTACCACTAGATCCCAGCACGTCGTCACTACTGGTCCGTCGATCCGGACCTGCACGTCGAATTCGTGGCCTGAGTCATGTCGCGAAACCGCTTCGATGCCATCCTGTCGGTCCTCCACTTCGCTGACAACCAACGGCTCGACCGCAGCGACAAGATGGCCAAGCTCCGTCCCCTCATCGACGCCATCCAGGACAAATTCATCCAGGGTTTTCAGAGGCCCACAACCTCCACCGACCTTGACGTGGACGAGAGCATGATCCCCTACTATGGCCGGCATGGCTGCAAGCAATTCCTGCGTGGAAAACCCATCCGGTTCGCATTCAAGGCATGGTGCCTCAACAGCCCGGACGAGTACCTCCTGGCATTCGACGTGTACCAGGGAACAGGCGGGATCATCAAGCGTCCAGAGTACGAAGCCGCTTTCGGGAAGTGCGGAGCGGCGGTGAAGATCCTCGTCGACAGGATGCCAAGAGAGATGCGGCAAGATTCGGTCCATGTCTTCATGGATGACCTCTTCACCAGTTTTTCCCTGATGAAGTCCCTGAAGGAGGAGGGCATAGGCTCCACCGGGACCATGCGCCAGAACCGGCTCAGAGGATGCCCTCTGAAGTCCCTTGCTGCAGTGAAAAGGCCCCGAGGGGAGAGACCTCCGTCGCCACAGAAACCAGCGTGGGCATCAACGTCGCCAGGTGGAAAGACAACTCCGGCGCCACGGTGGCGTCAACAGTGTACGGCTCGAAGCCTACCAGCGAGGTTCAGCGGTGGTCCCAGAAGGAGAAAAAGCGCATCAGTGTGTCTCAGCCGAAGGTTATCAAGGAGTACAACCGTGCGATGGGAGGAACAGATCGCATGGACCAAAACATCGGGTGCTACCGGATCGGAATCCGGCAGAGGAAGTTCTGGTGGTGCATCTACAACTGGATTCTAGGAGTTACGATGCAGAACGCCTGGCTGATCCACCGACGCCACCACCCCGAAGAAACCCAGCTGGACTTCATCCAAACCATCGTTCAGTCCTACATGGCAGAGAGCGTCAAGCCGCCGTCTGGGCGTCCCAGCTCCTCATCGGCCGCTGTCCGGGTCCTCCAGGATATCCGGTTTGATGGGGTCAACCACCTCGTGGTCCCCCTTGCCAAGCAGGGGACCTGCGCTAACAAGTCGCGCTGCAAGAGCCACCCCAAGACAGGATGCCAGAAGTGTCAAGTCCATCTCTGCGTTGGATGCTTCGTCCCGTTGCACACCGCGGATGGGTCGTGGGTTGGGTACTGGACGGTCCTGTGGGACTTGTGAGACGGGACTGGGATTTTTACTGTAATCCTGATGCGTGTGCCGGTGCTAGATTGTGGCCTGATTTGGCCACCCGCAAGACAGGGTGCCAGAACTGTAATGTGCACCTGTGCGTTGGATGCTGAGTCCCACTCTACACCGAAGGGTTGTAGGCTGGGATACATGGGTCCAGAGAACTTGACGGACGTGACTGGGATCCTCAGTGAGTTCTGCAGACTCATATCAATGTTCGTGTCCTGTCTGATCAAGAATATACGCTTGCTGTTTGTCAGTTGTTGTCGACACCTTTTTCCCCAACTTCTAGCTGATTTTCGACAGCCCAGGTGTCCATGGCCATATATATATATGGACCCCTACTGAGTTTTAACCGGCGAGTGAGGGGCTTCGGGTGCTATAGCTATCTTTTTGCCCTAGTACTGACCTAATAAACATGGCATAAAATTTGGCAAAATGTTACAGCATACAAATTCGGCACTAAAGGGTTAACATTCTCGGACATTCCTGCGCCCCTGTGGCTTACCTGCGCCCACCGATCGAAATGCACTTGCTCGTCTTCAATATATCCATGACCAAGCCAGTAAATGTAATTTACCGTGCTTTAACCCGCGCAGTGGGAAGGAATTTCGCACTAACGCGCATTGGAAGGACGGGCACTAAAGTGCCCGCCTCAGATCCCCGAAACGAAATGGGCTAGAGACAGGAAATTTTATGGACAAGGTGAAACCATAATTATCTACATGGCGTGGAATTTTCATGGCCCTAGGTCAATATCTTCAAGGTCAAATGGGGTCGAAAATGTCAATTTTGGACACTCTCGGCCGTACAGGCCATTCTGTCCAACTTTTCAAACGAAACGGGAAAAGAGTGTTTGTTTGAGCGCTAAAACGTGGACAACGACAATTTTCATTTGTCTGGCGTCTTGAATGAGAATTTCGAGGTCATGTCAGGTCATTGACCCATGGCGCCATTTTTTCATCTTTTACAGATCAGATTTCGAGCAACATGGGATAGCTTGGGTGCAAACAAGGGCGCTACACACATGTTTTGGTTGTCTTTTCAGTGAAGGTAGCCAACATCGGTACATTTGATTACTTCCAGCGTTTTTATTTATGTATGTATGCATATGTATATATGTATATACATGTGAATATCAATGTGCCAAACGTGTTTTTAATAGGGTCTTTGAATGCATATTTCATACAAATTGACATATTGCAAAGCAAATCTGGACCAGGTCACAAAATACTTGCCCTTGATCTTTGATGACCTTGATCTGAAATGACCCTCATATATATATAAGTGTATCAGTGTGCGCATACGTGCTTTTGTTTGGGTATTTGAATGCATATTTCATACAAACCGACATGTCGCAAAACAAATCCGTACCAGGTCACAAGCTGGTTGGCCTTGACCTTTGATGACCTTGACCCTTGCTGACCCTGACTTTGGTCGTGGTACATCCATTAGTTATGCCCGAATGACGTCGCCTGATTGTGTTGAAGCGGTAATGTTTGATAGAACGCTGGTCTTTTCACAAAGTTCCCATTTGTCAGCGACAACCGTCATTTTCGTTATGTTTGCCGGACTTCAAAAGCTTAAATCTTCAAGAATTTCCGGCTGATTTTCGATTTTTCTGCGTCAATCGACGAGTTATTCAAATGCCACAAATGTCATCAAGTAGCAGCAACCAACTCCGATCTGTTCTCGAGATATTCAAGAAATTCGGGCGGGAGCACAAAAAGACCCCCCTTCCAGTGCGCTGGTTACGGAAGGAAGACATGCATATGTCGTTTTGCGCGAAAGTAGAAATGTAACAAGCGCGAAAAGCATAAGAACAATAAAATGCGATACGAAGATCTGCGTGTAAGAAAAAATGCGCATATCAGATTTTGCGGATACCAAGAAATGCGTATACGAAGATTTGCGTGTATGAAGTTTTGCTATAGGAAGAATTGCATGTACGAAGCTTTGCGCTTGCGAAGTTCTGCGATACGAAGATCTGCATACGAACAAATGGGATACGAAAATATGCTACACGAAGATCTGCGTACGAAGTTTTGCGCACGAAGAAATGCGATACGAAGAATTGCGATACGAAGTTCTGTCATGGAACCGAAATCCCAACATTCGAGGTCGCCTCAAGATGAAGTCGAGCAGGAAGGAATAATACAATTTTCACTTAAGAGTAAGAGAAGTTGGTTTTCGATGGTGATCGGCAAAAAATCAAATATTGTCAAAAAAATTATGAAACTGATGACAAACCAACTTTAATTGCCACAGTAGGCTCTCGTGTCCAAGGGGCCCCCTTAACCCGTCCCCGACTGGGGGGCAGCTGACTGCCCCCTGAGATTTCTCTGGGATTGCGAGAGAACCAACAAACACAGAATCACGAAACTTTGTGTACCTTTTGCTCCATCAATTTTATATGTCGTATCAAAATCTTGACCTCAGGTCAGGTCCGGTTCCTGACCTAGGTCAGGTCAAACGGACCTATGTCCAAAAAAGTTTAGCGCCCTGTAATTTTTTTGCAAAATAAGATATCTCAATAATACTTTCAGGGATTAGTGATCGTGATAGATGCAACAAATCTGCTATCTCAGATTTTTCGATATTTTTCGGGTCATTGACCTAAGGTCAAGCCCATTTTTAAGACATGTCGCCGTTTTTTTCGGAAATTGACGGAATATTTCATAGCATTTTTAGTGTGGAATGAAGCAGACATCTAGTTACCGTCATTGGGCAAAGTATCAATGACTTCCAGCCATTGACCTGAGGTCAAGCCACCAATAACTGTAGTGAGCCAAAATGTACCACCGTCAAAATCGACCATGAATTATTCAGAATGGGTAGAAAATGGCAGAGACAGCTTGCACAGACGTAAGTAATATCAGGAACCTCAAAAAGTTTCAGAAAATTGCATATTTTGGAAATAAACAGGCTCTCGCAAATAAAGCTCCGCCAATTTTGTAGATTGGTAACTAATGAATTTTTCCAAAATTTAAGCATGACAAACCATCACAAGAACCACAAAGATCAATAAAATTGACATAGATCGTCTTTTTTCGCGAAAATAAAGGAACGCTAAAATTAATTCCCGTCAATTTGGTACCGCATACGGCAGCGGCGCACACCGACAGCTGGCGGGAGAATTGCCGTGTCTTTAACTCAACGTTTCGGCGTATATATTGAACAAATCTGGGGAAATTAGACGTGTATCGGCATCTGCGGACCTTTACTTGTGCGCTGTTGCCTTTTCCTTTGCGTTATTAGTCACAGCCCTTGAGATTCAGGCCATTTCTTGGTCTCATGCAGTCGGCTATGAGAAAACATATATAGGGCGTAAATTGGCTTACATATTATCTAAAACTAAAAATGAGACCAGTTTCGAGCTCTACTCGTCACAAGCTCTCCAACGGTATGCTTATTTTTCATCGTGCGGCCAACCGTTCGTGAGTTAGAGGGGGGCGGCCAACTGCCCCCCCCCCCACTCGCCCATGTTCGAAACGGACCGACCGTCGTGCGCGGGTTAAAGCTGACGGATCCAGCATTCTTTAGAACTTCCCCCAAAAATCCTGGCTACATCACTGGGCATATGCCTGCCTCTGGGTCAGCCATTCCTGTTGCGTCGGCGCCAGAAACCGGGCGCGAGCGTACCGCGGCGCGTGCCATCTTCGCTGGCGCATACTGCGGCGCGCATACCAGCACAAGCCGCTGATTTACAGGCGGTGTCTGATCCAGGCACAGCCAAGATAACTAGACCTAGACCCAGGCGTGTGGTTTGCTATATCTTTACCCACAAAGTGGAAATAGGCACCCACAATGCGATTTGGGCACCTAGAACTTAAATTATCTTGAAATGCTGAAATATATGTACTTATATTCTCAGCCCCATGACGTTAGCCACCTAAAATCAGCATTGTAAACAATAATCGGAACTCATTTACTCCACTGTCACCCGCCAGTTGCCTTTCCCCACCACCCTCCAAGTAATGCTGTGTCAAGCCGGGACCTGGAGAAAGGTTCTCCGTTAAAGGGTGCGCATCTACTCAAATGGATATTATTTAACTGTGCACGTATGAATGAAGAAGAATACATTTTTATGAATCAAAGCGTAGGTACCATTCATTCTTGCCAACTCGCTCTCGTTTGCTCATATTTCACTGGGGTAGGTGAGTTCGCTGGCTGCCAGTCCAAGTTGAGTCTATTTACCCTATTTTCTTTTCAACTCTAAAACCCCGATGAATCGGGTTAGCGTATCGTTAGCCTCAGCGATGTCGAAACTTACATCAGTTGACAAGCACCAAAATTATGAAGGCGGCCATCATGGATTCAGGCAAGTACCGCTGCTGTACCTCGAATCCCCTCGCAGTCATGTATTACGTGAATAGGTCGGAATACGTTAGTGTTGTTTGTCAAAACAATCGTCGCTGACGTTTGTAATTGCACCTGGTACAGCGAGGCAGAGTGTTGGTAAGCATTGGATGCATCCAAGGTTTACCTACGTATTTTCCGCTCGCCGATTGGCTCCTTTCTCTAGTATGTTGTACTGTGTTTTCGCCCACTGATATCACTGTCGATAAATACAGTACCTAAACTGTGTGAAATATTGGTCTAAGATAATGAAGATGCGCTTTCCATTTGCATCACAATCCATAACCAAACTTAAATATTTCCCGGGGTGCGTTTTTGCGATACCGGAAAAAAACAGATATATTGCTATAAAGGATGTCGCGCCATAAGGCCATCTATGATTTACGGAAGTCACCCTTCCGTAATTTACCTCCCGTTATTTCTTTTTAAACTCATTTCTCTGAACTCAAGGCATAAACGCCTGTCACGAACCCCTCCCCCTCCGATGCGCAATGTCGGGATGTCCCCATGTGCGTTTTGGGCACCCACAATCTTTTTCCGAAAACCACATCCATACCTAGACCCCGGGCAAAGACGCAGCCCCAGAGCCGAGCGGCACCATTCAAGGTCACACATCTTGCGCGAATCGAGCGTCGGCCGCTCGGGGGTCAAACGGCGAGAGCCGTCAGCGGGAACGCGGTCCCGACAACGACCAATAAACGGGTCTTAATGGCTCGTAGTTGCAGATGGAAGTTCGCAGGGACCTCATGAAGATGAGGCGGGCTGCTATTTCGCTGTCCGGATTCAGCTCCAGTCGCGATACGGGCTCATGCTGTCGTGATGTGAAAGGTGTATCTCAGGTATCCACGGACCCCCTTGTCACACGCTGGCCAGGTGCGTTACAAGACGAAGGGTCTTAATCAACAGAGCCACCTCCGGGTGTAGCAACATTTACTCTTTAACCGCCTGCCACACGGTAGTTGTTAGCAGCCGGGGTAGGGAATGAATGTTTGTTCACCGTAGGACAGTCGCGGCACCCTGCACGAAGGAGAAAGACAACTAATCACTTGGATCCCATATATTCACAAATTACAGCAACATACAGCTAAAGAAATGCACAAGCAACTTACACATTCATACCGAAAGGTTCAATTTAAATACACTCACAATCACAGTGCCCGTCACGGTGGCGGACAAAATGGCATTTACGCAGGGAAAACCCCATCCCTAAAATCTCGAGACCCTCTTTGGCCTGATACCCACATGACCTTCCCCAAAGGAGCCACAGTGCGGAGTGCCCCGATGACCGGGATTCTATCGCGGACACCGCCTGGTGGCCGCATTGCCGGGACACCGTCGTTGCCGCCCCTGGTGGCCACACTGGCCGCGGCTTTCACTCCCCCTAGCGGCGGTAGCGGTGGCGTTCCAGCGCTCCCGGCCGTACGAAGACGCGCACGGCACCGTGGCTAGAACAACTTGACAGTGACCATGAAACCACTGAAGGGCTTCCTGCAGTCTCCAACTCAATCGACACTGAGCACACGCACTCGGCCGGTAGCACAGGACAAGCGTCAAGCCGTGCTCTGCAGGACGGGGAACGCCAGCTCTGCAGCCCATCTCTGTTATGGCGTACGGGTGGCGGACAAAATGGCACCGCTGTAAATGGGAGCCTGGATTATGAAGCCAACACCTACAGTTCAAAAAATCTTTTAGCTTTCCTTTCTCATCACATCATCTGTCAAAACAGTAAAAACTTGCCGAATCGCATTCCGTCAAAGTAGCTCTGCAACCACACAGAACGCTGGGATTGCTATGGAGTATCACGCTGAGCTGGAAAAGGACCTACCGATGACGTCATAAGTGCATCCACGCACAGAGAGAAATTCGAAACTATGACGAGCAATGATAATGACACCCTTGGACTGAGCTCCAGATGATTGTGTTCCAGACGCCACGGAATAGTCGCCAAGTCCTCAATGCTGCCGGGAATCAAGGGATCTCGTGGCTGTGAAAATTGTTAGAGGCGAAAAGCCTGGCAAGCGATGGATGGCGTTTCAAAATGCAGGAGCTGGTTTCTCATGGTTACCAGCTTTTTGGGTCTTCTGGCCGGGATTGCAGGTTTCTTGATATTTATGTTTACATTTGAAAACTACCAGGCAGGAATGCTGGCATGCTTTTCAGGTAAGCTCTTCTGGCTTCATGCAGTGCCGATATTGATGTGTGTTTCGTTTTGTTTTGTGCCTTTGCTCTGGTCTTCCAGGACTATCCTGATGACAAGTTGGAATATTCAAAGCATTTGGAATATTTTAAAATTATTTTTGTCATTTTTTATTTTTGGTGTCATTCCCATTACTTTGCATCATCTTGCATTGTTTTAGATAGTTGGTTTTGTTACATGTTATTTGTTGATTCATTTTCCTGCATTGTTTTGTTTTTATGACTTGTTTCAGACACTGGAAGTGCTTTTGGGTACTTTCTGCATGCAAGGATGAATAATTCATGTTTTTAGATCAAGTCCAACACATCTGATCCTAGGATCAGAAAAAAATGTCAAAGGTACTTTGAAATCTAGTCAAAAACAGATAAATCATTGACAGCTGTGATTGGTTTGTTTGCATTTAACTAGATTTTAAAATATATTTGACATTTTTGGCTTGAGGTCAAAGTCATTAATGGCATTGTGGTACAGAATATTGGCAACAGTTTTGAGACAAGTAGAAAGAAGTATAATTTGCATCTATATTCTTGCATCTGAATGCAGTTTTGGTACCTCAGTCAGAACATGGACATGAAATGTTAGGTGCACCATTTGCATTTCATGGAAATTTTATACTTTGGGAAAATATGCCACAGGATTCATCATGAAATTGGGTAAATATCAAACTTTTGAATTGTATGTCAAGCCATGTACCAGGTCCAGACTTTACTTCTGTATTTTTTTTATTTTAGCCTGTCATTTTTCTGGAGTATTGCTCTTGTACATCAAATTGGAGTTGCTTCCCACTGAAATAGAAAATTACTGACATGTGCCAAACAAGAGGCATCACTTGGTTGCAGTTTGTAATTGATTGTAGATGCCACTATGAAATTTTTGGATGCTGTATGTGCAATTTTTGTTTCTGTTTAGAAAAGATGGTCAGTCTTGTGAACACCAGTAAGTTAGAGGGTGAGGTGGAGTGTACTTTTGCAGCCATATTGCAAGATTTTAGTGCAACAACATGTAGACCTGATGTAATATGATGCTCCCAAAATTCATTTCTTTTTTGCTTTATCTCCAGCATGCCTATTAAGTCTATGATGAGAGTACCATGTTTTGGAGCACCTTTTATGCTCACTTAAGCAGATGGCATTATTCCAGTCAAAGGAAACAATGCAAGTTCATTGTATGTGAAAGATGCATGGCTGGACATTCAGACAAAGACATTACCCTAGTTGGTTATTGAGGCAATCACTGTGAATGGATGTAGATATAAATTTCCAGCTGTTTATGTATGCACATTTTTGCTGCCTGCATACATGGCATTTATTGCCTTGTTTAGCCAGGCATAGAAAGTAGATTCTGGCTCATTCTATGACCAGTCTAGATGGGCATTGTCTCCAGAAGTGGTCTTTGATCAATCATCAAATAGCAGATTTTTGTCTTAGTTTTGATTTTGTGTTTGCTGTAGCCATAATGTATGAAATATATTATCTTGCCTGGCAACGTGCCCGTCAGGTGTAATAATTTTAATGTAATAATAAATGTCAGGTGTAAATAATAATAGCTGTGCGTTTCAGGCATCCTCGCTGCCCTTTGTTTCCACCTGTACATTCTGCAACACTTTGACGTGATGGAATCCTGGTACACGCCCGTGATCATGACGAGGATTGCGGTCTTCGCCACCGTCGTTCTCATCGCAAGTCTGGCCGCGATGGCGTGGTTCATCAGCAACGTCATCATCAAGCATGAAGGTTCGCTGTTCGGCTCGGTCCTGGTGGCTGTTGGTCGGTGTGCTGGATGTTTCTGAGCGCATGAGGGTACCGTCTGGCCGGGAGCTCGGTCCCCAGCTGCCAGAGGTCAGGCCGGGGACAGACGGTTCGGTTGTTGTTTATTTGTTATTCTCCTTCATGGGATTCTCCACAAGATACGACCGGAGTCATTGGGGCTTGTCTGAATCCCAGGTCATAGTGGTGCAAAAGCAAGGCTAGGAGACAGATGCACGTGCACATACTTCAAACACGCGTGAGGCCAGAAAAACAATGGTTATGTGGCTTTAAAACACGTCGGGTGGTCACTGGTCGTCACCGTGAAACAGCTTCAAGAGGTACCAGTCAGGCGTCTCGTTAAAGAACGATTGTGGACGGAGACCGACATGTCACGATGTTTTGGGGGTAGGCCATTGCAAAGCGATGCTGCACGGCAGACGAACCCTCTTGCCCGAGGCGGAGCCGCAGATGTTAGATAGGCTTAGCATTGCATCACACCTGGTTGTCCTCACATGGTCAGGATGATCCCGATTTTGGCAAAAACACGAGGCCGGCGACTCTGGCTCGCCATGGCGACAGAACGTGTGCAGCAGCGTCAGAGTATGGAAGTGTACCATGGCCGGTGCATCCAGCCAAGCCAGGGCCTCTCGCGCGTTTGATATATGTTGGATTTCCTTCTTTCTAGAAATAACCCTAGCGACGAAATTTAAAATTTCCTGAAGAACACACAAGTTTTTAACAAAGCCGTTTCCGTAGACGGTCAGACAATATCGGACATGTGAGGAAACCAGAGCGGACACGATGATAGGAGGAGTACCGGAGGAAAGGTAATGGTGTAGGCGAGATACGCCGGTGAGAATCCCAAAGCAATTAATAGAAAGATGAGTTACGTGAGTGTTCCAAGACAGAAACTGGTCGAAAGTAAGTCAGAGGTTTTTGCCCTCAGTGTAAGGGACGAAAGACGAGATACGGAATTTCACGGAGGAGAAAAGGAGGTTACATAGGTTTTTGCGGGCGCGCGGATGGGAAGTTTTTTGGTGGGTACGCGGGCGGGACGCCCGGTGGGATGACGTGGCCGAGTGCGACGGCCCTCGTCGCTAGGACGGCGTTGCTTGTCAGCCCCGTAAGCCCGACGCGTCCACGAACGCGTTGGTGAGAAGCTTGCGTCGTATTGCGGCCTCTTCACTGTAGGAATTTACATGTGTGTTATTTGGTGAAGCTCCCCACATTGTGTTGAGAATGGGGTTTTTGGGCGTAATGCGGCTTAGTAGCATTGACAGTGTCATAGTTGTTCTCTTCCTGTCGACGCATAGAGGCAAGTAAACCGTATTGATTGGGACTAAACAGCATTGCATTTAGCCGTGCAGCGTTGCTTTCGCTTTGTTCCAGATTCCGTAGTGTTCTGTACTTGAAGAGTGTGTGTGCTACCCGAATATTCAGAACATCCTCGACTTTGGACCGCTTTGACCGTAACGTCTGGACATTGCAGGTCCAATAATGTTTCGGCGTCGCTTTTATGAATAGAGTGGCGCTCTCCGGTGAAAGGCACGTGACACCGATTTGGCTGTCATCGATGTACGGATGTGTGCTTTAGATCTCAGTAGCATTAGTGTCAGCCGATGTGTTCGCAATTTGATTGAGCTGCGTACGTCTGCAGGTTTCTATCCAATCGAGACGAGCGATCCGGTTCGAGCGGTCATGAGCTTCATGAATGTCAAATGGGCCATGTCTCTGCTGGTCTTCGCCGTCTACAGCAGACGCAAGATGCTCCGGCGTGCCTTCGCCTACCAAAACATAGCAGGTATCAATTCATTTCCCACGTGGCCATTTTGTGTGTCGCCGTCCGAAACAAACCAACGATGCGTGTTTCGGGTGTTGCGAAAAACCCTCCATTTACCGGGCATTGCTGCTGCCACATATCGCCGTTGCCGGGTGTGTTCCTCTGGGCTGTCCCCTGCACGTGCCTGCGGAACAACTGGGCTGAGCTGTCGTTTGCCACCGCGCGGAGCGCACACGCCGCACGGAGCTGTGTACGCCCCGCCTGCGGGACTTCGCCGGACTGACGTGCGCCTGTTGCCGACAGCCTCCGCCGCGGACTGACGTGCGCCTGTTGCCGACAGCCTCCGCCGCGGACTGACGTGCGCCTGTTGCCGACAGCCTCCGCCGCCGGACTGACGTGCGCCTGTTGCCGACAGCCTCCGCCGCGGACTGACGTGCGCCTGTTGCCGACAGCCTCCGACGAATCTCTGGCGGACGCCTGACCGCCTGTTCTGATCTGATCCGATCCGGCCCCCTCGCGGCGGCCGCTGCGCCGCCGACGACGCTGGAAACACACCGCTGGAACGATGTGATCAAGTCGTGTGGTCGCCGCGCGCTGCCGTTGTGGAGCGCTACGGTGTCCTGCGCTGGACGTTGCTGACGGCCATCGGTGACGCTTGTGTGATACGGCACACCAAGCGCCACTGTAGCTGGACATCGCGTTCGACACGCTGGTCGAATTTCCTTATTTAGCCGTGACCGACAATACGCATGTCACATTTGCCTAGTCAGGACTACTCAGCTCGGCTCGGATGTCCCGGGCGAAATCGGTCGCTGTGAAATTCCGCTGGTGTCTCTGAGATGCCTTAATCTCGCGGTCGTCGTCTCCCGGAGAACCAGAGGGATGAGGGGTGCTGTTGCCTGTAACCAGCGAAATGCGAGGTTTTCTTATTGTAAAGCCGTCTTTCGTATGTCTATTCTGAGGAGTACGTAGGTCGGGAGGGTATGTGGAAGCCGACTGGAAGTATCGGCCAGGCTTTGAGTTGTTCATTTTTATGGAACACATGCGCCTTCATCGGATGTGTGAAAGGTACACCGCTGGAGATGAAGACAAGGACATTTAACCTTGGTTGTGGAGGTGTTTACTGTAAAGGGGTGTAGACGTGGTGATAGCGAACCGATGCGCAGTGCGTCGTTTCTGTAATCTGGCCGCCGTACGAGACGGAACAGTAGCCGCCAAACAACACTCTAGACAAGAGTGCTCACTGGCAGAGGTTTGGTCTTCAAAACGTGTCGTGATATTCATGGATGTGGCTGGTGGGCATTAACTCTCACCAAACAACTTTCTTGTCATGCATATATTTTTACAGAATACATGCGCGAAATGACGTGAGTGGCTCCTGAATTTTGTGAAGGAAAGGGGACGTCTCGCAAACAATGCAAGCCCAAAATCGAAACACCTCTCACTGAACGAGTATCTGAGGCACTGCTGACCACCACGACTCCGACTGCGACGAGTTGGTGGTCCCCGCAGGGCCAGTGATCTGGGGGTCATGGCAATCACGACCTGCGAGCCTGTGAACTGCTAGATAAAAAAGCCGCTCGATGTCCCGGGCAAACAAAAGGACGACGCGACGACCGTACAGGCCAAGGACCAGACCACCCTCAACACCGCAAGTTACGGACACATGCCAACATGGGTGTAACCATGGGGGAAGGGGAAGAGAGGCGCATGTCGCCTCAAACTTTGGCGAAGTTTTCCCCCAGTTCTGGTCGGAAAGTGGACGTGTTCTCGCAGTTTTCCGTTGCAAAGGAAGACTGGGTCAGATTGTCCAACAGATTCCGATTAGTCCCCAATTTCTGGGACGTGGTTACACCTATGCGTGCTAACGACACAACCACCGGTAAAGCGAGAACTGTTTTCCCGTGGTCGTGTATTTGCTTTCCAAATACCTGTCGCAAAAAAGGAAAGAGCACAATAAAATATGGCATGGTGTGCGGCGTGGTAAAAAACGCTTACATGTCGGCAAGGATCAATCGTCCTGAAGTGGTGATAGTCTCCAATCGCCATATGCAGACATATTATTCACAATTAACCGGAACGTCGTCCCTGAAGTTGAAGGGATCTTCACACACAGATAAGTTTGCTGGCCGTCCGTGGCGGCCTCTTGTTCGCCATTACGATGTCGTGGGTCATGGGGTAACATCCTCAGATCATCGGCACAATTCGCAAGTATTCAATTGAACTAGTTACTTCTTCGCTTGTGAACGTCTGCAATCACGGGGGCGATTCTGAGCTCAAGGGAAGGACGTAGCACGACGGGTGTGGCATGCCTGGACTGCCGTGCGACCCTGCACCAGACTATTCCTGGGTTCCTGTCGAACGGCGTATGACCACCGCATTAGCCCTGCAACCGCGCTGATCAGCAGGAACACGCTCGCAGTACACATACCTGGCCACGCAGCGCCGCAGGTGGTGCCGCAGTCATGGCGCCGCGACAGCCGAGTTCGAAACTCCGCCTCCCGACAATCTGACGTCGCACGCGAGAGCCTGGCCGTACGGACTGGCCGTGTGGTCGAGCCGCGGGCCGCGCGCCGCCCACTCGGCCACGACCTCAGCCGCTCCACCGCCTCCGGGCGCGCCGACACACACCGTACGCCGCGCCCGTGTATTGCCAGCCCGCGTCGGGCGGCGGGCCGGCCGGGGCGCCCCCGCCCCCGCCCCCGCGCCCGCCGCCGCCGCCCGGCCGCCGGCCGAGCCCACGGCGCGCAACAGCAGTTCGGGCAAATCACATGGAGAATTACGGAGTGGGCGGCCGGCGGCGGCGGCCGCCGGCTCAAGCGGTCCAGGGGGACCGCTCATTCGTCGTACAGGGGCGTCTCCGCTCCCACCCGCGGCGTCCGTCTCGAGTGCGAGGCGGGGTTGCCGGGTCTGAAACCGAACGACAGCGGGGTCACGCACGGCTTTACACGCTGGCGAAATAGGTCAATAAGCTGCTCGGGCTTCCAGGTGCTGTCAATTATCGCTCGGCTTCTAATGTCCAGGCGATGCTCACTCCTCGTACTTTCTGCCTGGAGCACCACTTTAGAAACAAGCCTTTAATACTGCACACACACAAACAAGCCAATAATAATGCACACAAAGTGATCATGAGATCCTTTCTGAAAATGGCGTATTTCCATCCATAGCATATGCCAAACCTTGCTCTGATCAGGGGCAAAATCGCATGGTGAAACCCCAAAACGCCCGGCGGCTAACCGCGCCCACAGCCCGCAGCCCGCGACTGCGGCCACCGCATCCCGCACTCACGGCGGAAAACTGCCGTGGGGCGTGCGGCTGCCGTCGCCGCGCGGCGTCGCGGCGCCGTCGGCGCGCGGTGTGTAGCGGCCGTCCGCGCGTGGCGTCGACCTCGCGTCCATCCTCGGCGTCGACCTGGCGTCCATCCTCGGCGTCGACCTGGCGTCCATCCTGGGCGTCGACCTCGCGTCCATCCTCGGCGTCGACCTCGCGTCCATCCTGGGCGTCGACCTGGCGTCCATCCTGGGGGTGGACCGGGCGTCCATCCTGGGGGTGGACCTGGCGTCGGCGCGCGGCGTCGACGCCGGGTCGGCGCGCGGCGTCGAGCGCGCGTCCCCGCGGCCGTGGCGCGCCTTGGCCCAGGCCTCGGCGGCGGCGCCCCAGTCGTGCGAGTCACGGCTGGCCGAAGGCGTCGGGTGCGGATGCCGGCCGGCCGGCTGGTAGCGCGGCGACGCCTGCGGCGGCTGCTGCTGCTGCGAGGAGGAGGCGCCGCCGCCGCCGCCGCCGCCGCCCTGGTACCGCGGCGTGGTGGCGTACGGCGTCATGAACGGCGTCTGGCCAGACGGCGTGTAAGGCTGCAACAGCACGGCGCGGGCGCGGTCAGGCCCCGTCCCGACGCCCGGCACGACCCGGCCTGGGATGAGCCTCGCGCCAGGTGGGCACACCCGAAAGCGAGCCGGTGCAGGGCTGCGATGCATCGCACTGGGCATAGACAGGCTCAAGAGCCACTCTTTCCGTATAAATCGCAATGAAACGCTGAAACACTCAACCGTGAACCACGCAAACTTTGGGAAACTACACAAAACGAGCCAACTGCCTCATTGCCACACTTTTAAACCAAGAAGTGACTAGCCTAAAACGTTCTGTGACTGGTAACGACACTGACGCAAGTGGGCATCCTCTGTCCGAAAACCCCAGCTGCATGTGCTTCCCACATCCTTGACACCTGCACGCGGCGGCCGCCCCGCACCGCCGAAAAGCATTCCACAAGCTGGCAGCGCAAACGGCCCGCCGAGGCCGCGACAACTGGGACTCCGCCCCCGGCCGCCGCCCCGGCCACTGACCGTGTTGGGGTAGTAGCCGGGAGTGTGGGCCGCCGCCTGGGACAGGTTGTGCAGCACATTCCCGGAGAGGTTCTGCGCCACGCGCGCCACCGCCTCCGGGTTGACGTCTGCCGGGAGGACCCGTGTGAGGCATGTCGAGGCGAGCGACTCGTGGCGGAACGCCTGTTCCACTGAATGGTAACCTAGCCGTACCAGCTGCGGCGCTCACGACCAGCACCATGCTGGTGCCTGGGAATGTTTCTTTAACTCTGATTGTACGAATTGCGTTCGGAATTCCGCAACAACCTACGCCCACTGTGCAGGTGCTGTCAACGCGTTGTTCCAGACTGGGACCAAGACACAAAGATCGGTATCGACCACGTCGCAAATACAGAAATTTCCTCAAAGGTCCCGTCTATGTACCTATGGCTCTACAGAACATCTGCAAAGCTCGTCGCAGAAAAATACAATTAAATTAAATAATTAAAAATACAATTACTTTAATAGTATGCATGCCCAATTAACCAAGGCACCACACACAAGTCTCGAAAAATATTGTTTTCGGTGTGAAGAACATCAGAAAACATGCTCCAAAATTTTATACTCCAAAGGTCTGATCTTGTGCCTTTATCAAAAAGCTACAATACAACCATGTTCACAAATACCTAATTCTGCAAGCAAATGACTCTGTTTCCAACCAATAAAAAGCAAGTACGATGTCATCCCTGACTTGCACCAAAAACGCCAACTTACACCAGCATTACTCCTTGCACAATTTTGTACTCGCCAACAAAAATTATACTCTGACACCAAGAACGCAAACCACATTTCCAACCTCGCACACATACGTAGGCATTCATGACAATATACAAGCCGCGTCGTGACCATCCGCACCCATCCCTCCAACACCACCCCCGAAAACGTCCGCCCACCGAACACTGGGACCACCGCCACCCGCCGCACCCGTCACCCTCCTCACCCACACCCGCGGCACCCGCACATGCCTGCGTCGCCGGCGGCGGGCGGCGCGGCCCACTCACTGTTAATGTTGAAGCCGGCGCCGGGCGTGAACGGGGTGCGCGCCGCGGCGGTCGTGGCGCGCGGCGTCTGCGGCACCGGGTCCCGGAAGTGGTCCTTGAACCAGCGGAACAGCGCCGGGATCGTCTCGAAGATCTGCTGCCGGAACCGGAACCCCTCCGGCGTCAGCGTGATGAACTCGTGGCGCGCGCGCGTGCGCGGCATGTACGACAGCATGAACTTGCCCGGGTGCTCCTGCGGGCGGGGAACGGCCGTCAGAGGGTGGCCGTGTTCCGGAGGCGCCGCCGGTGAGGAGCGCGAGGCCTCGTCGGCGCCGGATCACAGCAATGACGGTGGAGTTCTGCGACGACTGGTCATCATCGGGCGTAACGACGCGGGATCAGCAGCAGCCGAGGGTGGTACGTCACGAGCGTTTACGATTGGCCCCAGGCGGAAGCAAGGACAGGCAGCTCATGTACAGCTCGCCTTTTAGGCGGACATATTCAGCATTTAGCTCTTGATCCTCAAATAAGACAGAATACATCTAAAAAATAACTCAGAAGTAACTAAATTGGTTAGTTAGTTATTGGGGCTTAGGGGCGCACCGACTTCAAGGTCATTCGGCGCCCATCAGAAGTAACTAAAAAAGCACAGAGTGAAAAACCCCCAAAATGTTCTTGTTGGGGGGGGAGGGAATCTGCATCTGACACCCTCCGCATAAAAAAAAGCCGGGCGAAGGACATGCTGGTAAAGGCAACGATCAAACGACTTATCCACACTCCCTGCCGGAGCGTGTACCGCCGAAGGATCGCTGCGCGTGCTCCCACCTTCGAGACGGACACGATGTAGGGGATTTTCTGCGGGTTTTTGCGCTTCTCCTCGCGGAGCAGCTCCTCGGCCCGGGGCCGCTTGCCGCCGTCCGTGTCCCGGTAGTACTTGTAGCTGAGCAGGTCTCGCGCATGCGCCGACACGGGGCTCACGTGTCGTGCCAGGATCTCGTCCAGGTCCTCGAACTCCTCGTTGTCTACGGCAGGAGGAGGCGCGTGGCAGTGAGGTGCGCCTTGGCCGTGACGACAAATGGGCCAAGACACGATGGCAGTTTGTCGTGATTATAGCGATACAGGGCATCCTGGAGACAAGAAACACTACCGAGAAAAGCACGGCATTTGGAGAAACGCGCCGACACAACGGTGTTCTCAAGGCCCGTGATAGGCGTGTCAACTTTTATTGCATGTACAAGGCACTCCGCTAGCGCGTCCACATGGCATTAGGTGCTTGATGACAAATAACGACGGACATTCTTTTCTGTTATTTTCTATTTACCGTAGTTTTTCTAACGAGAATGTTACTACGCCACCAAGTGAACAATGACAATTCCAAGGAGGAACCTCCCATTGACTGACATAAGCCAAACAGGCTCTCCCGCAGTGTGTTCGGCCAGCGTCCAGCGGCGACGGCAGCGGCGGCCGGAGTCCACTCACCGATCATCAGCGTCTGGCCCAGGCTGAAGGCGTTCTCCTTCCCCACCTCCTTGACGTTGATGTGCTGGATGACGTCGTCGGTCACCTTCCACGACACGGTCAGCTGATCGGAGCCCTGCAGGCCGGGCAGTGCGCGTGTCCGTCAGCACGGCCTCACGCCGCAGACCGCACACGCGCGGCCAGCTCGAGCATGTAGCGAAGCAACAAGCAGACAACCCCTTCATTCAGCGCGCCGCGAATACCTTCCAGCCACCCCTGACCCTCCTGCGTACACCGCCAGCGTCGCATATACAGCAAAAGATCCTGCCTGACTGCGACTGAGTAGACGCGACTCAACACTGCACGCCCGAGCCCGAGGGGCTAAGCGTCCTACCACGTACGCAAACACCGACAAAAACACAGCCAGTGACGAGAGGGACGCGAGACGGCGGCGTCTCGCACCTGGCTGCTGGGCCGGATGATGGCCTCGCCCTGGTCCATGGTGGCCAGCAGGCGGCGCGCCTCCTTGAAGTCGATGTTGTGGAAGGCCGGGTGCACGATCACGCGCTTCAGGTAGGTCTGCGCCTCCTTCTGCTTGCGCGTCGCCTCGGCCGCCTGCCGGTCGGCGTTCTCGGCGTCGGTGTCGTAGAACGGGTCCTTGGCCGGCCTGGCGGACAGAGGCGGCCCGGCCGCAGGCTCAGACCTCCCGGCTCCGTGCGCCGGCGGCGGCGGCGGGCTCAGCACAGCGCCGGCGGCTGACGGCCGCTGATCCGGCTAAACCCTCCCGCGGCCGGCCGCCGATCGGCAGAACACGGCCTCCGGAGCCCCTAGATCCTTCCCAAGAGACCGCCTCAGCGCAATCTGCAGATTGCCAATCCTCAAGAGAAGGCAGACGGAACTTACAACAGACGGAACATGCCCTGTCCTGATTTCCTCGCATGCCCTAGCCGCCTTTTTGTTGATCTGGCCAGAGTCCACTGAACAGAATTATGGGGAGAAAAGAAAAGAATAGGTCTGCCCTGGAGCTAGAGCTGACCTGCGCATCAGCAGATTGCCGATCAAGAAAAACGCTGGTAATAAACGACAGTCGACCGCAACGCAGTACTCATTTCCCCCGATGACGCGTTTAGCATCTTTCGTATCTTCATCCAGATTGCATCGGAACGTACAGGACTGCAATCAGAGCTTATCAGCCGATCGAGGAACACGCACTTTATCGAGGAATTGCCAATCATGGAAAAAGGAAATGTGCGTGAGCCGACGATTATCTCGAATCGTTTTCCTCATAACGACGCATCCTGTTGATAAATTCTGCTCGGAAGCATTGCAACCTAGTCCCGAATCCGAGTCCATTCCAGAAAACGTTAATTGCGCCAATCCATATTCCCGCTGCCCATGCGGTATTTATTCATTTTTCCCCGGATACCACGTGTATGGCAACTGCAACAAAACTGCAGAACTTAAACTTCCCAAATCCACCATTCGTCCTTAACGTGACGTTTCACTCCATGTCACAGCTTTCCAGGTGACCAGTTCACCCTTTCGCTGTCAGGCAAATATGAGTAACCGCGCTGGGGGGGGGGTTGAATCCAGCACATACCGCAATCAACGTCTCTCTCCAGTTCTAGCTACACTCCAGCCCAACGGCGGCAAAATCAGCTGCAGCAGTACCCAAAATGACCTCCGACAATGCTGCCATTCAGACACTTAACACGATGTGAGGGAGACAGTTCATGAATGAACAAAGCCATCCACCTATCCACGACGGTCCATAGACAACAGCACGCCCAGTGTGCAGACCGCAAGGCGGAGTGACCTACCTCCATTCTTTGTTCTTGTCTGCCAGGTCGGACGACTTGCAGGTGCACTCCACCCAGAACTTTTCAATGTCGATCTTGACCACACGGCAGAAGATGGTCTGGCCCGGCTGGACCCGGTCCTCAGGGTTCGTCACTCGATTGTCGGACAGGTTCTTCATCTGAATGAAGCCCGAACAGCCGTTGTCGAGCCGGATGCGCACGCCGATCGCCTTGCCCGGGCAGGCGTTCGTGTCGAAGTGCGACCACACCTCGGACAGCTCGGGGAAGTCCTTCTTCAGGCAGAACGGGCACTGCCAGAGCCCGGTCTCGGCGTCGCGCACCGGGTTGTCCTGGTTCATCTGCTCCGGCTTGGGCTTGCGCCGCGTGTAGCCGGTGACGGTGCTGAGCAGCAGCTTGCCCTTGTACAGCGTGTCGGGCGTCTCCTTGGTCAGCATGTTGAACAGCTCCAGCGGGTCGGGCGACACGTACGGCGTGCGCAGGTCCTTGTACCTGTCGTTCAGCTCGGCGCGGATGTCGTACAGCGTGATTGACCGGTTCCCCCAGCCATTGCGCTCGAGCTCCTCAGCGAACGCGTCCAGGTCGAGGTCCTTGAGCCGCTCCGGGTTGTCGATGATCTCCTCCAGCGCGCCGGCCGGGTTCCCGTCCTCGTCGTCCAGCGCGTCCACGGCCATCTTCCGCGC
This sequence comes from Capitulum mitella, assembly GCA_030062745.1. Taxonomy (NCBI): domain Eukaryota; kingdom Metazoa; phylum Arthropoda; class Thecostraca; order Pollicipedomorpha; family Pollicipedidae; genus Capitulum; species Capitulum mitella. The sequence continues at coordinate 28,739,990 of CP099846.1, read as the reverse complement.
CCAGTCGTACGACTCCAGGTGGATGCGCGTGCCGTCCAGCAGGTCCGTGTACCGGTCCGTGATGTCGCCCAGCTCGTTGGTGTTGATCTTGATGAAGCCGGCGCAGTTGATGATGATCTTGGGCCCCAGGTGGCAGTCGGTGACTAGCTCGGTGCGGTTGGCCAGCCGCTGGCTGGTCTGCTTGAGCGTCTTGAGCAGCGCCGTCGCCTTGCGCACGCCCAGGCCGCACACGAACTGCACCAGCGGCACGGCGTAAGGGTTGGCCAGCGCGCGGTTCACGTCCACGCCCACCTCGTTGGTGCGGTTGATGAACTCGATGTGGATCGTTTCCAGCAGCATGTCGCGCGGCAGCTGCTCCTGCAGCGGGTGGTAGCGCAAGCACAGGCACTCGTCCTCGCTGTTGCACAGCTGGGCGAACTCCATCAGCGGGTCCTGCATGCGGCGCGCCAGCGACACCGCCTGGCGCAACAGCTCCGGGTAGTCGCGGAAGTCGGCCAGGCCCTTGGTGCTGTTGGCGTACACCTTGGCCAGCTCGTTGTCCAGGATCTCCACCTGGATGGCCGGCAGCGAGCTCTCGGCGACCATCGTCTGCACCAGGCCGCGCAGGTCCTCGGCGATGGTGACGGCCTCGCGCGACTCGCCGCCCACGACGATCACGTGCGGCTTCTTGGCCTCGACCAGCTGCCGGATGGCGTCCAGGTCGGCCTGCTTGCCCAGCCGGTCGGCCTCGCGCCACGCGTCGCGCCGCTTCATCAGGTGCTGCAGCTTGAGGAAGTCGGTCACCTCGCCGTCGGCGGCCACCATGCACGCGTAGTCGGCCGCCGTCGGGTCAGTGTCGTACGCCACGGCCAGCACGCGCACGCCGGCCGAGCAGTCCCACTCGTCCTCGTCCTCGTCCGGGAACTCGGCCGCGTACGGCGCGATCGACAGCCAGTTGAAGAGGCGCCGGCGCACCTGGCGCTGCACGAACTCGCGGCCCTCCTGCAGCAGCCGCGCGCGCAGCTCCTTCCGCAGCGCCGGGTACATCATCTGCGTCAGCGCCAGCTCCACGCAGTCGCCGCGCAGCTCGTTCCACTTCTGCACCGTCTTGCTGAACTCGTCCTGCGGCACGACGGCGGGTGTCACGGTCCCGGCGGCCGGCGACAGCGCCACGCGGCCAGCGCGCGCCGTGGCCGGAGCCAGCGGCGCACGCCAACACACAGCCCTCTCGAGATCACGCACGACGCGCACCGGAAGCTTGCTATGAGTAAGAAGGTCGGTTGCTATGCTACGAGCAAGAAGACCTGCGAATGGTCTGAGACGAGACAAACTGGACGCGTTAGGCTTACCCTGCAGTACAGGCTCTTGGCCTCGTCCACGTAGTTTTGCCCCGAGTAGTTGGTGATCTTGGAGCCGATCTCGATTTCTAGCAGTTTCTCCTCCTCGGCCATGTGCAGCTTCAGAAACTGGTCGTCTCGCAGCGAGCTCACTGGCTTGTCTTTAATGTACTTCATTCTGTTGGGCGATCACATCACTAGCATCACAGTGAAATGATGACTGTGATGCTCCCGTGGTGGTGAAAACAAGGGCTACATTACTTCAAACGGTCCTTTTGGATGTCTTCGCACGCGATAGTATTGTTACCAAATGGCACAAGTAAACGGCTAAATACGCAAATATCTTCGGAAGATTCCAATAATGCAAAACATTTCATCTTTGTAACATCAAGTCATTGCAGTATTCATGTTTGTACCGTGGCTTTACTTTGCCGTCACAACCACTTTGCAACAGCAGCTAACGAACAGTCCCGATCAAGCTTGACATCCATCTTTCAAGTAACAAAAGCCAGCGTGTATCGGCTTTCACTTGACCTCCCTACTCCCCGTGAACTTCCTTACGTGAATGCGTAGTGGCTCTCGTCGATTTCCTTCATGCCCTTCTTGGTGGGCCGCACGTCGATCCGGGCCGACGTGTAGAACATCTCTCGGACGCACTTGCGCACAAGCGGCTCGCACGACAGCTGGCTGGCCACCATAAACTTGGCCGCCTTCAGCACGTCCTGGGGTGTGGCCAAATTTCTGCCGGCAAACGCAAACCACAGCGTAAGTCGCATACATAACCGAGCAGAACAAGAACAGCCTGTCATGCCCATTAATCACAACGCCTGAGGGACGGTTTCACCCGCCATCTACATACGCCACGGGGTCCTCTGTGGCGTTTGCATGCGATTCCAAATCTCTCGGGACGCGGGAACCTTCGGGGCAGCACCGCACCCAGCTCCACCACGTCCCTGGCCGCCATCGTCCCCCCCCCCACGAGCCGCGCCAGACAGCGCAGAGCCGGCGGGCCCGGCAGCGGCCCCGTCCGGCTGCGCTCACCCGGCCACGTAGTCCTGCGCCATCTCCTCCGGCTCGACCGGGTGCTGCTCGACCTCGTGGCGCTGGTACGTGTCGCGCAGGTTCTCGGCGAACTGCTCCGGCGTCAGGCCGAAGCGGCGCGAGAGCGGCTCTGCGGACACGGAGCGGGCGTCAGCCGCACGGCGGCGCCCGGCCGCCTTCGCCGTCCGGCGTCGCTTCCGTCGCCGACCAGGCGCTGCCCCCATCAGAACACCGACGCCGAGCGACACCAGCGTGCCGGCAGCGAGACCGACGCACGCCCGTCTCACCAGGCGCTGCCCCCATCAGAACACCGACGCCGAGCGACACCAGCGTGCCGGCAGCGAGACCGACGCACGCCGTCTCACCAGGCGCTGCCCCCATCAGAACACCGACGCCGAGCGACACCAGCGTGCCGGCAGCGAGACCGACGCACGCCGTCTCACCAGGCGCTGCCCCCATCAGAACACCGACGCCGAGCGACACCAGCGTGCCGGCAGCGAGACCGACGCACGCCGTCTCACCAGCACTGCCCCCATCAGAACACCGACGCCGAGCGACACCAGCGTGCCGCCCCATCAGAACGCCGACGCCAGCAACACCAGCACTGCCCCCATCAGAACACCGACGCCGAGCGACACCAGCGTGCCGGCAGCGAGACCGACGCACGCCGTCTCACCAGCACTGCCCCCATCAGAACACCGACGCCGAGCGACACCAGCGTGCCGGCAGCGAGACCGACGCACGCCGTCTCACCAGCACTGCCCCCATCAGAACACCGACGCCGAGCGACACCAGCGTGCCGGCAGCGAGACCGACGCACGCCGTCTCACCAGGCGCTGCCCCCATCAGAACACCGACGCCGAGCGACACCAGCGTGCCGGCAGCGAGACCGACGCACGCCGTCTCATCAGCACGTCCTGCGGCTCGGCGGCACTCTCACCCAGGCCGTTCCTCTTGCAGAGGGCGTAGGCGTCGGTTCTGACGGCGTATTTAACAAATTCGCGCCCGTCCTCCTCGTCCTCTTCCTTTTGCTCCGCCTCGTCGTCGGTTACCTCCACCTCCACCTCAACCTCTTCGCCATCTTCGTTTGTTTCTACCCGGGTTTCCTGAGCGCATAAAATAAAATATACGACCTATACAGAAAACTTTAAATTAACAGGACAAAAAGGTATGCGACTTCGATCACAGGAACGCAATTTGACACTAAATGTTATCGAGACACGATTCATCACAACGAAACGTTACATGATTATTTCGTGTGGATGCCTTACAAAAGGAGATATCGTAGCGAGCTCACCATGAATTCCGTCACAATCAAGCGTAACGTATAACTGTAGAAGAAATACGGGCTAACAGTGACAAAGACTAAAGAATAGCTAGCGCAATAAAACACTTTCACGTTTCATGTGCCAAATCCATGGGAATCTTTTCAGCCGTAAATAGTGCAAAACGTGGCCAGCTCCGTACGATGTGCTCCCTACGTGTGAACACGAGGACAGTGGGGATAAACGCAACATTCGGGGGGGGGGATGCAACAGTGGCAAAACGCGATATCTGTATGAGCTATCGATCCGCCACTGAAATTAAACTTCGGCTTGAAGTCCTGCAATCATGAAATATAAAACTGTGCCGCGTCTTGTCTAACACACCCGTCAGATCCTTTGTGGCCCTTATGTACACTGGAAAGACATTCCTCAAACAAGTCAAATAATCACGTCACGCGTTTCTAGTGTCATTTCCCGACTTACGGTTCGCTTCTTCTTGGGAAGAGCCTTCTTCTCCTCCATTTTCTTTTTTATCTCCCGTTCATGCATGGCGGACACGTCCTGACCGTAGTACAGGCGGAAATGCATGTATATGTCTTGTAGTTCCTCGTGTGAATCGGCAGTCTTGACTCTTAAAACAAAACAAAATTGTGCAAAATGACTGCATTGGTACAAAACAATGACGCATAACATTTTGATTACCTTTCAATCGGTTTACACACGACCACCTTAACAATGAAATCACTTAAAATTGTTGGTTTATGCCATGCCACAAGCCAATTTTCAGGTCAGAGCAAGTCAGGTGCACGCACTTCATTTGAGATTACATCCTAACGACACCTGCATATACTCTTAAAAACATACGATTGATAAGTAAATACAAAACAACTGAAGATGGCCCAGCAACAAAACGAAGTCGTTCACTTGCGCATGTCTGTGCGCATCACAGGTAAAAACGGCATCTCCTGGTCTACACAAGAATGCTTTTCCTCCCTAATCATGTCCAGGGTCTGGAAGCTAATTAAAACTCTTCTACTCTTTTACCAGCAATTCGGCAAAGCTCAAGGCAATGACCACGATCGCACACCTGAACGTAACAGACACTAAGAAATGAAACACACAGACATACAGGACCCCTGCAACCTTCGCGACAGAGCACGGTGGCCAAATCAACGTGAGAACCACACCCCCCGTGCGACGACCACCACGGCAGGAGTCACGACCGGAGCACTGGGAACCGGTCCGTCGGTGCTGCCGTCGGCGCCACCTACACTGCGCTCGACGAAACGCTCGCACACACCGACCTGTCGATGTCGTCGTTGGAGAGCACCCTCATGCCGTCCGGCAGCGCCGCGTTGATGTCCTTCATCACCAGGTCGCCCTGGTAGGCCTGCATCTTCTCCAGCAGACGCACCATGTTCTGCTTGCGACGCTGCAGCTGACACCACTGGAAACGGGAGCAGTGAGCTCCGCTTACCAGACCAGAGGCCGATGATGTTCAAGGCTCGTATGCCCGGATGCATGCAGAGAACTATTTTGTGAACGCACTGGCATGACGAAATGGACAAACGTACACGTGGCATATCCCGGCACTGCTGTGCGCGTTCGTCTTCCAAACGTGTCAGCATATTTGCTTCCACCAAATCATCAGCGTGAACGGACCAGTACCTTCTCATCCCACTTGTAGATCCTCCAAAGAGCATTAGAGGTAAGTTCTGGTACGATGAATTCCTTCTTGTACGACGCAATAAACGGCACCTCCAGGTGCTTGTTTCGCATGAAGTCCAATGCCGATTTGATTTTGCTCACGGATGAGCTGCTCTGGCGAATCTTGTCCCGGAATTCGTCGTCTTCATCTTTAGTCTGCGGGTATGGCAAGGAACGTCAGAGAATTTAATTATGTTGCATACTCTCGTGGAGATGCAACAGCTATTGCTGACATACCTATTACAGTCTCACTACGGTAAAACTACTGTCATAGGAATCAACATACCCATCGTCCAGTCATCGCCAGATAGTTATCCCTGAAGGCAGTGTCACCAGCCTCCATAAAAGCACGGAACGGTTCGCGGGGAGAGGGAAGGGACAATGTCGAATTCTGAGGCGGCCACCACTTCCAGGCAACCCACTGCACTGAACATTTCCCCATCCAAGGCCAACTTACGTTACCTGCAACGTTCCCACTGGGCCTAGCTCATCACACTTTTCCCATCAAAACCACAGGAACGCGGAAAACCTCTCAACGCGACGACACCCAGCTTCTACAAATGGCACTCTAAGCCGGCCGCCCTCGGACGGGGGCCAGCGGGTCGCCTTCCGGCCGGCGGCCGCGCCCGCGGCCGCCGCCGCACCTGGGTGCTGATGGGCTTATCGTTGAACGCGTGCCGGAAGATCCACTCGGCCTCGGCGTCCAGCTCCGGGTCGTCCGCGCCGAGCTCGGTCGGCGTGACCGGCACGGCGCGCAGCTGCATCCGCTCCGGGATGTCCGTCTTCCGAATCTGCGGCCGCCCGGAGACGGTCAGAGGCGGCTCGCCGCGCCTCGCCGCGCCACCGCGACAGCACGGGAGGACCACGGAGCCGAGAACAGGGTGGCGAACCTCGTTTCTGTTCTCGGTGTAAAAGCATCATTTTTGCTTTGGAATGCAAAATTTTGCAAAGAGTAACACTGGTTTAAGTTCGCGTTCTTGGTGTAAGTCAGTTATGACATCACACCTGCTTGTTACTGAATGGAGACAAAGTCATTTATCTGCGGAGTTAGAAATTCGTCAACATGGCTACGATGCGGCTTTTTAATGGAAGCACAACATCAAACTTTTGGGACACAAAATGTTTTTGAAACACATATTTTCTGGTGTTCTTCAGCACCAAAAAGATGAAAAACAACACCTTTTCCAACCTTGGCCGAAAACCTCGTACAGGACCGAGACGACCGCAGAGCAAGACAAAGGCCTCATGGCGGGACCGGGACCACTCTTCGGGACCGGGACCACACATCGGGACCGTACCACGTAACGGGACTGGGAGCGAGACCTCACGGAGGCGGGACCACCACCGTGCGGCGCAGCCAAGACCGCAGAGCGTGACTAGGACCGCACACAGGACTGGGACCGCAAGGCTGGACAGGGACCGCACATAAGCCGGTGTGGCCTGAGACTGAGACCACACACTGAGACCGGGACCGGGGCCAAACGATGGGACAGGGACAACACGGCGGGATTGGTATAATGCATAGTGGACCTCAAGCCCGCATCATGAGCACGACGACCCATCGTCATAACCAGAGCAAAACCTACAGTATCGCAACAGTTGTAAACAACAGTTCACGCAGCATCAGGGCAAAGTACGACACGCCTGAGTGCCGAGACGGACCTCGGTGTCCTGATCGGTGAAGTGACCACGCTCCAGCTCGCTGGGCTCGTAGATCTCGAAGATGGACCTCTTCTTGACGGCCTTCTTCCTGGCCCGCCTCCTCGGCGCATCCGGGTCGTCCTCCTCTATGCCTTCCTCATCCGTTTCGCTCTCCTCCTGGACCCCGTACTTGTCGAACTCGTCAAAGTCAAAGTCGACTCCGAAGATGTCCTGGGCCTCCTGGAGAGCACTGCGAAATACAGCACGTCACGCAACACGCCACGCAACGGAGCGGAAACACTCGTCACGACGAACGCAATGTCGTTTGGCAGGACAACCGCAAAACCATTTACGCATCTTCGACAATGCGCCTGTGCACTGCCTTTCTGAGAAACGGCAAAAACAGCAGTGCGGATGCACCAGAATTCGACGAGCACAAGGCATCACGTTTTTTTCCAAGTTATGTACGGCGTTTTGTTTTCTGAGTAAATACGTGCTACATGATTTGTTATCTCACCAACATATCTCTGTAGAGGAGACAAGAACCCACACAAACAAAATGTCCGCAACTGCATAAAACCGCCGAATTATAAACAATTTTCCATCACAACTCTGCTGCAGGAAATCCTTCAATTGTCAACCTTTTTGTGCTGGGACACAAATCCATCGTCGCATTTCAGTTTCTTCACGACACACACACAATAAGAAATGTTATGACACCATTCGTTTTTTAACAACACCAGTATATCTGCACAGCAATTAACCATAGCATGCTTTCCATGGAAATTTGAAACCCTGAAGAAAGTGTATGCATATTTTCCGACACAAAACAGTGGGGGAGGGTGACTATCCTGCACATAATAGAGCACAAGGATAACAAGCAACCTGGGCAGACCCGAATATCACGTCCCTCTTACACAAAGGAGGGTAATTTCTTGACCCGCACACAGCGATGGAGGGGCCAAGGCAACATCTCCGTCCCCAGGCAACAACTCACGCGTCCTTAAAGATGTGCTTCTTCTTCTTGGGTCCCTTCGACAGGGGCTTGCCGTCCTCGTCGACGAGGAAGTCGTCGACGTCCTCCTCGTCCTCGAGCTCCTCGTCTTCGGCGTCGCCGCCGGCGTGGGCGGCCGCCTCCTCGTGGTCGCCAGTGTCGCGGCTCTCGGAGGCGGCGCGTCTCTCCTGCCGGCGTCGGCGGTCCCGTGTCAGGACAGAGCGGGCACTCTGCCGCTCGGGCCGCGCACGACGGCGCCGCCGCCGTCAGCCGCGAACCGCGAGACGAACGAGACCCTCGGTTCAAAGGAGAATGGTCAAAAAAAGAAAACCGCATTGCCGGTGGCATCCGACAAAAACACAGACCGAGTTTCGGTTCCGTGAGGAACAACCGCAGCCGACGCCGTTAGCAGGGCGTGGTTACCGGACGGGCCCAGCGTCAGGTACAGGACGCACATGGCTGGTACGGCGTGACCCAACACCGTGACCCAATACAATATAGCGGAAAACCAAGGTCCGCCTATGTGGACGCATGGTGTTTGGAGGTCTAACACGCTCCACGCCAGATCGGGTCAGCCGTCCGAGACGCCTCGCAATTCGGATCAATGTCCCATCACCCACATCCCGCGACAACTCACATCCCCGGAGTCTTCCCGCTTGCTGTCGTCGTCCGAGTCGGATATGCGACGAATGCGCTTCAGTTGTTTCTGAAAGAAACGGGACATTCTCAGGTGCGAACTGGAAAGTCAGAAAACGTCAAAACGTTGCGTCGTCCTGAGATGAGCGACCTTGTTAAAACAACGATACGCTCAGTGAGAAAAGATCATCGCACACACGCAAAAGAGCGCAGAGCGTTCTGGAAAACTGTGCAGATGCACTTCCTAACAACCCATCAAAATCTGTAACATCAGCAGCAATACTAATCAAAATCGCCGCCGTGAGCTGGTGATTAAGGAGCCGGACAACAGAGTCCGATGCAAACTAGGCACTGGGCTCGATTCCCAGAACAGGCACCTGTATTTGGCCCGAGGTCGAAAAGGTCGGCCGGTCACGGGACGGTCGTGTTATGGAGCTGCACAACATGATACATGAACTCCAGCGCCATTTGACTCAGCGCCTGGGGCAACATTACTCCATATTCAGGGACATTTACGTGCTGGGGTGAAGGTCAGGAACGTTCGCGCTAAATAACAAAATTCCCCACATCCTCAGAAACACTGGCATCGCAAAAGAATCAGACATGCTGAGATCACCCGATTTCAGATCAGTGAAAGCTCACCCGTTTCACTTTGACGCCGAGGTTCTCCTCAATGAGGTCATAGTCGTCGTCCTCGAGGGCGTCGTCGAGGTCGTCGTCTTCGCGCGACCGCTTCCGAGCGCCGCCGCCGCTGCCCTCGCCATCGGACCCTCCGTCTGACGAGCTGTCGCTCTCCTCGCCGTCGTCGATCGGGTTATCGTCGATCAGGTCCTTCATCTCCTCCCGCATCGCCTCCTCGTCGTCTGGCCGGACACAGGGCGGAGGTCAGCCGCGGCTCCAGGCACACTTCTGCCGCTAGCAGCTGCGATTTAGGTCACAATCGCCAGAGCCTGTCCGGGACGTTTTTGTTCTGCATTTTTTCCGTGTTGGGGTACTCTGGCCATTCCTTCAATTCGTGCGTGTGTGATTGGGACTTTAGGACGCTTCGAATTCATGGGCTATTAATTCGCCTTGACGAGAAAATAGCATGTGCTACCCTACACTCAGTACATCCCAACAGCAACATATTCCTGAAACAAAATGGGAGCAATATAACAAACAGAACAGGTGGATATTGTAACAGAAATATGCCGTGCTTGCCTTCCTCCTCTTCCGAAGAGTCCTGCACTCTGTGTTGTTTCATCTTCTTCAGTTTCTTTTTATCCCTGACCGACAGCTCCTCCTCATCCTCACTCTCTGATGCTTCTGAGTCAATGAACTCAGACATTCTGTGTACCTTGAAAAAATAAAAACCAGGCACTGTTTTAAACATGCTTCAGTTAATGCACACACACAATAACTATGCCACCATGGTACTATGCCCATTCAACAAGTAACTGGCATAAATGCAGGGTATACATATAATATATATATGCATATATATATATATATATATATATATATATATATATGCATATAATCAGTCAATAGCTAATAACTAAAAATACAAGCAATCAAGAACATGTATGTTATAATGGCATAGAGCAGAAGTAAATTACATTTCCATGGTCACATTCAGCAACTGTATTGCAGTGGAAACCTTGTGATGCAGAGGTACACAAAAAGGAACTGAAAGTGCATGATATCTTTCCCATGGGAACCTATGGTCAATATTCAGGTTCAATATTCAACATCAAACCACATATTTTTTAACAAGAAAATCAACAGTCGAGAGGAAGACCCACCCAGACATCAAGGCCATTCTTTTGCCCCTTTTTTGCTGCATGTGATTTTGGATCTGGATAACAATTCACCACATACAGCTTTTTGCTCTGGTTGCATACTGCAGATAACCAAGCATATTTTAACAGACACCTCAGTAAAAAAATTAATAAAGATGAGTTCTTTTGTAAGAAATGGATGCAAAGCCTCCAAAACACTGCCTCAGATCTCCTACATAGCAAAATGTGTGAAGACTTCCATTCTGCCCTCCTAGCTTCATGACCAAACTGTACTTTTGCTTCATTAAACATACTTAATGGAAGACAACATGAACAAGGGCATTTGACTACATTTATACCTTTGGCCATAACTGGATTTAAAATGTTTCTGGAACAATGTCAAAATGAGCCATACCATACCCATATAACAATGACTTAAATAATATCAGTTGCAGTATAAGCCACCATCATATGTCACATAATCATCTTCTGCAGAGGTAAAATATAACAGCATGTACAACTTTAGTACATAAGTTCATACTGTGAATGCATGTCATTTTGATTCAAAGCGACCTTAGCTGACTGATTCACAATGGACCTTAGACCTTGGCTATGCCACAACCCAAGCAACAGGATATTGGTACATGTAACTATTATGCAACATATAACAACACAGACACTGCCATAGAATATCATAAACATGGGTAACCATTTTTTCTTAGGTAATCTATGACACCACACCTAGCAGCCTGAGCATCAAAAACTGCATCTAAAGTTACTTCTTGCATGTTCAATTTGTTACCATTTTTAATAATCATGAATTATATCACTTGAATCCTAGTAATAATAACACTTCTTTCTGCCAAGCTGTCTTGAATGTCCAACTTGCAAAACTGCAAAAATGCAGTGTAGTGCCACCACAAGCTTGCCTCACTTGCTTCATATTCAGTGATTCTACAAATAATGCTTTGGTGCTCTTTTCATTTGTGCTTTTCTTGTACAACCATATTGCTAGTAACCTTCCCTGTTGAGATTCTAGGCTTAACATACTAACACTGGTGCTGAGCTGTCCCCCTCCCCCCCAAAAAGTAGCAGAGTGTGGTGTGATCCAATACAGTAAGGCTCATGGAATAAAGACAATCATCCAGCATGATGAATATGAATGTGTGACATATACAGATATGGACACATATATGTGTGTGTATACATATATATATATATATATATATATATATATATATATATATATAATGAAGTATATGGGTACAGATATATAAAGATGAATGAAATGAATAACAACATTCATCCAGCCATCTATTATGTCTTTATGTCATATGTCATATGTCTCTTTCCTGATCTATCTAACCAAATGCAAGACAGTTTAATGGAGACTTAGCGAGGATGGTGGTTTCATAAACACTAAGGCACTGGAAACAGGGGGCAGATGTCCCCCTGGCTTTGGGCAAATTTAACTTAAAACATACAGCACTGCATGGAAAGAAACAAGGCAAAAATTGCATTTCCCCCATCTCTGCAGGTGTTCCACTGCTCATGTATAAACCTGCACATAAAATAAACCATGGACAGAGTAAATTATGGTTTAATGAAGTTTAACTTGGAACATTCACCACCCCCTTCCCTTCCCCTTGATCTTCGGCACCAGTCACAATCAAATTACATAACAGCTTGGTCTGTATAATGAGCTCACAAATGATGAAGCATGGTTGGCCTGGGTCAAACTAATGAGGGTCATGGCAGATCAATATACAAAAATGCTACATATTTTAGAAATGGAGTGTAAAGGGATCTATTCATTACAATAAAAAACCCAGGAAATGTTAAAAGCTACAACCAACTTTTATCTGTGCATCAAGTAAACAATGTAGGGCAATACATCACTTTTCCACCTTTTTACAGAACACTTCTGTTATACATATGACACAGAAGAGCCCATAAACTTTCCTATGAAAGCAAGAAAGGGTGACACTACCAGTATGGTTTCCAAAAGAAATGGAGTTATATTTCACCATAAGGAAACTCAGCCAGAACAGGTGGCATCATCTTGTTTACACTACCTTCGCTCCAAGGATGCCCTATGTACTGCATAACGTTTGATGTCATTAGTAAATGATACTAGAAGCTGCAGTCCAATACATGGATGTTCACTGGGCATAATTTTGCACCAAAGATGCAATCCCATGACGGAGACGCAGTATAGGACATTAGAGGCCATATGTCAATAAAGTGTGATCGGAATTGGCTCTGTCCAACAGAGGTTAGGTCCTGCAAATCAATAGGTTAGGTTAGGTTAGGTTAGGTTCAGTGTTGGAAACCTGGTTTTTCTTGCTGGTGTTGGAGTACAAATTCTCTTTTGAAGTATAAAATGGCATTTGAACATGCAGGAAACATGGACTAACTAGGTGCTTTGCAAGCATACATGGCCTGCAGGGGCAGATCCAGTAGCTCTGTTGGGGAAGGGGGCAAACCAGTTTCCTGAGTCTACATAGTAGGTCACTGAAGTTGCCGGCCAGGGGGGTGGAAGGCGGCCGGCCGTGGGTTCATAGCATAAACTCTGGTTGAGGAGGAATACCCATGTCTTTTGGGGAGGGAGAAATAACTTTTTGGAGTGCAAAATTTTCTTGGAGTGCAAATTTTCTGGTGCTCTTTGATACCAGAAAACAACAGTTTTTCTAACACTGGTTAGGTTAATTATGATACATTAGGGTTATGGTTAGGTTAGGTTAGGTTAGGTTTGGTTAGTTATCTTGTTTATTATTCATTAAGGTCAGGTTATACTGGTGACATCATTATGTCCAAAGGACCTTCACCCTGGGGATTGCCTCCTTTTGACTTTGTTACCACTGAATCACAGCAAAAGTCAAACAGATAAGTGGTGTGGCTGTTGACAATTGATGGAGTGGCAATATTTGGTAACTTTTTCACTTCCTTCATACTGGAGCGATATTATTCAGCAGCCAAATCACAAATATTTGCCCTAGAACCGTCTGCTGTACGATCTTTATGCCACTTATGCTGTTTTTCACTGCCTGGGAAAAATGTGATGTATCGCCCAATGCAGAGTTACCAGAGTTACCAGAGGTCATCTGTGGTCATAAAACTGCACCCATATAACATCTCAGGTCATTTGTAGATATCCGCCACAGACGACAGAATGGCACATGGACGAGCGCGTCAAATGACATCCAGCGTTTTGCTTTCTTCGCGTTCCGACGCAATACCCTGGCAAACATAGCGACATCGCGATTTCACCCATCGCGACCACATCTCACGACATATATCACAATGACGATTTTAAGTAAATATATGCTTATCCATACCTTCTAAATAACCAAGTGCTGGAAAACCCAAACAACGCTATGTACAGACTTATTTGCCTCCCACTGCACACGCTTTGTAAAGTTCGGCGATTTCGGCTAGAAACAAGGATTGAGCAATAGCGTATCAGGAAATGCACGTTCTGAAGTGAACTAAAACACTGCCTTATCTAGCTCATACTTCGATGTCCGGATACCGATAATAAATTAGCTCTTTAGAGGAAACAACTAAAAAAGCACCGCTTGTTTGAATCTCGCCGTATTCTTGCTACAACAGATTTAATTTCTATCAGAAAATCTTTTTTGATGAATTTGTTTGTGTGAATTTATTGCTCTGTAGAATAACTTGGGAATATTCTGACAGTGTCTAGTGTTTTTTTTTGCAGTGCATTCATTTCACAAACAGTGTCATAAGTTATGACTCCTAGCTTAGGTAAAATGTTTCAGTGCAGCCATTTTGGACACCACAAAACCGCAAAGTTTGGGATGGAGAAACCAGGAATCCAAGACCTTAGTTTTTATTTTTTAACGTAATTTCAACTATGCTGCACGAAAAAATGGCAAAGATGGAAAAAATAATTATTATTATTAGCTTTACACTTTCCAATGATTCTGCTAGTAAAAATGTCTTCATGTGGAACAGGATTAAATGGGATTGGTACGAATGTGTTCGAAAAGATCATTAATGAAAAATTTAAAGTTTGAAAAGCATTTTAAAAATTGAAGTTGTCAACCGGCCCATCCCAATTTGCATGCTTTTGGGAGACCTTTACAATAGGAGAAAATCAACCGACAACATTGAAATATTTTGTGGTTACTGATTCTCGACGGAACTAAGAAGAACATGGCTTATGAAGGGGTTTCAATAGCAGAATTTATTTTGTAGAGGGCTACCTTTCGAACCACTTTCCCATTTGTTACCCAGGACTGATCTTAAATTTTGTCGGATAAGGAACGGGAAAAGTACCCTTCACATGCGCCCAACCCCTCGCCGTTCTTCTGCCTATGCTAAACGGAGTTTTGGTAAATATGCCGATAGATTATTTTATAGCCTGTCTTTTAGATGCTTTCCAGGTTTGCAATAATAGTAGCCTTGCCTGGTACATTAGTATTGACGTGAAATGGCGCAGACATCGCGCAAGCTAGTCGCCTTCAAACAGAAAGGGAGAAGTCGGCAGACTGGATGCCGAAGGCCGCGGTGCAAGAAATATTCGTCTGAATTGGGATTAAACTTTCGTAGGACTCAGCAAGTTGCATTCCCTGAAATTTCCTGTTCTGTTCTGTTGAAGGAATGTAAGTTTTAAAAAAGGACACGGGATGGATAATGATGTGTCATGTCACTTCATTCATTTCGGATCCTAGACTGAGACCGGCGTGAGTTTTGTGCTCAAATGTTTAAACAAGACACGTTGGATTGGTCTGCAGTATCTTGTCCCAGGCTTATCCTAAGTTGCATATGTGGGAATGGACCTTTTTGGTGGGTTAGGGTGATGGTCGGGCGGACGTCAGCTCACCCTAATAGGTCGTCCCCTGCGGCGGTGGTGCCATGGATGGTGGGCTGTGAAACTTAGGACTCATAAACTCGTTTTCTGCACTAATTGGGGGGTCAACAGTAAGATTCAGCCTGAGCGCTTACTTCCAGGGAAAATAATCGTAGTAGTGGTTGCATGGCGTTTCAAATGCAATATTGATAAGTATTACTTACGATTTCAGCCAGAAAAACCTGAAACACACATTATTTCCCCCGAAACAGATTGCGTCGTCACTGGTGTGCTAACCGCCATACGCTCGCGTAGGGATTTTTGACGTTTCTGCATTAAATAGTTTGTTTACGTGAGATCTCGACGCTGATTGGTCGTCGGTCGGACTCAAGGTCCAATCAAGAGTTATAAAAAAGTTTTGGGGGAATAACTAATGTGATATAAATTATCTTTAAAATAAAAAAGTTAACTGTTGTAAAAATAATAATAGTAATAATAATAGTAATAATAATAATAATAACAAACAATAATAATAAAAAACTAAAAATATTACAAAGATGGCAAAGCGTAGTTGCAATTTGAAAAACACAAAAAAAACAAAAAGCAGTGAAATGAAATATCTTAAAAAAATCACCGAAAAAACTGGAAAATATTAGGAAGTGAAATAAAACAATAAATAAAAATTTACCCTAGCCTAACATAGTAACCAAACCTAATCTAACCTAACCTAACCTAACCTAGCCTAGCCTGGCCTAACCTAACCTAACCTAACCTAACATAACCTAACCTAACGTAGCCCAGCACAAAAAATCACGGAACAAAACTGGAAAATATTAGGAAGTGAAATAAAACAATAAATAAAAATTTACCCTAGCCTAACATAGTAACCTAACCTAACCTAACCTAACCTAACCTAGCCTAACCTAACCTAACCTAACCTAACCTAACCTAACCTAACCTGATCTAACCTAGCCCAGCACAACCCAACCTAGCAACCTAATCTAACGAGTATTAAATGTCATAATGTAATAATACTGATATCAGACATCCCAACAATTATCTAATACAATAATATAACGGCGTAATAATTCAGCAGTTCCTCCAAGTTCAGTTTGTGGCAACAGAATAGAATTTTCCTATATATGACGTCATTAATCGCTTGAAGATGCATGCAGGGTCTACACGCCCTTGATGTCAATAACCTTAACCTTGGCGGCACTACATTTTCCGCCGCGGAATAATGTTGTTCTCCGCCAGTCCACTGCAGCACGGTATTACTGTGTGGTACGTTATCGTTACGATTTTGTTGTTATTGTTTAGAAAATCAAGTAGTGGAAAGTACGGTTAGAAACAGGATGATACATTCTTTACATTGGTGGCAACTATACAAAGGGTTGTTTGTGATTTCTTTGGGCAGAAACTTACCATTAGCCAATTGGGGTATTCTGCCACCGTCCATTCACCGCAAGGAAGGGGGTGTTCATGGGGCATAATGTTGAACTGAAGGTATGATTTACAGGCTTAGATGCTTTAGTTTAGAGGCCACCATCCAGTAAAAGGTTGTGATAGGACATGGTTGTGTTCAGCAGAGATAGGGTTGCGTGAAGTGGTAGATTATATGGGGACCATGTGCTGGGCTATCCATGTAGTAGCAAATTATGTATATGTATATATATGTAGAAAAAACTCTAAGGAGAAGGAAAAGTTTTCCTCAAGTTCATGAGGAAAAATATTTTTATTTAAAGGTTCATAAACTTACAGTTCATATCAGAAAATGAATGGACCTGACTTAGTAACCTAACCTAACCTAATCTTATCTCTTTGCTGGACTGAGCCAAGTTTGATTGCTCACTGAAAAAGAGAAAGAAGAAAAAGAGACAGAAAAAAGAAACAGTACAGAAAAAGAAACAGTACACCACAACACTGTCACTACACATATATTGTCATAAGTGATGGGAATGGGATGTACAGGCCAATTGGCATTGAAAACCCTGAATGCTGTAAAGCAAGATAAGACAATTCTGCATTTGTGTATGGGAATGCGGTCAACTTGAGCATGACTGTCATTTAACCCAAACTGCAAAGCATGCCATGTGCACCCCCAAACTGTGGTGTGATTATCAAGAATGTATTCCTACATGCCTGGACCAGTATATTGCATGCATGGTGCATATGCATTTTGAGCATTGCATACCCTGGGATGTTTGGCCATTTTGGTTCACTTGCTGAATGTCAGCCTTGTCATGTGCCAGTTTTGGTTGTTTGGCTCTGTTTATGTGGCAGAAAAGTCACATATGACTCATTAGATTTATATATTTCTTCAGATTTCCATGTTTAGCTGACCTGAAAAGGAAATATGAATGACTCTCTATTATTCAGTTTTTGAAGAGAACATGCTTGCATTCATTCAGAACATTCTCACAACATTCAAAGGCCAATTCTGTAATTTGAGAGCCATTTAAGGCCTATGGGGCCATAAAATGTGCTCATAAAAACCAATAGACACCTTAGGTGAGTTGCACAAATGTACTGTTTACCGTGACTTGCCATCTTTTAGGAACTTACCTCTAAAACAAATCTTGTTATCTGTGTTACATATTTGAATGTCAAAATTCACCACAGAAAATTGTCATGTTAAAAACCAAATTTTGTGCCAAACACCATCTTTGGATCACTAAATTAACTTCACCAGCAAATGTTTGAATTTACTGATAATTTGGAAACTACTGAATGTGATAACTCTTGTGCACATTGCATTTTTGCAGGTTTGTTGGTGCTGCACATTGCACTTTTTATTTTGTTGTTGTCCAGTGACTTCTATATCTTAACAAACTAATTTTTAACAATGAAACAAGTGGTGTATGCCTGAACATATGAAGTGGTGCACACCATAACCATGCAGTACATGTCTGGGAATAGTGAAGTGCTCACTTGAGCTGGTGTGACGTGTCCGGTGCACGCCGACGAGATCTCAATGAAACCTCGGACGAGATCTCGTGGAAACTTGTTGGGGTTTGCCGTCTGACATTTAATCCCGAGTAAATGGCATGTTATGACAGTTCTTTTTACCTAGAAGTATGAAAGCTTTCATTTGGCACCTGCTTGAAAGTCATTCATAACCATTTTGTGTGCATGGCCTGAAAAGAGATGATTCTTGTTTTTTACGACTTTTTGATTAGGATTTGTCGTGTCTTGCAACCTCGTGGAGCACGTAAGAAGAGTTAAAATGGCTGCGTGTGGATGAAGAAGGCAGATTGTTGGTTGGTGTTTGAATTTCTCCATAGCCATTATTGTGACAGAACAAGCTCAGTCTGCAAACTATTGTCAGCGAGATACGTGGGGCGGCCTCTGTTGGTTGGTTGGTTGGTTATTGGGGCTTAGGGGCGCACCGACTGCAGGGTCATTCGGGTGCTGCCCCAAGTTGCCCTGTTGGGGGCATAGTGTACAAACATTACCTGCATTTGAAATATGGCTTCTCATTGGATTTGAGCTACTTTTTTGGGATCCACAAAAATATGATTCCCCTGGGAACAAAATATTTAATTGCCATACTTAAAAATATACCCAAAACTGGGTAACACCACCCCAGATCCAGTTTGTGTTCCAACTCTGCCCTAACAAGATCTGATTGAAACCTGCCTTGTTTTGTAGACTGGCCTCAGCCAGTGCCAGGTAAAAGGAATGACCGTGTCTTTACATTCATTATGCTCTGCCCCTTGGCATTCTTTATCCCAAACAGGCTTTATTTTGTTTAACCAGTGCTTTCACGTGTGACCATGTGTCAAGAGTCACAAACCAGAAATTCAAGGATGATATGCAATTTATGCCTATATATGATCAGCAGAAATGCAAACAGCCACAGATCATGTTGAACGTTTTTTTATTGACTTACAATTACGTGATCAGAGAGATATACACATTAAGTGTCCTGCCATCACCCGAGATGCGGCTTCATACCTTCTTCTTTAACTGGCCATGTCACACAGTGCGAAATACAAAGTTACTCGTAGTTCCGACATAGCTTTGGTTGCGTCACCACCACGCTCACCATTAACTCCAACATATCCGATGCGTTTCGTCCAATATGATCAACACCACTACAACACACGTACATTTCTTTGTATGAATGTGATTTATTTGGTATTCTTAAATGTGGTGATGCTGCGTCAGCTTTCGCATGATCCAGATTTTCGCGTCTTCTTACAAACAGGAATGAGAATGGAATGGCAACATTATACTCGCCATGAATAAATCGAACTTCATAAATCATAAAAAAACTACATAAATCATAAACTCCGTCTAAAGGTTCTGACTGCTGTGCTTAAACTAGGAAATCATGAAATGACGGTCACAGCTGGTTTCATGACGTAAATTGATGCTAGTTGGAAAAATTGCAGTTAGATCAATTTGGCTTACGAATATCTTGTGCGAGGAAATGGGTGGGCTGCATTCACCTCCCATGACATTATACTACACAGTTCACACCAGCGGCCATCGCTCACGACCAGAACATAAAAAAATCATACGTCATGGTCTTTATGACGTCATATCAGCCTGCCCTTGGATGTCCACGACACCGACTGTTTGCATCAAAATGTTCGCAATTGGTGTACCAAGGGCTACTGCAAGTTTTGCGACCCGTCGCTGATTGGTTGCGGTGTTGTACGATGGAGGAAAAATGGTGTGTCTGCCCTCCCCCCCGCCCCGCAAGTTATGCGTTCGCGATGCAAGTACGAAGAGAAGGCTGCTCTTCGAGCTGCTTCTCGCTAAGGACGAGGTACGAACAGCTGAGTTCCTTACGCGAAAAACAGGTAAGCACTGCGAGTGAGTGGGACGTTTGGACTTCGAAAAACACAGGAGACAAGCCACCCCTATGCGGCTTAAAGAGTGTAGTTAAAATATCACGTCGCAATGATGCTGCAGGTCTGACGGTAATTGAATTATGGATAGGCTGATGCGGTCATCCTTGCCAGACCATTCCGTAATGGGGCCGCCTTTCGAATACCTCGAAGTGATTCTGGCCAGCGGACACCGAAAGGAAATGCTGGGCAGATATCCCGCGCAGACTTTAATGTTATGCACGGGTGCGCCCGGCGCCACTTTCCGGCGTGCTTTGCTGCGTGGCCTTTGACTGCAGTGAATCTGATGGGGCTCATATGCTGTAGCCTGTGACCATACGGAATAGCACAGTTCGCAGCTTCGGCGATTAAGTAGCTCCGTGATCCTTGCATCGTGAACGGCAGGTCATTTGGCCAGAGCGCTGGTCTCCCCGTGTGGCAGAACGAGCTCGCGCTGCTCCGGCGCTCAGCGTTTAGCCCGCGGGTCAACTGACAACGAGCCAGTGAAGGGTCATTTCGCGCGGGTTCCAGTCCCCGTCACTTTAGCGAGCAGTTCCGTTCAGACTTGTAAAAAAGGAGTAAATAAGGCAAAGTCATCGCGAAGCCTGTTTCAGGAAAGCCCTGGAATGCGGAATTTCTGAGTAAAAGAAACGGAATGTTACAAAAATAATTACATTTCCGAAGCTATATTTCCTCCACGTCTGCATCATTTCATTCAGTTATTCTTATTACGGTAATGGGAGACATTCATGAGAAATACAGTTTGCACTTCAAAGTGAGAAACAGCCGCTTATGACTGACCAGGCCAAAACAGCTGAGTCACAGCCTTCTCCCGTTGTCATTCGTATAGGTTTCTTTGGTGTTGGACAGCAATGAACCTTATTTTTAATTCACATGCACGCGCCTTCCCCGGTGTCGGGCGCCGTTTACTCTTCGTCCTCTTCTTCCTCGTTGGTTTCGTCGTCCTGGTCGTTGACTTGCTCTTCCTCATCGAGCTGGCTGTCCCTGCTCTCGTCGGTGTCCTCCTCTTTGGGCCGGTCCTTCCTCAGCAGCCGGTCCTCCTCGCGCTGGGGGTAGAGTTCGGTGGCCTCCTCCCGCTCCTCCTCCTCCACGGGGTCCTTGTCGATCCGCTGCACACGGCGCAGGTACACCAGCACGTCCACCCTGGGGACGGAGTCAGGCGCCGTGCCAGGGTGGGATGGTGCACAGCCCGCAGTGGTGTGCCCTGTTGCACGGTTCGTGTGTGTTGGGAGAACTGCGTGTTTACAGCACAGGAGCGGGTGTACACTGCAGATATTCACAGCTGCTGAAGCTAAAGGAAGGAATAAGCTAAAGCTTAAAAGGAATGGATAACAGCAAACAAGTGAGATAGTTATGACCTTGCGTACTCAGTAATTAACGACTGCCTCGGTTTCCATGTGGCTATTGTGAATAGAAAGTGCAGATAAATGACCAGTGCGTTTAAATACACCTCGTTGGTATTATGTTCAGTTACTTCAGCTTCGAACACATATTCATTGTCAGAATTAAGCATATAGCGGTGAAAAATCATAGCATGAAATAAGGACTTCAGAAAGAAAAATATTTCCTATTGGGATGCCATTTTTACCCAGATCTAGGTCTTCTGGGACACTGCAGTGAACTGTGCTCTAAGACTCGGTCTCGAGCGAAAAAATGAATGCTCGGGAGAGGCACGATGTCACCAGGGCATGAACTACTTACCTGTATGACTCCGACTCTTCCGAAAGCGGGTTTTCCTCTATGATGATAGCTTTCAGCTTCTTCAGATTTCTGAGCTGGTATATTTCGTCGGGGTCTTCCACGTTATTGCCGCGCAGGTTGAGATACTCGAGCTCTGTGAAATCGTCGTCCAGTCCAGCCAGGGAGCCGATCCTGTTGTTCCGCAGGTGTAACCGGGTCAGCGCCTTCAGCGGCGACACGCCGGCCAGGGACTTCAGCTTGTTGCCGGCGGCGTATAGCGTTTTCAGCGCCGGCAGCTCCAGACCTTCTAAGGTTTTCAGCGCGTTCTGGGTAATGATCAGCTGGGATAGTTTCGGCAAGTTGGCCGCATTCATGTCCTGAAGGTTCTCCAGGGGTGTTTTGGATATGATGAGCTTGTCCAGAGCCTGTTGCTTGATGCCCCGTGTGCTTTTGATTGGATTTCCCGTCAGGTCTAGTACTTGGAGAAATGGAAAGTTGGACATTTGGGGTGAAGTCAGCTGATTGTAAGCCAGTTTTAGAGACACTAGGAATCTCATGTTTTGTAAGGGATACAACGAAGTTAGCTTGTTGTTCGATAAATCAACATATCGTAAATGTATGTAGGTGGAGAGAAGAAAGACATTTGTGAGTTCCTGGCCTTGAACAACAAGTTTAACGTATGCTATCTCCAGCCCATCTCCCGTTTTGCATAGCATGGAAATGCCATTTTTTACCATATCACTTGTCAGTGGGGTCTCCTTTGGCATTTCTTTTGTCTTTGTTTTCTTTCCATCGCCTTCGGCATCAAAACCATCGCCTCCCACACTACCTTTTTCTCCATCCTCTTCGCGTTTAGCTTTCTCTCCATCTTCTTGTTCGGCTTCTTCCTTCCCATTATTTTCCTCAGCCTCCTCTCCTTGCGTGTCGCCCTCTTCCTCTCCAATATCTGTGTTTTCCTCCTCGTTATCTTCGTCACCGTATTCCGTTTCGCCTTCACTGTCTGACATTTTTCTTCAAATGAGAAAGACCAGTTAACATTGTTGTTGGTCGTGGAAAATTATAGGTAACTCTCTCTGATCTCACATAAGGCTTCTGTGAGGGAAATGTTCTTTTTTGCGACAGTGTTACAGCGTTAGAGACTCGAACATTTTATTGTACATCCACGTGCTGAGATGAGTAGTGATCCTGCGGAACGTGGGTGTAGCACCGTCAGGCAAGAATGTAATGTAGTAAGATTTTCTTCTCCTGGAAACTGCTCACCTTTTTGGGTTGCACAAGATGCTCCGCAAGATCAAATGAACCTCGTCTGCGTGAAATGATATCTTTGGATTGAAAGAACCAGGAACATCAAGGATCGGATCCCATCGCTTGCAAAATACCTTTTCGGCTTGGTTTTTTTACCGACACGAGTCGTCGGAGGTTGTTGTAATTGTCGGGTTTTGCGCCGTGGGTTGGAGTCACGTAAACAGTCGTTTGTTTTTTCCAGAGCACGCTCCGTTAACGACGATGAGTGCCCAGTCCGTGCAGAAAGGAACGTTCTCACCAGTGAGTGCTATGTTGGAAGCTGTCGCACAGTTTCCTTTCCTGCCTTTCGGTAAAAATGACGCGGGCGAAGTTTGTTATAGTGCCACCGCGTCGAGTAAACGGAAAGCAGGAAATAGTCTGGCGAAAGTGATGCAACCCATGAATTTAAATGTGAATGAAGAGATGGAGGAAATTTCGTAAACGGCATAAAGTCTGTAGGCGTTTGCTGAGCGTTGTACTTCAGCTCCAAGCCAGATGGACCGTGGTCTGTATTAGTGCACTGTATTGTTCACTGTATTGTTTACAGGACAGTGATGTGCACGTCACACGAGAAGACCAAGGGAAAATCAACAAGTTTGCGCGACTCAACGCAAACCTGCAAGATCTTCAGGATGAAATAAAAAACAAAGAGGTACAACTGCAGAAGATACATTTGCATCTTGTTAAATTTGGTTTCATAATGGATGGCAGAACGTGGACATGATTATGAACGTTACGGCGACAGGTGTATTTAAAGTTGCCGGAAAGGTAAAAGAGCGATAACTAAAGAAAGTTAAAAGCCTTGGACGGTTGCAAAAAAATTGATTGAGACAGAATGTGTACCTCGGCTGTATGAATCATCCCGATGTACGATGACACGTGTTACGTTTTCGTTGTGCATACTTCTTTGACGTGCCAACTGTAATATCACTCAGAACGCCATGAAGAACCTGGAGGATGCCAGCGATGAGCTCCTGATGGTTGACGACGAATCAGAACTGATCCCCTTCATGGTGGCAGACGTGTTCTTCCATACGCCACTAGAAGACACCAAGGTGAGGTACAGCTCATCAGAAACTGGGTGTGTTGTCGCCTTGAAGGGCTGCGTGCAATATTGTCGGGCCATGGCTAGTGCACGGAGATGAGCAGTCTGGAGATGCTTGATTGAAGTGCCAAAGTGTAGATTTATACGGCTTTGCTTGCGTTTTTTTTTTTAAATATGCCCTTTTGTTCACGACACTTGAGGTTTTCTTTTTTGTTTTGCGTTAGTGAAGTGGCCTTGGTCTGATTGGAAGGGCTGCGAGCATGGCGTTTTTAGTTTCCTGTCTTCATTGTACCTTATATTCACAGGAAAAATTGGAGGCAGCTAAAGAAGAGATGACGCGCGAAATGGAGGAGCTGAACGCCAAGAGTAGCCGCTGCAAAGAGGAAATGGCCATTCTGAAGCGCGATCTGTACGCCAAGTTCGGGGAGAACATCAA
This sequence comes from Capitulum mitella, assembly GCA_030062745.1. Lineage (NCBI taxonomy): Eukaryota > Metazoa > Arthropoda > Thecostraca > Pollicipedomorpha > Pollicipedidae > Capitulum > Capitulum mitella. The sequence goes on along the minus strand of CP099846.1, from coordinate 28,715,510 downwards.
CTTGGAACCGGACGAGGAGTAGCGTTGGCCGGCGCCCTGGCCTGACTGCCCTCCAGGCGCCGTCCTGGCCCCGAGCCGGGCCCCACCCGGTCCAGTGGTGCGCCGCACGAGCTGTGGTCGCTCTCGTGCGCTGTGAACTGGGCGACCGGCAGACGGCGGCGCTGACGCCTTGGACGTGCGTCGGTTGGTCGAGCGTGTGCTGTGGACGTGCTGCGGCCGTGGGGCAACTGGATGTACTCGTCGTGACCTCGTCGCGCGGCGGGAGGGAGGTCGTCGTGCGGCGGAAGAGGGAGTCCCGGAGGGATGCCTCGAGGGATCCTCCGGAAGCTGTCCCGTGGATCTCGCCACTGCCACTGACACGCATCGCTCGGAAACTGACTGCTACCCCGCGAACGTGAATGGCCGCACTTTTTCGTCGTCGATAACAAGTTTTTACTAATGCGTCATGGTTTGGCTTTGGCACGGGAAATGTGATATAATTTTCGTTGAAAATAACTGATAAATGCTTCTAATGTGGCATGAAATGTATCTGAACGTAGCCGAGGTCGAAGATATGAAAGGCAAGAATTTGTTATGACGTAACCGTTTAGGTATCAGTGTCACGAGGACCACTGTTTGTGGAATTGACGGCGTAAGCTTGTAACGTTAGACAAGGCATGCTGCAGGCGCTTCGTTACTGCATTGGAAGTCAATTCGCACAGCCATGTGACTGAACGATAAAAAAATCAGTTTTAGTCTTTTAAACATTTCTTGCGTAAGCTGTATCGTTCATGTTCTCACAATAGTCCAGTGAAGGTCATTTTTTGCATTACCATTTGGTTTTTGGTGTTTGCTCCCGAACTTGAACAGAATTCGGAACAGGCACATCTGAGTAACAAAGCGATCAGAATTATTTTGCGACGAACTTGTAAAAGAATGTCCTGGAAGTTATTGCTCAAAATGTACCATAACCCCTGACAGCGCATGGAAGGAACTAGAACTGACTTTCTGCGCAGTTCTGAAAACCCTCCGTCGTCACTGGAGACCCGCAGCCGCCGCCGTGTTTCAGACCCTTTAGTGGTATCCCTGGGCCGAACCGTGCGAACAGCGCAATGTGTGCGCCCCGCCAACATGTAGGGATTCCTACTGTGCGACGTACAAACCACCACGTTTCAGAGATTTTAGCACACAGATTATGATTGGGAAGAAACAGTCCGAAACCGCTTCAAACCACCGAATAATTCCCGGAAATCTTTTAGTACGTCTTTCGGTCCGATACGGCTCGACTCAAACGTGACGGGTTGCCAACTGCAACAGAGGTGCACTAGCAAAAGATTTATTCATAATGTTTCGCTGATAGGGATCTAAGCCAAATGAAGTACGAACCCTGGCAGTTTTACAAGTTTTACAGTGAAACGTCACATGAGAAACGTGTTAAAACCAAGAAATGCGACGGATCCCTGTCTCCCGCTATGCGGTCATCGGGGTAGCCGGATCCGCTTTCCCGTCTCCAGTATTTGCCAGCACCCATTTTTTGGGGTCACAGGGTCATTATTTGATGACCTGGTTGCCAAATGATGCTCGTGTCATACGTCTCTGGCCATCAGTAGCGGCGAAAGCGGGGGGGGGGGCGAGGCATCGGGGACAAAATGCCCCCTCCCTGAAGTACGAAATTTAACATGAATTTGTTGCTGAATCCGTTTATTCAATCTAGCATTAATCTGTTGATTAAATCAATCCATACATACGGCATTTCATGAAAAGAAATGGTTCGAAAAGTAGTAAGTGTCCCCCCCTGCCGCCACACATCCCGCCGCCTCTTTTGACCGAACAAGACCGCACATCTCCAGGGGCGTTGGAACTCGGTAGCAAAGGGGTCCGCTGCCTCCTAACTTTGGACAACATTTAATATTAACCCTGTGACGGTGCTTGGAAAGAAACGAAGTAGAAATCACGTCGCCCCCCCCCCCTCCCTGTTATCTCCACAAAGGCTTTACTGCTGTCGTAATGAAGAAATGATTTCAGCAATAGTGTTCATTGTCCCGTAGTAATTTGTATCAAACAATGAACTGCAAGCGAATGCTCAATGTACCATGGTTTTTGAAAAGTTCAACGTCTTGGTTACATCGTTACGTTACATAAGGACGTTTGAGAGGAATGCGTTGCATGAATCCTCGCCGCAAAATGCAGTTGAATGAAGGCAGAAACGTAGAAATATGAAGGCCACTTGGATATGGCAGCACATATTGTGAAAACAACAAGACGGCCGTCCCCGCTGTGCGCCGCCGGCGCCGATCGGCGCATACAAAAAACCGCACACGCGCCGATGCGGCGAGCGGCGAGCTGAGTGGTGCTGGGGATATTTACGGGCGTCTTCCACATTTATCGACACCCGTCAGAGCCACTGGAGTATACCATAGTGAAGGTAATTGTTTAAGGCCACTGCCTGAATCGTCAAAATGTCCCCAGACCTCGTAATCTACGTGGAGTGGCGATCCAAAGTACGCTTTGTTACGCATCTCGGTAATCACGAACCGTGTGCGTATGACCCTTTGTCGCCCTCAGGTGCGTAAGTTGTTTCCCTTTACGAGACTTCATTATAGATGGGAGTAGTCAGTCAGTACCGTTTATGAGATTGGCTTTCTGTGACCTTTTTTACATCTGAAATGCTATCTGATTAGTGTGGGATGGGGCGTATGTGGCGCAGGCGTTAAGATGGATACTCATGGTCAAGATAATGGCAAATGAAACCTTCCATTTGTCCATATTCGCTCAGTAAATAACTTTCCCTGGAGTTTTTTGGTTTTTAAGTGTTGGAAGTAACACTGTAGATATGCTTCCAGCTGTACAACAGATTGCATCCTACAACAGATTGTTACAAGGGGTCTGTTCCCATGCTCAAGTCCAGCCTCTTCCAAGCTTATATAAACTCATCTGATTGTTCTCATATCCCCTTAGTCCTCCTCCAAGCCTCTCTAAGTTCATCTCAGATCACCACAAATCTCCTCCAACCTCTTCTAAAGTGAAACATGGGCTTTGGGAGAAGTTGTAGGTTTCACTGTTGTCATTAGTGGTGTACAGTCAATTCATTTTGCACCATTCCTTGCCAGCTTTTATGCAGACTCCACACACTAAGCTTGTTTCTCTGAATCTGAATGCAATTTGACATGTTGTATTGAAGGAAACAGTTGATATGTCATCCAGACTCATTTGAGAATTCCTGTGGGTGTGGATATGGTGCATCATCCACTTTCTTTAAACCCCTCTCATCCTTTTTTTATGTGAACTCAGGAACAGACTCAATGTGTGATTGACTCTGTTCATCACTGATTTATGTATTAATGCACAGGTAAGTTTCTTGCATGCAGCAAGGTACGTTTTTTGCAAGCAGCATGTTTGTAGCATATGCTACTGTTTATGAGTGAGGATACAGAAGGACAAAGAGCAAGGACAATTTTGGGAAGATGCCCATAAAAACTGGGCATTGATAGACAATTTTGTAGTCCTCAGGTATCTCATGCACTTGTAACAGTTTCCAGTCCCACCCAGCAACAAATCTGGTGAGTTGGCTCCTGAGTTACACTCAGATTGGATTAATTTATGGATAAGCTTAGTTTGAAGATGCATAACCAGTTTGAGTTGCTCTGTTGTGTTGTGCTATGTTCATCAGTGCCCCCAATACTGCAGGCAAATATCTGACCATCTTTGCAAGTAGGGCATTGATCACAGGTGCAGGACATTTGGATGTGCAAGTGGAGAACAAATGGTAGTGTGTTGATGCACAGAAAATGTTAATACTCTGAGATTAAGTTATGTACAGAGCATGCACTCATATGTATGTATTATGTATGTACTATGTACAGAACATGTACAGATATAGAACATGCGGCAATGGGAAATGTTTTTGTTAGGTTGTTTCATCTGACAAAGTGAGGTTTAGCTATAAGAACATTTGCAAAATTTTATAAAGATGCAGAAGTTTATTAAACAGGCAGGCATTAAAACAGTGTGTCTGGATTGAATAATACTGAGTCATTCAGTTACTTTGGTGATGAAGCCACATGACACATAACAGCATCATGGAAACTGTCCTGTGTACTTGGCAAGCTTGTTGTAGAATAGCAGTGTATCTTGTCATTCTTAACAGAATTGCCGCAAGTCACAGTGTTTTGTGACAGAAGCAGTCATGAAACAGGTGCCCATAGTGTGATTACATTGGCTCATAATTGGATTGCTTGTAGCCAGCAGATCACAGAAGACAAGGAAATGCATGAGATGAAGGTACATAAATGGCTACTTCCAAGTGCATAATGTTTTGGATGTACATTTCACCAAATCAGCTGCTGTGTTTTGCTGTATTAGCCTCAGTGAAATAACTGGAGGATTAAACCATGTATTGATGATCATCAAAGACCAAACCAGTGTTTTCACCAAATGTTTTTAAGCATATGATGACATTTACATGCAAGGCTGGGACCAAATTCAAATTATTTGTGCTGCCAGGAACAACTTTAGGTCCATTCTTTCCATGTTTTGCCATAGGCTTTATGTTAAATTCTGGGATTATTGGCATTGCATTTACAACACCAAAAGTGCAGGTGGTTCCACCCATTTCCATCCTGTCTTTATGTAAGGTAGTCTTTGATATTCTGCATCTGTGTTTGTGTGGTGTACAAAGTCCTCAAAACTTCTGTCACCATGCAGGGTGTAATAGGCATACATTTTTTGCTCAGTCTGTCTTCTATGAAATTTTCGTGAATAAGCTATTATTACCAGACTAATGGTTGTGACAGTGGTTAGCTGTTTTCCATAGGGTGCTTCATTTGCTTCAGATTGACAAAGAAATATGCACTGCTTTCATTGCATTTCCTAGTACCTGTTCTTTTGTCTGTTAAGACTGTTGCACTCCATGCACTGGATCTTTATTGCCATTTTCATGATATGTGCATTCTGCAGTTTGGTGTCTGACTTTGGCAGTGAATTTCCCTCTGTCTGCTAGGCAGTATTGTTATGCCTGAAAAATCCCTGCATACTAATATGTTCCAAGATGATATCATTAGCATAGGCACTGACATCATGAAAATGTTTGATTTTGGTTTCTCAGCAAGGAAACTTACAATTTACTATGTGGTGCTGAGGAGCTAAGGTTTGGGGTGTTCCATGTGTCCTCTGGAGAACACTGCACTTGAACGTTTTGACAATTGGCCATGCAGACTAACACTGTCTCATGGCTCTGCATTGAACGTGTATCATCTTGGGATCAGGAAAAATTCTTTTTCATCATGCTTTGCTAAAACCAAACATTTTCATTACCAGGCAGGGTTGGAAAAGTCGTTGTTTTTTTGTGCTGAAGGCCATCAGGAAATATATGTTCCAGGAACATTTTTTACTCCAAAAGTTTGATCTTGTGCTGCTTTCTAAAAGCAACATTATAGCCATGTTGACAGATTTCCTACTTTGCAAGCAAATGACTGACTATTTGGTATTTAGCAGGCATGATGTGATGCACGTTTAGTAAGTATGACATCATACCTGACTGATTTGTACCAAGAGTGCCAACTTAAACCAATATAACTCTATAAATGTTTTATTCCAAAACAAAAACTCTACTCTGACATGAAGAATAAAAGCCAATTTTCCAGTCCTGTTACCAAACTTTCATGATGCTATTCATTGCATGAGAAGTGTGACTCACTGTATCTGGTGCAATATGATGCCTTATTTGCAGTCAATCTCTGTGTGCCTCTTACCTCATGTACCTTTTGTGCGTAATGACTCGGGATCGAGAATAGCACCCGTGGCCTCGGCCATGTTTTGGGAATGGTTCCACAACATAAATAAATAAATAGACAATTGCACAATCAAGTAACCAAAATGAACAGGTACCCAAAGTTGTTGTAGACCTTAGCGATTTCCGGATTTATTCGAACTCAAAACATGTATCCCAATGTGATGAAAAACAAACGACATAATGCTTCCTTGGGGTGGTGTGTATTTTCGTCTTATTGGCTGCCCGCAGATGTCGTCGAACGCGGGCACCGGGGCCGGCTCGAGCGCCAGCGAGTCCAACGGCAGCCAGAGCGGCCAGCAGACGGACAATAAAAGCGACGAGAAACACAACAAGACCCTCACGCCCAAGGCCTCCAAGTCGCTGAGCACAAGTGCCAAAAGGTGAGGCTGGTGACAAGTTGCAGAGTGGTGTTTCTTGCCTTGTGCGTCGAAGGACATCTCAGAAGGTCTGCGTTTAAGGCATTGTGATTCATGTGAAGCATATTGAGCAGTGTTATGATTAGCGGATTTTCCGGGCAGTTGAGTGCTTATCGAGTACAAGAAAAGTGATTTATATCTTATACTTGCTCATGTCAGGCAACAGCTGAGAAAAACCATGAAGAGCAGTGTGCATTGTTCATGTCATTGGGGTGTGATGTCAAAGAACCAATGTATGCATATGCATAGACAGGCAAGCCCCAAATTATTTAGGGAAAGATTCTCATGGTACTTCATGTTACAACATGAAGTTATGGGGGGGGGCATTCAACACTGGAGGGACCAAAACGTCCTCATTGATGTGTCAGTTGACCCCCCATTGCATTGTTTTTTATACGGTATTTTCCCACTGAGATCTGAATGTGTATTTTTCCTTCAGCTGTTGTCTGTTGGCTGCATTAATGTATCAGATAGGTCGTGTTATGGCAGTTGGACGAGGTGTGCTAGCCAAAATATGTCTGGAAATCTCCGTTATATCATTGCTGCAAATGGTACTGCAACATATATAAAAGTAAGCCACAACATATTTTCTTGCTCAGCCAGGCCTTTTTTTACTCCAGATATGTTTATACCTGTGGCCAGGCATGTGTTGTGCCGTGATCAGCTGTGTGTCCAGGATGTCAAAAGGGTGGTTTTTATCAGCCTTTCGACCATGGCTTGTCGCCGTTGGTGGCTGTCTGGCCGGGGCGGGCTGAGGCAGAGGGGGAGGGAGGGGGGAAGGTGCGCTCCGGCGCCGGCCTCGGCCGCGCTCAGCCCGCGCCCGCGCTGCCGCAGGATCCAGAAGGAGCTGGCCGAGATCACGCTCGACCCGCCGCCCAACTGCAGCGCCGGCCCCAAGGGCGACAACCTGTACGAATGGGTGTCGACCATCCTGGGCCCGCCCGGCTCCGTGTACGAGGGCGGCGTCTTCTTCCTGGACATCCACTTCTCGTCAGAGTATCCCTTCAAGCCGCCCAAGGTGCGACTCGCCGCCGTTGGCGGCTTCCCGCGGCGTTTGTCGGGCCCGGTACCAGACGTGGTGTTGTCAAGGGGGGCTAAAGAGACCGAGCTATGCAGCCGCTGGTACTAAGAGGCTGGTGTTGCGGAATGTTGATGGGCTTGCTGCTCGTAATCCGTGCTTATTCCAGTTATGCTTAAGGTGCGTCAGGTTTTTACCCGTGGATTGGACGTCGAATGAAATGAACGTTTTTTTAGGAACCATTTGTAAGAAGTTTTGGGATACTGCAGAACGTTTTTTTCCTTTTGCATGCTGTTGTTATTTTGGTCACGTCGTCGCGCAGCCGCATGCTAAGTCGAGCCATTTCAGGTGACGTTCAAGACAAGGATCTACCACTGCAACATAAACAGCCAAGGCGTGATCTGCCTGGACATTCTCAAGGATAACTGGTCGCCGGCGCTGACCATCTCGAAGGTGCTGCTCTCCATCTGCTCTCTGCTGACCGACTGCAACCCAGGTGGGTCTTCCTGCGGGCGGCGAGCCGTCCGTGCAAGGAGTGTTCAGGTGGAATCCGACCTGCCTCACTGTCGCCTCCCTTGCGACACCCGGCGCGAGAGGCTGCCACAGTGACTACGACAGATGTTTTGTCAGACCCGTTGACGCAGAAGTGGCGAAGACGTACGAAGGTCGAGGGACTCATTTTGTGGCCGTCAGTCGGCGGAAGGTGATTTTTCAAGTGCCTGCATGCCGGTGCGTTCACCCGGATGTTGTCATGTCTTACGAGCAGACCTGTGCTTGATTCCATTTCGGGGGAATCGGCCCCGAATCCGATTGCTGAATTGATTCCGATTCCGACCTACTGCGGTTTTCCAAAACTGAGTCGATTCCGACTCCGAACTCAAAAGGGATGGATTCTGGAATCGATTCCGCTAAGATCGATGGATTGGATTAAGCCATTGCAATCGATTTCAATCTGACATCGCAAACAATCATGGATTCCGATTCCGATTCGGACCGGAACGGGATCGATTCTGGAGTCTATTCTGATTCCGATGAAATCGAGCACAAGTCTGCTGACGGTTGGCCGACTGGAGGAGGGGACACCGGTCTAGTCGTTCGCTTATCTGCTTTCACCTCCGACCATGCTGAATCGTATGTGGACGGTTGAGCCTCGGTTTTACCAGTCCTGATTCTGACCTCGGCTCGTGAATGGGAGTTCGGGACAAGCGTTACCCCTCGTTTCCCAACACTGGGGCCAAATTCGCCGGCTGGGATGGGAAGATTGCGGGAAAAGTTCATGTACCTGGCCCAGAAATGCCAAATTGTATGAGCCTTTCCCAGATACCTTGTAGCGATACCTTGCCGGACGACTTCGGCAACCCTGTTCCGGAGACTCACCTAAGACCTCTGGTCAGTAGTCGACAGTTCACGATGTGGAAGGTTCGCAGACCGATTTCAAAACGTAGTGAACGCTGTCGTCGTGGGTCATAGTGACGCGTTCGTGACTGATGCCTTCCAACCGGCTTCGGTCTCGTTTCCACCCGCGCTGGCTTGCGATCGGACGCGTCGCGTGCGCGCAGCCGGAGCTAACCTCGGTCCTGCCGCCCGCAGCCGACCCGCTGGTGGGCAGCATCGCCACCCAGTATCTGCAGAACCGCGAGGAGCACGACCGCGTGGCGCGCCAGTGGACGCAGCGCTACGCCACGTGATACCGCGGCCTGTAGCGGCGCCGCCGGCCGCGCGCGGCGGCCGGCACCGACTGCGCGCAGGATCAAAATCGTGGACGGAGATCGGCGCAGCGGCGGTTTTTATTTTTCGGCGCGCGCCGCGACTGTCCCGGCGGCATTACGGCGCGCGGCGGCGGCGCGGAGTCGGCCGTGGCCACCGCGCGATTTCCGCGGGGGCGCCGCGAGTGTTTGGAAACGTGTACGCAGGCGGTTCATTATCCTTTGTTGGATTTCTGCCTTGGCCGCGCCTCAGTTTCGGACCCTGGCCTGGGCTGTTGTGATGGGCGCCGCGGTCGCTGCGGCTGCGCCGCCCGATCGGCGGCGCCCCGAGGCGGGAGGGAGGCGCGCGGCCCTCTGATGCACGTGTCAGCTATTCCCCTGCCAGCGGGTGGCGTTTTGCGTGTTGTCGCGTGAGAGCGGGCGCGCGCGATCGCGCGCCGGGCGCTGCGGCGCGGCCCGCGTCCGCCCGGTTCTCCCGCGGCTCCCGCGCCGGGGCCGCCGCGGCGACGGCTGCGGTCGGCGCGGACGCAGCGGTCTTCGGCAGCTCGCGCCCCCGCTTCCTTCGTAGCGACGCGTGGTCCCCTCGAGCGGCGGTGTGCGAGTCGCGGTACATGGATGCGCGGGGCACGGGCCGGTCTGCGCGCCGTCTGGCGTCGGCCGGTCGGCCGGCTTGACGCCGCCGCATTGGGTTGGCCCCGGGCGGCCGGCTGGGTGGCGCCACGGCGTGTCGTCCGCTGGACAGGCGGCCAGTCGGCCACGGTCCCCGCGCATCCCCTCATCAGCCTGCGCGTGCGTTGTGTGTGTGTGTGTGTGTGACTAGGTAGCGGGCGATCCGTGACACGAATATCAGGGCTGCTGTAAAAAGCTCGGTGTCGCTGTGGACGGGATTTCCGTAGCCGAATGCGAGAGCTGTCGAGTTGTAGTATGCTTCCACATCTCATTCCGTAACGTATGCTGTTTTTCAGATTGTGGTCCGCCCGCTGTGCGTTGTACACGGCGAGTGGAATAAATCGAGACATCGGACCGGCTGTTTCGTCATGGAGGGGGGGGGAGGGGGTCCGGGGCGACTCCGCTGACTCGGCGTGGCGGACCGCCGTCCCAGGACGACCTCCGCACGTGCAGGACGGGCCGTGACGGCCGGCGGTCCGCCGCGCGTCACGGTCCGGTCACCGCTCAGCGGCCGCCGCCCGTGACGCCCGTCCGTCGGTCGTCACGGCGTCGCGATCGGCTAAAGCTCGGCAGGGTGGAGAGGACGCGCCCGGAAAAAGACACACGGTCGGCAGGGCAGAACGGTACTGCTGCGCGTGAGTTCCATTCACGCGGTGGCAGCCGGGTCGTCAGGTAATCCAGACCCGTGACCTGTCAGCCTGGCTGAGGTAACTGGACGTGCGATTGCGCTGCCGTTGTTCGTGCAACATTGCAGTCTTTTGCAGTACGGGGACTCGGAGAATTGGTGGATTCCGACCTCGCGAACACGCTGGCGGCGCCCGCTTGTCGTTCTGGCCGACCGTTGCCGGCATACGGGCCTTTGCAACAGCGCGGCATTCTGCAGCATTGTGCAACCAGGGCCAAGTCGATGCGCGAGGCCGCCGGAACGTGCCTCAGACCCTACCAGTTGCTTCCGGATCCCCCTGTCCCCGACAGCACTGCGCTTGCCAGACGCAGCTGTAGCCGGTCCCACTTCCGTCTCAGAGGAGCTGTCGCCTGCCGTGCCTTGAGGGCAGGGCCTATTTTAACATGTTAACTGGGGGGGCAAATGCCCCCCCAGTCGGGCACTTTGCCCCCCCAGTCAAGATCCTTTGCCCATGCAAGGAAAAAAAAGCCAGGTGTACTAGCGTACCCAGGAAGGTATTCCATAAAGCGCTGCGCTCGCAAAGCAGCATCTTATCAACGAAGGATGGGTTGAATCACTGAGTAATGTGGGAGCACACTTAGAAGCATCACTTCATAATACGTATTGCAGGCACACCTAGTGACCGCTGGTGAGCGTGTTTCGTAATTAGTACGCCGGCACCCGATGCCGCGATTGTCTGGTGGGCGGCCACGGCGTTTCATTGCATCGTAAGCACGTTAAAAATGATGATAACCATCTTTGACGTGTTCAAGCGCAAGAAAACTGAACGGCGAGCTGGTGCGCAGGGCGGTTTCGCTATGGTGAGATAAGGTTTATATGAATGCGGTAACAGTCCAGCAGTGCTGTAGTCATCACCAATGATCCTGATCCGAAAACCCTGCTAAAATCCCAGTACCTGATTGGTAGAACTTCATTGAACTAGGCGGTTAAACCCGAGTTTTACGCGAGGAAAACAAAAAATTAATCAGTCATATATTAAAACCGTCAATCTTGCTGCTCCTAGTGCATGGGTTTGAGCATCCCATGAGAATGCTTCATCTGCTTAACGAACATGGCATGGCCCAGACTGCAGATAATGACGAATATTGATGATATCTCACTGAGGCGGGCCTAAGGCGAATATTTCAATCTGAGGTGACTTTTTTATTTTGGGGCCGATAACCTGGAAATGGAGAAGTTTGTTCTGCCTGTGTTAGGACAGCTTTTACACTTCTGCGCAGTGTTGAAAAACATATGGCCAAAATTTGGTGAGAAAATGTATTTTGGGGATAGATTAGATTAACAGAAACTATCCCGGACAGGCAACCTACTGTCTCATTTAGGGAAGAATCGAAGCTGCCGCAACATCTTGCCAATATTCTGCCCATCGTTTGCAGACTGTGACTTATATATTTGAAGCACCACGCCTTGCCATGCCACGGCAACCCACGGTGCCGGTCTGGCAATTTCCCGCGCGTTTTTAGACGTCAGGATATTTAAGGACCACCTGCGTCAATGCAGAAAGTACCTTTTATAACGGAAGTCTGTGCCACTATGGCTGCACCACGAGAAAAAAGCCGAATTTTGGTTGACCGGTGCTCAGAACTGCCTTCGCGGGGAGAAGTGCTGCAGCAATATTTTCAGTCCCACCGTGTGGATAAGCTTACCCAGAGGTAGGTCAAAACACAGATCGTCCGCGAAATGATGAAGGTGTGGAACAAAGCCCGTATTCTCACTGCACCGGAGCGGAACGTGATAAAGAAGCTCAACAGGAAGCTTGACCAGTACCAAAGGCAAATTCTGGAGGTTCAGCCCGGAAATTGACAAGGAGAATGGATTTAGGGACAACCTTAACAATGTTTTTGACCTTGCCCTTGTCGGCACCATTAAGATCATCAAAACCAAGAGGATAAAGACATTCTCTAGGCCCAAAGGGATCCAGGTCGCCGAGGCGTCATGGTGGTATTCGATAAGTTCCCTTCTGAGAAGGAGGAGCGAGCTCTTCAACGACAACAGTAGGCCGAAGCTTTAAAGGGCCCGCTGTTAGATTAAACAGCAGACCGAGCATGAGGCAACTGCCCAGCTGGAATACTCGCCTACCGATAACACATAATTGACAGATCAGGATGACCCGCAGCCCTTGGCCATGCCTTCGAAGCGGCCCTGCAGGAGAGCCAAGAACATCGCCACTCCTGGTCAGGCAGCAGCCCTCGATCGGACCAAGCTCAATGATCGCTCTGCAATTCATTTCCTATCGGCGACGGCTTCGGTCCTCGGCCACGACTCCTCTGAACTGGCGATCACAGAAGCTCGGGCAGGCGCGCACGTAGATCGCAGAGGAAAGCCATTGCGGACGAAATCTAGCATTCTTTCTCCGCGTCACCCAACCTGGTGGTCCACTGGGACGGCAAACTGTTACTGACGATGGAAAGGACAAGGTGGATCGACTCTGTCATTGTAACCGGTCCCAGAAGTGCCGCCAAGCTCTTCGGTGTTTGGAAGTTGCAAGTAGAGCCGGAGCAACGCCAGCCGACGTTGTCGCGCTTTGTCTGGAAGACTGGGAGGTTTCGGACAAGGTCGTCGGCATGAGCTTCGACACCACCTCCAGCAATACTGGACAAGTTGTGGGAGCAAACACGCTTCTTCAGCAGAAGCTTGAGTGACGGCCTTTTCACTTTGCTTGTCGTCATCATATCGTCGAACTGGAGGCAGAGGCGGCTTTCTCCACGCGCTTCGGTCCGTCCTCGGGACCGCGATCTCCTTGTTCAAGAGCTTCAAGAAGAGATGGGGACTCATTGATTGGAACAAGTTTGAACCTATGGTGTATGAAGACCTGGAGCCAGCATTGGCCGAGACTATGTTGTATGAGTTTTTCTCTCCCAATGATCGTTTCGTCGCCTTCTGCCGTGAGAAGCTCGCCGAAATCCAGCCTAGCGATGATCATCGTTGGTTCTTTGAGGTCTCGATTATGCCCTTTGGTCAAGAGCGTCCACGGCGAATCAAGTTCCCCAGCCGGGTGCTCTCCAACGTGCCAGATAGATGGTTCCATCGCGCCAGATGGATGGGGCGCATAATCTGCGGGATCAAGATCTTCTGGCTTTGCCATCAGTTCTCCGTGACTCTCAGTGAATTGGGAGCACTCAAGCGCTTCGTCTCTTTCATGGTTGTTTTGTACGTCAGTGCATGGTTCTGCTCTTCATCGGCGGTCAGCGCTTCCGTGCGCGACCTGGCCGTTCTGCCAAGCCTGATGTGAATGCTGAAATTTCGAAGGGGATCTCCAAGGAGTTTGCCGATCACCTATTATCTATTATGACATTATAGTCGACATATGATTTATTATAACAATCACCTATTATGGTGCCCCAGCGAAGAACTGGCTGGTGTGTCGTTCTTCGACGAGGGCGTGCCGTGTGAGATGAAGACGAGGATGGTCGCGGCACTCCAGGAACAGGGATCGGAGAGTCCTCCCAGCGAGCGCAGGTGGATCTCGCAGAAAAGGAGGTTCTCGTCCCAGGAAGATCATCGTCGACTTCATTACCGCTAAGTCGATGGGCAACCTGAAAGCCTACGGCATCAACATGGACTTCCTTGCCGCAGATCCCGCTGATTGGGAGACAGCACCTGGCTTCACGAACGCTGAGGCAGTCCTATGCGGGATCGCGGTAGTTAGCGACTTCGCCGAACGAGCTGTGGCTCTTATCCAAGTATACAACAAGGTAATGACGAAGGATGAAAGGCAAAAGCAGTACCTGCTGCAAGTCGTCGAATAGCATCGTCGCCAGAACCCCGAGACCACTAAGAGGACTGAAGTATCATTCCCACCTAAGCCACACTACTGCCGACAGGGCCAGTGACCAATGACCTGAGACAGAATGCGAAGTGTCTTTCGATCCAGTGTGTCAAAAGGAGTACTATGATGTGCATTTTATGCATATCGTGCGCTTCTTTTAAAAAACTCAAGCACAAAACACGTTTGGGGGCATTTCAGACATCCCTGAGCGAATCTCCCAGGGATCACAAGTCCAGGGAGAATAAGTTCTTGCTGGGGATAAATGAAATCGTGTCCTTTGAATTTAATGGGCTCGGAATGCACAAAAGCCAGCGCGAATTTCATCGAAATAAAATAAAATCCAGCACAAACGACATACAGTCTTCGTGTGAAAGTGCTTAAGAGTGCTGGACCAAGCCATATTTTGCACACATGGTTTCCCACAAAAGACATATCAGTTAATGACAGAGCGCTGTGGAAGTGTTCATCGTAATTCGCCTTAGGAAAGCATCTATATATATATATATATATATATATATATATATATATATATATATATGTATATATATATATCTGTGTGTCCTTTCCTTAGGAATATATATATATATATATGAAGTGGACAAAATTCAATAAGGAGAACGCAAATGCGGGGGGTGGTCTCAACCAATGCGTCTCGTTCGCAGAATTGCCCCCGCAGTCATTTTTCCTTAAAATAGGCCCTGCTTGAGGGCGTCGTATGCCGTCGGTCCGCGGATACCCGGCGTGAACCGTCAGCATCAGCTGGAGGCCGGCAAACACCGATCACTCATAAAGACGGTACATGCTCACGGAAAGTATTTATCCAACGAGGGGTGAGCGGGAGAAAGCTGGGAGGCCGAGGGGATTGACGGATGTGAGTCCCTCCGCCCTTCACGGACACCCGGTCACTTGGCGTTTCCGGACAGCAACGGTTAAAGCGGCCTTCCCGCGCTGTCGATGTAATAATTTAGGCGGCTGGGTCCCTCCCATTGCCTGGGTACGGTCTGTTTACTTCCGAGTCCTGTTCCCTATGTCAGTCCTATTCACCACCAGTCCGCTACCGCGAGGTCCTGAGTAGGAGAGAAGGAGAGTCAGGTTAGGCGGTCAGGTCAGTCGTGTCTTGTTAGTCCTCCACTCCCAGGTCAATTGTCTTCGCATTAGATGGGTCACAGTCCGTCCCCTGTCACGTGTCTAGACACTGACTGGCCTTTTTCCCCTCCAGCGGTGTGCGGTTATCAAAAACAACGAGTTCCTCCAAATCAGAGTAAATGCTCAAGCCAACTTTATCAGCGAATAGAATGTAAAACCAGCCTGACAGACAGGATCACCACACTAAAGTGTTTGCGCCGCAACCCCGTCCCCATCCCTGGCCCTGGAGTTACTGGGACGCGTTCCAGGGCGGTCCCTGGCTCTGGTGAAACCATGCGGCAAGGGGTCTCCCTGCGCCGCTATCAACGAGGTGATGGAGACACACCTTCAATCTAAGGACTCTTGTTGGCCCTAGCCCCAGCTGAGTGGCTTTATCGAGTTATCGCTCCTAGACCGGTCCGGGCCGTTTTGTGCCCGGCTTAGGCCTGACCTGCCCTTGGCGCCTTTCATTGTACCTCATCCCGTGAGCAGTGGCCACCAGTCCTGACTAGGCCGCGCGCCCCCACTGGGTGTCGCAATATCTCCGCCTCCCACTGCTTGGGCTCCGGCCCACGTGTTTTCGAGTGATCTATCGCGAGGCGTGCCTCCTTGGCCATGCCGACGCCCCGGCCCACCCTTTTCCGCAGGTGACTATCCTTTTCCGTTTAGGCGAAAACGTATCGCCAGACCGAAACCAAGCGTTTACCCGTGATGGGCGTCTACCGACCACAGGCTCAGGTGCACGGGGACTCCCCTTCAGTTTAGGGGGGAGAAACATTTTGGGTCAACTCTCTCAAAGTTGGGAGGCTGAAGCCCCCCGCCCCGGCTTCATGGCTCCCGCGCTTATGCACAGGCTATTGCCAAGATGGCGGGCGCGCCACCCAGGAACGTAACCAAGACGGAGAGGGGGGAGGGGGGCGTGGGAGCCATGGTTCCTCCTGAACCAACCGGTCTACACTTAACGATTTTACAGAAATTCCGAATAGTGACCACATATATTTTGCAAAAGTAAACATCATGTGTTTTCCTGTGCGTTAACATGAAGCAAATACACAGGATTGCTGCTTTGTCCGATAAATTTTGTCATCTACCAGCGGCGTATGGCAAAATTTGACATTTGTCCCCCCCCGGAAAATGTTGGCTACGTGACTGGCGCCACTCCACACTACCTGTGCGTTTACCCAACCCCACCTTGCCTTGAACACGTGACCAGCCTCACATCCTGGCTGGGAAGGTTTTGATTTTTTTAGGGGAGGGGTGGCGATGACTCCATCCAGAACAATCTCCAGTGCTTCGGATGACGAAGAAGCTCCCTCCCTCCCAGGGGAAACGGGACCACTCTGGAGGCATGTTCTTGGTTACTCAACTCATGGCCGAGGCTGAGTGCCGGGAAATGATGATGACGATGGCTCCAGCCCTTCGAGGCGTGTCCGCAGTAACCGGCTGCAAGGACCCGCAGTCGTTCACAAAATATCCCGAGTGCCAGATGCAGCTGCTATACCACGATAGTGCATATAGACCCTCCGAGAATCCGCTCTTAATGTTGATCCCAAGTGCGATTGCAGTCAATTGCAGCCGGCGGCCGCCAGAGGCGTTGTGGGGTCGCCTATGCCTGATGATAGGGCAGGGGCCCTTGAGGTTCTTGCGGTGGGACACCGTGGTTAACGTTAGGCTCATCTAATCCCTTTTGAGAGGATGCGGATTTAATCAGGCCCCCGCCCAAGCAGGGCATGGTCGGACGCGGTTGTTCAAACTCTGGACCCTATTCGTTATTCGTTGAGACCATTTTGAAGCGTTAAAACCCTACCGGAAAATTTGACCAGCCATGCGTGATTACTGCCGAAACGATTTATCCAGTGCCTCATCAGAAACCTTTGCCTGACAAGACCCATTTCGGGACGAGATGACTTGAATTATCTACCGGATTTCCTGATTCAATTTATTTGCGGCGAATATTTGACAAGTTAAACAGCTAATGGGCGATTTCACTAGTCTCGGAATGAATATCAGCAAAACGAATTTCCGGAACCCAAAAATAAGTATCAGCCTGAGCCTGACAGAACACCAGCTGAAACGGAGATGACCGGAAATAGCCAAGCCAGTCTGCTGGGTGTCATGGCGACATTGATCTTGTAACGCGTTGGAGTATTCAGGTATTCATTTATATGAGTCATTCAGGACTTAGTAGTGGGGATGTATGGCGAACAAGAAACAGGCTGTTTTTCTTGATGAGAACATCTCGATACTTACGCATCTGAAGAACCTCGTAATAGCGCAGAAATCCACGCAAATCATTGCAATGTTTTAACCGCTTGCATCCACACACATTTCCCGAGGTTTCCGGTCCGTGTCTGGGAACTTCACCAACTTCTGCCCTGGATGTCGGCTAGACGGCCTCGTCTCTGGCCGGCCACAGCCCACCAGTGCCGGTGCGCTACGCTCCGGCGGACGGGATGTCAGCTCTGCCCACAGACTGCGGTAATCGCCGCCACACGCCGAGCCAGAGGGACAAGCAGTACTCGACCCATCGGTCGCCTGCATGGTGGAGGCGTCTCCGAGTCTTGATGCGCCGGTGGTAACCATCGGCGCGGCTCGTACTGCATCCATAGGCTTCCAGGATTTGATGCGCTTTTGCGGCCGTCCATGCGTAACACACATTTAAGAAGCGTTGTCTCCTCTCCCTGTAGCACTGTCTAAGGCTTAGCTCCCATCTCGTAACTGCTGGCTTAGCGCCGGTCACAACCTCAACCTACGTAATTCACGGATGATCCCTTGCCGGGAGCAGGCTTATCCGACACCGCAGGTGCGTCACAACCGGCATTTCGTTGGCCGCAAGGATGGCACGAAAGTCCTTGTCGATTTCTTCATCAGGATGCTACTGGAGAATTATATAAACAGTCAGAGGGACCCAGCCAATGGGAGGCTAAGAGGACCATAGCCCCCCCGCCCTTCCGTCGCGGTTCAAGGGACCCATCTCAGGTCCGGAGAAGGTCCATCTCATGTCCGGAAAGACTCAATTTCAAGTCAGGAAAAGCACATGTCAGTCTCAGGACCGGAAAGGACCCGTTACGGAAAGACAGTCCATGCTCACGGAAAGGATTTATCCAGCGAGGAGTGAGCGGGAGAAAGCCCGGCAGCCGAGTCCACTGACGGATGAGTCCCTCCGCCCTCCACAGATGCTTGGGTTTTGTCCCTCCACAGTCACTTGGGATTTCCACACAGCAACAGTTAAAATTGGCCTTCCTACGTTGTGGATGGAACGTGTCCGCAGTTCGGCATACAGTCATTATCACGGTTATGACGAAGTCGAGGTGAACTCCGGAAGTAAGTCCAACGCGTTACAGGATCACTGTAGCCATGACACTCAGCAGACTGGCTTGGCTATTTCCGGTCACCTCCGTTCCCATCAGCCCAACGTCAGGCTCAGGCGGATACTTATTTTTCAGGCCTGAAAAGGGCCCATCGTAAGATGAGAAAGGGCATGTTTCAGGTCTGGAAAGGGCCTATTCTAGGCTCAGAATGTGGTCATGTAAGGTCCGGAAAAGGCTCATCTCGGCTCCTAGGCCCTGGAAGGGTCCGTCTCAGGTCCGGAAAAGGCCCATCTCAGGCTCAGAAACAGGCCATCTCAGACCTGGAGACAACCCATATTTGGGCCAGAAAGGCCCTGTCTTAACCTTAGAAGGGTTCCAACTCAGGACTGGCTACAGCTCATCTTAGCCGTAACACGCTCACTGCAAGGGGGTCTTTTTGTACCACCACCTGTTTTTCTTGAAAATCTCGAGAACGGGGCGGAACTGGGTGCTGCTACTTTGTGGCATTTACGGCAATTGAATAACTCGTCGATTTACGCAGAAAAATCGAAAATCGGTCGGAAATTTTTGAGGTTTCATTTGAAGTCAAGCCAACATAACGAAAACAACGGTTGCCGCTGACAATTGGGAACTTTGTGAAAGGACTAGCGTTCTACCTAAGATTACCGTTTGAACGTCGTCATCACGCCCAATCACGTCATCGCCCAATCACGCGACGTCATTTGAGAATAAGTGGTGGATGTACCAAGACCAAAGTCAGGGTCAAAAAGAGCCAAAGTCGTCGAAGGTCAAGGTCAACCAGCTTGTGACCTGATCCACATTTGCTTTGCAATATGTCGGCTCCTATGAAATATGCATTCAAAGATTCTAATAAAAACACGTGTGCTTACACTGATACCCTTACAGGTGCCAGGGTCGGTGAAAGTCAAGACCATCAAAGGTCAAGGTCAAATATCTTGTGACCTGGCCCAAATTTGTTTTGCGACATGCCGATTTGTATGAAATATGCATTCAAAGACCCTAATAAAACATGGATGCGCACAGGGATACGTTTATATATACTTGGGTCATTTCGGGTCAAGGTCACCGAAGGTCTTGGTCAACTGTTTTGTGGCCTGGTCCAGATTTGCTTTGCAATATGTCGATTTGTATGAAATATGCATTCTAAGACCCTACTCAAAAACGCGTTTGTCTCATTGATCCACACATGTATATACATATACATACATAAATAAACATAAACGCTGGAAGTAATCATATGTACCCATGTTGGTTACCTTCACTTAAAATACGCCAAAATATGCGTGTAGCGTCCTTATTTACACTCAAGCTATCCCGTGTTGCTCGAAACCCGATCTGCAAAAAAATGAAAAAATGACGCCGTGGGTCAATGACCTAACATGACCTCGACAAGAAATCCCCAGTCAAGACACCAAATGAATGGAAATAGTCGTACTCCACGTTTCAACGCGCAAACAAACACCCGTTTCCCGTTTCGTTCGAAAAGTCATACGGAGTGGCCTGCACGGGCCGAGAAAGTGTCCAAAGTTGGCCTTTTCGACCCCATTTGATCTTAAAGATATTGACCTAGGGTCATTAAAATTGCATATAGTGTAAATCATTATAGCCCCACTATGTTCGTAAAATTTCATGTCTCCAGCTCATTCCGTTTCCGAGATCGGAAGAGGGCACTTTTGTGCCCCCCTTCCAATGCGTGTTAGTGCGAAGCCCCCTTCGACTGCTCGGGTTAAACTCAGAAATGGCCATCCCAAGTCCGGAAGAGTGCCATTTAAGGCTCAGGAAGGGCTCAGTTCATGTCCGGAAAAGACTCATCCCAGCTCTTAGACCTGGCAAGGACACAGGGTCGTATCCAGCGGGAGGGAGCATCGGGGCTGGAACACCCTCACTAGGAGGAGGCCCCGTTTGGCCCGAATCCGGGACCCTTTCTCGCTCAGCGGGGAGGAGCCCCGAATATGGGTCGGGAATATGGGAGGGCTCCCGCGAGTAGAGTGGATGGGTCTTTACTCTCTTGACTACTTAGGGGCCCTTGGGTCCATGACATCATTACGACGTCACAGGAGTCACAGTGATCCGCGCAGTCGGGATGCGTTCTAAGTGCAGTAAAGTGGCTCTTGCTGGTTGTAAAGGGACCCCTGCCGACATGTCTACGATTGTAAAGGAGACCCCTCTTGGTCTGTAAAGGGGACGTACTGGTCTGTAAGAGGAACCTTCTGGTTCGCACAGGGCGACCTGCTGGTCTGTAAGTGAGTCCCCTTGCTAGTCTGCAATTAGGCTGCTTAATGGCCCGGTGGAAAGGTTCTTTACTGACCTTTAAAGGGGCTATACTGACCTTAAAGAGACACTCGGCTGGACGGAGTTCCAGCTGGACTGAAGATAGGGTTCCCCTAGTTTGTAAGGAGGTTCCCCGTCGGCTTGTGAAGGGGCTCCCACTGCCCTGTAAGAAGTTCCTTACTAACCTGTGACTGGGACCCTGCTGGACTGTAAATGGGTCCCCCGCTAGTGTGCAAGGAGGTCCCTCTTGGCCTGCTTAAGGGTCCGTGCTGGTCCGTAAAGGGGCCCCCTACTGGCATGTAAATGAGTCTCCTACTGGTCTGCAAGATGGCCTTCTGCTAGGCTGTGAAGGAGGCAGTCCTGACGTATGAGAGGCATCCAGCTGGTTTGTGAATGGGCACAACTTGGTTTTTATGGGACCCCTGCCGACCTGTAAATGGAGCCCCCAGTGGCCTGTAGGAGGCTACTTACAGCCCACCAGGCGCCCGATGGGGTCCCTGGTGGGCTGTGAATGGGTCCCCTGCTAATATTTAAGCAGGCCTCCGCTGAACTGTAAAAGGATCCCCTGCTGGCCGCAAAAACAGCCACCCACCAGACCACAAAATGTCTCTAAAAAATCATAAGCAGAAAGGAAAGGAAGAAAAGGAGACGTTAACGTAGGTGAAATGTTTTGTAGCTACACTTGGGGCATGGGTGTATGGTAGATTAAGGGTATGGCCATTAAATTGGATGGATTTTAGACTTTTGTTCCGGAGAGCATTCTCCCCCGCACCGCAGTTTGCATTGAACCTTTAAACAATGAAAAATATCGAACTAAAAATTCCTAAAAATATTCTTGGTATACATTAGAGACAATAGATGTAGATGGCCATAGCGCGGGTGGGGCTGCAGCTCTACCAACGTTGGAAGATTTTGACACCAGTCCTATGCATCGAAAGAAACAACTTCAAAGTGACTCTGGCCTTCGGCGGTGTTTTCCGCCGACCGTGACCTTAGGTCAAAATCTTTGTCGTCGTTAGTTTTCATCACAGTTTCTGCATAACCCGGCTCCGCGGCCTAGGGGAAAGACTGTGGACTTGGCTCCGGCACCGGGTTTGAGTCCCGGAAAAAGCGAATTGCCTGACCTGACAGTTGCCCAGCGGTCATCCGACAAGTGATCAAAGATGGTCAATCTGGCACGGGGCGGCCGTGCCGTAGCATTGCAAATCACGAAAAGATCCCTCCGAGGCCCTGTCTTGGCGAAAGGCCGGAAGCAAAATTGTCCATTGAACTGGAATTGCACTTCCGGGTGGCGGGTTCAGGGTACAAGCAACATGCTCTGCATAGTATGTACTCGGGGGCCAAAACCAAGAATGCAAGCCATTCGGCTAAAATTTGTAGAAAAAAATGTCATCGTAGCCAGCTATAATGAAAACTCTCATGCCAAACGGGATTGCCGAATAGAGGCATCTTGAACATCTTGACCAAAATCTTGGCCATCTTGGTCGCCGTTTGACCGTGCCCCAGGTCGACGCCTTCGTTCACGCAAACTCGTCTCGACAGTGCTCAAAAGCTGTGAACGTGGCAAAAAATTGTATTGGAAACTTCGAACTGAGGCGGCCATAACCCGGACCGAGTCATGAGTTTCGACCCTTGCGTAAATGACGTTCAGCACGCAGGTGTCACAAAGGAGCAGATCGCGAGAACAGTTATGGCATGATTCGGGCGAAAAACGGTAACGGAGGCTTGTCTTGACGTCAGCGTCGGGTTGCGGCCCGGAACGTAATTTCGAGGGGCACCTGCGGTTTCGTGTCAATGACGGGTTTCATCTTACTGGTGCATGACACTTGTAAACTTAGCAGCCTGGACGTTCTCTGTCGTCGCTATCTTCACGGAGAACGAGAGGGGACTACAAAACGTATCGGTATAGCAGTAGCCACAGATGTCCTGAAATCTTCAGTGAAAAATGGGTCTCATGTTTGTCATGGGTTTCGTCGGCGATCCTATATCTTCTTTCCATATTTCCTCAACGTTTGGTAATAAGCAGCGTTGTTTAGATGGGCGCAGCCAGTATTTTGCAACGGAACGGTGGGCTAGCCGAAATGGGCCCCCTAACACTGGTTGATTCCCTCCAGCGGCGCACCCAGGATTTTCCTGGGGAGGGGGTTGACCTCAGGGGCCCCCCGTCTTCACGAGGGCCTCCGATTTCAGGGGCCGGAATATCATATAAACTCTGCTGCATGCATTATAAAGTGGTGCGCCTACATATGATGCGTGTTAATGCCCTATTTTGCGTACCGAAGATGCGCGAGGACAATACATTTATTCATAAATATTACGCGCGCCTTCGGCGCACGGAACTATTAGATATTACCATATTTCGCGTGTTCTTCAAAAGCATTACGTGCCGAAAATTTCGCGCTCCGAAGGCATACGTAATTATCGCCCCACAACACAGCACAATCGGCTTTCAGTTGTGCTTATAATTCTCCGAGTCTGGTTTGGTAAAGCGTTGGGTAATGGGCATATCAGCATATTGTTCAGGTACCACTCGCAGAAATTCACGGCATCGAATGGTACCATTCCTGTTACCAGCTATACACTCTTTATTATGCAATATCTCTCCTGTTTTGACATCCATGGCCACACGTTGGAAGACCGTGAAGTACATCCAAAAGTGCGCTTCATTTCTTGACGTACTGGTCCACTTATCCTAAACTTCAACTTTTCCGCAAAAATTTTGCATAGGTATTGAAGCGGGAGAAATGCACATCTGCGAAGGAGAATTGTGATCAATCCAGTTAGGACACGATGATGTTTTTTATCTTTTCCATCTTGTCTTCCTGAAGTCTTTCTGGACATAATATCCCCAATAAATTTCGTAACAGAACGATAGTGGAAGTAAAGCAAGCAGTGCAGATATAGATATTGCACCTAGGTGGCGAACTGATTTGGGTATGGGGCCAGATGACATTCTAAACATTTTCATCTTTGTATATTCTTTTTTTGGCCCGCTAACAACAGGATTATATCGCACTTCTTTCAATATTATTTTTCCCTGTCTGTCGTGAATAAGAAAGTCAAAATTTACCCATAATACTGGACAGGTATTATATACAGACAGACACGCGCACAACAGTTTCCTAAGGTGGCAGTCGTGGGCATAGCCTCAATGGGACCCCTAATATGTAACTTCATGTGGGCATTTCGTGTGGCTCCAAAATGAGTAGGTAAGCAGGAATTACAGCGTTTGCCGATCAGAAAAATATTTTGGCACTTGGTTAGCCGCCAAATGTGAATCCGTCCGCGTCGAAGGCGCGCGAAAGTTTTTGCTCTTCGAGTGCTAGTTCCCATTGCCTTTAAATTCTTAATCTAACATCGCCAAACATTTGATTTTACATCTCACGTCACTCCACCCAATTGTTATATGGCTAGGGACACGGGAAAGAGATTAGGGGCAAGGGAGCAGCTGCCCCCTCCAATTTTCTCGGAATTTAACATTGACCCTATGGACGTTGACCGGAAAGGATTGATCCAAAATGCTTCTTTGCTTCCCCCCCCAACTGTGGAGGAGTTCCCGCACCCCTTTAGAAGGCCAACGTTTTGGAGCCATTAGGATGAAAGCGTTCTATCTTCCAGCTGCTCTGCGTTCCAGTTTTGGTCGGCATGTCATTTCGGTGAATAACAAAAATTAAATGTTTTGGCGCGACTTCGGCACGCCGAAAACTAACTCGAAAGACCACTTATTATAGCACTTAAAACGTAACCTAGCGTGAATGGACATAACCATTAGACCGGATCGATTTCAGATTTTCTTCAGGCGGGCATTCTCTCCATTCACCGCAGCTTGCGCTGGACCTTTAAACAGCGGAAAACGCCGAAATGAAAATCTCCAAAATTATTCTTGGAGCGCGAGCTTTTCGTTGAAAAGGTCATGTTTTGCTCCACCAAGACATTCAGGTCTCCGTTGGCGTGAGCATACAAAGCAGGAAGATAACACCCAGCAATGTCATCGTTACCGTCGCGCTGAAACTCGAAGAGTCTGGATGGTAGGACGTTGCTTGTTAAGTGCTCTGGCAGCATTTGGTATGTTTCATAAAAAATGAAAATGGCATACATGCAACTTGATGAATGACACTGCATTACAGTGGAAACGGATGGGGGCAATCCTTTAGAAGCGCACGCCATAAACCAAGCACTGGACTGGATGACACATATACGGCGCGCGTGGCAAAGAGGAGCTGTTGCAAGAAACAACAACATTATGCACTGGAGCTCAAAGTGGATCGTTTAGGTTAGGTTAGGTTAGTTAGGTTAGGAATTGTAGTCGACCTGGATAGTGCTAATTCTTGATGAATGGCTTTTGCATTATGTTCATATGAAAACGGATGGGTCATTAGCAGACCATTAGTGAGATGTCGATGTAATGATGATTTCCAGAAAAATTCAGGCGCTTTAACTGTCGTGTTAATCACGAGAATTCACCGTTTCTGACAGGCACTGGCACTGGGCAGACACGTCTCGAGGCGGCAGAACGGTGTTGAGTATTCAACTGCAAATGCTGCTCTCGGATTACGTTACACATACGGCTAGCCATGAGAGGAGTACGTAGAAATAACAGACGCACTTCGGTAGTTACCAGGGGGTACCGTCATAGCACTTTACATTGGTCAGTTTCCGAGACGTTCAGTACAGGGCGGTGACGTCACTGGTTCCTGGTGCCCGCAGCTGCGCAGCATATGGGAAGCGGCAAGTGAATACAGCGCCGACGGAACAGCACAGATTTTTGTGTTTTGTTGCTATGTTAATATGCTTGATCGATACATCCCATTTTAAGTTATCTATGCAGTTGGAATCCTCGGAAAGCCAGCTGGATGGTGATGTGCAACATTATCGTATTGCATGGCGCAGAGGAGCTGGTGGCTCTGAAAGAGCCGGGTATTTTGCAGTCGTTTCGACCGTGGACCTTCTTCAGTACGTCAGGACATCTAGTCGCGGCGGCTGTCAAGAGCAAACTGTAGACACGGTCCGGACTGTAGCCACATGGCTGTGGCTACGGTCTGCTCTCGGTTGTAAAGTGTTAAGACGGTACCCCCTGGTAACTGCCGATGTGCTCTGTTATTTCTGCCTACTCCATCATGGCGAACCGTATGTATCACGCGATCCGAAAGCAGCGACAAGACAGCGTTTGCCACCGGATACCCAAAATCGTTCTGTCTTCTCGACACGTGCCTGCCCAGTGCTAGTGCTTGTCAGAAACGACGAATTCTCGTCATTAACACGACGTTCAAACGACTGAATTTTTTTCTGGAAATGATCATTGCACCGACATGACACCAAAAGTCTGGCAATGACCCATCCATTTTCATTGTAGTGCGTTGCCATTCATCAAGTTGCATATATACCAGTTACATTTTTCATGAAACATACCAAATGCTATCAAAGCGCTTAACAAGCAATGTCCTATCATCCAGCCATTTAAGGTTTCCGCGTGACTCAGACGATGACAGGTGGATCATTTCCGTTTACTCTATGCCCGGTAGGGAGGCAGAATCCATCCCCCTCGAATTTTTTTGCTTGCAAATTCAAGGGTTTTTGACGCAACCTCATAAAACTTGGTGAAGATTCCTAGCTGTTCATTCTACGTACTGTGACAAAATTTCATAATTCTATTCTTGCTCAGGGGTAGAGCCAGGCAACGCTTTTGGAAGGCACCTCAGGCCATTTTTTGGCGCTGTTGAGAGTAAAAGGAAGCATATTTAAGATAGAACTTAGAACTTTGTATGGATGTATACTTAAATAGTTGGGTAATATACAGATACAATTTTGTTCATCAGTGGTTACTTCATGAGGTCAGGTCAAGGTCAAAAGTGAAAATTTGGTTTTATAGTAATAATTTTGACCCTATCTTCTCAAATGCCAAACCCGGAATCATATGACGTAAAAGGGTGCCCTCTACTTGCGTACCAAGTTTCAGGCTGATATCAGGTTGGGGCGCGGAGTTATGACCTAAAATGCCAGCGCGCGTACCTTATATCACAACAGCGCTGAAATGACATTTTACAAATAGAGTGAATTCAAACGACTGGAAACGTTTCCAAATAATACTAAATGCACACAAGATCATTCCTAAGTGATTCTAAGGTCACTGGAGGTCCTTTATTGTTAAAAGTTGTAAGTTGATCTTTAGAACATGTGATGATGGTAATTCTCCCTTTTTCATGTCCCTGGCATCGCCTAAGGGACATGAAAGGGACATTTTACGAACATTGCAATACGATTTGTACTTCTTCAGCATAATATGACTAGCTAAAGAAGCTAAAGAAGCTAAAGAAATGCTTTTAACTCTCCTGCTGAGTCCGTTTTTGAAAAACTAATTCTCCTATTTCTGAAACACTGTGGAAGCCCATGAATTCTCTCAAAATTTGAAATGTATGGACTAATGATAGAAGGCCCGTTCATAACCTCTCAATCCAAGCTGACTTCATCAAAATCAGTTCATAAACAAGAAAGCTAAAACAAGTGAAAAGATATCCGCGTTTGCTAGTCATGTACTGCTGAAGAAGTACAAATCATATTCGTGTTTGTAAAATGTTAGAAAAGGCGGCGCCAGGGACATTAAAAAGGGGGAACTGTCATGTTAACATGGTCATCAGGCCAACTTACGACCTTGGTCTTAAGTGGCCTTCAGTGATCTTAGAGTCACATGGAATGATCTTCAGCACATTTAGTACTGTTTGAAAACTTTTCCAGTCATCCAGATTTTCTCTTCCTAGAGGTCAATTTCACGGCTATCGTGATAACGGGTACGCACAAAGACATTTTAGGTCATAGCTCCGTGACCCGACCTGATATCGACATGTAACCTCGTACACAAGTAAAGAGCGCCATTCTACGTCATATTTATTCCGGGTTTGGTAAGTGGAAAATAGCGCCAAAATGACTACTACGAAACCAGATTTTGACTTTTGACCACAACTTGACGTTGTGGAGTGACCTCATGTTAACAAGGCCATGTTTATATCCTTGCCCAGCTATTTACGTATACACCCACATAAAGTTTAAGTTCTTTCTTAGAAACCCTATTTTTGGCAGCCACTTTCCTTTTACCTTCAACAGGACCAAAAATGGCCTGAGGCGTCCCCCAAAAACGTTGCATGGCTCCGCCGCTAAGTAAAATAGAATTATGAAATTTCGTTACAGTACATAGAACTGGTAGGAAAAGTGAAGAAGTTTCGTGAAGCTGCTTCAAAAACCCTGAATTTGGCAAGCAAAAAACCCGAAGGGACCGATTCAGCCCCCTGCCGGAAATAACGTTGAGACGTTTACGTAAATTATGTTCGGCCCGTAGGATTTCTCATGAACCAGTTACAGTAACTAAAAAAAAGGCAAAAAACAGTGCTTTGATTTTGGCCTGAGATCACGACTAAAATGACATGACCTTGACCGAATCAAAGCCCTTGCGTAGCTAATTCTGGGCACTCTGACCTTTCTATGAAACCACAGTGACGATGAACGGGACTCAACAGTCCGGGTCAGGGCGTAGTTGGTGCTGCGCGACTTGGCCTGAGAGTCTAAGACCCAGGCCAGTTTGTTACCAGGAACAGATGCACTCGGCACCTGCTCTCGAAAGCTGTTTGCAGCTGAGTGGTGGTCATAACGTCCGTGCGTGGAATAGTCAACTTTACGAGGGTCGCTGCAGGATGGGTGTTGCTGGCCTGCGTTTGGCTTGGATGCAGTTTTATGTATGTCTTGGCCATTTTAATGTGATACTTACACATTTTACTGCAGATGGCAGGATTACAGAACGTTTTATGCACGGTTAATGCTGCTGGAGTAACTACAACTTTGACATGAGGTCCAGCTTTTAGGAATCTTAACGACAAAGTCTGGATCTGCAAGTAAAGAAAAACCTTAGCAGCATCAAGGCCTTTGCATCTTTTTCTAGACGAGGGTCTTGGCCCTTGGGAGTGTATTTACAACCATGTGTTTATATGTGTATGAGTATAGGTACGCCCATGTGTATCTTTGTTGCTTCTGCAAAAAGTGAAAGACATCGGAGTTGATCTAGTGGACTGAAAAAAGACGAGGACGTTACCCAAAGCTCAACTCTTCAAGGATGAACTTGATATAACGTGTTCTCAGCGCATGCTACGTTTACTCGGCAAGGCGTCTTCTTGTCCTTAGACTGGTAGACGCCCTGTCGAACGCATAAGGAGAACGGCCTACTTTGCTCTCCTCTTTCGTCGTACTTTGTCTTTTAGCGGTTGCGACGTTATTAGACGACAAAAAGCATTACGGCCGAACCGGGCCGACTTAATCCGACTTTTCGCTGCTGTTTGAAGTAAATGACTCACTCGGCCTACGGTCTCGCTCCTCGTGATGCTAGCTCGTAAACGTAATTCATCGATAATTTGCAAACCCCTCTGAAACATGGCTGCCTTGTATTTTTTCGTTTCAGGTTTTACATCTGTGCGTACGTAGCTGTGTTGTTGCCTTTTGCTTATTTAATTTACAAAATTCACTTCTTCTGCTGGTCTTGTCCAGACTCAAAAAGTGACGGAGCATTATTGCCATTGGTAATCCTGGAATGGTAAAGTCGTCATTCCAAGGTCTCCTTTGACACACTGATTGTGGGGACAGTGAGGTGATGCGGCTTAGTCACCGAAGTCAAAGGGAAATCGGGGCCATACGACAGCCACCGAAAATGAGCGATATGAGTGTTGAGACTAACGAATCTCTTGTTCCAAAAAGAATCGTTTTCCTTTTTGAATAACACTATACATGGGCGATAACCAGCGTTCAGCACCAATGTTTTAAAACAAGCGATATGCCGAGCAGCGCATCAAACCTTCGGCAAGCAATTTAGACCCGAGTGCAGAAAAGTTTTAAGTTCTCAGAGAAGCGGGCTTTATGGTTAAAAGTCAATGCCTCTTTTATTTTTATTTTTTTGTTCGTCTCATGACGAGTGTCAAGTCATGAACTCTGCCCCCCCCCCCCCAATGTACCAGTGACCGCCGAGCTAAGTTATAAACATCCTTAATGCTGACCAAAGAATGCTGTGCAAGTTCATCGAGATGTACCGGATATGGGCAGTCATACCACCTGAAAAGGCTTCATTTCATGTCACATTAAATGCGCATTTCTTGAGTTTTAGACGTCTGGTACCGGATGAAAATTTAAGGAACATATAAGACGCGGTGTGTAGAAAACATGTATGCTAGGTTATACACACAACAGGATGGAGAAGATCTCTCAGGTTCGACATTGTAGGCGATTGCTTACAATGGAAAGGAGGAGAGAAAATAATAATCGCGCCGGATCCACGTCCAACCGTATGTTTAGGCGCAATTTGAGGTGACCGATAGTTTTCCTCGAATGTCTTCTGGAAGCGTGAGAAGGTATCTAAGCACGCAAAGAAGTCTCATAGTTTTTGTTGTATCGCATTTCTGCTCTTTTGCGTTCGTCTTCCACTAGGGTATTGTTAAACGTTGGGAGAATGTAATGGATGATTCTATGGAAACCGAAATTCATTGATTCAGTCAGAAGTACCCGGTCATGTTGGACAACACGGTACTGTTTTGGCTCATTCCGAGCTGCTGCCAGACTGTGTGTACGAGAGGGAACCATTCAAATATGTCAAGAGTTTGATAAATTTTTCATATGGTAACGAACCGAAACAGTTCATGCTTCTGCTGTTTACTGAGTTTGTCTCTCACTCAAAATCAAAGACTGCTTCTCAGCGCCTTTGTTTTGCCGGGGCCTGAATCGAAGCTTGTGCATCGGACTAACTTTTCATGAACACGGAGGTAAAAAAGGTAGTGTCGTCGAGTCGAATTTCCAATAACAATGACAGATTGCCCACAAAAAAGAACAAAAACGAAAAAACGGCTTTAAGCGGAAACAGCAGACTTGCGGGCAAGGGCGGGTACCGGATTTCGCCAAGGGGGAGGGGCGAATGGTCAGCGCGCGGCACTCCAGACGGAGGCGTCTTCCCCATATTTTTGCTCTTGAGCTGTGAAAAAACGTTGATATGCTCGGGCTCAGGGAAGTAATTGAGGTAGTTTTGCGGTTTTTGCCCTGCAAAGTAACCGAAAAAAATCAAGCGCGTCACCTTGTTTGAGAGAACTTTGTGTGTTGTGCCCACACAAAGTGGCCAAAATATAACAACTGCGGGATTTTAGGCGGTTGCGTCTCTCCCAATATTTCCAATGTGTCTGTATTTGGTCCGGGTGCCCCTCTTCCCTCTCGTAATTTCCTGAGACATTTTTGCTACGTTAGGTCGGGTTCCCTCTTGCATTCACAAGGGCACTTTTGGTGGTCTCAGGCCGTCTACCGTCTCAGGGCCCACTGATGGTCTTAGGTTCCTTTTACAGTTCACCTGTCCCTCGGGACGTCTTAGGCGCTCCTTGGTGGTTTCAGGGGCACCTCGGGCAGTTCCATGGACCCATCTGGCAGTTTCAGGGACACTTAAGCCATTATTGGTTCCCTCCTGTCGTCCCGGGGGAATTTTTGCTGTCTAAGGAGCCCCTTAGGCAGTAACAAGGGCCTTCCATTCTCTCTGCCGTGACAGAGGCGCCTCTGGAAATGTTCTAGGTTCTTATGCAATTTCAGAAGCTGTCTGGGCGTCTCAAGGTTTAGTAGTTCCAGGGTCCCTCTGGTCATCTTAGGTAGTAGCTTAGCCGGGGGGGTGGGGTCCTAGGGTTCCCGGGACCCCCGAAATCTTTTGTCCACGAAAGGGTCCCCTGACAAAGGTCCCCCTAACGGCTAAAGGGCCCCCCCTGGCCGGGAAAGACAAACCCACTCCACTGCAAAGGGCCCCCAGACCCCAGGCAAAGACCTCTCTGGCAGACAGCAGGATGCCCCCTAACCGGGAAAGGTAAATGAGTACCCCGGCATGCACCTACCAAAAGGCGAGTACCGGAAATGATGCTCCTCTGCAAAGGAGCCGCAAAGCACGAAAGGTCCTCCTGCCATGGGATGGTGTCGGTCCGTCAAAACAAAGTGCCCTAAATTCGTTGAGAAGCTAAGAAACTCACATTTGGTTGGAGATTAGGCTGTGAGGCCCCCTCGATCTACCCCCTCCTCAAATCATTTATACAAAACGACACCCCTGGCCACGGCCCGCTTAATGTTCAGGTGGCCCCCTCAGCGTTGGGGCCCCTCATCCTTTATGACCCCCGAAAAAATTCCTGGCTACGCCACTGGTCTCAGGGGCCCCTACTGCTAGATAATACTAATAAGTAGCCTCAATAACCCCTGTCTAGCAGTCTAAGGGAACCCGCTGTTAGGTGCCCCTCTTGTCGTCTCTAATGAACATTTGCGCTGTCTCAGGGGCCCTCTGGCAGGTACAAAGACCCTCTGGCGATTTCAGAGCCCCTGTGCAATGTCATGAGCCCCCTGAACGTCTCCGGTTGTCTCCATGGCCGTATCAGGGATCTGCATCAGTTACATGGAGTACATCTGGCAGTCTTTGGGTCCCTCTAGCCGTATCAGGGGCCTTTGCTGGCGCTCTAGGGACTTTACTGGTAATATCAGGGGACCTTTTCCGTTGCAGAAGCCCGCCTAAAACACTCGGGGCCTCTCTGGCCGTCCAGGGCCCCCATATCGCCTCAGAGGCCCTCTTATCGTCTTTGCCTCGCAGGGGGCCCTCCGACTTTTTTGGCGGTATCAGAGGCCATCTGCCGCGTAGGGGCCCATCTTGTCGTCTCAACATCTGACCCTTCCGGGGCCCAGTGACTGCATGAAGAACCCCTCAGGTTTTCAGCAAGAACAGTGTAGCCCATTTGGGGACCCTCTCAAAGTTAAGGTCACAGGAATCCCTGTTCAGGGGACCCCTCTGGCTGGCCAGGGTCTTCTTATGCCGTGTTAGCCACCCTCTTAAACTCTTGCCATTTCAGGGGGCCTCTGGCACTTTTAGCGGTCTCATGGATCCTTTGCCGTCTTGGGACCCTTTTGCGGTCCCAGGGACCCTTGGAGTTTCAGGAACCGTTTTATTCATCTTAGGGGTCATCCTGCCGTTTCAGGGTCTCATAACCCCCCCCCCCCCGAGGCCTTCTGACCGCATCAGGAACCTTTAGTTTTCCACACGGCCCGTGAAATCCGTTCGGGCCCCCATTGACATTTCAAGTGCCCTTATGCTGTTACAGGGACTCAGTCCTCATCTTGGCCGTCTCAGGGGCCCCTGCGACACTTTTGGTCTCAGGGGCAATCTGCCGTCTTGAAACCCTGCTGTGGTTTCAGGGGCCTTTCTAACCGTCTCGGGGGTCATCTAACCCTCCCAGAGGCTCCCTGACTGCATCATGAACTCGTCACGTTTCCACAGAAACCAGTGAAGCTCATACGGGCTCCTTCGGGGCCCCCTTCCGAGTCTGAGAGGGGCCCCTTTGGAGCCGGCCCGAAAGGAGCCCCGCTCATGGGTCTCCGTCTCAGGCTTGGGGGGGGGGGCGATCGTCCCCATCCCCCTTGGATCCGCGTTTGCTTGTGGATGGATTCCATTGGGGATTAGAGAGGAGACGAGAAGACATGAGAAACCGAAAGATGATGTATACTTCTGTGCAAAGACAAAACTAGACTCAAACACGAACACTAAAAAAACCCACAAGAAAGCAAGAATGAAGCACGATCATAAATTATTTGTTTTTGCATTACCTGGAAATGCAAACATTGCGGCGATTAAGGATTAAATAAATGCACATAGGTTTAGGGTGGAGAGGAGAAAAAAGAAAGCATGCGGAAGATAAAGAAAAACGGTTCATGAATTATCCGAAAACGCAGTCTCGCAAACACAGGAATAATATGGTTCTGGCACAGTAATGACGCGACGGATACAAAAAGAAAAACGATAATCAGATCACCAAAGACTCTCCACTGGCACTGATACCATTTTGCGAAGTCTACAGCAAAGCTATGCTTGGGTCATGCCACTCAGTCAATATCAGATTTCTCCGAGTAATTCCATCAGCTGATTCTCAGCCGATGGCGCCTTCAGCGTTCTGTTTTGTCAGCTCAAGGCACGCGAGAGGGCCGGGCTGCCGCGCTGTGACCTTGTCAGCGCGTGACGTCACAGCGGGAGGATGCAGCCGCGTGTGACGTCACCGGCCGGCCCTGGAGTTGGTTTGGACAGTAGTGTAGCGGGAGTGCTGCCGGCGCAGTCTCACGTGCTCGTGGCAGAATAGCGGCCGGCGTCAGCAGTGCGCTCCGGCTCCTGGGCAGTGTCGGCCATGCCAGCGACAGCACGGCGAAACCGTCGGGCTACCGCGTGGGCAAGTGCATGTGTGCGTGTGTGAGTGCATGTGTCGACCGCCGTGTGTTAAGGTGGAAGTGGTGCGGACTGCCGATTGATGTGGAAATTCAAGGACGATTCGGGGAAGTATACGCCCGTCTCGCAGCTGGAAGAGGGAGAGAGCGACATGGCCAGATTCGATGTAAGTAGACTAATCCGCCAGTCGAAGCTGCTGGGAAAGTGGCAGCACGAGCGCTGCGTGTGGCTACTACTTTCTCGAGGGTAAACCGGTGGTAGCTGCGGCACTGCTGACTTTCCTAGAACTGCAGGCCACGTTAGGGCTTCCCAGACCGTCACAGCTGGGCCGCGCATCTCGACTCAGACCACTATCTGCCGAGCGGTCTCCCGCGCTCTTCCGCAGCTGGAAGCCCCACGTCCGCCGCTGATCAGGGGCAGACCCACGATTTTTAGACAAGCGTGTTAATGGCAGCCAGCGTGCACGCCTGTCGTCGAACTGGCAGTGTGATTTTATTAAAATATAGAGAAAGAGGGGCCGGCGACGTCAGCGCCCCCGGATAGGTACGAAAATGGGGGCGTTCTAGATCCGCCCACGCCGAC
Source organism: Capitulum mitella (assembly GCA_030062745.1). NCBI lineage: Eukaryota > Metazoa > Arthropoda > Thecostraca > Pollicipedomorpha > Pollicipedidae > Capitulum > Capitulum mitella. The sequence goes on along the minus strand of CP099846.1, from coordinate 28,680,927 downwards.
AGATGCCAAAACTCGATATACAAATGGACGCCGCATACGCCATCGCCGTTATGCTCAGGGGTCGATTTAACATTCCATCGATGGGAATCAGCGCTAATGCCGTTCGTTGCTGGGATCTCGAACAAGCCGTGAATTTATCAACGTATCGTACATTTACACTCGGAGGCAGTTTATAGTCATAGATTGCCACATGCATGGAGTCGTCACAGGTTTTATTTGCGGATTTTACATGAAGCCTTTACGTGTTGCATGGAAAAACGCATCCGGATGTACTCAACTTTCTCCGAACTTTTGCCAGCGGCGACGCTCTTGGCTGTGCCGTATGCAGAAATCGATTGATGTGACATCCGTTTACTGCAAGCAGGTCGATTGTCACGTGGTTTCAGCACCCAGCCACTGCCGCGGAAGTGCTGCTGCAACGCGCGAAATCGTCCACCGTTCCGGCTCGTGTCATCCTCCATTTCCACTACTCGGGGGTGTCGTTTTCTGTAAATGATTGGTCGGGCCGAGCCGAGGGCATGACAACTTGACCTCCCCTCAACACTTCAGCAGTGGCTTTTGCAGCGGACTTAGCCCAATTTATTTTGGCCAAGGACAGACTTTCATTTCTTGTCGATTTGGTCATTTATCTGAAGACAAACTTGGCAAATCCGTCCCATATATATATATATATATATATATATATATATATATATATATATACGTATATATCATGTATATGCTGCTCGGACCCTGGTTTACACACTTGTCGACGCGTTTCCCAATGGAACTCGTTTGCCCGAGGCATCAGATCAGATTGTGCTGGATAGTTTTGTGGTGCAGTACGACCCCACTACACGACGAACTGTGGCCGGCTGACCCTTTCAGTCTCCAGCCAATTACAGGTGCCTGCTCTGAGACTCGAACCAATCTCCTTCCACACATCGCGGTCTTAAGACCGGCTCCTTATCAGTCTGACATCAATCTTCCAAGAATATCTTATCCTCGTATATCTCTGGTTAGGTGACTCTCTGAGCAGGAATAGTAGCTAAGGATCTTTGCGATCTGCCGTAAGAGAATTCTTGGTTCTGTTTTTCCATTTGCCTTTTCTGCCACACATTTATCATGTAAGGTATTGAAAAAGCATTGGTAGGGCTCAGAGGAATATTGGTAGGGCTTGGACCCTACCAGGCCTACAGAAAACTGTCTGCACCACTGGTAAAGTTGGTAGTCTGACTCCGTGGGTAAACCTTGCAGCCGTCCAAGTATTGGAGTTTCAGCGCCGGTCAGTGGACTTAACGTCTGTCCTCTCCTCTGTTTGTCCTACAGCATTTAGCTGCGCCTCTCCTTGACAGTTTTCATCGACTCGCATTGATCGTAACGGCAGCTCTAGGTCAGTGTCAGTGGTTTCCGTGCAACCCCGACTACCTAGAACACTTCGTGAGAGCATGCTATGACCGTGGCGTCCTTCGGGGTCGATCGGTGGCACCGCCCATGGCCATGGTAGACACACATGGTCGCCAGGCCAGGTGTGTACCGACCCACCCAGTCCCAAGTGGACGTGGCCACCTCAGCTGATGGGGATCGATTATCACTCCCTTGACCTTAAAATGAGGCCCACGCTCTCGGACCACGCAGCCTGCACTGTATCACATGTTATCGTGGAACGCCACGACGACGAAGTAAATAGGTTTCATGGTCTTCGAGTGGGCTGGGCTAGTGACAAATGGGTCGACATTGTCGGCTGTTGAAGGAGGATGAATCGGCCAGATCGACTGCCGGAAATCCCGTACCCTCTCGACCGAGGTCTTTCTGACGTCATGCTGTTGGATTTGTCACGAGTCCAGTGATTTAGGACTTGCATGCGTTCAAGTTCCGTTTGCTGAGCTGGGGAGACCGGTGCGATGCAGACTGTATACTGTCCAAAGTAAGTCAAGGCGCTGACGCATAAGCGCACCCGTGTCCGTGCGTGACACGTACCTGACCGCGAGTACCGGCCACCTGCCGGCGACCTCCGACGCCGGCCACAGGCATGGCTAGAGATTTCCGAATATTTTCGGGGGTAATGGTCCACACAGGATTTCAAACCGTTACGTTCCAGTCATTGCCATAAGCCTATATTAGGGGAGAGTCCTGCCCCCCGAACCCCCGGGATCGCCAGTCACGGCCAGAGAGCCGGCGGCGATCGCGTGACTTGAGCCGCCGGATGGTGCATGAAGCCAGCCGGCCGGCGGGACAACTTGCACACCTTGCAGTGGTGGTAAACGTTCGAACTGCAGTGCCCTCCTTATCTTTAGATACGTGCATTGGTAGCCTGGTTACACCTCGTAAATGCAAGTCGCAAACAAGTTGGTATTCTGCTTTCTTCGACTGCAACATATTTTTCCGTCTCAAAACTAGCTCAGCTTTTGCGGCGCATGAACAGATAAACATAAGCTGCCACAGCAATCCTGCTTAAGTGTTCCGGTTCATAGACCTCCTAGTCTTGGAACTTGTTGCAGAATGCTCACGAAATCCCTAAATCTCCGGCTCTGCCCACTTTTCCAAACCGGTGCGAGACTTAACATGCTTTCGGGGATACGAAGTGTTCCTGGGTGGAGACGGTTCACCGCGTGGAAATGGACAAAACTTTGATGCGGCGGCACAAACTAAACGAAGTGATCACCGTCTACCTGTCTTATCCGTCACACCGACCCCCCCCCCCCCGTTGCCTTTCTTCTGATCGCTGGTCAGGACCTGAACATCTGTAACTTCTTTGCCCGTTGGATCCCAGGATTGAACCGTCCTGGATCCGCTGTCTTCGAAGCTAGAAGTCTTGGACCCGTTACCTCCGAGGCCAGGCCCTCCCGGACCCGCTGTCTCCGAGGCCGGACCGTCCTGGACCCGCTGTCTCCGAGGCCGGACCGTCCTGGACCCGCTGTCTCCGAGGCCGGACCGTCCTGGACCCGCTGTCTCCGAGGCCGGACCGTCCTGGACCCGCTGTCTCCGAGGCCGGACCGTCCTGGACCCGCTGTCTCCGAGGCCAGGCCCTCCCGGACCCGCTGTCTCCGAGGCCGGACCGTCCTGGACCCGCTGTCTCCGAGTCGGCGCCGCGGAGGAAGGGCGCGGGCTCACCGACCGGCAATTTCAGGGAGCCCTGTCCTATCCGACACGTGATGCGAGCCTCTCGAGCTTGAAGTCCGGTGCCGTCCCGCGACGTGCCGACGCCGCGCCCGATCCGGCCGCCGGACAGGCGCGGCAACAGCTTCATTATCCGCAGAGCCGACCCGCATACAGCGAGCCATTTTTAGGAAGTCTGGGCATGAACGGCATACCCCAGCGCCTCGCCCACAGCGAGCGCCTGGCACCGTGGATCCGGTCCCAGCAGCTTTGTTCCCGCAGTGTTTGGACGGGGAACGCCGGCGAGCGGCATCCCGGTGACGGCTCTTCCGATAACGCCTGAGGGAGGCGCGGCCGGCGGCTCACCAGCTGCGACGGCTGTCGGGAGTCGGGCGGCGCCGCGCCCCGCTCCGCGCCGGCGCCGGCGCCGGCGTCGGCGTGCCGGCCGAAAGTGAAAGTGAGCGGTGGAGCGGCGGTTCGCCGGCTTCCCGCCGTCTGCCGCCCCCCCCCCCGAACCGCGACCCTGCTCCCGCACTGGCGGTCGCCGCGCTCCGGTTCAATGGAGGCGGCTCGAAGCGCTGATTTACGGCCACCGTGGGGCGTGAGTCGTGGAAACGAGAGGCGTGAATTGCTGGATTCGAGAGCGGGAGCCGTCAGACAAACGGTCTGGCGTGCGTGTGCATGCGTGGACTTATTTTGACTATTTTACTCCTCAGAAATAATGAGATGTTGAACAGTGGGACTGTTCTCAGCACCATGCACATTTCACTGTGCCGAGGTAAGTTGCATTCAGTGTGCGTTTTGTCTTCCATTCGGCTGCGCATTACTGAACGAGTGTACGTGCCGGGGGCAGCGGACGGCAGAGCACATAGCTATTGACGGGTACTGCGCCGTGCTCCGTTGATGTCTGATTACCACTCCCCTGAAATTGCCTGACTTCCGGTCGGACGCTGCATTAGTGCAATTGGTGCATGCACATCCTGGGTGGGGTCCACGGCCGTCAGCAGTCAGTGTTCAGTCAGTGCCGGATGTGCGGTAAACGAGACATGATATGATTAAAGATGGGATGTTCCGGGTGTGATAGAAGCTAGTCACGACAGTGGTAAGCTTTTGATGGGAACCAGTATCTTTGCCCTGTAAGAAATTGTTGCGTGTTGCAGTGGTGGATGTACGGCCAACCATGCTGCCGACCTTGGGCAGAAACAGAGTACATCTGGTCTTTGACTTTTGCCAGGAACAGCGCTGGGACCTTGAGAATAAAAACATTGAAAAACTCCTTTTGGATCCCATCCGTATTCTTAAATAATGCACTTTCTACTTCGTTTTTTTTTCTCAGACGGCACGTGACGTTCCACCACCGGCGTTTGGAAATGCGTCATTTGAATCGTTCTTGTCGCCTTCTGTGGGTTTTGGTAACCACTCGTAATATAAACATGGCATTAATGCCTCTTTTATAGGCGTCCTCAGTATGCGTAGCTCACTCAGTGATACACCATAAATTGGTGTATCGCTTTGATGTATAATAAATGAAAAGCCATCCACCGTATTGCCTGATTTAAGAAATTCAGTTACATGGCACTCTCAAGAACACAGACTGTGATAGTCCTAAATCGCTTGCCAGTTGACTTGCACCGCAAGCATTCTAAAACGCCGATCAGTCAGCTTTTCGAAATCCATACTTTTAAGTGTCATGACGCCCAGCGAGGATTGCGTTTGCATCACCTCTGTTAAAATTTAATCGCCTTTTTTCCCATGGTGTGTGCAAGAGAACGCCATTTCAGACTACCAAACTCCACGCAATCTACGCCTCTCGTGCTCTGACGGAGAACTTTCAGTCTGCGTAGGAAACTGGCGAAGCCTCTCACTGCATTGAGGCTTAATCACTCCCAGGAATTGTGCTTTGTATTCAATGCCTCATCACCGTCCGTGATATAGCGAGCAACACTGAATAGGAAACTAGACTGCTGCGCCACACATGTTTCACTTGAGCGAATGCTGGCATTGCTGTTAGAACTGAGGATTCGGATTCACAGGATTCGATTGATTCGAATCTTGCGAGTCCTCGAATCCTGAAAACGAGGATTCGAACCCTGAAAACCAGGAATCGAATCCTAAAAACCGCAGTCGAATCCTGAAAGCCATCGTTTAGATATACAGGTAGATGTATTTAAATGTGCTCTAGGTTCAAATTTCCTTCAAAAAACTTCATGTAACACGTATATGCCGGTGTTGCGTCAGCCTGTGTCGTTCATCGTGCGTTTTATTACATTGTGTTAAATATTGCCGGACCCACCTGCACTGGTTCCTGGTTTTACTCCGCCACCACCATCATTCACTGGTTTGGTGTGGAAGCGAAAGTAAGACAGCCTGTGTAGTGACTCAAACGGTAACCTTTTGATTGGCAGAGGAGCACCTCCCAACTTCTGTTTTACGCACAAACAAATATTTAGGAGGAAGGCCGCGGTACCATGCCCGCCTTTTCGTACACCTTCCCCATGGCTCATCAAAAACTAAAACCTCGACACCTTCACAGACAGTGCGTCATTCTACTCTATTAATAAGAGTAGCCGAACAGTGCTGACGCATGACCCTTTTTATCGGCTGTTCAGTGTACTTTCAGGCTATACTGGGAAAATTTACATGTCTCAAACCATTTCGGCACTGTGGTGGCCCATATCCTAACTGCCCCAAGTAAAAAATCAGTTACGAATGGCCATTTTCGCATGGAATTGGCACAAACCAGTTGACTTAGATACCCAAACCTATTGATCTTAGATTGTATGGGGTTATAGATCAATAAGGATGGTGCCTAGGGTTGAAAAATATGCAAGGGTCACATCCTTGTAACCACCAGTGTCTGTGTAAACGATGTATTTGCAACTTTTTGCAGCTAACTGTCGTGTCTGGAATTTATTGTCCAAGGCAACTAACTGAACGTCTTAGAACTGCTTAGAACAACCACGCCAAGACAGAGCGGCTACGGTGGCCGCTCACCCCGGGACCCACATAAAGAGTGACCGCGCCAGTCGCTGAGTTGGCGGCTTGACCGGCGCCGTCCCGCACCATAACTGTATCGGTCACCGATAGGTGGCACCACATACTAATGCTGCGGTATTTCCGCTGCAATACACTAACCACTGGAGTTGTAAAAGGAATTAAGGCATGTGCAAAGAAAGTATCATTGTCTAGAGGGCTCACATGGGCTAAAAAACTAATAGATACTCCAGGCACATATCTAGGTGTGAGTGCCCTTGGTTTTGCAGTCCATCTGAGGCCCCTGAAGTATTTTTTTGCAAGGCTGGTACAGTACCAAAATCGCTTCAAATGCGTTAACTCCATTTGCTGCTGTACAATATAATAACTCCGTTTTGCTCGTATGTCAGGTTCACATGACGTTTCGGTTAGTTTATTATCCAGGGATGTCGATTTGTATGCTTCTGTGAGGGCCTTGGATCCCTAGTGTTGATTTCGGCCCCCAATGTTGGTTTGGCCCTCCCATTATTTTCCGCCGTTTTTTAAGGGAAATGTTTAGTAATAACGAAAAGAATTGCCGCAATAAATAACAGATAAGCCAGAAAGTATAGAATAGAGCATAAAGTGGTGCATCTATCTATTTTCTGTCTCCTGTCTACTTATCAATCTCTGTCTCTCTCTCTCTCTCTACCTATATACGTAGGTATATATGGGCAGTTTTTTATTTGATAAATAGTAACAAATAACGTGTAAATATCCGGTGGTTTTGATAAAGTGGGCGAATTACATTGGAAACCCACATTTGGGGTGGAGGTTAGGTCGTCGAGCCCTCGGCTTGGTCCCCCAACCATTTCCAGAAGTCAACGCTCTTGCTATAATCTCATCTCAAAACATCCCAGTTGGTCCTAATTTGGGCCTGGAAGATCTATGGAGACTCCAAGGTCATCTCCCCCGGACCGACGGCTCTCGCGACGAGCACGGCGTGCATGATATGCCGCCTGCACGAGGCTGCAGGGTTTGAAGCACCTGTGTAACGCCGTCTCCTCACGCGCAGCCGGCCCGTTTGTCTGCTCGTCTGCAGCCTTTCCGCAGCTCGCAGCGGGTATTATGTATATTCAGTCATGATAATCCGGCATTTGCATAGTCATTTGCGCGACTGGGCATCACGGACGTCGGCGGGGAAGGCGGACGAGGAAGGAGGGCGCGCGAGGATTTTGAGCAGTGCGACGATGCGAGCCGAGGAGTCAATGGAGACGCGCGATCATTGGCCAGTTCCGAGTCGGTAGTCGTTCGCGCGGGGACTGCGTCCGCGCGGCGACGGTGAGACGCACCGCGAGGCCGCTGGCAAATGCCGCCGACAGGCGCCGCGTCCGAAATGAGCAGATCAAAGCGTGCGGTGCACTCGGAGTGCGGCGGCGGCGGCAGCTGAGTGCGTCCCGCAGTCCCGGGCCGAGCGGCGGCGGCATGAGCTCCGCGCCGTCCGAGCGGCTGCCGTTCGGGCCGCAGCCGGCTAGGGTGTGAGAGTGGCCCCGGCCGGCGGCGAGGCGGGGCCCTGTCGGAGCCGCCGGCCGGCGCCACGGGCGGGGATTGTAGACTGGATTCCCTGGGGTTGGGAGGTTGGGACCACGGCTGGGACTCAGTGGTGGGAGCGCAGACTGGGATCCTCGGCTGGGGTTCAATGCGGGACCGTCAGCTGGGACTACCGGTTGCGATCGCCGGTTCCGCTGCGAACCGGCTGCACAGCTGGCTGGGCGCTCGTCCTTTCAGCCTGGAAGACGGGCCGACAGGCGGATCTGGATCACCACACACTGTCGGCAGCGGAGGCGAGCGGACCGGGACGCCAGCCGCGTGCCGGGCGGAAGGTCAGACCAGCGCGCTGGTCGCAGACCGAGCCGGGGCCGCGCGCCGTCTGGCCGGGACACGAGATCGGGCCACGGCCGTCCGGTCCCGCCCGGCCCACGGCCGGCCATCACGGACCAGACAGACCGCGGCGGGCCCGGCGCAGCCCGGCCACCGGTTCTGGAGAGCAGGGACGCTCCATAGCGTGGGGAAGCGGCCGCGTCACCGGGTCAGGGTGGTCGCTTGGCCCAGTTACCCGGTCACGCGGGGTTTCTCTGGGCGGGGACGGTATCCCGCATCAGCCCGTGTAACAGCCTCCTCGCCTGCTTCCTCGCCTGCACGCAATGATCCATATTAGGATAGAACGAGCCACGGGGGATTTGAGCGCAGTCTCGCAGGCTTGGCTCAAAGCGATTATAGGACAATGTGTCGAGAACAGGAATACTCGCATGCTTGGCTTTAAGCGATTACAGGTCGGTGTGTCGAGCAGAATGGGAATATTCCGAAAACTAGTGATCAGTTGAAGACGTTCATACATACCGTTAGCTGGCTTGATCCTCTTCGTATGAAATTTGCCAAAAATGTATGCATTGTGCTTACTCGTAATTAGGATGCACGCCGTTGTAAATGGTCGTAAGTCGTAACGTGTAAGCATGTCAAGTTGCCAAAGGTGATATCTAATTATTGCTCTTAAGCATCCATTTAATGGTTATTGATGACGTTGAGTGAGATTTTTATGAACACAATTCACATTATGTTTATACCTTTGGTTTAAATTTCTTTACTTGGATTTCTTTACGTTATGACATGAAGGGGCCCGAAAAGACTTACTTGTACGTTATTGAAGGCTTAACTGTACCGGCGTAGCCAAGGTTTATAGTCAGGTGCATTTTTCCCCGTTGCTATCTATTCTTTGACATTTTCGCATAGTGCCTTTTTGTCACAGCGTATTTTCTTTGTCGTTCCTATTTGTACCGACTTCTCTGTCATAATAAGGAGGTCGTTTTGTGTAAGTGACGGGGGATGGGCCAAGCCGGGGGCCCGATGCCCTGACGTCCCTTCTAATTTGAGTTTCTCAGTGTGTTTAACCCACGGTATTTTGACCGACAACAGTTCTCATGGACTTTTTGTTAACATTTATCGGATATCGATCAATCAGTCTCTGGTTGGGTCTTGGCACTATCCTGGCTGTAGTAAACGACAGCCCTGATCATTGTGTCTGTTGGAGGAGAAAATCTGTCTGTAGTTCTTTTCGTAATGTTTTAGGTTGTTGTGTGCCCTATTGTCTCCTGCCTATTTTCTTTTTATTGCAGTCATTATTTTCGCAATTCTTGGCTATTTTCCCTTAAAAACTAGCAAAAAATAATAAGGGGGGCGCCAAAATTAGCTTCAAAATTAGGTTAGCTTTGGAGGGGCTGGGATTCACGGGGGTCGTGACCCACAAATCGACGCCCCTTCTCATAATTTTGGTCATGCGGTTCTACGTTGATCATGATCCATGTTCTCACACTATTTATGTTCTTGATGCTGTTCATCCCGCAAAACGTTTCACTTCACCTCAGACTGTCTGACGCAGTGCCATTCTCTGCGCAGGCTCTTCCAATCATCAACGTGTGTTTACGGTCATCGCGTTGAATACGATCTATTTCACGGCGCTGAATTAGGTACGACATTTGCCCTGCGTCGTCCGGGAATCCTTGCCGACATCCGAGGAGAGCTGGTCCCAGTCGCAGCGCTGAACCCTTCAGTGTCGGAGCTCGTGCCTCTGATTTCCGCAGTGCGCTCGCCTGACCCGCCACGAGGGCGCCGGTAGCACGTGAAGTGCCCCCTTAAAACAGTATTGCAGATTTTTTAAAGAAACGTCTACACCCAGAAAGCCTAGCCTAAAGCCTGAAGAAAAAAAACCTTGAAATCTACAACCAGGCCCCACGTGTACATTTCATCTCTCGCTGACCGGAACTCTTACCAGGAACGAACGCTCCTCTGAGTTTGTGATTAAAGTCTTTCTCTTTGTGCCGCTTATCAGCAGTCAACACACACCATTTGTTCGTAAGTTGCAAGGGTGATAAAAGCTCTGCCGTTTGTGCGGATTTGATGTGCGAAATATCTAATCCTTAAGACGTAGAAATTAGAGTCAGCTTGAAACGAAGCGTCTTCCATAGACCGCGACTCCGCCGACTGCGCGATTGAAATTATGGGCTAATTTGCTCTCGCGGATAAAAAATAACGAAGAAACGGGGATCGTGCTGAGCAACATCTTGCACAGGCTGCTAGGTGCAAATGCTGTTGTTATCCGAGGATAAAGCTTACGTGAGCAGTCTTTTGCGGAAGGTCTTATTAGCCGTCGAATAGTCGACGCCAGGCGTAGTCCCATGCCCGGCGTCATAAGCCATTTGCCAGTGGAGAAGGCACGAAACGAGCGATGCATTTCGCTCACTTGAACTTTAAACATCACCTTGGGTCATGCACGACCCTGGACACTTCAGACAAGGGTAAAGAGGTATTTCCTTTGTACCGGGGAGCAGTGTGTTCCGGACCTTTTCCAAAATCTGAGGTATTACTACCCTGAGGATTTCGTCTTTTAGCGACGCAAAAGGATTTCCTACGTCATTGAAAGTCGAATCACGGATATCGCGTGAAGTGACCAGCAGGTGAGCAGCAGGTGTTTCAGCGCATCCGGCCCGGCGCTTTGCGGCTTTCGTTGAATCGGGGTCACTAAGCTTGCACCTGGGCAAAGGGTAGAAACACAACCAGACTGGTGTGTTTGGGACGATGTCATCCAGGGAACCAACGTGTGATTGAGCGTTTTAGGGGACGTAGTCCAGAAATACTTGTGTACGGATATTTGTGTACAAATACTGTCGTGTCGGGGACTTGAAGCCCCTGCTTCTTGCGTTGGATCGTTGCGTTGGTGTGCCTGTCCCCGTCCCTGTTCCGCTGGCCAGGGGTGGTGAGAGTGCCGCAGTCTACCGATGCGGACCACGCAGGCCGCCGGGGTCCCGGGCAGCCTGCACCGTCTGCCGAGGTCAGCCGGACCATACCCGACCCCAGCACGCTACACCGGAGATGAGCAGCTAAAAAAGTCCCGTCATCGTTCGTTGCCTTCAGGTAGCCACGCGGAACACAGCCAGCAGGCTACTGCGTGACGTTTTGGCAGTATCTCGGTGCCCGCTCGTGGGACGTGGTTAAGGCTGTGGCCAGGGTCACATATCCAACCGCGAGAAAGCGAGGGTCGAAAGCTTGAAGGCGTTCCGCTGCTGTGTGCGCGGAGGACTCGACAACTAACCATTACGGCCTGTCTTACTTGAGGCATACAAAAAAGCTAAGTTTTTCGTTGCTATATTTTCGTTATACAAACTTAGTAGAATGGGCTGTTTGCATTGCGACAATAATGCACCAGTCCATTGGCAGAGTATTATTTTTTCAGGTTATTTTCTGAACAGGGCTTGTGGCAGCCATGCCAGTATTTTATTTGCACGTACACCGTGGTTTAACTTTGGGTTCTGGGTGTCGCGGTGGTCCGTTGGCAGTATCTGAAAGTTGACGAAGAGGAGAGAACCATTCCGTGCTCGTCTGGGGTAGCGTTTCAGGCGTCAGGGCCCTGAAGCGTCGGGGGGACCCTGGATAATGTTTCACGAGGATTAGGTGCCGCCAGCGCCATGTGAAAGCGACATGTATTGAATTGGTAGCCAATGAGCCGCATTTGCCTCACCATTTGGAGTCTTGTGAGAGATTCAGAATCGAACTAGGATCAGTTTTGATTCAGTGACTCTTCGTGAACCCGATTCAGTTCGAATTGTCTTTTGACTCAAGAGTCATAGTCAGATCGACTCACAAAGTTGTTGGGAATCGATCCCCAGAATCTATGGTACTCATTTTGAGTCATTGGAATGCATGCTTTATTTACCTGCTAAATGAGACCGTTTATTATCATTGTCTATCAGAATAACCATTAGGCGTAGTAGCATTGAGAGAAGAACTAAACGACAGAAGAAAAAGAGAATTCCGTTTATGATATGGTACAATGGGAAATAAAATATGTCAAATACAAAGAAAAATGCAGCATACAAGCACAGTTTGTGTTTTTTTCGCATTGAATTGAATCACGGATTAAATTGTGAATTGTGGATCGAGAGTCGGATTAATTGCTTGCAGCTAAAAATGGTCTTTGAATCAGAATCAGTCAATTCTCTGTTTTGCAATGTGGAGCAGAATTAGAACTAGGTTTACCTTGGACCGTGAATGAGAAACGAACCAATTTCCGGTTTCTTGAATCTCGTACAAATCTGTTTATGGTCTAGCAATCGTTTTTCCCAACAGAGGCACCTTTGGTGCTCGAGGAGAAGTACATGGCTCAATGAGTTCCTGCTCAATACGCCTCTGTCTGTGGATGTTGAGAGCTCCTGAGCGCTTAGTCGTAGAAGTTAACTAAGAAGGCCAGTGTAAGGTACCTTTTCTTCCCACCAGTTCATAGTATTGATCGTGGCTGCAAAGTTGGGGAGCTCGTCTGCTTTTCTTCATTGTCTTTTGCAATTTTTGCTTTCCCAGGGATGGAATAAGGAAAGCGCGCAAGCCAACACACGACCAGGCCCATGACTGTGCAGAAGGACTCCTGGATTGCACTGGAGAACACGACATGTCATGTGCACTGTGAAATTGATCGTTCCGTTTGAGACCATACGAGAAGGGCATAGCTAGGATTTTGCCAAGGAAGGGGCCGAGATAAACAAACTCCCCTCTCCCCCCCCCCTCTCGAAACTGAGGAGCTCTCTGATTGGGCCATTCATTTTTGAGTTTCGGAGATTTTCACGCAGTTTTTTTTTTGAGATTTAGAAACTTTAATTTGTAGGCCCCAGGGGCATGACCGCAGTTCCCGCCTTGGCTACGTCTCTGCCTCATGACGCTATCAATTATTTGGCATATCTGTGAGGGCGGACACATCCAGGTTTTCATTTTTGGCACCGGCTTCCGACCCATAGCTTGGCAACACTTGACTGACTGATTTCAGTAGCAGAGATCAGATGAAGGGTCCCAGCTGTCTCGTATCGTCCGCCCTCTGCATCCGCCTCAGTTGAGCCGGCTCATTCATGGGTGCGACAGGTCCGGTGCGGTGCTTCCTTGTCGGGCCTCGCCAATAGCGCCATCTATTTCAGCCAGCTGCTGCCATCTTTTGGGCGTACAAACACTAGTACCTGGCTTGCAAAGGCACTGGACGAGGCGGCGCAGACGCAGGAGCCCGGGAAAACCGGGCGGGGCTGCTGTCAGTTACCGAACAGCAGCTGTCGCGAAGCGCCGAAGGCGCGTTAGCGTTGGAACGTCCGGGTACGCTAAGGCCATTTTAAGTCATCCTGTATCGTCATCGCCACAGTGTTATATTTGAGTATTCAGGGCAGGGAAGTGGAGGGGGAGGGGCGCAGCACGCGCGGCGTTCCAGCGCCTGTGTGGCTTCGCTACGCTCTCAGAGTCGCCAGAAATTGTCGTGAGTAGGGAATGGATCCTGCATCTCTCAAACTCCTATCCTATCTGCATCTCTCAAACTCCTGGTATATTTCTCGTAAAATTATACTCTCACCATCCTTACGCATGTCGAATAGGATGCATCGTCATCAAACTTTTTTTCGAAAATAACTTGGTAATTATGGAATCATCGTGGAGCACCATTCTGTTAACCAAAATCCACCTGTGAAATGCTCAAAAGGCGAAAGGTAACATGCATCCAAGGCCTTTGGAATTTTCCCTTGTCATACCGTGCTGCCATCTAGCGACAAGCTCATGATGAGCGGTTTTCCCTCCTTGAGCAAAACGTGAACCGCTTTTCCTAGGTATACATTATGACGTATTTTTTCATCCAGAAAACGTAAAAAACTTGGCGCCAATGCCATTGATGTAGAGTGATGGTGACAATTTCCACTCATATGCTGGTATCAAAGCGTAAACATATCACGAAAGGTCGGAGTGATTTGGGCTCAGTAACAGTAACCCGTTCCAACGGAGGATACGAACAGCGCATTTCTGCTCACCGCGCAGCCCTTTCTCATGAATGTGAACCCGGTTTTGCGGAGTGGCCGTGACAGTAAACGTGGATGCTCGAGTTCCATACGAACATAACCATCTGTCTCCTCCATCTTCTCTGATGACTTTTTCCAATTCCTCTGTTACTATCTGGACGGCTCGCTCCACGGCCTGGGTACCAACAGGATATCAGGGGATGTCTAGAGGTGTAGTGATCAGTTGCTTAATGACATCGTCTCTAATCGTTTGAGGAAGTGGGGGCTCGAAAGCTGTCCTGTCGTCCAGTGAGATAGCGCTGTGTCTCCCAGCCTTGATGTTGATGACGGAGATCTTAAATGGGCGGACGCCGTGCTGCTGTGAGTTTGTGGCTGTTTGACACTTCAGCATAACTTACACTGCCCTTTCTGGCGCGGCTTTGTTGTCATCAGTGACCATGGCGAGCGGCAGTGTCTTGAGGTGGAAGCAGTAATGGTTTTGCCGACATGATGATTTTACAATTTCTCTTACTCCAGGCTGCAACTGAGTCAGGAGGTATGCACTCTCAAAAACCTTCATATTGACGCCTCCCGGTCTGTTGTACATTGAGCCTCATGTGGCGCAATGTCCAGCAATGAATTACAACAGCTGCACCAGCTCTTTTAACGGCTGTGGCGTCTGGGTCCGAGACTTACAGGCGTAGAGCACTGGTCGTTCACGTCGGCCATTGAGCGTGATTGAGAGGCCAGATTTCTTTATGTCCGCCGTCCCTGAAGGAACTCAGTTGTTCCGTCAGGCCATCGTTCTTTTCTAGATTTGTGCGTGAACCGCGATGACAAGCACAGTGCTAGAGCTTCGAGCTGGTGCATCGGCGTGAAGATAGTGATGGGTTTCGTTTCAAATGAAACGAAACCCATCACTAGTTTCAAACCCATCACTGGGCCAGTTTCCCCATTGGCCCAGTGAACGCCTTGGGCCCCGACGTTACACCATACAACTGAAAAACATCTTGTTAGTTCATCCCGTTGGCACGTAACTGACAAACAAGCAAATGAACTGGGCGTCGCTGCTGACGGCTCAAACAATCGACGGACGCGTCTGACGCGGCCGGCGTTACAGCTGCTGCCGTCACGGCCAGCGACACGGGTTTAAGAGCCGAAGTGGCGGGTGATGGACCGCAGCTTCAAATCCACATCCTCTGCGCGTCTGGAGGGTGGCACGAAATGCGTCACGTGTTCACGGCCTGTTTCAGAGAGGACCGGTAATGTTTCTTTCTGTGCTTGGTCATGGTTCCACGTCCTCCCCTGTGCATGGCTCACCTGCCTTGTGACTGACTCCAACCGGGCGACCGAGCAGGAGATGAAGCGTTGTCGGAGAAGGTGGTGAATGGCAGCAGTGAGACAGCTCTTGTAATGGAGAAATGTCCATGCCGTTTGTGTACATGCATCCACTGTGTTATGCTTGCTGGTTAGGTATTGCGTTTTTAACAATAACTTTTAAACTAATCGTTTGTTAAGGACGCAATGCGTACCGTTCGTCTTTTCTCGTTGCCAGGATTTTAAGATATGTTATATTGCAGATAAAATTGAAGCGTTAAATGACTTTTTCGACAATGGATAACAGCACCGCAGTACATGAATATCATAAAAAGGGACCTAGACGCATTTTTGCTCTTTGCTTAGGGATCATGGTTGATTTCGGAGGTTTTAAGGGATGGTCGCGAAAATTTTGCTATGACAAAGCGATTTGTGACTGACGATACACCTTAATCTTTGCCTGTTGTGGTTGGTCTGCGATAGCACGAAACACAACACTATAGCACTGTAGCAGGCCATATAGCCGGTAAGACAGCGACACTTCCAACTTTGATGGTGTTGACCAGGAGCCCTACAGTGTTTTTCTGAAATGGCTTGCCGTAAAATGGGACTGGCCTCATTAACTTTCTAAACATTCCTGTACTCTTGGCGCTAGCTAATTTGGCGACGATGAGGTCGCTGCTTTATGAACGGTGTAGCAGAATCCATCTGCAGAAAATGCGGCAAATGATACGAAACAAGCTGAAACATCCAGTCAGACACGGATTGCTCTTTTGGAACTTGTCTCTATGCCGCACCATTAACTCGGCACCGCGGGGGATGTCAAATAGGGCACCTCTTCGGCTGTTCGTGAATAACTGCTAGACCGTTCGAGGAATCCAACCAAACGTTCAGCTCCTGTTCATCAGTCAGTTGGACATATTTTGACATCAAAACCATTTGCATGTTAGGTGAACTCACGGGATACGACGTCATAAGCGAACCCTTGCTTTAATGTTTTCGCCTTTTTGGGGCGGTGGCGCGAACATGCCTTGTTTTTTATTGGCAATATCCGTGAATATAATGCATGGATTATTTTGGTTTCCATAGAATACCGGCCCCAAAAGAATATACGACCATGATACGTCAACATTAGAGGTCATGCTAGGTCACATGCATGATGACAGTTGGACTGATTTGGGTTCTGTCTGATAGAAGTGGTTGCCGCTGGCCTTCCCCATCGTTCAAGGCAGACAAGCAAATCTATATGCGCCTCTTAGTAAGGTTCAGCAAATACATTGTGAGATCATGTCAATTTACGTTTTAGGCAGATGTCAAAACGAAATGAAATGCAACATTGTCTGTGGAAGGTCGTTCAGTAGCAGCAGAGAGCAATTATTGTTCCTAGTCAGAAAAGGAAATATGACTACCTGTGCTGACTTGGCTTGACCTGGACCCAATAAATAGCAGACAGAGCTAATTTAATTATCGCGAGATGTCGTGTGAGTCCTGCATTTGATACAGTTAAGAATCGCAGCGAGTAATTTTTTCTCTTTGTCAGGAAGAGTAATGCAATCTTATCTGACCTGACCAAAGCTGACCTTGACTGGATGAAAAGGAGTCAGTGCAAAACTGATCACCAGAGGGTTTCACTTCAGTCCTTTTTTGTCACGTGGATCAAAATGGCTGCGAGTAAGATCAGTATTTAGCATGTAAAGGAAGATGTCTATTTCACATGACCTAGGTTGGCCTGACCCGGCATATTAGGTCATGCTTGTGATTTAGAAGATCGTGAACTTTCGTTTGATATCTAGTTGAAAGCTCTAAGACCAGTATTGCCGATGATATGATGCACGAACCGATGCCACTTTTTCCGACGTCGTATGGTGCGTTTTACGTGACCTGTGACCTCATCAGTCACGTGACCACGGCTAACAATATTTTCTGAAGTGCAAGACTCGGCGTTATTGATTGGTGGTAGACTGGCTCACATCCGACGCTTAGATCCTGAGATGACCGGGGAGTGCCCTCCTTGACACCCCCCGTCGGTCGCGGGTACAGAAGCGCGCCGGGCGGTGCCAGGTTAACTTGTGAGCCGTTCTGTGACGCGCTCTGGCACGGTCGCCGCCCACCGAACCAAGTGACCACGACGCAGCGCTTTGAGGAGCGTTCGAGCGGCTCACCCCACCACTCCCCGCTCCACGTACGTAGGCGTCAGCGCAGAACGCGCGCGGCGCGCGTGCCCGCACGTCCTCCGCCCGGCAGCGGCCGGCCGATGACGTCACGGGGCGGCCGGCGCCGGGCCGCCGCCGCCGGCCTGCTAGTCTACGCGCCGCCGCCGCCGCCGCCGGACCAGCAGCCGTCGCGCGCCGCGCCGGTACCGTTACGCCGCCGAGGCCCGACTAACACAGAAACACACTAACGCGGCGGCGACGGCGACGGCGACCGGCCGTGAGAGGGAAACGCCGGCGACGCCCGTGCGCCGACCGCAGCTCGCGCCCGCCCCGTGCCCGTCGGGGATGCGTGGCCTCTAGGCCGTCGGGCGGCCACGGCGACCTCGGTGACCTGGGTGACTCGGGGGCGCGGCGCACCATGGCTGACAAGCGCGGCAGCTATGACTTGGGGAAGAGCGAGCAGGTGAGTGGCGGTAGCACGTGCCGCCGGCGGTGGAGATCGGTTCTGCTTCGGCTGCACGGCAGCAGGAGCGGGGCGAGTTTGCGATACGGCCGGCGTGCCCGGGTGAATGGCTGCCGTTATCGGACGGATGTCCTACCTTGCCGCGAGGCCTGGCGTATGTGTGGAGCTAGTCTTTTGACTCGTAGCCATGTGTGCAGCAGCTCATAGCGTAGGCAGAGCGGCGGCGGTACGCTTGCGGTGACCGTATCAACTTCGGGTTATATTTAGATTTAGGTTAGATATCTAGATTTAGATTAGATGTCGATATGCTACTCTGTGGAGCGAAGTGACCTAACCAATGGCTCCAGCTGTACTAACTTTGAGAACGCGGTCACACTGATGTCCATAACGGGTCGGATGTCACCGCCGATAAGATACGCCTTTTTAACGGCAGGCGAATGAGAGTGGCGTGAGTCAGGCGCGTTGAGATATCTCCCGATTGCATTTAACTTCAGACGTGACGCGTGCCTACGCAGATCGGTTTTGAAAACGTTTTGTTTTGCGTTTTTAGTTGAAAAACTACTGGGAATGACGTATGGAATTGTAGGGATGTTTAGATGTTTTGTTATGGCGCACCGTCGAAGGGAATAACGTATTATATCGCCGGCGCGGCCATAAGGAGGCCCTAGGGGCACGGTCCCCCGTAGACCCGCGTTTTTTTGTCAAAACCATTACACATCTTCCCAGCTCGTATAATTTTAATTCACACTGAGCTCCGCTCCCCCCCCCCCTTTAAGAATATCCTGGTTGCATATTATGTAACATACCCTGTAACATATTGTGGAGGACGCAGTCGCGTGCCATGAAGTTCTTGGTATGCATCCAGAAACCAATCTTAATTAATTCTTACTACAGCTGCTTTTTTAAGCGTCAGCTGATCATCGTGCTTCTGCTATAAGCGTCACAATGAGTCCGTGCAAGTCACCCTGGTGGCAAAGGCGTGTTTACGTGTATTGGGTGCATTTAGAAATAGGTGCCGGTGGACAGGAAACAAAATCTGACAAATGCTGCCAAAGATGAGCGAGAGCCCCAAAAAGTTTGGAAATCCAATGATCGGGGTTCTAAAGTACAACAGTGCAGTGGCGCATTGTGCACGGACAGTTTCTCATTTTAACGCGAAAAGCGATGCCTGGAAGGAAGAATACCATTTCGCACAGCGAACGCTTCTGGCGCACCGCCGGCAGATGGCGGTAGAAACAGAATGAATACGACCGTGGTCATGAAAATATGTCGTGATTCGTGCCGTCTGTAGTGACATGTAACGGTTATTGGTGTAGTCGTATTTAATCACGAGGACGCAATATACAGCACTTCCCTTACCCACCCAGTGTGGCGTGGCCTAAGGGAGGTGAGAGGGGTCAGTTGAACCTGCTTATGGTTGGGGGTCTCCAAAAATTGGTTTTAATCACCAATGATTTCTTTAAAAGTCAGAAATGTCAGGGGGGGGGCGTTTTCCCCATGTTTGCAAAAAAGTTAAGTGGTATCAGGTCGTCTTATTTTGGCCTTGACCCCGTAAGAAAATTCTGGGCACTACGGCCCACGCCTTTATGCATCTTCCCATTTTAATCTGTTTTGGCTCTTTCCATGCAGTCAGCTGAATCTGTCTCTGCCAGCGGGCTTTAATTAAAAGGCATCGCGCCGGCCGACAACATAGTATTCGTCTCGTAATTGAAACTGATGGGGATCCACACGAATCACACCGGATATTAAGTTATATATTAAATCTGGCATCTTTCACAAATTAGCATGTCGCGATGTTTTATGGATGACTATGCAAATCAAACCCAAAACATCTCAATGTGACTCTGGACACTGCTTGAAATGGGTACGTAGAAGCGTATTATAGCTGATGTAGTGGACCAATGCATTTCCATTTTCTGGAAGATTTCGGTGGGGTTCGCTGATGGCAGATTGAAGGCCGAAAACGAGAACGTGAAAAACATAAAGCAATGCGACTAGCAGAGATGATTTGCTGGTATCCTAAAAATAAGCTTTACTGTGAAGCACACACAAAGACGTCACGTATCCGGGCCCTCAGATGTGGCTTCATCTCTCTACGTGAGCTGCATAAATGGAAACGTCCTTATTCACGGCATTCAAGCATAACTGTTGCCTCTCTACGCATCATGTGCAGGAAATCGTCATTGCGATAACACTGAATAGATGACGTTCATCCCCTCATCAGCGACCGTCGAGAGCACGGTAACTGGCCGCTGTCGGTGATCGCACTGCGCAGAGTATGAACGTGCCTACGTTACACGTCATCCACAGCACTTGTTGGCTTACTCGGTGCGTAAGGGCAGCTGGTCGCCAGCGAGTGATAAATATGTTTTCCGGGGGTAACGCAGGCGACGATCTCTACGAAAAGCCCCGTTTCCAGAAGGTAATGAACAGCAAACGCCTGCCTCGGGCTAGGCCGTGGACGTTTACGGGCGCTGAAAGAAGCCGGTTTTCCGCGCCTATTAGCTGTCTGGATGGTCGCCGAGTTCCCGGTCAGTGGCTGCTGGCGGCGATCCCTTCACATCGCACGGGCTGAGTTGATGCAACGGCGGCTAATCGGCATGCAGAACCGGTGCGGAGGGCAGGCTGGCGACCCAGGCCAAGGGCCAAGGACCGTGCCGTTTGTGGCGCACAGGCAAACGTCGTCACTGCGTAGTCGGACGCGAAACCGAACCTCCTACGCCAGTGAATAGAGGATCGGTGGGGTTGGACTGCGCGTGTGGATTCCCGTGTTCCATTTTGTTGGCTTTGTTGCCGGAACCGGACCCTGAGGTCTTCATTATGACTGAAGTTTGTTATTGGTTGCACCCATTAAGATATGCAACGCAATCACTTCAGTGGAATGTTTCTTTTTCATAGTGTCGGGGACCATTAGAAACAGATCCCATCTGTCACATATTTCTGTCAACCATGTCCGCACGCTTCCAGCTCGGTACAGAAGTTCCTTTTCACCAGCCGCCACGGCGGTTATGACTGCCGGCAGACGCATCTCTCGATTGTGTCTTGTATCGAAACCCCGCCGCCTGCATTGTTGGCCTGCCGCCGGTGACCGCCGAGGAAACTTTTCATCGTTTCAGACAGAAAACTCATCATCGTTCAGGCGCGTTTAGACGAATGGTTTCTTGCGATTGGGTGTGCCGCAAGCAGCCCGTGGAGCGCTGGCCGGCGAGCACCGGCCTGGCGCGTGCGCCCACGGCTCCGTGGCCTGTCGAGACGGCGCCGTTGTTTTCCCCTGGAGTTCACAGGCGGCGCGGCTGAGGTCGAAAGTCGTCTCGTGTTACGCCCGTCTGGCTGCAGAGCCCGCAGGCAGACAGTGTTGTGTAAACTCCGACTGGGCTGGCTGCAGCGGTGGCTCTTGTCTCCTGCCGACCTCACGCGTTCGTCAGCATCAAACAGGCCGGGTGTGCGCTGCCGCCGGCCTGTGGAGGCGTCCTCGGCATGGCCGGGTCTCGTTCAGCACCCTCTGCCGCGGGCCGGGACCGTGTCGATGCCGAGTAAGTGGACATTCCGTTACTGCCTGTTGAGCGGCAGTCTGGCCCTCTCTGTGTTGTAAATGCCCCTCAGTTTTGAACGCACCTCCCCCGTTCCATTCCTTGTCCACGTGTGCGTCTGAACGATGCCTGCTCGTCCTGTTTCGTGTTGATACTGAGCCACTGAGAGACACCCTCAACATCCCATGTGTTGTCGACATTTGCCGCCGAGCGGCACATCGCTGTGCCTTTTTCTGTCCGTGTCTGGCCATTGGAGCCGGCGATCGGAGAGGGCCCGAGATAGCCGGCTTCACGGGCCGTTGGCGAACCAGACCCGCCTGGTCCGCCTCTCATCCGCCGCGGCGCGCGACGCCGGCGGCCGGCCCGCGGAGCGCGCCAACGGGACCGGAATTCCTGGTTCCCACGCGAGCCCATTAGCTCCCGCGCCGCGGGCCGGCCGCGTCGTGCATCGTCGTTCGCCCCGGCGCCGGGCTCGGCCGGGCGGCGCCTCGTCAGCTCGCCGTCCGCGGCGAAGCGGAGGCCATTTCGCCGGGTTTCCTCGGCGTCCGCCGGCGCGCGATGGCAACCGGCAGCCGCGGGTCGTCGCGAGGGAGCGGCGCCGCGTGGCCGCCGCGCCGCCGGCGGGCGGCCGTCTGGCGTCTGGCCGTGGTCCAGCCTCCCGTCGGACGGTTCACACCGACGCTATCAGCTGCGCGACGTCCGGCCCGACGGCGGTCGGACGCCGCCAGCGGGCCGGCCGCCGCGCCCGTGTTCCGCCCGTGTTCCGCCCGTGTTCGGGCCGCTTCGCGGGTTCTGACGGGCGGACGCAGTGCGGAGTTGATGACGCTCCCCGCGGCTATCGGCTGACCTCTGGGTCGGGCCTCCGGGCGCCGTGTGGTCGAGGTTCAGGGTACCTCGTAGAAATCAGTGTCCGGTACTCCCGCGGACAGATGCGAATGCCAGTGACTGATTTCTGATCAAATTACCAGGCCTGCTTGTTAGAGCACTTCACGGATTGAATTGCTGGGATTCGGTCCCATCCGGTCCGTGAAGTCTAGGATCGAATCCATCCGCACTCCGCCTTTTCCAGAGTTCCTGAATCCGGTCCGGTCCAGTCCGTTATTGCAGAAATATTCTTTAAAGATCCGCGTCAGTCCGTATTCACGTTTCTGCTTCCGTCGCGGTAAATAGACAAAGTGGTATATCTGAGTGTGTTTTATTGCTCCTTTTTAACAAGTACATCGCAAGTCTTTTGACTGGCTGCAAAATAAGCAATCAAAAGGACAGTTTGAAGCATTTAGACTGGATGGGGATTGTTGCAGTGGGACGTGTAAACTCACTTAGCGTCTTTTGAAATTTAGTTGATTTCCATTGCGTCCAGTCCGTGTGGCCTGGCAAATTCTAAAATGCGGTCGGGTCCCATTCCGTACCTGGCTTGAATTTTCCGGTCCGGTCCAGTCCTCCCTGGGAAGCAGTCTGCTGTCCGCGGATGCATCCAATCTGTGAAATGCCCTACTGCGCGGACCCCTTGTCGGAGAGGAGTTCAGTCCACTCTTTCGAATATGAACATGGCGTGCGACTCTCGCGCTGGTATTTCCCCAGTGGCATGAGCTATCTTGGACATTTTCCGAGCGCCCGGTTCTTCGGCGAACGCCGGCCGCGCGTCCCTGACCCGGACGCGTTCGGTTTCCCAACCTCTCGTCACGCGATTCCAGCGTGTGATCCCGCGAGCGCGTGCCTGCCGCCGCTTCTCTCGCGGACGCGGGCCCGATGTCCGATCCTCTCGCGGACCGGCCGTGTCGCGGACACCTCCGGCCGGCGAGCCTCGGGCGGACAGTAGCGCCGCGTCCGGCTCGGGCAGGTGGCGCCGCGCCGGGGGTGACCCAGAAACGGCGGCGCGCCGCTCTCCGGCCGTCGCGCCGAACGGGGTCAGACCGGGCCGGCACAGGCGCGAGCCGGCCGCCGCCGAGACGACGCCGGCCGCGCGCCGAGCCGGGCAGCTCTCCCGGCCGAACCGGGCCGGACCGGGCCGGACCGGACCGGACGCGAGCGGACCGCCGGACGCCGGCCGCGGCGATCGACCGCATTCCTGGGTGCCGGTCGATCCCGCCAGGCACGTGTCGGACTCGTGTGCACCTGTGGGTCGGACGCCGGGCGCTTGTTTGCGGGGTTTGAACTGTTCGAGGTGGACGATGCTGAGGCCAGGGCGCCGTTTCGAGGAGCGGTTGCGAGGAGACCGTGGCTACGATGGGTAGATCGACCCAAGCAGGATGTGATTTCGCCCCAGGCGCTGGACCTGGCGGCGCTGATCGATTTCTTGTGTGTAAAGGCCATAACGCGTTCGCGCCGCGGGTGCGGGTGGGTGATGCTTTTTATGTTATGAGTGAAATAGAGATGTTCTGAGGATCGAAGCAGGTCCCAGCCAGCAGGCTGTGAACCTTTAGATTGCTTGGAGATGTCAGATGGACTGCCAGCATCGCAGGCGACGGTGCCCCGTTCACCTGAGTCCGCGTTGGTCGTCTGGTGAGACTGTCGACCATTTTGAAGCCATTTCTGTCCATGCGGCGTCGTAGCGTTGACAGTGACAGTTTTCGAAAGTCGATAGGGCCGCCGGCTTTGTTGTCCTGCGGGTCCCGCGCCGATGCTGGTGAGTGTTATTCATGCGATCCGCCTCCGTCCCGAATCGCCACCAAACATCCGATCACGCCGCCACGTCGTGTCGTAAGCCAGTGGCCAATCCGGCCGTGCCGGGGCGTCCCGTGGTCCACTATCGCCGACCTACCTGGCAGACGATGCAGCAGGCGGGCCGCCGGGCCAGCAGGCGTCTCGCGGCTCGCGTGGCGCGATCTCGCTGAGCCGGTCAGCCCCATTGCTCGCGACGCGGCCGCGGCGCCGGCCGTGCGCTCAAGGCGACCGGCGTCTGCACGGCCAGGGTCGTGCTGGATCCGCGCTGGACCGGCTGCCGCGCCTGACGGGCGGCGACACGGCCCGGAGGCGGTGGAGTGGAGCTGGTCTGCGCCGCACGCGCCCGCGCCAGACGAGGCTGTAGTCCGCCCTGCGCCGGCGATGGGGTTTAGATGAGCCCCGATTGGGTGATGATTGAGGCCTTCGTACGGTTGTGGCGAGGGCGTACTTGGCTGGTTTTAACGCGACAGCCGGCGACGAGGAGACGAAACGGCCATAGAAGCCAAGTAGACCGTAGAAGTCAAGGATACCATAAGAACGTCGAAGCCAAATCGCTTTGCCACGCTCCACAGCCGCCATGTTTGAGGAATGGGCGTGCGGGTAGACTCCCAGGCAGTGGCGGCGTTCAGGCGTGTATGTTTTTTCACTGTCGTCCCAGCGGTCACTCAACATTCTGAAGCCCTGTCTGATTTGGATATGTGCCTTTAGCATACCCGTGCCGCACCGAACCAGCAGATGTGTCGTAATTTGCGCCCAATTTGCTGGCTGCTTCCAGCTCATTAAATTTGATTTGCCTTCGGTCGTAACGCGGAACATTTTTTTTCAATCCATTAGCTTTGTTTGCGTTAGCATCTGTGGTATATGAAAGTGATGATTGAATTTTGGAATTAATAGTATTGCACAGGTAGCAACCTTGACTGGGCTACGCCTCTTTTCCAGCTGCTGACCAGTATTCGCTTGCACGTTAGTAGAGGAAGGTATTGCACAGTTGCAGGGATTTTCATGCCTCCCCGGGCTGTGAAGGCCAGGTGCACTTCATTCTAGCACTGTCGGAGCAAAAGTGAGCGTTGCAAAATGTGTATAGCAGATGAAATTTCCAAGCCCTGTCTGTCAGGGTTCGAAGCGCCACTTTGAAGCGCCACGTGTTCCTTCTCTGAAAAAACTTGGGAGATGCGGTTTTCCCTGTCGAGTCTCACGGTCGTGATTGTTCCCCGGATCTACCTTGCCGGCCCGTAGCCCACTCACACCCCGCGTTAAGTCCCCGAATTACAGAGGGGACGGCTGGAATTCCCGACAGCTCCACTCAGGGCCACGATTCGCAGCCTGTTCCTGCCGCGGCCGCCTGCTCATGTGCTCACGGCGCCGCGCCGGTGACCAGAGGGCCGGGGAGTGGCCGGCTTTACCGCCGGCCGGCTCCGTCAGACGAGGGGTTACCCGCCGGTTACCTCTGCAGCGGCGGCGGCGGCGGCGGCGGCGGCCCGCGGAGGCCGCTCCCAGCCGCCCGCTGGGAGCGGCCGGGCGGCCGGCGGCCGGTCGGCTCGCCGCAGGCTCGTTTCTCCGCGGTTCCGTGGCCGGCGCGCGAGCCCGGTCGCCGGCCGTCTCGGATTTCTCCGCGTCGCTCCTGCGAGGCAGTCAGGCGTCACGGTGTCTAGCCGGACCTCGTCCCGGGCCGGGAAGGTGGCGGGCGAACTGGTCCCGCGCCGCTTTGTCGCCGTCTTGAAAGGCGGCGCGCGGGCCGAAGGCGAGTCGTTGTCCCCGTGTCATGTGCGACGTTGGAAAATGAGGGCGGAGAGCTGACGAGGGTCGTTGTCGGCGAGAGGTCGGGGACGCGGTGGCCTCTGAATGGACAGGTCCGGGTGCCTCTCAGATACCGCTGTTATCAGCATTATGCAGACGGCCACATGGCTGTGGGAGGACGTCCTGTGTGAGATGTGGATGTGTATTCATGAGCTTGGGACCAGTAGTTACCAATTGTAAGAACGCTGTGTGCACATTGTCTCTTCGTGGACCATCCGGCCTTTCCGAAATTTTTGCTGTTTGAGGGTTCTTAGTAACGATGTTTGAAAATATTCGTTCGCACGAAAAATAACTAAACCGTATTCTTAAACTTTACCTCTACACCAGTAAGGTGGATAAATCCACAGTTTGGTCGAGCTGCACGCCACATTCTCCATCCTCACCTCCCGTACTGTAGTGCCTGCCGCGCTGACTCAGTTGTTGACAGACTGCTTGTCAATGTCACATTGCCGTGGCCGACGTTGCGACACTCGGCGAAACGCACGGGCAACGGTGGTCGCCAAAGTGCGCGTGCCGCGCCAGTTCGGCTATGCGTCGTAACGCGTTGGTTGGCGATGCCGTCGCCAAGCAACGTGCGTGTCGCTGTAGCACACTATCTGTTTTGTTAATGAACCGCAGCACGTATCTGTGACATTGCATCGCAAAGGGGCCCGGAATGCGTGTATCACCGTGATCGTGAAGTAAACACCATTGTCGGGGCTATTTTGAGGCCGAGTTTGGTGGCAAATACCGTAATGATATAAGACTAGAAGTCGGCTTGTTTTACGGCAACCGGTGCTGAGGAAGACCATTGTTTTTCCGGAAATCGTTGCAGTAAGATCTTACCTCCAGCGCGGAAACTACAAATAGTTACATAACTCGGTTAATTATTGGGCAGAACATTTATCGTTATTGCTAAGAAGCTGTCGTGGCTTAAGCTTGTGATGCAAGTTACTGCAAAGTGGCAGTCTCTAGGTGTGTCCGAACATGTGTATGGACGTCCACGATATGCCCCATACGGCATACTTACTCGTAGGGCAGGTAGGGTAAATGTCTTAATAACTCCACAAAGTTGGTAGGGCCGGGCCCAACCAATTTCGAAAACTGTGTTTAAGGCCACGTCAAAATAAATTGCAGAAGAGTGCAAGAGTTTGCATCGACCAGCGAGAACCTGGTCCCGCGAAACTCGCGTCTCGCTACGAGATATTGAACTGCGAGACGGCGAGAAAATCGCTGCGGCCTGCCTGCATCGGCCGACCGTATGTGCCGAATGACCCAGTGCACTCTAGTGCCTCCGGCCTGACCCTCCCGGAAGCGTGACCCGTCCCGCCATTCTGCGCGTTCCGCGCGCGGCTGCCGCGCTCCGTCAGCGTGCCGCTGCCCGTCCCCGCTAACCGTCGCCGCCCGCCGCCCGCCACAGGATCTGGTGGACGACGGCCCGTCGCGGCCGCACCGGCGCCTCTTCATCGGCATCGGCGCGCTGCTCGTGCTGGCCGCCATCGTCATCGCCTGCGTCATCCTGATGACGCGCGCCGAGCCGGCGCAGCCCCAGTCGGCGCTCACGCGGCCGCTCAAGCTCAACGGCTCGGCCATCTCGCTCGATGACGTGCTCACCATGCGCTACACGGCCGACCTGTTCGCCGGGGAATGGATCAGCGGTGAGTGGCGCGCGCCCCGCGCTGCGCCGGGTCAGGGGTCAGCGCGAGGCCCGTCAGGGTCAGCGCAGGGTCGCCGGGTGGACGTGCGTGATGTGCTGGGTTGGCGTGCGAGCGTGAAGTTGTACCGGTGAGCAGGTCGTGGTCGCTGTAGGGCTCGCACGGTTCGAGCTTGTAATCACCATTTGAGCGTTGTTCGGGAAATTCTTGCTTGTGGGCGAAACAGCCCGAGCTCTTGGTCTCTGGCTCGATGTTTCCCGGAGTAGCCGTGCGCAAAATGTCTTCTTGGACGTCATAATTTGGTGAACGTTCTTTGTATTCTGGATAAACAACCGAAATTCGGTACCAGACCAGACCCTGGCTGAAATGGACACTTCGGGACAGTCGACATTTTTTGTCGTGCTCCTTCATGGAGGAAGCGAAGGGAACTCTTTCATGCGCGAAAATGAAGGGACTCAGGCTGAGCAGTTCACGGTCTTTTATTAAGGAATGCAGGTGCAGGGCGTAAAACCAGCAGCATGACTTGGTGTGGAAGAGTGCGACTCCAATCGTTGTTTAGGGGAGCGCATGCCCTTCATGCATGGCCGGATAATGCACTAACTGGTGGTGGGGTTGATGCGCTTTTGATGATCCCCTGTGGCAGTCCTGAAATGGGGTAGACGCAGTGCTGAGATCGGAGTTGTGATTACGTTTTCAGTCCCTATGTCAGGCACCGGGAAGGGGAGGTATTTTTTAATGGATTGCTTGGCCATTGCGGTTTGCTAATTAGATAGCTGGTTTCATGAAGCAGGAAATGATGAATTGGCCTCCCCGTCGTTTCCATGTTGTGGAGTAACGACGTCAGGAGACAGCACTCCGGCAGTCCCGGGCATACCACCTCGTTAGCGTCCAGAAAAACGGTGCCGCGGGCCCCACTTTCGCCTGTTTATCGGCGTCAATTGGGCGGTGCTGCTTGTGTCGGCTGGAGCTCCCGATTAGTGGCGAGCCTGTGGGCGGGACGGAGCTGCAGATTTGCGTCGGTCACCGACCCGCCTGCCCGCCGCTTGGCGTCCGGCGCCCTAGTGTTGGTAGCCGGCTTCGTTTCCGTTCTTTTATTGATGCTGTCGATTGTTTGGGTGTTCGGAATATTCGGCCCAGCGTGAAGCCGCAAACGCTGAAGTGTCCGGCCAGCCGAACCAGACCGGGGCTTTGTTCCGTTTCCCACGGTTTTTGAGGTGGATATTAACGAAAAAGCGTGACATCCCGTTTAACATAATGCGACATGAAAGACGTGCGTGTATTGCCGAGATGTCTGCCTAGCTAACTGCTTTAGTCTGACATATGACAGATGAAGTGGCAAACAGACTTGCATCTTAATAAGATTCCAGTCTGGCATTATCCGAAAGATAGATTAATTGGTTCCTGATCTCCGCAGGATATGGCGTATCGGCCGGCCGCACACGTGCCGAAGGTCGGCCGTGTGCTTCGGTTTATGCCAGCGCAAATGCATTACTATGTATTTATGCCAGTAAATCTAGGCGGATTGTTGAGCCAGTTTATCCTGCCCGTCATCTGTGGCCAGATGGCCGGGAGTGCTCCTCGCCCTAATCCCCCACGAAGCTGGGCGTTTTACGTCAGCTCCAAGACTGATGGATGATCAGTCCAAGAAATGGGGAAAGCATGATCTGGTGGTGGTTCACCTTTTCTGCTAAGAAAGGCGAAACAAGCTGCAACTTCCACCGTGCCGAATCAACCAAAGACGTCGTTAGATGGCTTTCTCTGGGTGGCCTTGACAGTGCTCTGTTACATTACAACTTTTTATTTTGTTTTGCTGTGGTTGTGCCACAAGATGCTACATCGTCCTCGACCTCTAATTCAGTTTCAAGTGTGACCCAGACGAGGTGTTGTGGCCGTTGCTTATTTAGTCAGTTGCGAGGTGTCTGATGGTCGAGGCTGTGCAGGGGTTGACGACCGCAAAGGCTGATGGGATTACACAGTCCCAGGCATCGCCGTGTTGGACCAGGATTGGCAGAAGCAGGCGGCTACTCGAGTAGTTTCTGTACGCATTAGCATTATGCATTAGCATCAAAATGCATTAACAGTTGGTACGCCGCATAAAGCACAAGGGCTTCACAGTTGTTATATCGCCACTGGCGGACCCGGACCGTGCCCACACCCAACTTGCTCTTCCCCCCCCCCCCGGAGGACAAGGTTTTATCCGTATAACCTAAACTGTTCCGAGGTGCTGATTGTTGCTTCATTTTTGAAGGTTGGTATTTACGTAGTTTGCCGTTTCATAAATTAACGCGAGTCATTACCGTCATTGAACGGGGAGGGGCAAAATACACGTTAGCCTGAGCCTTCCAACGGACAGGGGGGCATGATCCCGATGGTTCCTCCCTGAATCCGCCAGCAGTTGGGCTCTGAAAGCGTCCCGCCAATGTAGTTCTGTTTTCTTCTGTTGTCGGCACTCTTGCACCGGACCTTATGAAACTTGCATTTACCTGCAGACGACGAGAATATGGACGACTCCAAAGAAGGCCTGTTCATTTTCAACGTGAAGACGAAAGTGCGGACGATACTGATCCCCAGCTCGCAGTGGGTGAGTGTTTCTTTGGTCGGCCGGCTCCTGTTACTGATCCTTCAGCGTTCCGCGAAGACGTCGATGCTGTCTGTCGTGAACATGCCCTCGCTGCCAATTTACGTAATCGGCGCCGCATCCCACGCGGCTTTGTGGGCAGCCTTGACCCAGAGTGACGTAGAAATCCGACGGGATCCGGCTTTGCGTCACATGCAGGTGGACGCGATGTACATTGCTGCTTTGATTATTGCCCGTCTGAGTCTTTGTGTGTTTTTGCTGACTGTCCTTGACATCAATAGCCGGTTCAGATTGGTCTGGCGGACATTTCCTGTCGTCATTGTCGTCTCGTGTCGTCTCGTTTTTTTGTTAATGGATCATTTCAGAGAGATAGACAAGCTGGCAGCAAGTGCTTCGTCTTTGTTGCGTCAGGCTTGCAGCTAAAAACTGAGATATCGGGATTCAAGGTTTAAGTGTTAGGGACGTGCTGTTTTCATACTCCCATACACTGGTTTGTTCCTGTCGAATGTATCGTCTAAGTCGTCGAACACATAAGCTCTTTATCCTGATGGAACACGACTGCATTGCTTTTATTGGGAAAATTATTTTTGTCATTGACGCGTAAAGATTCTGATAATGCCTTTTGAATTCAAAATGCGATATGGCGTCTCACACTGATCACTCATCAGATAATTCAAACTGGTTGTTTCGGTAAAAACTCATATTCGTACGTTTTGTGGGTCAGGAATGTCATTCATGAATAGGCAGTGGACATGGAACCAGTTTTGCGGCCACGCAAGAAACTCGCGACATTTGCGACATCAAAGGAAACGCCGCTGAAACGGACAGCTGTTCGAAGCGAACAATTTGACCGACCCATCATTTTGCTCTGACTTATACGCCGGAATCGGACATTTATACATTTAAACCCGAATGTCTTGAAGAATACCTAGTGTGTAGAAGTATACCTATTTGAAGAATACTTAGTGCTGGGATCAGGGTGTATGCTAAGCCGAACTCGTTGCCGTACGCTCAACCCGTCGGACAGGTATTGTGCACATTTGGACGAGTTTTGCCCCGGACGCCGAGCCAGATCGCGCTGGAAGGTCCTTATGCCGTATGACTCTGCGACACGCCGGTCTCGTGGCGCTCCGTGACGAGTCGCTTGTACGCTTTTCGCCTACGTCTTTGGTACTTTTCGTCTCATTATTACTATCTCTTCCGTGCGTAGACATAATTTACATCCTTTTTTCTTCGGGCTGTGCGAGAAGTTTTCGTCTGATGGGATCCACGTACGAAAATTCGTATCCTCATTGCCTTTCTCAGATTGCTCCGTTTATTTTTGTCGTTCTGTGATTGTTGATTGTTTGATTGTTGTGTTCGCGTATCCCGTCCGTCTTTATAACCGGTGCTGTTTTTGTCCCCGTCTGCTCTCGAATCGTCCATACCGCCTGCCCTTGCCACCTTCATCCCCGTTCATACCACCTGCCTGTGTCACCCCCACCATTTTCACTTTCCACACCACTTATACCGGCCAGCCTGTCGTTGTCCACCGCCGATGAACCGTCTGTCGGTGGCTCCATTGGGGCTGTTTTTACCGTCTGCCGGCGGCTGCATTGCCGCTGTCTGCGGTGCTTGCCCCAGTGCCGCTGTCTGCGGGCTGCTGGACTCCCGGCGATTGTCTCCGTGGTGCGTGCCAGCTCCGCAGCGCCCTGTGCCTGGGTAATGTCTCGGCCGAAACATTCGTGTCTGAAGACTGGTTTTCTTCGTGCTCAAGAGGCTTGCAAACAGGCGCTCTCATGCCTGTCACTGGAAACTGAGGATCGGATCTCAGGGTAATGGGGCGGTAAAAGCCGCCAGAGCTTGTTTGGGGGACTTTCATTATTCGCGCCATGCAAATATGTGCAGTGAAACACGCGAATTGGCTGTCATTATTAAACGGAAATCCAGTTGATATCCCCTGTGTATGCAGGCGAAGGGCTGCCGCAGCGGTTCAGCGGGAAAACGAAGCCAGTGTTAGTGAATGTCAGTTCTCCTCATTACGAAAGAAGTACGGGCTAAAGACGGGAAAAGTGAATTTTTAATCGCTAGGGGAAGTACCATGGAGTCCAGCTGGAGATATCAGTGAGTGTTGATGATGGGAAAAGAAAATGTTTCCACGGACAGACGATAAGCAAGAAACACTGCTTTTGTTTTCTTAGGTGTTGATACAGTCTTGTGTCTGGGACCGTGCTTGTTTAAGATTGCTCAGAGCTGAAGATAATAGGACTGCGGCTGTCCTTGCTCTGTGGCGTCCTTTACTCATGTGTTTACTACGAGGAAGCAGTAGCACCCTGTCTCTCCGCCTGAGTCCGACGCCGAATGAGATGCACCGAGCCAAAACTCTGTCGCTCGTCACTCCGAGGCTGCACCTGTTGGAGTCTCCCCGCTACAAGCGCGAGGCCGTCGCGATAAGAGCTCGGGAGAGGGGGGGGAGGGCGGTTCTTACGCCACGTCTCGCCCGATGGGCTGCCCGTTCGGCCCCGGCGTCCGTGGCGCCCGGCGCGGTGTCCGGTTTTTCCGGCGGGCGCCTTTCGCCGCCTCCCTGGCCGCTGGTCAGCGGCGCCGGGCGCCGGTGAAAGCTGCCCGCTGGCCAGGCCGCGCCGCCTGTCGACAGACGAGGCCCCGACGGCGCTGGCCGACCACCGTCGACGACGACCGGGCGCCGGCGACTGGCGGGGTCCGGCTCAGGTGCGGGGTCACCGGCGGCCCTCTATAGCCGTCCGTTTCAGGGAGCCCGCGACCAGAATCCTTTTCTCCGAAACACGTTTATTTGAGTTGACACTGCAGTGACGAATGGAGCCGTAGAAAGCGCAGTTCAGCAAACACGTCTGAGATCTGGAATCTCACCTCATCGCATCGGGAAGGCTGTGGACATGGGGCAGTTGACAGGGAGTCGTCTTCAGGCCGGCTGCGGTCCCAGCTCGTATTCGGTCGTGTTTCTCCCGCTGTCTGCGGTCGTCTGGTGTGTCTGTGACGCCGCGGTGACGTGGCCATTCTGGCGCTACCCAGGCATGCTGTCCTCATTGTTTTGTCACGCATGTCCCGCCGGCACCCGCCGAACAGTCTCATCGGGTGTTCTTTCACGGACGTGCCGAAAGGAGTTCGTACCCTGCACCAGCACTACCCAGAACGTGAGCGACCGTTGATGGAAATGCTTTTAATCGAGGATCTCCCGATGTCGGATTATCCTTGCTGGGCTGTGACCAGAGCGGGAACGTCGGAACCTGTGTGGAAATGGGGCGAGGGGGGAAAAACATGATTTTTTTCTCGTTTCATTCCATGCATGGCCATAGAGTTAATGTTAAATGCTGCTCGAAGTTTGTCCCCCCCTGGATCCTACGCCCCTGGACCAGAGTCGCGTTCAGAAACTGGCTTGGTCGCCAACCAGGCTACCTTATTGCTTCAAAACATCATTAGTGAGCAAGGTCGGTGTTTAGATGGAAGTAAACAGAAATGCGACCTTGCTGCACAACACATTTTAGAAGCAAATGGCAACCTTTTAAGTGATGTTCGTCAGTTTATGGAAAGCGGCCCGCGTCGTGAGCGTCTCGGCCTGATCGGGTTTGTATATGATGTTTGTCCATTCTGGGATGTTTACCGGTTACGTTCCCTTCTGTCTGCAAACCCCCCCCCCCCCCGTTTTTCCGGGTGTTTTAATCAAACCTCGCTTTTCTCAGGAGGAGCTGCGATCATCCGTCAGGTCTTTGTCCGACAGCAGAAAGTACGTCCTGTGTGCGCACCACGCCAAACAGGTATGCCGCCCCAGCAGACGCGGCCTTTAAAACCACGGCCACTGGCTGCCGATGCGCCGCCTGTGCATTCGAATCACGTTACCAGCCGCACAGTGTTGTTTGGTTTTTGTGCATCTCCGTTGTTGCAGCAGCTTGTTCTTGCGGGATGGCGAACGGCGATGGTGCTTTGCACGTTGCGTCTCTTGACAGGGAAAACCCGTAAAAAGGGATGGCGATTCATTCTGCTGGCAGCACGACCCGGAACGTTCGTGGGATTTTCATCTCCGGGGCGTCAGCATATCTCTGTTCACATTTTGACTGGAAGCCGTTGCACTGTCGGCACCTGATCGCACTAGTCATGCCACCCTGTTAGAAGGAGTTTTAATGAAGTTTTGATCAATTTTTACCCTTGAAGCTCGAATTTGGTGAGCTCGAAGAATTTTTCAGCTCAGCATATGTTGGCATTGACCACTGCGGCACACATTGTTCTCTTCAGTGTCATGTCATATCTTTTTTTTCTGTTTTGCTTGTGGCTGGACATTCCCGCGACAGGCTTGACGTTACCCGTTCAAAATCGGTTGCAGGTGTACAGATACACAAGACAATCTCTGTACGATATCTACGATATTAAGAACGGGTGAGTGTAATGCATAAGTAGGCTGTGAACAGGCGCCAAACGGGTTTGCACACCACCTGTGTCTTGAATCGTGTTCAGGAGAGTTGTGTTCGATTTTTATCTCTCATCATACCCAACGATTTTCCCCCTATGCCCCGGACTACGGTGGAGAGGGGGTTGGCTGCCATCCTTACTCGTTATCAAGATGGAGGGACGAAACAAAGAAGAACGTGCCGCTCCTTTCTTTCTCATTCGAACAATATCAGGTTTGACTCCTAGGTCATCGGTTGACTTCCGAGGTCACAGCGAGAGAGCGTACCTCGTTGTTTTCCGTCTCTGCTGTCAGCCCGGGTTCAAATATGGCCGACTGGTTAGATTTCATCTTTGCCTCGACAGCCAAGCCCAAAAGTTCATGACGCATGTGTCAATGACCCCTGCGTGGCCGTGGTGACCCCAAGGAGGGGATGGGGCGGCCCATCCTTGATTGACCCCTGTGTGACCGTCCTGTCTGCGGCAGGGGGGGAGGAGGCGGCCCTTTTCTGACTTCTAGTGTAGCCGTCCTGAACCCGGCAGGGGGGCCCATTCGTAGCCCCTGTGTAGCCGTCCTGATCCCGGCAGGGGGGCCCATTCGTAGCCCCTGTGTAGCCGTCGTGAACCCGACAGGCGACAGGGACGGCCCATCCCTGACCTCTTTGTGGCCGTCCTGTCCTCGGCAGGCGGCGGATTCCGCTGACCCTGGCAGGCTCCTCACTTCGGCGACGACTGCAGTACGCCACCTGGGTGCCCGGCCGCGACAGCATCGTGTTCGTCTACGGCAACAACATCTTCATCCGGCCGCTCATCACCAGCCCCGACGTGGTGCAGCTGACCAGCAGCGGCGTCAGTAACGTCTTCTACAACGGCATCCCGGACTGGGTGTACGAAGGTGGGTGTGGACGCCCCGTCTCCGACGACAGCCCGTCATGGTCTTTGGAATAGAGTGGTGCATCAGCCATGACCGCATCACCCCCTTGTCTCATTCTGTCTCGCTTACCGTCTTCTCCTTCTCGCTGTTTCGAAATTCGACTCGTGGCTGACATCATTTGTCAGGCATCTTTTAAGCTCCCACATATGCGTTATGCTTTGAACGGTATATATCGTATTTTATTTTACGCTGCATGGATGTCTTGGCGCTCTTTTGTACTGCGGGGTTCGCTCGCACGGATGTGCCGAAGCAAGGTGGCGCAGAGCAAGGCCTTATTACAGGGCCATAGGGGCGTGTCCCCGCATGACATGCCATGGCGTGGCACATCATCGCCCCACAACAGCCT
Organism: Capitulum mitella; assembly: GCA_030062745.1. Taxonomy (NCBI): domain Eukaryota; kingdom Metazoa; phylum Arthropoda; class Thecostraca; order Pollicipedomorpha; family Pollicipedidae; genus Capitulum; species Capitulum mitella. The sequence continues at coordinate 28,645,236 of CP099846.1, read as the reverse complement.
TGTCACGTCTCGCGTCATGTGGCGACCAATTTGGTCGGTACCCAACACCGCATGTCGGCAGCTGAACGCACGTCACGTCCGCTCGTTTTGCTTTTTTGGGCCTGGTTGAAGCATGGTTTTGGCTTCGACTCGCGGGTGACTGGGGCACACCAGGCCCTGGTTCAGACAGCGCAATTGGGAGAATAGATCAGACGTGTGCGAGGCGTGCCCAAAAACGTGGACTCACAATCAAATGTTCATAACTAAGTTTCTCCTGGTTTAGGCTCAGTAAATGGTGTAACGAAAACGGTGTTTCCCGACTGTTGGTCGCCCACTTTTGAACTCTGGTTTTTGACCAAATGTTTTTCACCCCTTAGTTTTTGATCAAATGTTTTTCACCCCTCACGGCATAATTGCACTCCTCGGATTGAATTGCAGCGGAATAGAATTATGGAATAAGGCTTGCCCGGACGCATTCTTCAAACGTATTGTTAACACATGCAGTTTGCAACCCGGTTAATGCACACGGCAAGATTCGTAACATGTGAACGTTACCGAATGGCGCATGCAGTGCTGTGTTCCCGCTGCCGTGATTGGTGCAACATGAACGCTCACTCTTTCACAGAGGAGGTGATCGGCAAGGACAACACGATTTGGTTCAGCGAGGACGGCAAGCTCATGGCCTACGCGTCGTTCAACGACACCGAGGTGGACATCATGCCGCTCCAGTTGTACGGCGAGGCCGGCAAGCTGGAGTTCCAGTACCCCGTCACGGTGCCACTGCGATATCCGAAGGTGCGAGTTAAAACACACAGACTCACTGGCGTTAGACGCACCGGCAGTCTGGCCGTGCCGTTGTCACTTGCATGCGTTTTAGCTTGTTTGAGAAAAGTTAAGTCGCGTATGATGACTTTCTCACCGTACTACAGCCGTGAGGACAGCGTTTTAGCCGTCACCGTGACGATATTGCTCATCTGAGGCAAGCACGGAAAAGATGGTCATGCGGGGAATCGCACAACCATTTTGCCTTGCGTCCCTTCACGATGGAACGTAAGGCTGCAAGTCGACGACTGCAAGTGGAAGTCAGAAGGATCCCTAGATAGACTTCATCGTTAGTGTTATAAGGCGAAGTCTCATGGTGGGGTGGGGAGTGGCAGGTATTTTACTTCTTCTCTCCTTATTATATCTGCCGTCCTGTTATTGGCCGGTGGGTTTATCCAGTCATGTTGTGGACAGTTAACAGGCTTCTTTCCTTGAGAACAAGGCATGCTTACGTTATCTCGGTGTACGCGATCTCTTCCATGCCTTTGGCATCCATCCCACTGTTTCGTGCGCTGGTTACCGTCCGCTGAACGATGGAACGTCTTCCCCTACTCTGAACCTTAGTCGGCCAGTTTGATTACACCTTGGGCGGCTCACCTCGTTGCTCCGGGTCGAAGTCTAGAGGAAGCCGAACGTAGTCGGGAGGGACTGGACGGTAGTTTCGTTCCTAAAGGCCTCATTGTAGCAGTAAAACCCCTTCAATCTTATGCCAGTTGTCGATGATGCTAAAGAGGACCGGGCACAGTCCGTGGAACCGGAAAACATCAAGCCTGCATCATTGTCGTTAGCAGTAACCGCAGCAGGCCAGGCTGAAACAGGCCAGATGAGGTGGCAAAGCCCCACCAGCTGTCCGCCATATGTGCGGCACCTTTTGACCTTGAGCTGTGACACCTGCGTCCTGTTCTGGCCTCAGAACACTGCGGGGTTCGCGGAGCTGCGCATGTCGTTTTAGTAAGCACGAGATCAGCAACATCCTAATTCGGGTTGGAAGGGAGTGGCTGTGGGCAACAAAGTCCCGTGACTGGTCGTTTAAAACGATACTGACGCCATTTACGCTTTTCAGCCGGGACGCAAGAATCCTACTGTATCTGTCTACGTCATCGACCTGGATCGTGCCATTGCGAAAAAGCCAGCCGTGAAGCTTGTACCACCTCCGGTCGATTTTGCGAACAGGTCGGTGGTTTGGGGTCTTGTTCGCAGTGAACGAAAAACTGCGATGTCGGATCTGAGGACAGTACGTGCAACGCCATGTAATTTAGCTTAAAATCGCATGCCTTCACGTGTTGAACAATGGATGAGGCTTTGACGTCGCGCGCCGTGGCATTCATTTCCCGAGCATTGTTTACCGCGGAAAGAAAGACATGCGTGTCGTTCTTGACGACTTACTGACCGCCGAGGGCATCGACCTTTCCCACTTGTGTCAGGAACTGTGCACCAGAGCACACCACCGCAGGGCGGGGTTTCTGCGGGTGCATGAACACTGGTCGGCTCGCCGTCCGTGCGGCGCTGCGCTGCGTCCGGGTCCTGTCGGTCGCCCGTGGGCGTGCCTGTGCGTTCCCGTCGGCCGGCGCACGGGAGCATTGTGGGTGGACGGCTCCCCTCCCGCCCTGTCCTGCCCGCACGCTGCAGGCAGGCGCCGACAGCGCAAACGCCCGGCCGCGCCCGTGTTTTCGACAATTTCCGCCGGCGGCCGGCACGTGCGCGCGCCCGCAATGCCGGTCACGTGCGCCACGTGCGGCTGAGTGACTGTTTCCGCTGCGGCAGGGAGCACTACCTGACCAGAGCCGGCTGGATGGACAACGGGTCGCTGGCGCTGACCTGGATGAACCGCCACCAGAACCACACGATCATGATGCTCTTCGACGCAGCCAGTTCTCAAATGTCCAAGGTAATTTGCGCAGGAAGGAAGTTGTTATGCTGCCTCATTCTGTTTCGCCATGTGACCCGTCGGCTCAGATATTTGTATGCAGGTTTTTGTTATACGATCGGTAGGCCATGGTGTACGGAGATGAGTTATCTCTTAGACTGTGATGGTGACTATCTGCGTAGTTGGTTCTGTTTTCGTCCATCAGTAGAACTGCGGGTTGGTTTTTCGACGTTTCGTCTATTTTTGTTTTTAATCATCACATATCCTTGTATCGGATTTCGCGTCTGGGATGCTATGATATCTTTACCTTTGTGTGTGCTGACGTCAACAGGGGATGTGTTCTCTGTACCGTTGTGTGTTCTGACGTCAACAGGAGGCAGATTAGGCTTCAGGGTGGATTATTTTAAGTCAACATCCATAGGCCCGTAGAAGGCGGCCTAATGATGAATACTGGTGGGAGTTGAGGCTAAGGATGAAGTTTCCACCCCTGTCCATTAGCTCCTGCCACCGAGTAGTGCATAATAGCCTGGTCTTTGTCACCGAGGTTTATGTGATCCGTGGTCTTCGTCGCCGTTGTGCGTGATCCCTCGCCTGTGTCACCGTGCTGTTTGTGATCCCGCGGTATCTGCGGCCGAGCTGCGTGTGATCCCAGGTCCGCCACGGAGCTGCGTGACCCGTGGCCCCTGTCGCCGAACTGCGTGTGATGCCTGGTCCCCGTCCCCGCCGCCGGCAGATTCTGGACCAGCCCAGCCCGGACCACGCGTGGAACGACATCGAGGAGCCGCCGATCTGGTCCGAGGACCGGTCGTCGTACATCACCCTGCTGCCCAAGCTGGAGGGCGCCGCCGGCCACTTCAAGCACATCCACATGGTGTGGCGGAACGGGCTGGCGCGCGTGCCCATCACCTCCGGCCGGCTGACGGTCACCGAGATCCTGCACTGGGACCAGGACCGCAAGCTCATGTGAGAGCGGCTGCGGCTCGGCGCTGCTGCTGCCGGGCCGGGATGGCCTGCGGGTGCGGGATAATTGGGTGTACCGGGCGGGATAGACTGATTGGAGGACCGGGGTGGGGTAAACTGTTGGGTGCCGGGCAGCCGGGAATACCTTGATGGGACAGACTGCTGGTTGCTGGCCAGCGGGGATTGATGTCCAGGCTATCGTAATCCATGGTCAGAACTTCGAGCGTGGCAGTTACTCAGGCTCGTCCCTCATTACGCTCCCTTGCCTGCTTACCTACTATATATAGCACGTCATACATAATCTTACATAATACGTAATTGCGCTCAACTGTATTGGCGGGAACGGTGGCAGCAAATATAAATGTCATTCCTGAACAAATGCGGTGATTGATAAATCATTCCCGTCCGTGAATTTTCCATGTGGTTAAAACGCGGTAAATCATTTCCATCCGAAAATCTTCCGTGTTGTAGCAGCGCCAGACGGTCCTGTAAGGAAACAGCCTATTGGCTCGCTCGCCTTCCTGTGAACGGCAGTTCAGTTCCTGCAAACTCCAGCTCAGTTAGGTGTTCGTCATGTCTTATGTCATTCCCAGTTTTAAAGATCACACTGTCGGTTTACAAAGAGGCTTTCAGCAAGCATGTGTATTGATAACTGAGCAGCTATATTACGGCGAGGTTCCGCCTCCGTCCGCGGCACCCGCCAACTTTGCCCTGCTGACACCCCCGTCCTGCCCGGCCAGCTACTTCATGGCGGCGCCGGAGCACGAGGCCAGTCAGCGCCATCTGTACACGGTCACCGACCTGAAGGCGACGCGCTCCAACGTCATGACCTGCATCACCTGCAACACCACCTCCCAGGGCAGCCACCCGTGCGCCAAGAACGGCATCGACTTCAGCGTGGGCGGCGCCCACTACGTGTGGACGTGCCAGGGCCCGAGCACCGTGCCGCGGGTCACCCTGCACGAGACGGTCTCGGGCAAACAGCTGATGATGATCGCCGACAACCGGCAGCTGGCGGAGGACATGGCCGGCAAGGTGTTGCCGCAGGTGAGCTGAGGGGCGGTGGCGGCGACTGCAGACGGGAAGTGCGCACGCATGGTTCGGAGTTCTCAGACGAAGGAGGTGGGGAGAGGGGAGGACAGGGAAGGAAGGGACTAGAGAAGCGTGATGACCTCTCATTTTCGACTGTGTAACGTGTAACTGAACCAGCCCGATCTTGACAACGTGAGCTCCTACTACGTTTGCTCAGGTCTCCGCCTGGGTAGCGTACACCTGTCTTGGGCATGCCACTCCGTTCTGGCAATCAGGAGTGCAGTGAAATTGAATGGGGCCTCACATTACGTGAGGGACAGCAGATCATTAGGATAAGGGAAAACGGTTCCGTGGGGCTGCGTGGTACAGTCTAAAATCGTTTGGAGACGTGACGACATTGCAAGACCGGTTCCTCCTCAGAAGCACATAAACTGTACTTCGTTATGAAACAGCAGTGCCGTTTTATACAGAGAGCTCGACTGGATCTCGGCACAGCTCATAAGGCCGGCGGTTTGCCTAATCAGTTCGGTCGGGAGACTCAACAAATCGTCGCCTTGGTGTGCGTTTCCGACTGACTGACACTGACTGACACTGGCTGACTTTCCGACTGACTGACACTGGCCGTGTTTCCCGCCGCAGGAGATGCGTCTGACACTGGGCGTGGCCGGAGGGTTCAAGGCGCGCGTGCGCATGAAGCTGCCGCCTGGCCTTAAGGAGGACTCCGGCAAAAAGTACCCGATGCTGGTCTACACGTGAGTGGTCGGGTGTGGGGGAATTCCGCGAGGGTCTCCAGTGGTTATAGTTATGCAGGGAACGAATCAGACCCAAGGGAACGATGGGTCTGACGGCGGAAGCCGTGGGGTGCTGTTTGTGTCGCGACATCTCTGACGCAGTCGTGGCAATAGCGATAGATGCAGGACGTGGTGGCGACGGCGCCGGGACGCCCGGCCGGGCTGTTAGCTCGGTTACGCAGTCAGCGGTGGGAGTGGTCTGGGCTGTTCGGCGGTGGGAGCAGTCGACTCTCTCCCGGCGTGTGCTGAGACGATGTCCCTGAAGTCGTGGATCGGTGTGGACCGGGACGATGCCCAGAGAGTCGCCCGGCACGGCGTCACCGGCCACGGCACCGGCGTCGCCGAACCAAGTTGGGACCGTCGGCCAGGGGTGTGGAAACGTTCAGTTACCCGGCCGTCTGCCCGGCCGTCGGCTCGTTGGTCCGTCGGCCGGCCGATCGGTCCCTTCGTCTGACGGTCGTGCGCCCCCCGGCCAGATACGGAGGCCCCAACAGCCAGGTGATCGGCGACGGCTGGAACGTGGCCTGGGACGACCACCTGGTCACCGAGCGCGACATCATCTACGTCACGATCGACGGCCGCGGCTCCGGCTACCGCGGCGACAAGCTGCTGCACGCCATCTACTACCGCATGGGCATCGTGGAGGTGGAGGACCAGATCGCGGTGGCCAAGTGAGGCTCGCGCTGCGCGGACGGGCCGGCGGGGTGCGACCGAGAACGGAGTCAAAGACGTTCTGCTGTGTCGTGAGATTGGCGGTGGTCACACAGGTAGCATGTCGAACGGGTTCATTCCGGGCGCTCTGCGGTGCTATTGCAGGGTCGAAGATGATCGCACGCGTGGCGTGCCGCGTCCTCCACTCTTTTAGGTTTCGCATCCAGATTGCGCACACAAAAAGCGAAGGAATACGCTTTGTACGTGTTCGCGATCCTGTCAGCCCGGAGCATCGCGCGCTGCTCCAGCACGCCTGAACGATGACTCCGCGTCGCGTCTGTCCGCAGGAAACTGACCGAACTGTACAAGTTCATCGACGCCAACCGGACGGCCATCTGGGGCTGGTCGTACGGCGGCTACGTGACGGCTCGCGCCATGGCCACCGACACGGCCCAGGTGTTCAAGTGCGGCATGTCCGTGGCCCCCGTCACCAACTGGATCTACTACGGTACGCGCGCCGCCCTGGTCCGGGACGGCCTTTGCACGGCAGGGCCCGAAGCAACGCTGAGCTGGCAGAGCCGTGCTGCGAGCAGGTGTTGGGTTTACGATTTGGGGAGCGTGGCTGGAGCTTTCCATTTAATGCGGTCGATATGTAGTTCGGCATAGATACTGTTGAGTTGATATATTGCGTTAGTTTTACAAGGGTCAGAAGTAGCTGGACTTGGCCTTGTCATTTTTCCAATATGCAGCTTGACATTCTGTTGGGAGGGGGAGGGGCTCTCTTTCCCGATTCCAGTGCAGCCAACGGTAGCTAAAAATGTATCAAACGATTGCCAAGTGGACCGTTGTTGGTGTGCTTTGATCAAAGTACGTCCAGGGCAGCACGGCCATTACGTGGGTGGGTCAATATGTGACGGAGCCTCAGCTTTACGAGAGAGCATTTCCCAGTCGGGACAGCGGGCAGCTCGTCCGGATTCACGTCGGCGCGTCGTGAAGCTGTCGTCGCCCTGAGCCGTGACGTCACCCCGGCAGACACCATCTACACGGAGCGCTACATGGGCCTGCCCACCCCGGAGGACAACGCCCGGGGCTACGCGGCCGGAGACGTCTCCGGAGACGTGGAGAACTTCCGCAAGAAGCAGTACCTGCTGATCCACGGCACGGCCGACGACAACGTGCACTACCAGCAGTCGATGATGCTGTCGCGGTCGCTGGAGGTGGCCGACATCCTGTTCCGGCAGCAGGTGGGCGGCTGTCGGGGCGGCTCGCCCCGCTCCTTGGGCCGGCACGGGTCGCCGACCGTGATGCCGTCCCGTCAGTTCTGTTCCGTCCCCTTTCCTGCCTTCCCGCGTCATTGTTGGCGCCACTTGACCGGCGACGCCGCCGGATGTTTCTCGTGTCGTCCAACTGAAGGAACCGTTTTGGTGTCCACGCTGTTAAATTGATTTAATTCGGGGATTAATTTAAACGCCATTACTCTGCTGTTTAACTCCGGATTTTGTTCGCAGACATACCCGGACGAGAACCACGCGCTGGGCGGAATCCGTCGCCATCACTACCACACCATGGAGCACTTTTTGGAGACGTGCTTCAACCTGCCGCACATGCCGGTGGTGCGGCCTCCCAGCAGGTCGAGCCGGCGGCGCGGCTAAGCTGCAGGGAGATAGGCCTTTTTAGACGGCCACCAGCGTTCCGTGCCACCCCGCTGTGCTGCTGGCAACGTTTCGTGCCAGAAGGCTCTCGAACAATTTGTAGTGTGTGGCCGCGCGTGCTGAAGAGCTGGGGCGGACAGTCGGGTTGCGGTGCCTGACGAATGAACACGGAGCCTCTGCTGTGTTGCCGAAGGGCCTGACTGTGTCGCGGCCGCGCTGCGCGCCCGGCAAATGGACCCATTATCTACCACGTCATCCGTGTCACGTCACGTCAGCGGACGGCCCGGCCTCACCGCCGGCCTGGCCGCTCGGACGGCCGGGCGCCCGCCGGGCGTACCGGACCGCCCGAGTCGAGCTCGAGCGGCCGAACACGCCGCCGCGGACCGGAGACTGCGGAGACCGCGGAGACTGGAGACCGCGGACAGCGCCCAGGGGCGCTGCGGCCGTGGCCAGCTCTTCTCGGCCGAGTGGAGCGGTCGTGCTGCGCATTGCCGGTACCCATCATGACGTCCGGACGCTGCGATGGTGTCTCAGAAAGGCAGGCATCTGACAGAGGACGGTCGGCGTACCGGGACATTTGTCTAGCATGGCTTGTACGTGGCTTGGAAGGTCTGTTTTTACCGTTAGGCTTTGTAATGAAGCGGAAAGATAGGGACCACGCGCCAAGTTATCTTGGCTTTACCTTTTTCAAGTTATCTTATCCTTTTCAGGATCTTAATAGATCTTAGTGAACAGTGTATCCGTTCGTGAATATTTTGAATCTCTCGTTAAGCTTTATTGTCTTTCCTGGCAGAATTTTACTTTTGACACCGTGCCCATCCTCGGGTTCCCTGAACTGCATTTTATTCAATACGAAACGTAGTATGAAAGAAATCACCAGAGCATCTTTTGCGGCCAAGAGTTATCGTTTGTTCAGAGCTGCAAGTCCTTTAATCGTAGGTGTAAATCGTAGGCCCATGAACGTTCCCTGAAATGTAGTATTTTGCTGTAAACTCGTGCGAAGCCGAAATGAATTTTTTAGGAAATGGGTAGCGACCAATCGATTGTTCCGTTTGTGCGCGGTTCGGCAGTTGTTCGAAGGGAAAATGGCAAGCTGGGCGGCGATGCGACAAAGATACTAGACATTACCCCAGGGATTTTCTCATTACCTGCTTTCCGCAGGTGATACTAGGCACTTTTCGAACAGTAGCCAGTGGTTTCAGGGCTTTCTAATAGGTTGCACCCCCTTTTGCACTATAGGTTTTGCACTATAGGTATTAATAGGTTGCACCATTTTTTGCATTATCCTACGAACTTCTGGTTTTGTGATATGCCCGAACTTTTGTTGCTTCCTGAAGTACGATGGAAACGAGACTTATCCCCACAATCGGTCCTTCAAACTGCAGACGCGAAATTCCCGTGTTACGCCGGCCAGTCCCAGCCGACAACTTGTCGAGACAAAGAAACGCAGGAGCGCGTGAACCGCACCTCCCTACACCATTCCACCTACATTCCGAACCCAGCTGAACCGGACAGGGTCCTCGCAGCACGCTGGACCAGCCAGCACCAGCACGCTGGACCAGCCAGCACCAGCACGCTGGACCAGCCAGCACCCCTCGACCCGAGTGACCACCACCGTCGGGAGGCGGCCAGCGCCGTGACGGCCCGTGCCAGATGGCTAGTGATTTGCTCCGTGGAAGGCTGCTGCCGAAAGGCGTCGCAGACGTCGAATACTTGTGAATACCGATCTGACCCGTTTTGACGTCGTGTCGGGCACGGACGAGTGCCAGAGCGCGGACCGTTTGCCGGCGGTTCGCCGCGTGGTTTACTTTGCGAGGACTCTGATGTCGCGAAAGCATTTATCTCTGTATCAAGCGAGTGGAAGTGAACGAGGTGGCATGCCCGGTGCAGTCATTGCCAGGAGGTCGTAGCTGCGTGTGTCGTCGACGTAAGCCATTTATTCGTAATCTGTGGTGTTAATTAAGGGCTGGCTGCGTGCGGTCGTTGCCTCAGGCTGCGGACAGAGGTGCGTGATCATTTTCGATAGGCTTTGAACCTGTCTGTCGAAGGCCAGACGATGGACTGTCCTGCCAAGTGCCGAACCACGTCAGTTCGCCATCTAGCAAATATTCACCGCATTACAACAGGCCGTGGACAGGCAGGCCATTTTGATAGCGCCGTCGCGAATGTAATGGCCATTTTAGGCATGTCTTCGCCGTGTACTTGACCCGTGCGTTGGTGGCGTATGTCATGTGATATGGCTCCGACAATACACAAAGGAACAGTGTGATGCTCATGCGGTTGCGGCATTTGCAAAACCAACGCAAGGTACGTTTTTTCCACGAGACTGGTGCGGTAACACCGTCCCCAACTGGAACGACAGTTTCAACTAACCAACGCACGCCAGTCAACGGTCATTTATTCATTCCATCGCACAATATTGCAAACACGTGACGCTAAATATAAACTGAGTGTAAATGGAAGATGTAAAAAGTTCTTAAATACATCGGTAGCGGGTAAGAAATGGAATCATAAACCACTACGCATTGGTGCATTTACTAAAACCGACCACGATCAAAATCGACGCCGTAAACGGCGCAGTACCTGCGAAACCCAGTGGTCCATAAAACAATCTGGTAAAAAGCTGGACATGATGGAACGGCGTCCGGCTCGGCGACGCAGCAGCACGACGCGACGAGCAAGACGCAGCCGTCCGCGACGGCCCGCGCAGGCCCACCACCCGGTCTGCGACGGCCGGCACCGCCCCGACGACCCTCCGCCCCGTCACGCCGACTCCTCGTCCGGCTCCACCAGCTCCTGCCGCTGCAGCTGCCCGCTGCGCTCCGGCGACCCCTCCGCCGGCAACAGCAGCTCCGGCGAGTCCTCTTCCGCCACCAGCAGCTCGGCCGAGTCCTCCTCGGTCTCCACCACGAGGGGAGGCTCGCCGGCGGCGCCGTCGCCGGCCGGCGCCCCGTGTCGGCCGGCGCCCGCCCTCCGGTCCGCATCAGACTGCGGGGTGTGGCGCGGTCACGTGGTACAGCGGTAAGGCCAACCGCGTCTCGCAGGCGCCCGGGACAAAGACGTCGCTGTTCCGGCACATCGGACAGCGCTCAGACACGCGAATTTTCACACGGCATCTGGTTCGCTGGAGTGGCAGAAACGGTGCATATGAGCACTGTTAAAGTCGGAGTGACGCAACCACAACGAAATAGCACATGGTCCCATGAATACAGCACGCAGACCGAATTTGCGCCTGAGCGTCGTCAGAGGGTATATTTGGCAGCAGTTACCTCTGGAGAAGCTAGACGTAGCCCCGAACAAGAGGGACCTTTCAACTTAAGTCCGTGATATACATTCACTAAAACCTGCCCAGTCTCCAATCCTCAAGGACAAGAAAACTGTGCGGCTTGTTAGCATAAAGAATACAGTTTTTCCAACGCCTGTTTGTCCCCACCAAACATGTGCCGGGATCTCGGTGGAATGCAGGTTATCCTCGTTTTGCGTCGGATTCTAAGTTGACCAGGGTAAGTCCTGAGTCACCTGGGCACCGCTATGTTCCAAGGGACACGGCCTTTCCGAGATGACGCAGTGACCCGCAAGGCGTTGAATAAAACACGGGGTCAACGAGGGGTGAAACTCAACGCGGGAATAACCTGCATTCCATCCGGATCCGGACACATGTCTGGTGCCCACCTCGTCTATTTCGCTTGAGCTCCACCAGGTGCTTTCGGCCACCTGCGTCAGAGAATTTCCTTCGAGGAGGCGCGTTACTAGGCACGTTCAAACGGAGGATTCACACCGGCAGCCCCACCTTGCGGCCGCAGCCCGCCGGCTCCACCACCGGCTCGTTGACGATGTAGTCGTCCGGGCCGCCGCCGTGGCCCAGCTCCTGCATGTGCGCCAGCAGCTGCTGCCGCCGCATGTAGCCGCAGCCGCACACCTGCAACGCCCGGCCCGTCAGCCGCCCTCGAAACGCCGCCCGCGCTCGGGTACAGCCGCAGCCGGCCGGGTGGCAGGTCGGTACTGTGCCAGCTGTCACTCATGTGCTGTGCCACTGCCACCATGCCGGACAGGCTCCAGCAGTTCCCATCTCAGGTGCACGCCGGGCCTGCGTCTTCTTAAGGCCTATCTCCTAGCCCGTTGCTACGTGTCACACTTGTGCTCAAAATAATGGAGACAAAGATGTGACTGGCTTTCGCAAAAAATGGCTCTTTACATTGGAAACTGCAGCGTACTATTCTCAGCTTCCAATGCACGACTTTCGACGAAATATGTAGATACGCTGTTTTCCGGAAAAAAAGTATAAATTTCACCCGCGCACGACCGTCGGTCCGTTTCGAACACGGGCAACTGGGGGGGGGGGGCAGTTGACCGCCCCCCCCCCTCTAACTCACGAACGGTTGGTCGCACGATAAAAATAAGCATACCGTTGGAAAGCTTGTGACAAGTAGAGCTAGAAGCTGGTCTCATTTTTAATTTTAGATAATATATACGCAATTTACGCCCTATATATATGTTTTCTCATAACCGACTGCATGAGACCGAGAAATGGCCTGAATCTCAAGGACTGTGACTAAAAACGCTAAGGTAAAGGCACCAGCGCACAAGTAAAGGACCGCGGATGCCGATAAACGTCTACTTTCCCAGATTTGTTCAATATATACGCCGAAACGTTGCGTTAAAGACACGGCATTTCTCGCGGCAGCTGCTAGGCGTGCGCTGCTGCCATATGCGGTCACAAATTGACGGGAACTAATTTAAGCGTTCCTTTATTTTCGCGAAAAAAGACGGTCTATGTATATTTTATTGATCTTAGAGGTTCTTGTGATGGTTTTTCATGCTTAAATTGAATAAAATGCTTTTGGAAAATTCATTAGTTACCAATCTACAAAACTGGCAACGCTTTATTCGCGACAGCCTGTTTATTTCCAAAATATGCTACTTTTTCGAACTTTTTGAGGTTCCTGGTATTACTTACGTCTGTGCAAGCTAGTTCTGCCATTTTCTACCCATTCTGAGTAATTCGTCCTCAATTTTGACGGTGGTACATTTTGGCTCACTACAGTTATTCGTGACCTGACCTCAGGTCAATACCTGGAAGTCATTGATACTTTGCCCAATGACGGTAACTAGATGTCTGCTTTACTCCACACTAAAAATGTTATAAAATATTCCGTCAATTTCCGAAAAAACACGACATGTCTTAAAAATAGGCTTGACTCTAGGTCAATGACCCGAAAAATTCCGAAAAATCTGAGATAGCAGATTTTGCATCTATCACGTTCACTAATCCCTGAAAGTATTATTGAGATATCTTGTTTTGCGAAAAAGTTACAGGACGCTAAACTTTTTTTGACATAGGTCTGTTTGATCTGACCTAGGTCAGGCACCTGACGTGACCTGAGGTCGAAATTTTGACACGATTGATGAAGCAAAAGGTACACAAAGTTTCGTGACTCTGTATTTGTTGGTTCTCCCGCCATCCCAGAAAAACCTCAGGGGGGCAGTCAACTGCCCCCCCCAAGTCGGGGACGGGTTAACATCCCCTGGAAGAAAACGTATTTCTGCGTAGATCACATGTTCGCTGATCGCACTCATACAGCACATCTTTTTGCTTTGCGAAACAGATCCATATGAAAACGCACTGAAATTCCTCAAACTACGCTGATATCATGACACATGGCTACGACACACAGGCCACTGAAGCTTGTTTCTCGAAGTCCTCGCGCGAAAGCCAACTTGTCACTGATACGTCGCGGCGTCAGATGTTCCTCGAGAGCGGACCTAGCCCTCGTCCACCTACCCGGCACTCGAACGGCCTCCTGTCCGAGTGAGTGAACATGTGCGTGTTGCAGCGGTCGCGCTGCGCGAAGGCGCGGCCGCAGACGCCGCAGACGAACGGCCGCTCGGTGCGGTGCGTCTTGGCGTGGCTGCGCAGCTGCTGCTCGGAGACGAACGCGGCGTCGCACTCGGCGCAGCGGGCCGGCCTCTCCCCTGGCGGAGCAGGACGGACCTCAGGAGTCAGGACGGAACGCTGGCTCCTGACGGGGCAGGTGAACCTCAGGACAGACAGATACAGTCTCCTGACGGAGCAGGGAATCTCAGGACAGACAGATACAGTCTCCTGACGGAGCAGGTGAACCTCAGGACAGACAGATGCAGTCTTCTGACGGAGCAGGTGAACCTCAGGACAGACAGATAGTCCCCTGACGGAGCAGGGGAACCTCAGGACAAACAGATACAGTCTCCTGACGGAGCAGGGGAACCTCAGGACAGACAGATACAGTCTCCTGACGGAGCAGGTGAACCTCAGGACAGACAGATACAGTCTTCTGACGAAGCAGGTGAACCTCAGGACAGACAGATAGTCCCCCGACGGAGCAGGTGAACCTCAGGACAGACAGCTAGTCCCCTGACGGAGCAGGTGAACCTCAGGACAGACAGCTAGTCCCCTGACGGAGCAGGTGAACCTCAGGACAGACAGATACAGTCTCCTGACGGAGCAGGTGAACCTCAGGACAGACAGATACAGTCTCCTGACGGAGCAGGGGAACCTCAGGACAGACAGATAGTCTCCTGACGGAGCAGGGGAACCTCAGGACAGACAGATACAGTCTTCTGACGGAGCAGGTGAACCTCAGGACAGACAGATACAGTCTCCTGACAGAGCAGGTGAACCTCAGGACAAACAGATACAGTCTCCTGGCGGAGCAGGTGAACCTCAGGACATACAGTCTGATGCAGGTGAGCCCCAGGACAGACACGTAGTCTCTGACGGAGCAGGGGAACCTCAGGACATACAGTCTGATGCAGGTGAGCCCCAGGACAGACACGTAGTCTCTGACGGAGCAGGGGAACCTCAGGACAAACAGATACAGTCTCCTGACGGAGCAGGTGAACCTCAGGACAGACAGATACAGTCTCCTGACGGAGCAGGTGAACCTCAGGACAGACAGATACAGTCTTCTGACGGAGCAGGTGAACCTCAGGACAGACAGATACAGTCTCCTGACAGAGCAGGGGAACCTCAGGACAGACAGATACAGTCTCCTGACGGAGCAGGTGAACCTCAGGACAGACAGATACAGTCTCCTGACGGAGCAGGTGAACCTCAGGACAAACAGATACAGTCTCCTGGCGGAGCAGGTGAACCTCAGGACATACAGTCTGATGCAGGTGAGCCCCAGGACAGACACGTAGTCTCTGACGGAGCAGGGGAACCTCAGGACATACAGTCTGATGCAGGTGAGCCCCAGGACAAAAAAAAAGTTCTGACGGAGCAGGTGAACCTCAGGACATACAGTCTGATGCAGGTGAGCCCCAGGACAGACACGTAGTCTCTGACGGAGCAGGTGAACCTCAGGACATACAGTCTGATGCAGGTGAGCCCCAGGACAGACACGTAGTCTCTGACGGAGCAGGTGAACCTCAGGACAGACAGGTGAGCCTCGGACAGAGCAGTGAGCTCTGACGGAGCAGGTGAACCTCCTGACAGGAGCAGGTGAACCTCAGGACAGACAGATACAGTCCCCTGACGGAGCAGGTGAACCTCAGGACAGACAGATGACACAGTACAGTCCTGACGGAGCAGGTGAACCTCAGGACAGACAGATACAGTCCCCTGACGGAGCAGGTGAACCTCAGGACAGACAGATACAGTCTCCTGACGGAGCAGGGGAACCTCAACCTCAGGACAGACAGATACAGTCTCCTGACGGAGCAGGGGAACCTCAGGACAGACAGATAGTCTCCTGACGGAGCAGGGGAACCTCAGGACAGACAGATACAGTCTCCTGACGGAGCAGGGGAACCTCAGGACAGACAGATACAGTCTCCTGACGGAGCAGGTGAACCTCAGGACAGACAGATACAGTCTCCTGACGGAGCAGGTGAACCTCAGGACAGACAGATACAGTCTCCTGACGGAGCAGGTGAACCTCAGGACAGACAGACAGTCTCCTGACGGAGCAGGTGAACCTCAGGACAGACAGACAGTCTCCTGACGGAGCAGGTGAACCTCAGGACAGACAGATACAGTCTCCTGACGGAGCAGGTGAACCTCAGGACAGACAGATGAGCAGGTGAACCTCAGGACAGACAGATACAGTCTCCTGACGGAGCAGGTGAACCTCAGGACAGACAGATACAGTCTCCTGACGGAGCAGGGGAACCTCAGGACAGACAGATACAGTCTCCTGACGGAGCAGGTGAACCTCAGGACAGACAGATACAGTCTCCTGACGGAGCAGGTGAACCTCAGGACAAACAGATACAGTCTCCTGGCGGAGCAGGTGAACCTCAGGACATACAGTCTGATGCAGGTGAGCCCCAGGACAGACACGTAGTCTCTGACGGAGCAGGGGAACCTCAGGACATACAGTCTGATGCAGGTGAGCCCCAGGACAGACACGTAGTCTCTGACGGAGCAGGTGAACCTCAGGACATACAGTCTGATGCAGGTGAGCCCCAGGACAGACACGTAGTCTCTGACGGAGCAGGTGAACCTCAGGACATACAGTCTGATGCAGGTGAGCCCCAGGACAGACACGTAGTCTCTGACGGAGCAGGTGAACCTCAGGACAGACAGATACAGTCTCCTGACGGAGCAGGTGAACCTCAGGACAGACAGATACAGTCCCCTGACGGAGCAGGTGAACCTCAGGACAGACAGATACAGTCCCCTGACGGAGCAGGTGAACCTCAGGACAGACAGATACAGTCTTCTGACGGAGCAGGTGAACCTCAGGACACAGATACAGTCTCCTGACGGAGCAGGTGAACCTCAGGACAGACAGATACAGTCTCCTGACGGAGCAGGTGAACCTCAGGACAGACAGATACAGTCTCCTGACGGAGCAGGGGAACCTCAGGACAGACAGATACAGTCTCCTGACGGAGCAGGGGAACCTCAGGACAGACAGATAGTCTCCTGACGGAGCAGGGGAACCTCAGGACAGACAGATACAGTCTCCTGACGGAGCAGGGGAACCTCAGGACAGACAGATACAGTCTCCTGACGGAGCAGGTGAACCTCAGGACAGACAGATACAGTCTCCTGACGGAGCAGGTGAACCTCAGGACAGACACGTAGTCTCCTGACGGAGCAGGTGAACCTCAGGACAGACAGACAGTCTCCTGACGGAGCAGGTGAACCTCAGGACAGACAGACAGTCTCCTGACGGAGCAGGTGAACCTCAGGACAGACAGATACAGTCTCCTGACGGAGCAGGTGAACCTCAGGACAGACAGATACAGTCTCCTGACGGAGCAGGTGAACCTCAGGACAGACAGATACAGTCTCCTGACGGAGCAGGTGAACCTCAGGACAGACAGATACAGTCTCCTGACGGAGCAGGTGAACCTCAGGACAGACAGATACAGTCTCTGACGGAGCAGGGGAACCTCAGGACACAGATACAGTCTCCTGACGGAGCAGGGGAACCTCAGGAGTCGGGATAGACACACAGTCTCCCAACAGAGCAGACAGACGGACAAGGTCTTTCCTTTTACGCAGCGGGGGGGGGGGACAATTTAGCTGATGTCCACTGAACCAAATCAGGACGCCATTTTATGATTTTCATTGAGGCGAAAAGCAGTGGGCGTGCCCTAGAAATATCACTGAGCTTGATAAAAGCAATGCAGACTCACAGCAGAGACAGAGGAGCTATTAAAAAATCGCAGACTCATTTTCTCATTACATCACCAACGCGCACCGCAGATATTGCATTACACCGGGGAACAGGTTGCATGGCATCAACAAAAACAGATTACTAAGTCAACACTGCAGAAATGGAAAACCAGCCTAAACTGGGTCTGACACGACACGCTAATACGATACTCGTATTTTCGCACATACCGGTGTGGACAGCCTTGTGGTGATAATCCAGGAGCTGTTTTCTCTTGAAAGCCTTTTTGCATTCTGTGCACTGGTAGGGCCTCTCATTAAAATGCACCGCATTCTTGTGCGAGGTCAGGTTCGAGCGCTGAGCAAACCTGGAAGACAAAACGACTTAAGTGATGTTGGGCAATGGCAACGAGGTAGACACACCAGCAAAGTGTCTGAGGCAATGATCATGAGGATTATGAACCACAATGGCCATAACCAGGAGAACGCACAGGAGAGCCTGGCAAGCCCACTGACTGTTGGAAATCCGGCTGGCCCTGCCACCGCAGCTGCTGTGCGTACCCCTCGAGCACGCGATGACTCGCTGCCAAGGTGACGTCAAGCCCCTCGCCACGTGACTGCCCTGCTCCCGCCACCGAAGGGCCGGAACGCGAGGTCGCCCCCGCGCTGTCGTTACCTTCCCGCGGTTTATCGCTGTTTGCAGTCTGACGTTACAGAGTCGCTTGTTGCGTCCTTCGCATGCCGAACGCCGCTAACCTGACCCATCTGCCGACGGGCGTGCACGGTCGGCACTGCACGGCTCCGCCGTTTGCAGGACTCACAGGCCGACGGCACTCACCCGGCGCCGCAGTGCTCGCAGATGTACGGCCGCTCGCCGGTGTGCGTGCGCTTGTGGTCCTCCAGGAGCGAGTTTTTGGCGAACGACTTCTCACAGACGCCGCACGTGTGCAGACGCTGACCAGAGTGCGCCATCTGACCAAGCGTCCGCCGATGCCGGTTAACAAGACAAAGGCGGACTGGAGCGAATTATGATGCTGCAATCAACTCTGCTTCATGAGAATACTGTCTGCCAGTCTTCCCGTAGGCAATGTGCACGATTTAACTATGATTTAACTATGATTTAACTGATTTAACTATTTATTTTAATGATCATCTCAGAAAGACAAGGCCAGAAAGCAAACAGTGAAACATTGGCCATCCGAGTATCCAACAGACCTCTCAACATCTGCGATACGAAAATAAAAAATAAAATGATACAAGACATTAATACTCCAACTGAGTATAACAGGCCAGCCAATCACAAGAGTTCGCAGCCAGGCGACGTGGAGAGTCTAGCAAGGTTTGTAACGCCAGAACAGCCGGAGACATTCCTTCAGGTCAGGGACTTTAAATGCGACAACGGGCGTGACGAGTCCAGAATCAGAAGCAAAACCACATGTAATGACCTAAGGCTACCAAATACAGCTGAATTATTCAGTTACTACACGTTCTGTTCATTTTAGGTCTACTCTTAAACATTCATCTGCACCTTCTAAAAAACGGTACTAAATTCTCTTATCCCCTCCCCCGAGCGCCGACTCGGGCGCACCACCGGACAGGGCGCTAGACGCGGCCGGCGGGCAGCCCCGCCGGCGCTGACCTCGTGCTTCTGCAGCCGCGCCGCCGAGCTGAAGCGCTGCGGACACTGCTGGCAGCTCAGCTCCGGCCGCCGGTGGCGGAGCGCGTGCGCCCGCAGGTTCAGCTCGGAGAGGAACGACTTGGCGCACTGCGGACACTGGTGTGGCCGCGGCCGCAGCGTGTGCGTCTTCAGGTGGTGCCGCCACACGGAGCGCTTGGTGAAGCTCTTGCTGCACCTGCCGAGAGCGGAACCCGGTCTGTTAAAGTCGTCCTGAGGACAAGAATGACACTGCCAGTTGTTCGTCGGCAGCCGGGGACAGCACGGGGCAGCAGTGGCTGCTCGTTCTCTGTGGTGGGTCTGAGGGGAAGCAGGATATAAGGCCAGCTGTCAATGTACAGTCCAGACAAAGCTCAAAGACAAAGCTACACAAGCACACGAACGTGGCTAATGAGAAGATATCTTACACCATGACAGCGTTCGTCGGCAGTGATACCTACAATGACCCAATAATGCCACAAGACCCAAGACCCAATAATGCCACAAACTTGCAATCCTTCCAAAACAGCCGCAACGTCTGACGTGAGACCCCATCCCCCTAGAGCACGAATCCCGCAGAGCGCTCGGCGCCGCCGACCTGCTGCACTGGAACGGCCTCTGGTCGGTGTGCACCATCTGGTGGGCGTCCAGGTCCCGCTGGCTGCGGAAGGTGCGCCGGCAGCGCGCACACGGCAGCAGCGGCAGGTGGGCCTCGGCTTTGTGCCGGCGCAGGCAGCGCGGTGTGGCGAACACCAGCTCGCACTGGCCGCAGCCGTACGGGCGCAGCGCCGACGCCGCGTGCTGCGCCGCCTCGTGCGCGTACAGCGCGTTGCGCGCCATGAACGCCAGCGGGCACAGCGGACAGAAGTACACCTTCTTGGCCTGGTGCTGGCGCATGTGCAGCCGGCAATCGGCGCGGTCGTCGAACGTGCGCTCGCACACGGCGCACTGCGAGTCCTGCTCCTGGCGCACGTACGTGGGCGGCGGGTCGGGCGGCGGCGGCGACGGCGGCGGCGGCGCGCGCTCTCGCTCCCGCTCCGCCTCCGTCTCCGGCTCCGGCTCCGGCTCCGACTCCGGCTCCGACTCCGGCTCCGGCTCCGGTTCCTGCTCTGGCTCCGGCTCCGGGTCCGGCCCCAGCTCTGGCTCCGGCCCCGGCCCAGACTCCGGGTCCGGCTCCAGACCGGGGTCGGCCGGCGGCGCGGGCCCCCGGGCGGCGCTCGGCGGCCGCCCGGCGCGGTCCGTCCCGGCGGCCGGCCCGCCGTCCAGCCGGCTGATCTCGATGCTGATGACTGCCGCCGGCGGCCGCGGCGGTGCGATGTAGTTCTGGCTCTCCTGCGGCGGCGCGGCGGCCGGCGCGCGGCGGCCGCGGCCCGGCCGGGCCGCCCTCCGGGCGGCGGCGGCCGGCCGCGCCGGCTCCGGGGCCGGCTGGGCGGCGGACGGTGCCCGGCCGCCGTCCAGGCGAGCCACCAGCCGGCTCACCAGACTGGCCGCAAGCGTCCACAGCTGGTCCACCTGCGCCACCAGCAGACAGCAGGGCCGGCACACGGCGTCCGAGCCGGCCGACAGGTGGCGCCCAAGCGGCCGCAGCACGGCCGTCAGCGCATTCTGTACTGTCCTCTCCGGCGACAGCCTGCTGTGATTCACAGTGAGGCTTGCCAACCACTCTCTGAGTGCAGTGTTCTGAGTGCAGTGCAGTGCAGAGTTCCCTTCCATTCCTTGCACTGCCTCCTCAGAAGCATGTTCAATAAACTTTTGAGTCTTTTCCTGGGTTGTCCAGAGAGAGGACTGCTCACAGAATGCAGAGACCTTGCTTTCAAGGTTGATTGCTGATGGTCGTTTAACAATGGTATGGCAAACAACACATTCCACTGGCATTGTTGCATGCTCAAGTGTATGTAACTTCAGTTTCACTGGTTCAGTCATCATGTGCAACTCCATGACTTCCAGTCAGTTTACTTCATTTGCACACTTTCCATTGCACAGTAGTTCTGTCTGACCAGGCCCTGGAACAACAGCATTATTACAATGCTTGGTCTTTATTCAGTTTTATTTACCAATATAGTTTTAAGGGAGCAACCCTACACAGCAGCATGCTCTTGTCCTTGATCTTTGGGAGGAGTGCATACCATTTTCAATTTTTTTAGTAAATGGAAATTTGAAATATTGCATGGATTAGGCTGACTGCCAATACACTCTAGCATAACCCCAGCTTGGTAGGTTTTCTTCTTGGTAAGCCCCATTCCTCATACTTTCTGCAATACAGTACACTTACAGCAGTGTGGTCAGATTCACAGCTTTCATTACAGTATGAAAATGACCTCTAAACATGAAAAGAGATACATCTTGATAGCAGAAATATTACATATGGACATCATTTTGGCAGTAAATTGTGTGCACCCAAATCCCAACACTGCATCCTTACAGTGCTGGATTTCCTCCTAAAGCATCTTTCCCTTCAGGATTTTGGCAACCTTTAGCAATTTTAGCATCTGCATGCCTCAACATTAATAAAGTTTGACATACTGTGGCTGTTGGCAAGCTTTATTTTTCTCAAGACCCAGACCACAAACTGTTGCAGGTTCCCAAAAGATCTCATCAGCATGCACCACAGTTCATGCAAGCTCAGGCAGGAAATGAATGGTTTTGGGATGCACTCAGATGTTCAGGTGTGTCAGGTATATGCCCTCGCTAAAAGAACTGCTTCAGAAGAATAAGACAGCGAATCTGCCGCAGGGAAATTTTGTTTTCCGGCTCCTTTTTCGACGCATCAGTCAGGATTGACCATTAGCGTCGCAGTCGGCAGCCGCCTAGTCATGAGTCCAGTCGTGTGTCTCGTCAGACGCTAGCATAGGCACGGGAACTCCTCTTCAGCGGGGGAGCCAGGAAGCATTTTGGGTCAATTCTTCCAGTCAACAACCATAGGGTTAATGCTACATTCCAACAAAGTTGGGGGAGCTGAAGCGCCCTTACCCCATGCCGACCGCGCTTATGGGCGTCAGTCGATCGTCTGTTGACTGCAGGGAAAAAAACAAATGCACGGTACCAAGCAAACCGCCAAAAAGCAGCATGCGCCAGATTTGTCTTACCCAATAGTTTCCAAACTATCACCAAACTCCTTACCTTTATAAGTTTTTTTAAGGTAAGAAAACAATAAATTTTCTAGTAGAAAACTATCTCGACTGTCACATTTACTGAACCTGGCATTGATTAAGTGATGTTAAGATGTCTTTTGGCACAAAAATTTTTAACCCTATCTTTGAATGTGAATTTGCAGTATGACCTTGATTCACCCGAGATTGTAATCCCAGACTGGAATAGATAGCTGGCGTTCAGATGACACCCTTTTCATGCATATCATTCTAGGGACGTCAATTTTTGTAAATGATTGGGTGGGCCCAGCCGAGGACCCGACAACCTAACCTACCCCTAAACGGACTTAAGGGTATGTTAGGTTGTCTGTTAGATTAAACCTACCCCCTTCTTAACGGATTTAGCCCACTTTATTTTAATCAATGGAAATTTACAATTTTTTACTATTTTTCAAATAAAAAATCGTGCATATCCCTATGTAGTATATACATATAGAGCATAGAAAGGTAGATACATCGCTTTATTCTTTGCTTTCTCTTTATCTCTATTATTTACTGCAGCCGTTTTTTTTTGTTGTTGTTTTTGCCCATTTCCCTTTAAAACTCCCAGAAAATATTGGAGGGGCAAACCAAGATTGGGTGGGCCCAAGTCAACATTGGATGGGCCAGGACCCTCTCAAAAGAATACAGATCGACACCCCTATATCAGTCCCATACAGCGGCAGAACGGAGGTGGTACCCAGGAGCGGATCCAGCGGCTCCCTTTAGGAGTGGCCAAACCAGAGTTTCCTGGGTCTAGATGGTAAGGACTGTATTCACGCGTTTTTGTGAGCCCAGACTGGAATGGATTTCAGATGAGGCCCTATTTATGCACGTCAGTCCCATATAGCGGCGGTGCAGCAGTACCTCGTCCTTTGACTTTGAATGTGACCTTGAATTTTGACTTTGGGATGTGTTTTTTGACGGTCCAGGCTGGAATGTATGACTTGCCTTTACATGGTGTCTTATTTTTGGTGATAACCTTTCGATCATTGGCACAGCCAGAGGGGGGCCCGGGGGGCCCGGCTCTTTCCTTAAGCCCGCATTTTTTATGAAAACCGTTGCACATCGTCTTCCCAGCATGCGGTTTTCGAATGATTTCAGTTCACACTGGGCTCCGAGCCTCCTTATTAAGAAAAGCCTGGCTGCGCCCCTGCTTTAGGTGGCCGTGGTACTGTTTGACTTCGTTTTTGACCTTTTGAGGTCAAACCATATGAGGCAGAGCAAAGCAGACCTCATATCTGTAACCAACAGACGTTCTTTGACTTACGGACCTATTTTAAACGAAATCGGAACTCGACACTGAATTCGAATACGAATACGTCGCTAACTTCCTTGACTTAACGTAACAGACGTGCTAATTTGACGCATGCATGGGGAATGGCCAACAGTTCTTTATATATATTCAACGGAAGATCTTGGACTGTTGAATAAAAGGTCTTGCATAAGAGCTCCTTTCCCGTCCTCATTCCCATTATTCCATTGTATGCACATCCAGTTTTGTGCATATATTTTAATGAAGGTGTTTTCATTTTCAGTCGTTGACTGTTGATCTTTTTAAAATGCCCCCTACTTCTTGACATTTCTGCGCTGATGATTCGTGTAAACACTTGCTCTTTTTGCAGAAACACGAGAAGAAAAGCGAAACCGGGCAGTCTCAAAAGTGCAGACGTCATTGAGAAAACTGTCATAAAGGCAGAATTTAAACAGCTGGAGGCAGTTCCAGAGGGTGGTTCTCGAGCCATGCAGAAAAAGAAGACCCGCCTGGAAAGAGCAAAGACGAGTGGTGAGGGCTGGTTTAACATGAAGGCACCAGAGATGACCGAGGAGGTGAAGCAAAACTTAAAGGTGCTTCACATATGAGTTCAGCGATAGACCAAAACCGGGTGTTTAAAAGGAATGCCATAAGGACGCTACCCCAATATTTTGCCATCGGGACGGTCGCGTACCACGCTGCGGATTTTTACAGCTGAAGGATTCTTTACAAACAGCTGAAAAAAGACTCAAATGAGGGAGCTTATGGCTGACGTAGAAGCCAAAAAGCAGTTGAAGAAGAAGCCCCTAAATTGGCAGTCAAAAAGCAGCTCATGACTCATCGCGGGGAGCACTCTCGGCGACCCCTTCCGGCCAGGCTGGCGAATGATGGCGGCCATATTATGTATACCCAGGCGCGCTGCGCAGTCTGCCCAGGCCGTGCTGGTAGCCCGCCGTCATTCGCCAGCTGATCACCAGCACCACCACTACCACCACCACCACCTGGTGCGAAGGATTGGGAATAGTTATGAAGGAGCTGCTTCGGTGGCTTAACATAGGTGGAAAACCGATTGTACAACACTGAATGGACAGTACTCGTATGTTTATGCACATAGCTGCACCGTGCAATGGCCGGGTTAGTGGTGTGGTCATGCAAAAAGCTACAGACCGTTTAGAGCAAGGTAAGTTAACAGGTAAAATACACTATGCGACAGTCAGTTGATGCAGACGGAATGAGCTAACGAAACAAATGAACACAAATATGCAATCAATGCAAACTAAAGTTGCGAATGCTGTTTGCCTGCATGCCTGCTTACTAGAATTAAAGCTCTAGTAAGAACTCTTGTCACGCTTCCTTAATCGACAGTCTTCGTAAAAATGGAAGTGTTTGAAGCCTGTTCATTGCTTGGGTTACGTTCAGCCATATCAAATAGCTTGAAAAGAAGTAAAAACGTACTTTGGGGAAAATTCTACTAGTGTCGAAAGGCCCTCTAAACCTCATTATTGGATTGATGGTATGCAATACTGTCGTTCGTTCTCCCGTTCGTTCGATCATTCATTCATTAGTTCATTCATTCATTAGTTCATTCATTCATCCATTCGTTCGTTCGCTCGTTCGTTTGTTCATCGATTAGAAACCGATCCCTGCGAGAAAATGCCTGAGACATTTCGTGTAAAGGGAACAGGAAATTGCGTGTATTTTACGTGCGGTTCAAGCAGCGCGCCGCTATTGAGTTTCTCACCGCTGAGCACGTTGCTCCCTTCGACATCCGCCGAAGATTGCAAGCGGTTTATGATGACCAATGTGTGGATGTGAGTACTGTCAGACGTTGGGTGAAAGAGCTGAAAAATGAAGGCGCTGGAAATGCAAGTCCCCGTGACAAGTAGCAATCGGGGACGAGACTGACCAAAAACGTGTCGACGAAATGATTCGTGGAAATCGTTCCAACAGGCGAAAAGAAATCGCAACTGAATTGGGGTTTTCTAAAGAAAGAGATGGTCACATAATGAATGTTCCTCCAGTTCGCGCCAGTTCGATGCCGCGCAGACTGACTCAGGAAGGCTGAACTGGTCCGGGTTTCACCAGAACCCTGAGCCTTATGGGAAAGGAAGGTGAAGATTTTTGGACGAGAACTGCGACCGGTGACGAAACGTGGATATGCCATTGTGACCCAGAAAACAAGGTGCAAAGCATGGCCATATGTAGCGCCATGAAGATTCGCCGCAGCCGAAAAATTCCGGATCCCAAGCTTCGGCGGGGAAAGTCATGCTGACTAAATTTTGGAATTCCCAAGGCATTGTCCTCGTGGTTTTCTTGGAAAAGGGGGTACTGCGAATTCCAAACGCTACATAAAGTCCCTATGAAAACGGAAAAATCATATCAGGAGGAAAAGGGGGAGACGCCCGTGAGACAATCCTGCAGCACGACAACGCACGGCCGCACACCAGCAGAGCTGCAATTGTCGCCATACAGCGGTTAGGCTTCTCCGTGCTACCGCATCCTTCGCACAGCCCTGACCTCGCTCCTAGCGATTATCACTTGTTCCCGAAGCCGAAAGAACATCTGAAATTCAATCAGTACTCATCTGATGAAGAGGCTAGGTCAGCAGTACGCCATGGATACAGGAATTGCACCCTGACTTCTTCGCTGACGGACTCCGCAAACAAGAGGCATGTTGGCAGGAATGTACCGCGGTTGGAAGGGAATATGTTGAAAAATAAGGATGTGTACTAATCAATAAATGACGCAGCTGCATTCTTGTGTTTCTTGAATTAAAATCGTTCGGCTCGTTTGGAAATAACTGGGGTGAAGGTAGAACTTTTAGGTCCGTCCTCGTAGGGTCAGTTCTGGGGGGGGGGGTATTTTGGCCAATCGAATTGAGGGTCACATAAAAACAACATCTGGGTATTGCGCCGACCTTGTTTTGTGTGACCTTGTCGGAGTTCGGTTTTGACGGGGTGGCATGGGGAGACTAGTGGTCGCTCGTGGCTGAAATTTATCGGTCTCAGGGGTTTGGAGGTAAAATGCATTATGTCAGATTTCCGGGGGCGGTGGGTCCACGCGCGGCACGCGCTCGAGTCCCCTATAAAGTTTGCATGTATGTTTGCAATATCCGGCATTTTCGAAGGACGCGCGCCGCTACCCGACACTCGAACTTGGAAACGGTGGTTCATACCGACACAAAACCGGGTGTGTTCGATAAAAAACAAATTTGGAGACTTGCACTGCGTGGAAGAGGCCGAGCCCAGACCGGCGCGAGGTGCCTGCCTGCCGCGGGAACAGGAAAAATGTCCGTTTTGCGAGGTTTCAAAGGTCATGATTTCGGAAACCGTTCAAGAAACAGAGCCGAGTACGTGATACCAGCCACAGCCAGCAAGACATCATTTAGCGGAATCGACCTCATCCGCCAGACGAGGCATCCACGGTGCGCGCTCAAAGTGGTTTACCGTAGGATTTCGAATGCAAAGGTGTGGATGTCTGACACAAAATCGGCACCAACGAAAAACCTGTTCTTTTGCCATTCCGATGATGCCAAACACTAATCAGGTGTGCCGCGGCCGTTCCGTCCATGCGATGCATGTGGACCGATGCAGGAGGCGGTTTCGCACATTTTCAAGTGAGCCGGAGACCACCGACCACACTTGCACACAGACTGCCAACCGCCGACACGATGTCCTTCCCGGAGCCTGATCTCGCCAACCGTGGGTTGCACCGAGTCGAAAACTAGTCCGTTCGACAGAGAATCAATTGGAGAACGATATCGTGTGAAACATTGCACGCGGAAACCAGCACGTGACGCGTGCTAACAACATCAACACTAAAAAGGCCGTTTTGCAAGCTTAACAAAAAAAGGAACGGCTGAATTCAACCTTTAGTTTAACGGCTCGGCGCTATATAGCCCCACGTCACAAGGTACCAGCTGCATATCACTCCGTAGGGGCGACCTCGCCCACCAAACAGGGTCCTACGGCACGCGCTCAAGGTGGAAACATTTTCGGTTTTCGGATTCTTTGTGTTTACACTGTGATTGCTATGGCATGGAGGGTGAGATTGTTGGCAACACTAACACCTATGGAAAGAACGTTTCTTTTTTTGTCGTTTAGATGCAGCAATCAAATAATCATAATTTACCTAACTTTTACTGCTATGACACATCAGGTGCACCGGTGCAAGTCGTGATTTTGCACAAAGTCGACATATTTCGAGACATTTATGTTCGATTGAAAATGGTGACGACGCCATTGGGAGCATACCGTTAAAAAATAATGCCACTGTGTTCCTTAATCAATGGTGAGCACGTCAGTATAACCCATCTGGTGTGTCTCATTGTGGTGGGTTCAAAGGAAAGCGCGCAAAAAATGTCTGCATGTCCCTTTTTGGGCGTTTTTCAGTCAATAGCAAGTGAAATCGAAAACCAGCTTCACTTGCTCTTCACTAAAAGATGCGCCCCGGTATTCCATCCACCCCGGTTTGACCTTGATGCGACCTCCAATTTCGAGATTCCAGAAACGCTACAGATCCCCCAAAAAACCCTCTATACTCTGCATTAAGGTTCGGCCAGAAATAGAGGCAGCTTGACAAACACATACGGAATTACACGGACACGGACAGATATTGGAAGACAGAGACAGACACCGGGAATAAAATGAAGACAGAAAAAAGAGACAGAGACAGACAGAAAAGGGTGACTGTGGGGGCAACAAAGAAGGACTGAGTGAATATAGGGGAGATCGAAGGACATCGAGGAGACCTGGCAAAGATTGGCAGAGATCGACGGAACGATGGAGATCGACGGAGACCGCTGCTGAGTGATGGAGGCTGGTAAAAACCAAAAGAAACCGACGGAGATCGGTTGAGGCCGACACGGACTGATGGACATCAAATGAGATCTAGAAGGACTGGAAAACCAGAAGACTAATGGAAACCAAAGAACGCCAACAGAGACTAATGGAGACCGAACTAGATCGAAGGAGACCAACCGAAACGGATGGAGATCTGGGGGCACCGAGGAAAACTTGCTGACACCGATGGGGACAGACAGAGTGTGAGCGATCTTCACACAGACGGGCTGCGGAAACTGAGTCGGAATATTAAAAAAAAAAAAAAATCCACCTGTCTGACCTGGAAGAATGACAACGGAGCAGGGCTGTGGCAGTGTCTGCTTCATGCCCCATGACGCTACATGAAAGGAAATTGGTTGATGGAAAAAGATTCTGGTCGAAACGCACTGCGTTCTTTAACGTGTGCATTTGAAATGGACAGCGTGATGCACCGTGCTCAAAGTGAGCGTGCGTCCGAGCGCGAAGTGCCAAGACATGAGAGCAGACCAGACGGCCAAAGGCCTTATCTCTCCAAGAAACTCGCAGCGCGATTGTAAAACGGTTCTCTGAGCAGCTTGGTCAACCGTTCAACAGTAACATAAATGAAGCGCTAAGCAAGGTTTTAGGGCAGAAGTTCGTTGGACTAAAGTTGGTAGGGTAATGGTCCGTCGGGTAATAGTTTGTAAGGACAAAAGTTTGCCGGACAAAAGTTCCTCTATGGCAAAAGTTCGCGTCTTGAAAGCTCGTATGGACAAAGTTCGTCTGGGGCAAAAGTTCGTCTAGGACGAAAGTTCGTCTGGCGAAAGTTCGTATAGGATGTAACTTCGTCTAAGACAAAAGTTCGTCCAGGACAAAAGTTTGCCTCGCAGAATTTCGGTTAGCACCGAAGTTCTTCTGGGACAAAAGTTCATCTAAGGCAAAAGGTTAGGTTAGGTAAGGCTAGGTTGGGTCACTACTTTAGGCCCGTTTGTCTCCCGATACGAATCTTTTCCGGTACAAACCTTAACACGTCCCCGACTGGGGGGGGGGGGGCGGTTGACTGCCCCCTGAGGTTTTTCTGGGATTGCAAGAAAACAGACAAACACAGAGTCACGAAACTTTGTGTACCTTTTTACATCTCGTGTCAAAATTTTGACCCCAGATCAGGTCAGGTGCCTGACCTAGATCAGGTCAAACAGATCTGTCAAAAAAAGTTTAGCGCCCTCTAACTTTTTCGCAAAACAAGATATCTTAATTATACTTTCAGGGATTAGTGATCGTGATAGATGCAACAAATCTGCTATCTCAGATTTTTCGGAATTTTCCGGGTCATTGACCTAAGGTTAAGCCCATTTTTAAGACATATCGCGTTTTTTCGGAAATTAACGGAATATTCCCTAGCATTTTTAGTGTGGAGTGAAGCAGACATCTAGTTACCGTCATTGGGCAAAGTATCAGTGACTTCCAGCCATTGACCTGAGGTCAGGCCACGAATACCTGTAGTGGGCCAAAATGTACCACCGTCAAAATCGACGATGAATTACTCAGAATGGGTAGAAAATGGCAGAACTAGCTTGCACAGACGTAATTAATACCAGCAACCTCAAAAAGTTTGAAAAGTAGCATATTTTTGAAACAAACAGGCTCTCGCGAATAAAGCTCCGCCGACTTTGTAGATTGGTAACTAATCAATTTTGCCAAAATTTAGGCATGAAAAACCACCACAAGAACCACAAAGATCAATAAAATTGACATAGATCGTCTTTTTTCGCGAAAATAAAGGAACGCCAAAATCAGTTCCCGTCAATTTGGTACCGCATACGGCAGCGGCGCACACTGACAGCTGGCGGGAGAATTGCGGTGTCTTTAACTCAACGTTTCGGCGTATATATTAAACAAATCTGGGGAAATTGGACGTGTATCGACATCCGCGGACCTTTACTTGTGCGCTGGTGCCTTTACCTATGCGTCATTAGTCACAGCCCTTGAGATTCAGGCCATTTCTTAGTGTCATGCAGTCGGCTATGAGAAAACTTATATAGGACGTAAATTGGCTTACATATTATCTAAAACTAAAAATGAGATCAGTTTCTGTGTTATGATAATGTCGTGTGGGAAGTTTCTAGTTGACCTGTCTCGCTAGTTTCTGGTTGACCTGTCTCGCTAGCTTGCTCCTGCCAGCGAGGTACATATGTGACATCTGAGCTCTCGGCGGCCGGCGCGGCTGCAGTGAGAGAGCATCTCCGGAGGGCAGAGCGCGCAGTGGCAGCGGGGGGACGGGAGTGGCTGTGTATGTGCTTGCGTTGCTTGCTGCCTAGAACGCTCAGAAGGACTTTAATACAACTACAGTTTCGAGCTCTACTCGTCACAAGCTTTCCAATGGTATGCTTATTTTTATCGTGCGACCATCCGTTCGTGAGTTAAAGGGGGGCAGTCAACTGCCCCACCCCCAGTCGCCCATGTTCGAGACGGACCGACGGTCGTGCGCGGGTTAAGGTTACGAACCCCTGGTTATGAATCTTTTTCCCTTACGAACTTTTTCCCTTAAGAACCTTTTTCCTGCGAACCTTTTCCATACGAATCTTTCACAGTAAGAACCTTTTCCATCAACGAGACAAACTTTTGCCTTTGACGAACTCTTGTTCTAGACAAACTTCTAAAAGACGGACCTTTGTCCAGGACAAACTTTTGCTCCATACAAGCTTTTACCCTACGCGAACTTTTGTCCCAGACGAACTTCTGCGAGAAGAACTGTTGTCCTAGACGAATCTTTACCCTAGACAAACTTGCCGTAGGCGAACTTTTGTCCTGGATGAACTTTTGTGTTAAACGACTTTTACCCTAGACGAGCTTTTGCCCCTAGACGAATTTTTCCACGACGAACTTTTGTACGACGCACTTTTGTCCTACACGAACTTTTGCCCTAGACGAACTTTTACAAGACGAACTTCAGCACCACGAGCTTTTGTCCGTCGAACTAAAATCCGACGCACTTTTGCCCGACGAACTTCTGCGATACGAATTTTTGCCCTAAAAGCCTCGGCGCCATTGTTGAACGGCGCTGCGGTGCTGGTGTGACAATTTTGCGAAGACCAGACAGCTGACATTTGGTTCAACCAGGGACGTAGCCAGGGGGGCCATGGGGGCCATGGCCTCCTGAGCCAAGCGGTCTACACTAGATTATAGTGATATCGCAGGAATGCGTCATGGCGATCATATATCGCTGCTTTTTGCTACAAATTTCGTCATATACCGGTGGCATATGACAAAATTTGGCATTTGGCCCCTCCCTGAGGAAAATCCTGGCTACGTGCCTGGGCGCAACAAACACAGTTTGTTGGCAATGAAACGAGCAATGCAATCCCGGGACGTCCCTGGGTCAAGGCGATCTTGTACGCGCTGCATGCGTTCTGTGGCGTACATGGGGACCTAGGGGGTCGCATTTTGGGGATTACATGGGCGAGGACAAGCCGGCAAAAGGCTCTCGCTTCTATATCCATGGGCACGGCAGCGGGATTCGCCGTATTTTTGCGAGACGTTTTATCTAGCTTGCGATCGCAGTATGTCATGAAACTGAGCCAAAGATAGTGGAATCCAGGGGCTTCGTCACAAACATGGAAAGCACTTATTTGTGGTATCCTTACCCTAATTTTGCACTCATTTACGCCAGTCGAATTCCAGTTGAGGAAATCTGAAACCTGCTCGACGTTTTGTTTCTGAAAAGAAGGTTGTGCTCTCATTTTCCGTTTTCGTTTTCATTTACGACTATCAGCCTCACCGCAGATATATGCTACTCCCAGTCTCTGCCTGAATCGTGTCAAAGACATGGCCGTTCGTGAGCTGCTGAGCTACTGGCAAAACACCCTTTTCACTGGGGGATTTTGCTGAGTATTGGGCGGTCATGGGCGGAGATTGTCCCCCTGGTTGATATGTTGTCACGCGCACTGGAAAGGAAAGCATTTGTGCGTCCCCCACCTGTTTTTCTCGAAGCTGCTGCTTTTTGATATTGATAACAGTTCAGTAACTCGTCGACTGACGCAAAAAAATCGAACATCGGCCGGAAAGTTTTGAAGTTTGAAGTGTATGAAGCCAAACAAACAAACATAACGAAAATAACGATGGTCGCTGACAAATGGGAACTTTACGAAAGGAACAGCGTCCTATGTAAGATTACCGCCTGAACACTATCAGCCGACATCATTCACGAATAAGTGATGGATGTACCAATGCCATAGCCAGGGTCAGTGGGGAACCAAACGTCAAAGTCAACCGGTTTATTACCTGATCCAGATTTGCTTTGCAACATGTCGGTTTGTATGAAATCAACATCCAAAGAACTTAACAAAAACACGTTTGCGCACATTGATATGCTTACATATTCCAGGATCAATGAAGGTCAAGGTCATCAAAGGTCAAGGACAACTATCTTGTTACATGATCCAGATTTGCTTGGCAACATGTCGATTTGTATGAAATACCCATTCAAGGACCATAATCAAAACACGTTTGGCACATTGATACGCTTATATATATATTTATATATTTTCAAGAAATATATCTGAACTGAACATACGCTAAAAGATGCGTTAAGCGCCCTTATTCACACTCGAACTACACCATTATCCCCTGTTGCTCGAAATGTGATCTGCAAAAAAATATGACAAATGACGCCATAGATCAATGACCGGACATGATCTCGACTGGAAATCCTCAGTCAAAACGCCCAATGACTGGAAACCATTGTATTCCACGTTTTAACGCTCTCACACGCACCCTTTTCCCGTTCCCCTTGAAAAGCGGTACGGAATGGCATGTACGGGCCGAGAAAGTGTCCAAAGTAGACCTTTCCGACCCGATTCGACCTTAAAGATATTGACCTAAGGTCATGAAAATTCCACACTTTGAACTCTTTCTAGCCCTACCCTACGCTTAAAATTGCGTGTCTCCAACTCTTTCCGTTTCCGAGATCGGAGGGAGCTTTTTGTGTCTCCCTTTCAGTGAGCGTTAGCGAGAAAAACTCCCACTGCGCGAGTTAAAAAAGGACCTGCTCCCTCTTGACTGAAATAACTGAACTTTTTCTGCGGTTCACATTAACTTCTTTACTTTTTGTCACGAACTCATGCTGTAGCTGCCAGCCGATTGTGTACGGCTCCCCCTCCCCAAACCGATTGGCTGGCAGAGACCTACTGATTAGAGATGAAACCAGTGAGATAAAAAATCAGCGAGGCACAATTTAAGGCATGTATCATTTGTGACAATTCCACTGATTTGAGTCGACTGACTAGCCACACATCATGGTACTATCGTTTCCTCAAGACATCATTGCGTGCCATGGATGCTGTAACTAGTATAAGAACAATTTACACATGCACGAATTCATGTGTGGGCATCCACTACGTCATGACTACAAAAAATCGCAGCACAGAAATACACCCAGAGGTGCACCCAAACGGCACCAAGCGCTCTTATGCTTCCAAATTTTGCGTTTTTACCACCAAAACTAAGAATCCCGAATTCTCTGTAACTGGAAACAAAGTGGTCGAAATCCGATAAGTTTTTGGTTTCCAGGGGGTTAGGGTTGCTAAGGACCCTCCCGCACAAAAATCCTGTCGCCCGAGTGCGCCCACGAAGGATTTCGGAAAATTGCGCCCCTGAGGTAGGGTGCCCAAGCTGTCCCACTCAGGTCCCCCCCCCCCAAATTGCTACACTGAATCTTTGAGCGCTGTCGGAAAAAAATGTCGTAAAACTCTCCCCCCGGCCAATCGCCGATTTGATAGCGCCGCCTGTTATGGGACGCGGTATCACCAGTTTCACTATTTTCACCACTTGCGGTTGCAAACGAGCTCCCCTTCGTAAAAAAATCATTTTCCTAACCCAAAAATGTTTCGATGTTTATGTAGGTTGAAGTAAAATTCTAAAGAGTTCCTATAAATGTCTCTATCTATAGAACGGTCCCATTGTTCAGCCGTTCAAGGGCTAGTTCGTCGTACCTTGGGCATCCCAGACAAAGACGTCTGGCATGCCCAAGGTCGCCTCACGTTCAACAATGGGAGTATTATGCTAAATGACATTCTTTATCAGTAATGTGACTCCATACTTCCCGTGAAAAGTCATTGTAAGCGACTACTTATGCTAGCTACACACACACACACTATATATATATATATATATATATATATATATATATATACATACATACATATATACATAGGTGGGCATCGTTACTAAAAAATGTAACTTCGTTACTCGTTACTCCGTTACTCAAAAAAGCCAGTCCGTTACTCGTTACTCCGTTACTCTGCCTTAAAAAGTAACGGAAGTTGCCGTTACTCCGTTATTCCGTTACTTTTTTAAATGCAGTGAAAACCAAGCGAACGCGGGTTTTAAGTCTTTTATGCTGCTTTGTGGTTGTAAAACGCATTCCATATACAAAAGGAAGAAACAAAAAGCGCTTACCCAAAACCCTCCGCTAGCTGCCCACTGCCCTCACCAGCCGTTGTAGAGTCGGCGGCGCCGGGACAACAGCCGCGGCGGGTATTCTACCACTGTGTTAGCCACAATGTTCAAACCAACGAATTCCTGTTCATTGCCCGCGGCGCCGACGGAGCGGGAACAACCGGCGCTGGAGCGGACGTATGCAAAATGCGACAAACAGCGGACATCTATCGACTGGGTTTGATCATGAATGCCTCTCGAAGTATCCGCCCTGAACATAATGGTCTCCGTTCAGAGCTCGTTTCGGTCTCGGGAACTTCTTGTTTTGTTTTGAAATTATGTGTGTGTATTAGTTTGTGTACCAGCGCGTGCGTGGAGGTAAGATTCCTGATACCCCTGACGGTGTTTTAATACCAAACGACGAAGGACTCAAAAAAACATGACTGATATGGATTTTATTATTGTGAAATAAAAGACTAAAAAAAGGTGCTTTAGTACCTCTACAGCATCCTTGAAAAGACAAATTAGCTATAAAAACATGGTCATAAGTAAGATGCAACGGAGGATGTTAGCCGTTCACAAGTGGAACATTTTGGAACGATGACGTTACCTAACATGACCCCTGTGAAAGGCCAAAATTGATATCAATGAACTCGCTATTGTCTTACGGTTCAGTATATGTTGCTTAAGTTCAGCTTTTCAGGGACAAGGTATTGTGTCTATTTACCTAATTCCAAGGACGTGTTTTGACCTTTCATGGCGTCTGGTGGCCTCAAAATTGACCTGAGATCAAAACTCTTGAATGTTTTCGTCTCGGTTTGACAAAACCTTTCCGCAGGTGTTTTCCTTTTTTCCGTGCGATATATGGGAGCCGAGATCCTGGGAGGTGCGGAAATCCGCCCCCCCCCTCCGGCCGGGCAAAGGGCATTCTGAGCCCGGCCGGAGACGGGTTAAAAACACTTCATTTAACCCTATTCCCTGTGGGGGGGGGGGGGGGCAGATTCTGCTACCCGTGTCTTTTTGCTTGTCGCTCCCACAGTTTGCCGCAGCGCCACAAGATTTTCTGGCATTTGATGGAATTGATACACACGTGTTTTGTCAACATTTAAAAAAAAAATCGGTCACGCAGAGGCGGTTCCAAGCCCCCGTTTTCGGCGGTAATGTGCTGTGCGTGAAGCTGCAAAGTTGTGCGGTTCACTATCGTGACATTCTGAGTAGAAATAAAGATCACTGACTCATTTATATCGTCATACACATCCTAAACAATGCGTATGCACACACATTTTCAGGCGAACGCACATCCAGGTACTGAAAAAATGGGGGAGCACACTATTGTGCTTATGGTGCCCTCCCAATTTTGTTTACCTGGATCTACCTCTGCGCTACATATAAACTTAAACTGGCTTGCTAGTTGTACATCTGATGTTTATATCACCCAAAACAAACACAAACAAAGGAAATTTCTTATTTCAAAAATCACCCTTCTTGCCCTCCCTGGAACTGCCTATGGTTTTCTGTTCTAAATTTCAGCTTTCGATATATAAAAGACTTGGACATTCCAAGCTGAACCGTGTTATTCTCATGAAAATTGGTTGGTAAACAAGGCCGCAGTGACCTTTCAAAAATCCCCAAATTTTGGAGTTTGTTTGCCCCACGCCCTTTTTTCGCAATTTTGGAATTTTTGGGGTCCGGAATTGGAGATCTCGTTGAAACATATTAAATGGCATTCATCCCATCAACATTGGACCAATGCATCTCGAGACCTCTGGAAGGGCGGGGAGGGGAGGAGGCAGAATTGGTAATCTTCACCTTTCGGCCAATGCATATTTTTCGAAGGTGCAAAAGTGGCAACGGTTCATATCATGTTTGAGTTTGAGTTTGAGTTGAGTTTGGGTCCTCACTTCTGCCTCTACAAAAAATAATGTGTCAGCCGAAAGGTGTTTCGGCCAGTTGATATTTTTTTCGGGAACGCAGGAGTGGTAACTCGAATCGCATAGACAATGTAGCCTGTCCTCCAAGTTAAAAATGGTTTAACCTAACCTAACCTAAAACCTACTGTATGGTTGCAGGGATTGCCCTAGATGGGCATGTAAAACTAATTTTTTGTTAGGTTCAATTTGCCTGCTTTTTGGTTTGGTTAGCTCGTATCGGCTGAAGGCAAACATGTGTCAACTGAATCAAAATTCAAGAGTTACCTAACCAAGTCAGTTTACACATCCAGTAGGGGCCAGTGCTTAGAAAAATACCTGAATGGGCTAAATTGTTCACACAACTTGTGTTGCCACTTCCGCGTCTCCAAAAATTACGCGTAAGCGTCGGCCGAAAGGTAGATTACCGCAGATCTGCCCCCCCCCCCCACGATGTAAATCTCACTGCCTGCAGAGAATATGGTTAAGGCAAATAGTCCAAGCAATAGTCGACAAGCTTCATAATTATGCTTCACTACTGGCAACTTATTGTACACATTCTGTTCTCACCTGGAAATACCGTAAATAATGCTTCCTCTTGATATGTGCCTTTAGGTTTGAAAGGCTACTCCTGTGACCTTTGATTACAACCTCTTTCGGTCGGCACAGGACATACGTAAAAATGACGTTTTTCCCCTCCTCCTTAAACTCAAAGTACGTTTCTAGATATGGCCATGGGTGACCCAGACCGGGCTCGTCCTCTGCCTCCGAAGCTGAGACACCGTCGGACTCGGAGTCAAGGTTTTCGACCTCCAGTGGCGGCGTAAAGACGCCTTGATGGGACATTTTAGTGTCAGGAAGTTAAAATTTCAGGCCAGTCAAGAATCAATCACCACTCCATCGCCCCATGGACATCACAGATCCAAGACCATGGCGGCAGTAATCATGTGCTCAACAGCATTGAGTGATCTTGGCGGGGAACCGTGTGGCGGTGGTAAGCAATCCGTGACTGACTTGAGACAACATTGAAAACTGCCGTCAGCTGGCTGTTCCAGTATAAATGACAATAACTTTGATATCTTTTAGCTTGAAAAATGACGACTGGTTAATTTATAATTTTAAGTCATATCAAACTTACGCATAATTCAATACTTTTGTCCCAAAAGAGACCAAAGTCAGCTGGCCTTTATACTGAACCATTGCCGCCAGCTTGCCGTCAACGTTTATCAGCTGACGAATATTGTCAACAAGTCTACTTCGCGATTGTCAGCTGAGTGCGCGCCCAGCCGCGCTTGTATCGCCGCACGCTATTGGGTGTTGGCTATTCAAGTAGCCAATGGCGTGTGCCGATGCAAATATAGCCGGGCGGTGTCTGTAAGGAGTTTAAAAAGTAACGGAGTAACGGAGTAACGGACCAAAAAGTAACGGAGTAACGGACCACAAAAGTAACTTCCGTTACTCAGTCCGTTACAGTAAAATAAAAGTAACGGGTCCGTTACTCCGTTACTCAAAAAAGTAACTTCGTTAGTAACGGAGTAACGGAGTAACGGACCAGTGTCCACCTATGCATATATATATATATATATGTGTGTGTGTGTGCGTGTGTGTGTGCGTTTGCGTGTGTGTGTGTGTGTGTGTATGTATATATATAAATGCATTAGATTTATACTCCCTACAAACAGAAATGGTCTGGGTCAGTAGGTACAAAAATGACGTGTCAACCACTGAGAGACGGTAACGTAATCAACCGAGGGGCGTAAACCGGTGGCGTGAGGAATTTTAGATCAATGAGAATTGGGGCTATCGTATAGCGATTCCAAGGAACACTAGATGCCAGTCCGCATTGTTAGACTGGCATCCGGCGTTTCTTGGAATCGCTACACGATACCCTCAACTCTGATTGGTCCAGACTCCTCATGCCACCGGTTTACGCTCCTCGGTTGATTACGCTATCGTTTATCATTAGTTGACATCACCCCATGTTTGTACCTCCTGGGCCGGATCAGGCGCCGGTCTCGTGGGGGGAGTTCCACAACTGACGCAAGGCGGCCGAGGCGCGTAATACTGCAGAGGCCAACCTCCAATGGAACGCAACTCCGCGCGACACGCGACACGATGCACGGCACACGGTGACCCCGCCAAGTTTCTGCGGACTGCACCTATAATTTCTGCGTCTTTTCTGTTCATGGCGCATGCACACATCCGTCCGCTGTGAACGACCCTGCCCGATCGTAGCTCAGATGTAGCTCACTTGCATTCTTTAAGCTGCTTCACGGCACACTGCTGAATTGGCGCGTGATTTTCGCCCAAACGAAAACGTATCTGAGCCCCATCCCGCAGTTGTTGGCGTTGTTTGCCCATTTAGGTCCTGATTCGGTCCAAACCGGTGCAAATACAGTCCGAATGGGGCCAGAAATAATTGCTATCTTGTTATCCACTGCAGTCGTTTTTTCGTGATCATCTTCGTTTTCCCTTGTTAAAACCGGCAAAAAAAATATTAAGGGCGGACGTAATGTAGGGCAAGTCAGAGTGAGAGCAAAGTAGGTACTGGTGTATCTCAGCAGTAATACATACAACGGTGCGGGAATTCCTCCACAGCTGGGGGAAGGGGGAGAGGGCATTGGAGCATTTTGGGTCCATTCTTTCCATGAAACGTCCATAGGATCAATGTTAAATATGACGAAGCTGGAGGAAACTCGTCCCGTTGCCCCCCCCCCCCCCCTCTCCACCTCCATCGTCATTTCCTGCATCACTATGCTTTCCCTAGACGTCAGTAATGATTTACTTTCGATAGCACCATTCAACACGCACCAGTGGTATCACTCGCGAACAGTGTTTACCTCTACGTAACACTAATTCTGCCTTGTAACTGTCTTGCCTCCTCGCCCTCTTCTTACTTGCATAGTACTTTTTAGTACATAGCACAACACTAAG
This sequence comes from Capitulum mitella, assembly GCA_030062745.1. NCBI lineage: Eukaryota > Metazoa > Arthropoda > Thecostraca > Pollicipedomorpha > Pollicipedidae > Capitulum > Capitulum mitella. Next base: position 28,605,766 of record CP099846.1, on the reverse strand, counting down.
ATTTTAGATCGGGCTTTGAAACAGCACTATCGTACTTCCGCTCAAAACAGCGCAGGAAAGGCAATTTGTGACGCGGTGCGACTTTCGGGACTTGCGGAGGTTCGAGAAGAGTGGAACAATGTGAATGTGGTTCACAGTTGCACATCAAGGCCCTGTTGCACACTAATGCCAAGTTGCGATAGTAGTGTGATGGAGCTCGAGAAGACCAAAGAAGTGTGGAGGTATCCAATTCACATCGAAGATGACTCTGATTCTGATGCTGAAGTCTTTGTAGTTCCGGAGCAGTCGGCCAGACGCCTGAAGGTGGTGAAGAGTCCTACAAACGTCGGCCAGATCAGCCCCCTCATGGATGCTGATAAAAGTGAGGCACTTTTGTGGATCACATTGCATTGAATGTGGCAACTTGGTTACTGGACCAGCAGTATGCAGTGCTATTTGTTTGGAGGTACCATTATTGGGCTGTTTTTGTACTCAGTTGGCCCCCACCACCATCCAGGAGTTTTATATGGTATATATGCATCTGTTCATTGTTCATACTCAGGCTTATGATTGTGTAACATTTTATACATTTTGCAAATCACATTGGTCTTATGATGGGATGGCATCTTGTTTTTTTTGTGTTGTGGCTTGATGGATCTTAAAAGACTAGGTTACCCAGATCTTAAACCAGAATGTGTTTAAGTGTGCTGGGCATCTTAGCCAAAAACATTGGTTGACACTGGCTCCCACTTCTTAGTCTTGTTTATATTCTGTAGCTGGAGGCCACCAGGTTTTTAGGCTCATTGTCCTCTTGGCCTGTGGGTATTTTAATATGGCATTCCTAATTGCTGGGTAAGGGTTATTAAAATTAGTCTTGCTTGTTATATTCTTGCATTTTGTTTGTAATGCGTTCTGAATTGAGAGTGTGATGAAAAAGCCTGTGTCCATGGGAAGTCATGGACATTGGCAATAGATAAGCCAAAAAAAGATTATGAATTACATATTCTATGGGATTTGGCAGTGACATGACATGGGAAAATGATGCAAAATGGTACTGGATGTTGCTGTTGCTTTTCTAAATGTCCCTTGACTTTCATTTGCTACAATTTATGGTGAATGCTAATAAAGTGCAGTGCCATTGCATGCTGGAAAATAGTGGCTGAAAATAGTGGCCTTTTACATGCTGTTGGTAGGTTCTATTGGTCATACAGATCTGCCTGGCATCTTTGTTGTGATTAATTGATGTGAACACTATTCCACTCTTCTGTGTCTGATAAATCCCTAATTTTTTGTGTGCCTTGGGTGCTGCTGGGTTTAGCCATGTAACTTTCATAACACCTGTTTTGTGATCCTAGTTACTAAGTCACCTATGTGAACAATACATCGAATGGGTGAAGGAATGTTGGAGGGATATACTGTTGGATATAAATTTCACTTTTACATTGAGAATAATCAGCATGAATCACATGGTTACCAAGTACAGTGGGATGAGTCTTGCTCCCACATTGGACAGTGACATATTAAATTAAATGTATAAACATTTGTGTTCCTTAGCGGTGATAGTTTTTACCCCACATTATACTTATCATGAGCTGAAACTAGGCTCTGCTCTGTTGTTACCAGAATGAAATGACATCTCCACAATTCTGTATATGTGTATGTGCACAGGGATATAAGTCAGTTGTTTGATGCTTGACTATGAACTTAATGCAAAATTATCTGTTATTTGTTTGTTTGTGCATTGTGTCATTTGTGCAGGTTACCTGTCATGATATGTTAAGACATAAGTGCAGCTAAATTAGCAGATGCATGTTGAATGGCCATCAACTTTTGATATATCTTCAACAGAAGATCTTCATTATTGAAGAGAATGCCTGGCATCAGAGCTGCTTGCCCCTCCCTTCCTCACATTTCCCAAATTCCTACGTATGTCCATTTAGTTCTAGGCACATGTTGAAATCAAGGAACTTTTCATTTTCAGTCAGTAATTGATGACCTTTTTAATGTCCTGCCTGCTTGTTAACTTTTTATCTGGGTAGCACATTGTTAACAATTACTGCTCTCTTTACAGAAAATAAGAAGAAAGAAGAGAAACTGGGCAGCCACAAAAACGCAGATGTCATGGAGAAAAGTATCATAAAGCCAGGCTTTGAGCAGCTGGAGGCAGTTCCAAAGGGCGGTTCTCGAGCCATGCAGAAAAAGAAGAGCCGCCTGGAAAGAGTAAAGACGAGTGGTGAGGGCTGGTTTAACATGAAGGCACCAGAGATGACCGAGGAGGTGAAGCAAAACTTAGAAGTGCTTCAAATGAGGTCGGCGATAGACAAAAACAGGGTGTACAAAAAGAACGACATGAAGACGCTACCCAAATACTTTGCCATGGGAACAGTGGTGGAGCACGCTGCGGACTTTTACAGCTCAAGGATTCCTCGGAAACAGCGGAAGAAGACTCTAGTGGAAGAACTAATGGCTGACGTAGAAGTTAAAAAGCAGTTGAAGAAGAAGGCCTCGAAATTGGCAGTTAAGAAGCAGCTCAAGTTCCAAAACCAGCTTTCAAAGAAGAAGAAAGGCTTTAAGAAGCGTAAGAAAAATGCCTCGTAGGTCACTTTTTGATGTTGTAATGTTTGGACAAGAAAATATACATACCAGTTGAGGTGCTAAACTGGTAGTTTCTTACGATGACAGTAGTATAACGAAGGCTATACAAATGTGGGTTAACCATAACCCAGGAAGAACTTAAACGAAATAGCTTTCTCTTTGATGTTTTTTAGCGTATACCGTCCCTGCTTAGGCACACTGTGCGCATACACAAACGGTTATTTTCACCATCCAGGAACAGCGCCTTAAAACGCCAGTAAACAACATCAACAACGTCCAGCAACAGCAGAGGTCTGCGTCTCACAAGATGCCGTGGATTTCCAAAACAACGTAATGCGTTCTGTGCAGAACACGAGCTGGTGCCGTCTAAGCTACGCACACGGACACATTCCTCATGCATCGTTCTCAACATAAAGTCATTCCACTTGATGGGTGACTGATGGCCGTGCAGCCAGCTCCAGTGCATCACCAGGATATTCGTGCATGGTTTGTGAAACCACTGTAATCTTCGCTTTTGGCTTTCCAGTGACAGCGTGGATTTCACGAGAGTGTGCACGGGAGACGGTGATAGTCGTCTTCATGTGAACATGTCCATCTGGGCTTTTGGTTATCTTCTCGTAACACATCTGATACCCATGATATCGTGCGGCTACCGGAAGATTAACTCCGCATGCCAGGTTCTCGACGGAGACCTGTTGTTGGAAGCAGCACGGTCAGATGCCTCGGGAACATTGGGAAACGTCAGAGGGAAGGCTGTTGGAAGACTGTCAGGTGCTTCGTTTTATGTCACACGTATAATGATAACTGCTCCTGGATACTCTGAATGAATTATTCAGGAACTTTTCTGAGATGCCCCGAGGTGTGAAGCCATGAAATGAATAAACACGTAATCGAGAAGATAAGTGGCGTGTAAAGCCCCTCCCCCCCGACGCATTTCTTAGATATACACCAAACGAATAAATGCAGCGTCCTGAAACCCTCATTACCTTTTCTTACATCAGTTGTACATATACTGACAAAAATTTAGAAGTGAGATCATCTTAACACGCGCACTGGAAAGGGGAGGTCTTTTTGTGCCCCCCGCCCCCACCTGTTTTTCTTGAATATCTTGAGAACAGATCGGAGCTGGTTGCTACCTTGTGACATTTATGGCACTTGAATAACTGAACGACTGACGCAGAAAAATCGGAAATCGGACTGAAATTTTTGAAGTTTCCAGCATTTGAAGTTAGGCAAACATAATGAAAAAGACGGTTATCGCTGACAAATGGGAACGTTGTGAAAGAACCAGAGCTCTACCTAAGATTACCGTTTGAACACAATCAGGCGACGTCATTCGGGCATAAGTGATGGACGTACTAAGACCAAAGCCAGGGTCAATAAGGTGAAGGTCATTTATGGCCTATATGTATACATATTTCGGCCTCTGTTCGGTAACAAAACGTGGACTTTTTTCAAATAAGGTGACGCGTTCAATTTTCTTGGGTTGTTTTACTTGGTAAAAAACAAAATTACATCATTTTGCATATCTGGAGGACAAAAAATGGGGGCTCCACGCTGACCATACGCCTCCATCCTCCCCCTCCGCCTGGGCGAAATCCTAGATTCGTCCTTGGCGAGGGCCAAGGACGAATTGGTTACGAAGGCCCCTTGATCCGATTTGGCCCGCCCCCCCCCCCCTTTGGGTGGGATCCTGGCTACGCCCCTGTTGTGATTAGGCAGCTCTGGAGGAAATAGTCACATTTTCGTGTTGGACCTGGCCTGTGACGTCATCAGTGACTCAAAAGAAAAAAGTTTATGTCACAGGACTACAAGGTTCGGCCCTACTGACTGACGATTGAATCAAACGAATCGGACAATTGGTTCTCGAGACAGACAGGTTAAACGCCCCCACCCCAGTCAGTCGAAATACCGCAATCAATGCCAGGTTAAGCCGCTGTTGCGTTGACATTTAAGACACAAGTGGGTGAATCCACAACTTTAAGTTTTTGATACGATGCCCGTCGGATTTAAACCTCGATGTCACAAGACAACTGAAATACGTCCGACTGGCGACCGATCGTGAATTTCCGGATGATCTAAAAAGTCCAGCCATGAGCTTGTGATAAAAAACCCAGAGCATCACAGGACGTTCTTGAGGCACGGGCCCAGTTCCGCTCAAGAGTGGTTTTTGGTCAAATGGGCCAGGATTCCCTGAGCGGAATCCTGGCCCTGCTCTTTTGCGTCGTCCTCATTTTGTTTGGTCTGAAACGTCACGCCCACAGTTACAGGTGCACAGTTGCAGGAGAAAAGTGAAGCATGTCGGGGAAAGCCATGTTTTAAAACATTACGGGCTTCTTCAGAATATACATTTTGGAATGGAACCGGCCGCCAGCTTGTGCCACGAATGCGAAAGTCATGCCAAAATCAGAGGATCTGAAAACATGCGTCCCGGAGCCGTTTTACGCTAGAAGACAAATTGATGGCGTCCGCCATTTTCGTTTAGAAGTCGACGTTACTCCCGCTGTGGTCGTCCAGTATGTGCGTCACACTGTGAATAGGAATACAATGACTGTGGCGCTGTGTCGACAAAATAACACTAGCGGCAAGCAACACTGCCGCAAACGGTCGAGATTTTTCTCTTGCGGGGTGTCGCAAGGCACAGATGGTAAGTTCTCAGACCGGGACATTGTCAACCCGGCGTCGCCCCGAGAAACGGCTCGAAAAAGACCTGCAATGTGTGTGTGTATGGGGCGTTTCGAGGCCCTTAATGCTTTTGTGAACCCAATGAACCACTGGGCGCCTCTCAAATTTCACGGTTCTAAATCGTCGCGAGTTTCTCAGCCCCCACTTCCCGACTCCGCCACCTCCTTGGCGTCTCTCATTGCTGCAGGTGCCTCATCCGTTGAGGTTCACTCAGGCTTTGAGCCATGACTTCGCAGATTGAGACCATGTGGAGAGGGAAGGGGCAAGTCTTTACCGGTAGAACTTTACCAAGTCTAATCCCACGATGGGTGCGGGGCAAAATTGTGTCCCCCGTGCAGGAGATCTGGGGCCTGGGGCCTCTCAGAAAGTGGGGAAAATGCAACTTAAAGCGAAGAGAACAAAAAAAAAAAACGAGAAACACGCCATGGCGTATATGGGCACCCTAGCGTGAAACACATACCCCTTAAGACACCATTCTGTACGAGGACCTCAGTTTTTTTCGGGGGAGGATTTGATTATTCGGGGAGAGATTACACCCAAAAAGGATGCAGCAAGACGGGGACCTGAATTTTTGTAAATGGTCTTACTGAATGGACCTGGGTGGCCTGCGCTTAACCAGAGTTCGTTCCCTGTCATGGGACCTCGGCTTCCGTCAGCAAGAGGGTCAAGTACAGACGGCACTCAGACGTGGCCCAAAGACCGGGAGTGTACAGTTTTCCAAAAGGCGTGACGGAATGGACCTGAGCGGGCTGCAGTGGACCTGAGTTCCGACCCTGTTAAGGCGTCTCAGCTTCGGTTCCCGAAAAGGCCTCGTACCGATTACGCTCAAAAGCGACCCAAGAATCCGGGAACCTCTAACTGGTGAGCAACTTCAAAGAAAGAATGGCACGGTTGGCCGAATCGAATTCCCGAAACTATTACGACCTGCGCCACGCTTTGCGGAAGAGCGCATCTTTCATATTTCCTCTCAAAGCGGCCCAGTGACCTGAAAACGGCAATTTTTCAAAGGGCCTCACTGAATGATTTTGGTCGGACTGCGCCGAACCGGAGACAGGACTCTGGTAGGATCCCTCAGCTTGCATCTGGTAGAGAGCCTCGTCCACATTTCACCCACGGGCGACCCAGAGACCGAAATTCTACAATACAGTCATCCCTCGCTACTTCGCGGTTCATTTATCGCGGCCTCAGTACATCGCAGATTGTTCAAAAATATTCATCAAAAACTCAAAGTTGAGGAATTATGGCGCGAAAGTTGCCCGCACGCCAGCAGAAGGCAGGGAGTGCCCACACAATTCAAAATCCACGTCTCTGATTGGCTGGCTAGCATCCCGCCATTTGATATCTCTCCCGACTCGGGAATCTCGCAAGCTGATTGGCCTAGACGTTTCCCCCACCTTCGCTTTCATACCCAGCGAAGATGAACGCGCTCATTCAAATCAATGTTTGAGTGATGCTTAGTCTGGAGGTGTGCTAATTTTTGCTATTCTCTTGTGTCTCTTTGTGCAAAAAAGTGCTTGTGACGCCCTTGAAAATGGCTCCTAAACGTCCTCCACACTCTAAATCCTCTAGTGAACCCAAGAAGAAGAGAAAAATGATGACAGTGAACGAGAAAGTTAATTTATTGGACAAGCTTAAGGCAGGCCATAGCTATGCGTCTGTTGCACGCCATTACGGATTGAACGAATCGACGGTTCGCTACATAAAAAAAGATGAAGTGGATATCCGTAAAACTGCCTCAATATCGTTCTCCAAGGACACTAAGCGAGTTGTGACTTCTCGTAATAAGCGAAATGTGAAAATGGAGAATGCCTTATCAGTGTGGATATCGGACTGTCGGGAAAAGAAGGTTAGTCTCGATACCAATATGATTCGGACTAAAGCCAAAGCCCTGTATGATAGCCTCGTTCCTGAAGGAGAGTTGAACGAAGACGACGACGGTGATGACGACGACGAAAATGAACCTCAGCCTAGTACCAGTGCCTCGAGTGATCCTACCCCACGAGAAAAACGTAGTTTTGTTGCCAGCAAGGGCTGGTTCGAGAAATTTAAGAGGAGATTTGGTCTTCGAAGCGTTCCTTTGTATGGGGAGGCCTCCTCGGCAGACCAAGAGGCAGCTCTTCGTTACGTCGAGGAAGAGTTTCCGAAGATAATTGATGAGGGTGGTTATCTCCCGGAGCAGGTCTTTAACATGGATGAGACTGGCCTCTTCTGGAAGAGGATGCCGTCCCGGACGTTCCTTTACAAGGACGAATTGAAGAGGCCAGGGTTCAAGGCCCACAAAGATCGAGTGACTCTCCTCATGTGTGGGAATGCTGCGGGCTTCATGCTCAAGCCCGGCTTAATTTACAAGTCCCTGAATCCTCGGGCTTTGAAAAACAAAAACAAAGCCATGCTGCCCGTCTACTGGATGCACAACAAAAAGGCATGGATAACAAAAGCCCTCACACTCGACTGGTTTGTAAACTGCTTTATCCCGCAGGTGAAGCTGTACCTCGCTGAAAAGGGGCTGCCCTTTAAGGTCGTCCTCTTCATGGACTGTGCAGGAGGACATGCAACTAGTCTCCATTATGACGGGGTCCAAGTGGAGTTCCTGCCCCCCAGCACCACTTCCCTTATACAACCCATGGATCAGGGGGTCATTCGTGCCTTCAAGGCCCTTTACACGAGGTCAACGATGGAGGGCCTCATCTCCTCCATCGACGAAGACAACGTGGCCTTCAGCCTGAAGAATTATTGGCGGGGATACAACATTGCAACGTGCCTGGTCAACATTCAGAATGCTCTTAATGAGATGAAAGAGCAGACACTGATTGCAAGTTGGAGGAAATTGTGGCCAAAAAACGTCACCCATGCCTACGTCGGATTTACGCCTGACGAAGTTCACCACTCCGCCGTAGATAAGGCTGTGAGGCTGGCTCGGTTGGTAGCCACTAAAGGGTTCTCCGACATGACGACGGAAGAAGTGAACACACTGATCGAGTGCCACTCGAACCCCCTAGACGACGAGGAACTCGTCGAAATGACAAGATCGGCAAGTGAGGAAGAAGAGGAGGTAGCTGACGACGGTGACGACAACGAAGCTGAAGAACGTGGCCTTACCTTGGAAAACCTGCAAGAGCTCTGCAACATAGCACGGACTCTGCAACAAAGGGCCCAAGAAATCGACGACAACATGGTCAGAGCCGTAGAATTCAGTAACCGTATTGACGGTGTAATGGCGTTGTACAAGGGCATCTTTGCTCAGAAGAAAAAACAACGGTCACAACTCCCCATCACGATGTTCCTTGTGCGCCGAAAACGTTTTGCAGAAGCTCTTTCTGCTGCCTCTACGCCGCCTCCTGCAGCTACCCCAGCTCTATCCGAAGCTGCCCGCGACGATCCAGCGCCCCTAGCACCTGAAGATGAGGCGTCATCTGAGGAGCAGTAAAGTTCTCATTAACCTGTGCAGTAAATCATCTTCATCTTCTTCACCTCCATTGTACTGCACAGGTGTTTCATCGACATTTATAAAGATCAAGCAAAGAGAAGCTATTGTCAGAGGCGAGTTACGTGCCTTGTTATAAAAGAAAAGTTGTTATAAAAATAAAAGAGTTCTAAAAACATATTTACAGTATGTACACTTTAGTTACATCTACGTATGTTACGCACACACACGTATCATATTTATATTATTTATACATTATTTTATGTATGTTATTTATTCTATTAATATTTTATTCACATGTTTGAAACTATTCTTTAATGTTCTCATGATAACATATGCACTTATATGGTTTCATATACACTTATTGATATTATTCATACACAAAAAATGTACGTATGTTAAAAATGAGAGGGTGACACTACTTCGCGGATTTTCACCTTTCGCGGAGGGGTTTAGAACGCATTATCCGCGAATAACGAGTGATTACCGTATTCTCAAAGTATCTCGCGATATGGACCTGCGTGGCCTGCGTTGAACCGGAGTACGGATCTTGCCAGATGGTCCTGGCTCCCGTCTCCGACAGAGCATCGTACCCATTATGCTCAAAAGCGAACCAAGAACCGAGGAGCCGGCAGTGTGTAAGGGGGCTCATGGAAAGTGCCGGGTGCTTCAAAAGAGACATCTAGCGGCGGAGGGCCTGGAATTCGGGTATGGGCGATGTACGCGTAACACTGCCAGAAAAAATGTGTTTTACGGCATGAATAACGACCGTTCACGACATGGACACATTTTCGTTTAAAACGGTGACAATGTGAGCCCACCGCGGCGTTTTTCTAGTATGTACTGTTTTCAATTTGCGGTGGCTTAGACAACACTAACTGGGCAGCCTGCCCCATCATTATCCTTCAAAAGTTCAAGCCTTGCGTGATTTATACGAACCAGTTTTTATGTTCTATGCGGCCGGGAAGCATCTAATGAAATAGTCAATCGTAAATAGGAGTATCCAATGGGCAAAACTTGTTTCATCAATCGTATCGCATTCCTATTGTCGCATTTACTGTAAATATATATATATATATATATATATATATATATATATATATATTCGCATTATCGTAGTATAAATCAAACACATAACGCCGTTGCTCCCGTTTAGGAGTACTCAGTTGCAATAAGCGCGATTGTGATTCATTCGATCACTTGGTAGGTCAGAGCGTACATCGTCGGCGGGCCTCGTCTTGTGATCTGTAGGGACTGCCTATAGCTCTGAGGCCGTGTTAAATGGCCCGCCAATACTAATGTAAGTACTGTTTGTTCCTCGGAGCGCAGGGGCAAATGCAATAAGAAAAAATAAAGCATGAGTATTGTCGGGAATCCGCAGCTGCAAGATGCCATGCCAACATTATCGCTTCACGTAACGCGGTTTTAGCAATTTTAACCGCTAATGCTCGGAATTCCAACTTTTCCGGACTTTGTTTTTCAACAGATGCGCTGTTCCAACAGGGAATAATTAAATGCGCTTCCCAAACAGGGGAAGAGCCTACGGCTCGGGACGGTAATTTGCGCCCGTCTCCAACGAAAAATCGAGTCAGACCAGTGTTTGGCCTTTGCGGCGCCCTCGCCAGACCATCAGCGCCAAAGGGTTATGCGAACCGCACCGCTAATCGTTGCCTGACGTCGGTATTTTCGTGCTGAAATTACCCGAAACACCAAGGGCGATCAATCAAAAAGGTCGCGTCGAGCCTCCACGGGGTTCCACGGATAAAATCGCATGGGGCCTGGGCGTGTTGCTAGAAACGGGACTTCACTCCTTTACTTTAGTTTAGTTTAGTCTGCCATCAACGCAGTACGTAATTTCCATGCGCGACACAAGTGGGCCGAGTACGCTGTATGTGACGACAGCGGATAGAGGAAACAATTACGTAACCTCGTCATCACTGCTGGAAAACTGCGAGGACATGTTCCCCGCGGTCCCCGCAGAGATTACACCCATGGCTACCACGAGGACACGGAGTGGGTGCCTCCGCAGCAGTCACTGTGGCTCCCTGGAGCGATTGTGCGTTCTAGTATTATTTGATAGGGCTAACGTCTGAAAACGTTGTTTTTGAAACAAGTGCGTGCTCCTGTGCCCCTAGCACGTTTTGTCTAGCTGCCTCACTAGCACAGGCTCAGCCAAGGGGGCACATCGTCTTCCGCGCAGACGGTTTTCGTATGATTTTAGTTCTCACTGACCTCCGGGCTCCCTTAAGAAAATCCTGGATGCGCCCCTGGTTACTAGCGCCTGCCTTGTGTAGAAACTGGGCTATAGCCAGGCACGTTGCCAGGACTTTCCTCAGGGGGGCCAAATGTCAGATTTTGTCATATGCCGCAGCGATGACGCATATGACGATATTTACGAGAAAAGACAGCAATTTTAGGCAATTTATCTCATATTTAACGCACAGGAAAGCACAAAAAGTTTGTTTTCGCAACATATATATGATTACTATTACGTATTCGTGCGAAATTCCCTTGTATTTAGTGTAGACCGCTTGGCTCAGGGGGGGGCATGGCCCCCATGCCCCCCCCCCTGGCTACGTCCCTGGCTGTAGCAGACAGTGTCTGGTCGCATTCCTGCCGTTGTTATGGCCCACGGCTCATACCAAGCTAAAGCCGATCTCTGAGGCTGCTATTGTTTTTCAGGCTTTTATTCGTAAGCATGAAACATGGGATGCGCAACGTCTGGCCAGGTAGGTGCTGCCATCTGTCATGCGCGCCGGGACGTCCGGCATGCTGGAGCTCCTGATCGCAGGCATCAACATGCGTCCTTCGTCCCGGCTTCCCAAACCGTTCCCAGCTTCGCGCCCGGTCCGCGACTCAAGCAGGGTCAACCGGACTCCTCAACGGGCCGAGATCGTCGGCGCCGACCCGTTTCTGGCGTTCCCCGCAGGCTGGAGCGACGGGTTTCGAGTCGGCGCCGCCCGCGGCCGGGCCGGGACAGCTCGCTGTCGGGTCGGCCCCAGCCGGTCGGAGCTGCCGTGGCCTGGACGTGCGGCCCCCGGGGCAGCCCAAACAGCGGACCTCGCGGCCGGGAGCCGAACGCTGTGACTGAGGGAAACGACCCGAGGTACGGCGACCGCTGCCGTGCCGTCATCCTGAGCGCACTCGGCAGGGGCGCATCCAGCGACTCGCTTTGGAGGGAGCCAAACCAGGAATGTACTGGGTATGGTTGGTAGGTCAGCGAGTCAGCGACCGGAGGGGGAGTGATGGAAGACGCTGGCCGTGGGTTTGAAATATCCAGCCACTTCAAACTCTGGTTGTGTAGTAATAACCACGTATTTTTTGGGGGGGAGGGGGAAAATGTCCATTATCCCCCCCCCAAATCGCGGTTGGGGATGGTCGAGATCCACCCCCGATCCACCAGTGACACTTGGCGACAGGAGCACGGCAACTTCTGAGAAACTGAAGGGGAGGGCAAGAGGCATTTTTGGCTGTTTCTGTCCAGTCAACGCGCATAGGATCAATACAAGACTTCCGAAATGTCGGAGATTTTGACTTTCTTCTTTCCGAAATTCTGGACAAGATTCCGAAATCTCTTCCCCCCCTGCTCGGCGATGTCGTCGTGCCGCGGGCAGACGCGATTCGAGTAATCTGTCAATGGTTCCTAGTAAGGTGTCGGAAACGGGCACTGACTCACGCAACCGAACCACAAAGACGGACATGGAAGGACTCATTTTTAAGGCTCTGCAAATGGGGCAGTGTGAGCAAAATGCTGGTTTTTCGCCTCAAACATAGCATCCGAAAAACGCCTGACCCGGATCAGCAGGTTTCCAGCACGGATATCGGTCGCTTATCAGCTGTTGCTAGTCTTCCAGAACGGCTCCTACACGTTTCCACTTCCGGCAAAAGCACAATGGGTTCGCAAGTCACTGGTCTCAAGCATGGCGGCCCACTTTCTGGGTCACCACGCCACCGCGCACCTCCCGTCTTTCCCACCCACCTCATCCCAGCTGAGGGCTCACCACCGTCGGAGTCACGGGTGCTTGGACGTACCAGGTACTGCGCAGTTCGACGGCTCTTATTTTCGCGCGTCCTGCTGCGAGCAACAAACTCAAATTATTCATAGCGATCTGTTATCCCGCAAGTGCTGGGACCAACCCAAGGAGAAATCTGTAATGCATGGAACTGATTAAGTCCGCGCTATATTAAAAGCCGTCCAAATCCAGGCCGTCGGGAAGGGTGCGCAGTGGTCCAGTGCGCATACCTGCCGGCCGACGCGGTGAGTCTGGAAGGGCTCACTCAGTGGTGTCGGCCCGGCGAGGCGCAGTGCTGTGCTCCAGCGGGGTCGACATGGATCTGTGAACCCAGCCGAGCTGTGATAGTGCCAAAAACGATGCGTCTGCGTGTGTGCTGCGCGCTGGTGCTGCTGGCCGGCTGGCTGCCGGGCTCGCGACAGCACGCCGCTCCTAGAGGTGAGTCCCGTCGGCCGTCCTCGTTGATTCGTTCTCGGGGCCCTGGGACACCGGCTATCAGTCGGTCGGGCTGTCGCAGGCCGGCGCGTCCGCCTGACCTCCAACGGTCAGTCTCGCCCGAGGCGGTGACCCAAAGCGACCGGCCCGGCCGGGTCGGCCGGCCGGCGCCGACCGGTGCTGACATCTCACGGCGGCTCATGGCGCACAGCCCGCGGCTCGGAACTCGCTGATGGGCTGGCGACTGATTATATAAGAAGCATCCCGAGCCTGCGCCGGGGGAGCTGGGGATTTCCGGGTTTTTGTAAACGGTGGCATTGAATGAGTATTCGTCGCCCAGAGGCATGGCGTTGCGGGTAGGCTACCTGCCGCGTGCTTGTATCCCAGATGGGCACAGTGTGTGTGATTTTTGGGAAGCCGGAGCCGTGCATGAGTCAGATAATCGTGAAGTGGTTTTGAGAACAGGTGAAACAGCAGTCAAATGCTGTTGCAATGTACAGTCAGGCCAATATGTCCCGTACAGTGTTCATTTTTATTTCTGTAGCCTCGCTGGCCAGGCGTACGACAAAATAAAAACAAAAACATTACGAAAACGATACCACGAGATGATGTAAAAGACGTCCGACAGACCCTAAACTGGTGGATGTACTGCTTGGTCGCATGACGCCTTCCACGCGGGAGTCACAAACTGCCAAATCCGTCAACACTTCCGCAAAGGGCTCGGCACCCAGTGCGGAGCACCCGCACCCATACGTCGTCGTCCGTGGTTTTACTTCTCGGACCGCAGAGCCGTACCCAGCGGTACTCGGCGACACCCGTTGCACGGGGCGGGCCCGGCCGTAGTCAGGGTGGCGCCGGGCGCGGGCGGCGGCGGCGGCGGCGGCGGCCGCCGCCCGCTGACGTGGCCGTCAGCCGGCCGAGCCGCCTGACCGGCCGCTCCGGCCCTGCCTGCCGCTGCCCGGTCTCACCGGCGGCTCACCCGGGCTGGCTCACCGGCCCCGCCGCCGAACTGTCGTACCGGCCCGAGTACGCCACCGCGCTGTCTCACCGGAGGCTGACCCGAGGTGTCTCAACGTCCCGAGGGCAGGCACGTAACCAGAATTTTCCGGGGGAGGGGCAAAAGTCAAATTTTGTCACATACCCCTGGCAAATGACGAAGCTTGTAGGAAAAAGCAAGAATTTTACGTAACTGACCTCATTTTTAACCCACAGGAATGCATACAATGTTTGTTTTCCCAACATATATATTATCACTATTCCGTATTCGTTCGAAATCGCTATATATCTAGTGTAGACCGCTTGGCTCAGGGGGGACATGGCCCCCATGCCCTTCCTTGGCTACGTCCGTGCCCGAGGGTGTCACTGCGCTGTCTCACCGGAGGCTGACCGGAACTGTCTCACCGGAGGAACACCTGAGTTGTCTCACCGGTGGGAGTGTGCCGCGGCAGTCTCTGCCGGGGAAGCACCTCGGCTCCATCATCTGCCGGAGTTTCTGCCACCCTGCCTCGCCGGAGGCCCACCTTCGCTGTCTCACAGGCGGTGGACTGAAACCGTCTCGCCAGCGGCAAATTACCCGTGTCTCACCGGCAGCACACTCGAGGTGTCCCACCGGTGGAAACGCATCCCTGTCTCAGCTAGAGAATACATGCCATGGTAGCCACACACTGCGGTGTGCGCGCACGGCTCCCGTACACTGAGGCGGGCACACCGCCCACCGCGACATGCACAATGGCCGGACACTTGGTGTGCACAGACCTGATAGCCAATGGGGAAAATTTCTTGTCCTTGTCGCTTGTAGTAACAGGATCAGATGGCTGAAAATAAAACAGCGGCTTTCACATCTGCGATCACCGCCCATTGTTGTGCACACAACCAGTCATGATCTCTAAGCGCTGCGGTAAACTCAGCACTAATCACCGAACACTGGTGTGCAGCCGTGACCAAATACCAGTGTGCAAATCCTTATCATTAGTTATGGCACTGGGCATCATTGCGCAACCCTGATACCAGACATGACAGCTTGAGGGCGAGTCGCTGCGTCCCGAACATTATTCCTTCCAGAACTGATCCCGCCTTGACCACCGGCGTCCGTTTACCGTCGTTCATGGCGTCGTTGTTATTTATGCCCGCTTCTTCGCAGCCACCGTCCGGTGCACGGTGCCCATTTAGCTTGACGTACTGCCACCCCTTGCAGTCACGACTCTCCGCACTTTGCTTGCTTCGCGAAGAGCCTGGTCCGTCGCCGGCGCTTTACGATCGTCATCCGCAGCGCGGCGAATCGCTGGTAACGGTTGCTCCGCGCTGCGATGACAGCGGGCTCCTCAGGTTGAGTGGTGCAAGACGTGGTCGGCGGCGGGCGCCTGGGATGCTGGGAATGGGCCTTTGCTTGGGGATCGGTGGTAGAAGTGATTTTTTCTTTTGCTCTGTCGGAGATGTCATTGAAAAGCTTTTACTTTTCAGAGATGTCGTTTCTGTACCTGGCAACGCTGATCCTTGGGCAGACGTTCGGTGTTCTATGGATTTATTGCTTACAAGCTGCATTTTCTCTCACGGCGTGCCACATTTCTTATTCGCCTAAATGACATGCACTGGCCAATGACCATCTGGTCACCACGTACCACGGCGACTTGGCCGGTGGTGCATTTGACCCCTGAACACGGAAGCAAAATGATAATTCGGCTCACGGGCTTTTTTAATAATCGACATACATTTGCCGAATACTTGCGGCAGGTAGCATTTCCCACTGCGCTCGATGCATGTTTCACCGTGGCTTAGGTGATCTGCGACGTTCTCAAGACAGCTTGTATTGTCTTTTCCACCTTTTTTATCATCTGTCCCGCTGAACCCCCTTTGTGGGATGTCCGAATGAAGAAGCGAATTCCCAGAAGGGGACTTCGTGCTTACTGAGGAAAGAATGCCGAGCTCTTGGCGTGCGTGACCGCCATTCGGCTGTCTGATCCATTGCTGGCTACATCTGCTCGCTGGGGTCAGGTTCTGGGACTCGTCCGGTTGACCGATGCCTCTGTTCCAGACGCCACAGGCGATGCGCTCCGGTTGCGACGCGAGGCGCAGTTCAAGGTGCCTACAACGGAGGCCACTCATGGCGCCTCGACCGGTGAGTGCGTGCTGATGATCGGAGGAGGAAAACCATGTTGCACGTCTGAGCTGAGGAGCAGTCCGAAGTGCCACTGCGTTTCAGCCTCTTAACCATTGGATATCGGCGGGGTTTTGTGCGTTTTTTGTGTTGTTGCTTTAGCAACCCAGTTTTGATTAAGCACGCCGAAGAATTTGATTTTGTCAAGGGACCTTATGAAGTGAGCAGCCCCAGTAGTTTTGTTCCCGGTTCGAGTCCCGGTAATAGCGACGATTCGCCGTCCTCCGCGACAACCGGCGTGAGAGGCTGCGACGCGAAATGACCCTGGCAGTTCGTAGCAACCGAGGATAATACTTTTGCAAGATTCATCATCCCCTTAGCAAAGCTTCAAACCATAGCCTTGCTGTTGTGGTAGACACCAGACCAGGCACGTATTCAGGTTCTGGGAAAGAAGAGAAGGGGTGTGCGTGACTGCTCACCAGCCGTTTGGTCGTCGCTGAGCTGACTGTTCGCTGGAGTATTAGCGAGAAGCGGCACCGCTGAACTTTTGGTTTGTGCCTGCGGGCCTTCTCGATACGTCATTGACACATTCCACCCATCGGCAATGGATCTGGTGCTTCAACTTGACTGGCATTCTGCGATTTTGCGCTTTTTTGGATCCACGGGCAGCCTACTGGAACACGGCACGGATCCATCCTTAAACTCGATAGCAGTGCAAGTGTCGACGAAGTTTTATGGATCTTTTGCTAAAAGAGGTCATTGGAAGTCGTCTGATGTGCCTTCGTGACGATGCCGCGGTAGTGACAATTACTTTTTTTCTGCTGCCTGGCTGGATTGCCTTCACGTGGGCGGTTCTGAATGCGCACGCGGAGGACGTCGCATATCTCCGCAGAAAATTCTGGACTGAGCGTTTGTGATGTCCACGTGTTGTAAGGACACGCGAAAGTGTTTGCTGAAACGTGCAAAAGCCTGAAAAACTCACTGTCTGTGATAAATGAAGCGAATTAGATGTGAAAGCATTTGGGCAGTGGGTATTGGTTGTCGGATTTGTCCAAGGATGGATTTAGAGTTATCATCAGGAGTGAGGTTTCAGCACTTTTTTCGAAGAATTTCTGTTGGAAACGTTTTCGGGACGATGTCCCAGATAGTGGGCGATAACTCGAAAGGACATCGAAAGGGCAGTTCCCAATCCCACACGGTTTCCTGTCCTAAAATCACGGGTCTGCTTCCGATTTGCACTGGTGTGTTATGCTGACAGTGTTTCATGGATGAGGGACGTGATTGACACTGTTTACCATTGTAATGGTTTTAAGTGGGATCACAGCTTCTCTTGCCTGTTGTCTGATGTCTCTGATGACTCATTTCTGTGTCATTGGTTACTTCAGATGATGAGAGCTAAGCCAAATGATCGTTAAACAATCGGCACACAGGTGTTCCTCGGCCGGTGGCCGATAAAGGACGAGATAATGACAAATCCAGGTTTAATGTGGGGGCCTGAAGGCTTTCGATCTGACGAGATGATCCTAAATGTTCATCACTGATCCAGCTGCATTGTTTGTGTTTGGCATTAACGCGTCGGCTTCGCTACGAAGGGACAGAGTGCACGGGTTTCCCCAAGCTTTGTGCCGACAGGGATGGTCCCCAACTTTGTTGCAGCATTCGCCACGTAGCGCGCGGCTTTTTGGAGTTTATGAAGCATCATGGCTGAAATCCTGAGAGAGAGTAGCATTTGAGCTTCATTGGATTCCACGTAAAGGAGACCAAGACGGAAAACCGTTGGTGAAGCCCTTGGACCCATATATTATAGCCCGACCGCAAGAGAAGCAGTTCAGGAGATTTTTACAATTTGAAGCATAAGGATTCGCGTGTTTTTACGTCGCGGGCGCGATTCTGCGCTCTTACGGCTCGCATCCCGCATAATTAATTACAACGCACATCACGGGTGCAGTCGTGACGGCTGCGTCGAACAGCGCGCGCTCAGTCTGGCGCTGCCTGAAGAGGCCGACAGCGGCTGCAGTCCCGGCTGCGCCGCTGCCTCCCCGAAAACACGGCCTCCGCTTGCCGGGAACACCCGCCTGGTGGGGCGCCGTCGGGCCCCAGCCGCGGCCGGGGAAACCGCCGTGAATCCCCGGCCGGCGCCGGCCTGTCGGCGTGCGCCGCGACCGTCCCCGTGACTACGGCGACGGGCCGGCTGCAGAGCGGCGGCCGGTGCACGTGGGGCCTCCCGGCCCTGACCGTGGCGGCGGCGGTGGCGGCGCTGCCACGTCACGGGCGGCGGTGCCGGCCGCCGCCGCGGACCGGTCCGGCCGCCGGTCGCCGCGCCGGCCGCTGTCTCCGCGCGGCGCCGGCCGCGGCCTGCCTCGTGCCCGGACGGCTCCGGCGCCGGCGGCCCGGCCGCGGCCTGCCTCGTGCCCGGACGGCTCCGGCGCCGGCGGCCCGGACGCAGCGTCCGGACCGCTGTGGCCCGGGGCGTGCTGTTCGCCCGCCTCCGGACGCTGGTCGGACGTCCAGCGAGGGTCTCTCGTCGTGGTCC
This sequence comes from Capitulum mitella, assembly GCA_030062745.1. Classification (NCBI taxonomy): domain Eukaryota; kingdom Metazoa; phylum Arthropoda; class Thecostraca; order Pollicipedomorpha; family Pollicipedidae; genus Capitulum; species Capitulum mitella. The sequence continues at coordinate 28,587,008 of CP099846.1, read as the reverse complement.
CTCGGTCGTGCCGGACGTACATTTGGGGTCATAGCGTCACGGCGAGGACCACGATGAGGACCAGTGCCAGTCAGGGGTTCCGATGGCGCTCCCGAAGCCGTTGTCCCGTGGACACTGGCGGATGCAGGAGGTTATCGCGGCCATGGCCCCTTTCATCGAAAAGGAGGGCCAACATGTCTTTTGCTCCCCCGTTTCGGACGCAAGATTCATTTTTTTCTGTTTTCATCTTTTTGCTCATGCTTATTTTCAGAAATGGTGACACAAAGTGGCCGAAATCCGGGGAGAAATCAACATTTCGGGCCAGGGTAGGGTTCAGGAATGGAGATTTGCCCCCCAGAACAAGGTCTGGACCCGCCCTTGCCCGTGGAAGTGGTGCTGTGGCCTGACTCGAGGCCCTCTGTTGTCACATATCACCGCGGCAGTTCTGCGATGCCCTCGTGCCTGTCACGAGGCACCTCAGCGGCACTTTTTCCGTGAGGGCCGTGTGCCGGCCGCTGGGCCGCACCGCTCACGTGTCCCGATTTGCCCATGACGTAGGCCGCCCCCGTGCGGAGACGGGAGCGGGGGCGCCTTGCCCACCTTGAGCTCGGGCCGGCCGCCAGTCGCCGGCCTTCTGCTCAGCCGATCAGCACACCCCGCCGGCTGACGTCTCAGCGCTCAGTCATGGTCGCCGTGCGCCGGCGCTAATTCCTCCTGCGCACGGATTTCGCGCTGACCGTGTGCCGACGTCACGGATGAGCCGGTGGTTACCGGTCGCCGCTTTAAGCCGGTTCCTTCTTTTTCTGGGGCTGAAAGCAGAGTCGTATCAGCAGAATTTGCCATTCGGGGCTAAAACGTGGTTGATTTCATGGCCGTCAGTGCCGCCATTGGGTGCTTTTGTTTTGTGTCATTTCTTTTTGTGACTGAGCGTTGACAGATCCTTCATGTGGTGTACTCAGGAAGTTGTGAAGTCCGTCTGACGTAAACAGTATCATACAAGCAATCACGAACCTTCGCTTATGATGCTGTTGCCCTGTCTCGAAATTGATTCGAGTATTTTTTTCTTTTCGAAAGAAGAGTAGCCATGATTGGGATTTTTGCATGACATACTACGTTTTGGATCTTTTATACCTCATTTTATACCATTTTGCATGTTTTGTTTAACATACTCTTATTTGTATGAATTTCAATGCATGGAGACACGCAAGAACTCGAGCTTTGTCGTGTGCTTCATAATATGCCTTCGAGTTGCCAAACAACCCGTCGTTACCCGAAATATGCTGTCACAGGAGGATGGATAAGGGAGGAAAATGCCACGCATCCGGCATCAACGCCGAATCGTTAAGATGTCTGAGGCGGAAAATCGCAAAACTTGATGTAAAACAATGATGTCAGCCAGAGTGAAATAGAAACATCAGCCGGTAGGCCACTACCGCATTGTCGTTGCGTGGTGTCACCAGGATGAGGCCCTGGTTTCGCAGGCTCTTTTCCTTAACCAGCGGTAACGAGCCGTGACATCGTAAGCCCACCGTCTGTTCAGGTATCATTCCTGTGACAATAGAGGCTCCTGGACGGTTACAGTCGTTCAGGTGACAGATTCGACTATCTTTTACAATTCGTGAGTAAAGAAATATGCGCGAGCTGTCTTCTAGTTTTCTGCGTGCTTCGTTAACAGTCACTGCCAGGTTGTCAACAGCAACTCGCGAACCTGTCGTCTCGCTCGTCCTATTGACCGTTTTGTAGTCACAAAGGCGTGGGCAGTCATCAGATCGCAGCTGACCGGTCCGTGTCCATATCGAGCACTCGAAGACCGCTGGCGAGTCGTCGTCCGACGGACACGCAATGCACCGACCCGCAGCCGGACGATCAGCACTCGTAAGAAAATTGAATTCACAGAAAATTGAACCGTGCGATGTTCGTGCGTTATATAATGCGTCCCGGATCGCGCAGACCATTCCCTCCGACTCGCCGACTCGAGGCGACAGCACGGGAACACGCTGGAGTGGTTATATAACAGTGGGCGTTCTGCTCTCAGTGTTGGCCTCCTCAAAGTTCCGGCGGTGGTGAAACAGAGACGCATTGGTAGTTATGCGACGTGATCAGAATCGTTCAATTCTTCCCCGAGTTTGTCGTAAAGATATTTCTTCTGTTAGTTGATGGCAATTTCATGTAATTTGAACGAACCAAAAGCAAAAATTTTGTGCGAGCTTGGCTTATTCAAGAACGCTGAAGTACATTATATAACAAATCACCTATGTTTCCATTACCACTCAGCACATTATGAAAGAGGCTGCCTTTGTTTCCATTGCTGCTTGGCGACATCTACCGTCTTGCAGCACAACGCTCTGCCAAAGAGTAAGGTTGTCATTTTTTCCCAGGCGAATGAAGCATGCTGTTGTTCGACATTAGCGATATTTTAAGAACGATGTAAATCGTAGGCGGCACGTTTCCAGCCGGGAATATTCCCGAAGTGGAAACGACTTGTGTAAGAAGACTGGCCGGCCGATATCCCTACGCGGCTGAGGCACTCGTCAAACTGTTTTGCAGCCAGACCGGGGAGTTTTTCGCCGTTAATTGCGACACCGACCAGGCACGCTGCATCAGAAACATGCCCGAGCCAGCTGAGGCCCAAATCACGCAGGTGCGTCGAAAACAAGTGAAATCCCGCCTGCACGCTCACGGCCTCTTCTGCAAAGTCCAGTCAGCGCAGAGCACCAAGGCCAGCGTGTGCATGCGACATCAACCCCTAATTTGGCGCTTTCCGCGTGCGTCGCTGCCGCCACCCCTCGGCTGCCGCGTCCGCGGCCTGCCGCCGCCGCCGCCGCCGCCGGACGATGGCCTAGTTCCGCGGCGCGGCACACAGCTGGACAGCGCCGGCCGTGCGGCGGCGGCGGCGGCGGCGGCGGCGGCGGCGGCGGCGGCGGCGGCGGCGGCGGCGGCGGCGACAGTTCCGGCCGCCGCCGCCGCCCATTGTCGAGCGAAATCGGCGCCCGGCCGGGTTTCGCGCGACTTCCGCACGGGCGGGGAGCGTGGCCGCGCGACATTCGGCTGGAGGACGACTGTGGGGGAAGCGGGGCGCGTTTAAGGTTTCTTTGCAATGGAGTTGAAGGTGCTATCGTTCATCGTCGTCACATTTGAAGCATTGGGGGTCCAGCCCTCTTATAATTCAAAGTAGTCTGCCACTCCGTCCCCGTGAGTGCGGGCAACTCACCTGCTGGGGGTGTTTTCTCACTCTGTCGGTCGCGCCAAACCCTTATCGTGGTGCGTCATCGTGCCCTTTCGTACCGCGAAGTGCAGCTGGCGAAGGCCGCCAGCACTGGGGACACACCCTGCCTCGTGCGCCGCCCGTGTGGCATCGACGTCATGGTCTCTCTCGTTTTCGAGCGCACCCGCTGCGGCCAGCCGCCGCTCGGAGGCGCGGAACGTTTCCGCGCGCGGCGAAACCGGCCGTCATCGCCGGCGTCACGTTCTCGGAACGGGCCGGCCTGGGCGCGGCGGCGGCGGCGCGGCCGGCGTGATTCAGACGACGGCCGCGACGCGGGCCGCGCGGCGGCCGCCGCCGGCCGGCCGGCGCGCGCGCTCCGGCTGACCCGCAGTTCATTGACCCTCGCGTGCGCCTCGCCGCCGCGGTCCGGTCGCGCGCTCCGGCTTTTTCGAGCGGCGCCGGCCGGGCCGCGTGCCGGGCCGGCCGGCTTTGGCAGTGAAAGTGCGCCGCGGTGGCGGGAGGAGGCTGTCGCGGCGAGCGTCGGCCGAGAGCCGGCGAGCTGGGCAGCTCGGCGCGCCGCGTGCCGGCCGGCGGCGCGGTCAGGCGGCCGGCGGCGAGTTTCTCTGCCTCTCTCTCGGTGCTGGGCGGCGGGCGATCGGCGCGGGCGGCGGAGGTGAATCGGTGCGTCCGCTGACCTGGATCGGGCGCCCCCGGCACTGTCCGGATCGCAGAGAGCGCCAGCCTGCTGGCTCGGCTGGCGGGATCTTGCCGTTTTTTTTCGTCTGGGTTCGCCGGCGCCAAACACCCGGCGTGGATTACGTAAACCACCGAAATTTAAATGGCATACGTCAGTTACATAAGCCACCTTGCCGACGATTCCGTGACACAAAAATTCTTGGTGGGCACTTCCATCACGTCTGGTAACAATACAGTTTCCTTGCGGAAGATGTACGAAAAGAATCAAAAAATACAGGGAAAGGAAACGAAGACTTTCTACTGAACGTGCGACTCTCTGACCACTGCTGTGTACAACCTGCGCCAACCTGCTCGCTGTCTTGTGGATGACCGTCATCAACAGTAAAGGAAGGGGTCGGAGGGGTTAGTTGACCTCGTCGTGGTCAGGGATTTCGAAAAATTGGCTGTTGTCGCAAAGGATTTGTTTTGAAAGTAAATATCCTTCAAAACCAGAAATCCACGCACTTTTATTTTCAAAATTTTCTGATCTGCTATTTGATAGGGTTCATTTCCCCATGTTTTCAATAAAATGATAGGAGTAACATTACAGTTTTTTATTTTAGTCTTGACTGTCCCCCATTAGGGAAATCTTGGCCACGCTATTAGCCGTCACAATGGGAGGCACGAGCCGTCGTCAGCCGATGCCGGCGGTCCCAGTTACCCATATCGCCGCCGCCGCGGCCGTGCCCTGTGAACTGGAACGGCACCGGCGGCACGGCGGCTGACGGGTCACGGCCAGACCACGGACACCGACCGGGGCTGGGTCTGCGGCTGAGGCCGGGTCTGGGTCTGGGACTGGGCAGAGACAGGGACGGGGCCGGAGACAGGACGGGGCTGGGACAGAGACGGGGTTTGAGACTGGGGCCGCTGCTGGGCTTGAGACTGGGATTGGGACAGGAACTGAGGCTTGGACTGAGGGCGGGAACTTGGGCAGGGACTGAGACCGGGTCTGGGACTGGGACGGGGGCTAGGATGGAAACTGGGCTGGAGCTGAGACTGGGTCTTACTGATTGATTATTGAGGCTTAAAGGTGCACCGATTACGTGGCCGTATGGCGTTCATGGGACTGAGACTAAGACTGAGGCCGAGAAAAGGATTCAGACTGGTGCTACAACGGAGACTCAGATAGAAACCGAGACTGGAGTGACTTGAGCTCGCGCTGCATTGAATAGAACATGACCGACGTGGTGGACTGAACTCACTTTGCCATAACGGTCTTAACTACCCTTAATGAGGTAGTCAGACTCGACGACTTCGGCAGTTGCTAGGCCCCTTGGAGCCGACGGGAAACAGCGTGCCCACCAGCTGTAGTCTCCCAACATCAATGGCCGACCCGACCGGTCTCCAGCCGCCGTGGACGAGGCACTGGTGAGCCGGAGCAGCCATCCTCCCTCGCCTGCCGGTGATCTCGTCCAGCCTTCCGTGCCCGGACTAGACCGTCCCCCCCCACGTCCTGCCGTGGGCCGCCTCTCCCAGGACGTGCTTCTCGCGTGCCCACCGTGTCATGGAACTGTAATCTGCCAGCAAGGACGACCGGCTCCATGTTGAGCACGCGTGGGGCTGGTCATAGCCTCGATGTGCGGAGTCGCTCATGTCGACCGGCTGTTGGCACGAGGCCTCGAGGCGGGGAGGAGACGACGACGTGCGGTGCTTACAGGCCGTGGAGTGCGACTTGGTGGCAGAATGGCGGGGACGACCGGTTGTACGTGCTCAGCGTGCGGCAAGAAAACCGTGCGTTGATGGACATGAAAAACGCCGGCTGGTATGAACCGCCAGTGTTATGACCGGCTGCAGGGCAATGGTACGGGCTGCAGTACAATGGTCGCCGTCAGGAGGCTGCGGTGGGATGGGCAGGGTTCATGGGCTACCGGCACGAGTTGCCCGATCAGATTCCGGAGAAAATTGGCTGCCTGCCTGCCGCTGTACCCTGAGTGGGGGGAGGGGAGGGGGTGGCGACGGAACTCAGAATCGATGGCGAGTCACGGCAATCCACACTGAGTGTCCGGAACGTCAAAACACTGCTTTGAGTGTCCGGAGTGCCGAAACACTGCGCTAGGTCTCCGGAGCGCGGGAGCCCTGCGCGGCGTGTCCGGAGTGCTGAACCATTGTGCTGAGTGTCCGGAGTGCTGAACCATTGTGCTGAGTGTCCGGAGTGCTGAACCATTGTGCTGAGTGTCCGGAGTGCTGAACCATTGTGCTGAGTGTCCGGGGTGCTGGTACAATGCGCGGAGTGTCCGGAGTGCTGAACCATTGTGCTGAGTGCTTGGAGTGCTGGAGCATGCGCTGAGTGTCCGGCATGTCGAAACACTGCGCTGAGTGTGGAGAGTGCCACGGCATAAGGACGACCGCTGGAACATGAGCCCGCGTGGGAGGCATGAAAGTGGGACCGGGACTGGGACTGGGGCCGTGACAGGGGCGAGACAGGGACAAGGCTGGGCTTGACACCGGCATCGGGTCTGGGGCCGGTGCGGGGCCTAGGACCGGTACCGGGACCGGTACCGGGTCTTGGACCGGTACCGAGCCCGGAACCGGTACCGGGAGCGGTACTGAGACCAGCGCGGCGCTGCCTACGTCCTAGTGGCGCGGCGTGGTCGGCTCCACGCCTGACTGGCCGCCCCGGGCTGCCAACCGAGACGCCGAGCCGTCAACTGCCCGTCCCGGCCGCGGAAGCGGGCCTGCGCTGTCTGCCCGTGCCGCATCGCTGGCAGACAGCGAGGCTGGACGTCTGCCGGGTCCGCACAGGCGGACCGAATAGTCCGCTTCTGTCTGTCGTGGGTGGGACGGCGTAGTGCTGCTTCGAGTCCTCCCCCGGCTCGAAAACTAGTGACTGACGTAGCCCACGTGTTGCCTGGTGGTCGTAATTTCGGGAGAGCCATGCCATCACAAACTCACACGATTATATTCGAATTACGGGACACTCGGCAGCAATGTGGGCATTTTCCCGTGGAGTCGACCTACAAAGACGCGTCTGTCTTGACACGAGACCAATCAGAACAATTGATAAGTGACGAACGAAGCCACGATGAGAGTGGGGAAGGCAGTGGTGCATTTTTATGCACAATAGAGGGAATCGGCCGCTCCCACGTGAAATGTTTTTTCCGCTCCCTTGAGGTAAAGAGATATATTAACGCAGAAACGTGTCATGTTCCACGTCAAAGCGGGAAGCATATTGGACAACGCAAGAGGTGTTTTGGACAGCCTGGATGCTGGCCCAACCCCAGATGCTTGAGATTTTGCCATAAAATTATTTGTTCCCGTTCCATGATTTGGTGTACGTAGTCAGTGCCAGATGGGCGCCCTAGGCCCCAGTCCAGTTCATGTGGTGAGCCTTGGCCGTGACTGGGGTGTGTAGGAGTTCACCTTATGTTTGCCTGGGATCGTTACAGGGAAGTAGCTTGAGCTCATTTTGGGCATCCAAATCATCAGACCGCGACCAGTTTGATTGTATTATTTTCGAAGCGGAAACAAGTAATTGTCCAAAAGATGCAAAACTTGATCGTAGGCGTAAAAGGAAGCTGATGGGTTGAAATTTCAGGAAACTTACAGTTATTTATGTCACAATAAATCATCATGGCGTGAGCATAAGATTCACCAGTTCTCGAACAACAGACAAAGGTCGAGCTCGGGAATTACAGTTGGCTTCATTTGGACTGCATGCCATTTCCATAATTAGTCTGCCATTGGCTTCAGCCACGTGGCGCCAGAGGCTTTCCTCTCGGTTTCAGTTAATCTTGCTCTGCTTTACCGTGGCGAGCATGGGTTCCCCATCTTTATCTCGCTCCCAAGGTGCCCCTCATCCCAGACGCCTGGCGTAACCGGGTCCGCGGCAGCTCCCCCCCGTGGGCTCGAGCCGGGACCGTCGCCCTCACCTTGGTAGCGCCTTGGCCAAAGCGAGTCCAAAGCGGCTTAACTCGAAATGCCGCGTGGAACCGCAACCTTGGCAAGTTTTCGGAAACCATGTGGTGTTATTGCACGCGGCCGGCGATGCCGTGCAGTCTCCACTTCGGAGACGAGAGCGGTGGGTAGACTGTCCCGGATGGTGTATAGACTGCGACGCCATGAGCAGAGAAGCCTCTGGCGATGTGATACTTGCGACTGTAGCGTTCGACGACGCACTACGGTGGTGCCTCTTCATTGTGACGTAAACATCGGAAGCTGGAAAGAGGGGACTGCTTCGGGAGTTGTTGGCCTGAGTCATGTCGAAATTGTGCATTTTTTTCGTATCGCGCTACACGAAAAAAATTGAAAGTTGCTAAAATTGACAATAAAAAAGTAAAAAAATTGAAATTTAAAATTGCTTTCACCCCAGCAGCTCTGAAATCATTTCACCGTCACAGGTTGCAATTGAGTGTTTGGCAGGACAGCTGTCATCTCCGACGCGGGTCCTGCAATCACAGTCATCCGTTCGCCTAGCGCCGCGCCGCCGCTGGAAGCTCAGGTCTGCCGGCTCCCCTGCGCCGTCACCAGCGGTCCTGACCATGTCACGGTGGCGGTGCCTGGTGCCCGGTGCCCGGGCCGGCAGCGGGCCGTGGCGTAACCGGCGGCACTCCCGATTGCACGGGACGGGATGATGCATGGGCGGCGGGTCACCGTCGCCGCGTCAGCCCGACACCGTTAGATCCAGATGCGGGACACGACCTCGGCGGCACCGGCCGGAGACGTCTGACGACGGCGGCTAACGGGCGTCGCTTGCCGGAGGTCGACGCGTCACGGCGATCAGAGCGGGCCGATTTTCGAGTCTTTTTTGCGTGCTGTCCCAGCTTCTTAATGCAGTTATGATTGCCGTAGAATGATAGGGCCAGTGCCAGGTTGCCCAAGGTTTTGGAAAAGGGAGGGCAGTGCTGAAAGGAGGCGCGTGTCCTCGTAAACCAGAAGTTTTTGACGAAACTGGAGACGTTTCGGAAGGTACACAAAATCGCCGGAAAATGAGGGCCACGCACCTCGCACCCCGCCCTGGACTCGCGCCCAAGACTCACGATCCCCGGCCGCTGGTGCATCCCATCCACTGCCGTGCGCACCTCGCCAAAAAAGCGGCGCTCCGGCCGGCACTGGGCCGCCGGCGGCCTCCTCACGACCCGGGCCGCGGCTCGGTGCGTGATCGGCTGACCGCCGCGCCGCGCCGGTCGCTGGTAACGGTCGGCCGGTCGGCACCGGCCGGCCGCACCGACCCGGCCCGGCCCGCCAGCCGGCCGCGGTCGCGGCGGCGGGCCGGCGCCCCGTCCAGGCCCCGTCCGAGCCCTCCTGAACCCCTCTGAGCCCGCCCGAGCTCCCCCGGCCACGTCCCGTGTTGTCACGACCGTGGCGCACGCACCCTGACGTGGCGCACGTGCCCCTGACGTGCGTCCGACGTCGGCTGCGGCGGAAACGTGGCCGGTCTCCGACATGCGGTGGCGCGGGCGGGCGTGTTTGATTTGCGGCGCTCGGTGCGGCTTTCTGCTGGCTCGCTCACAGGCCCTGCTGGCAGGGTGGGTGGGAATTTGGCCAGGCGCGCGCTCAAGCAGCTGGCGACTCGGTCGCCCGGTCTTCTGACCTACTGGTCAGGTCGGACGTATGGCGAGTGATTGGACAGGCTGTGCCCGAGTGAAATGGACTTCACTAGTCGGCGGATGCGGTCCGATAGAAGCCGCTTTGACTTCGTATCTAAGCAGCCTAGTTTCATAACTCAAAAGCAATCTAATTTCGTAAACCTAAGTAGAGCCTACTTTCACAACGCAAACGGAGGAATCCGTTTCTTCCAATCATCAGGTGTACTGGATCGTGTTGTGCTAGAGCTGATGCTAATATTCATCAAGGAAATGGCTCACGGGAGAGTGAGGTCCGGAAAACATTAACTGGTGCTGATGACAATGGTTTTTGTGAATCCGTTTTGGGAAACATGCACAGTCGTTGTATGTTTCCATGGGAAACGTCGGTCAGGTTTTCAGCCAGTCGATAACCACCGATGGTGGTCCATGCTTTCTTCCCCCCTCCCTCCCTCTGTGCTCTCTCTCCCCTCTCTCTCTCTCTCCCTTTCTCTCTCTTTCCGGGCCCATTTCGAGCTGAACAAAACAGTGGGCCCCCGAGCTGGAGGAGCGGGGAAAACACCGACCTCGGCCCGTGGCGGGCTGTCTCCCGGACGCGGGAATACCTGATCCTCATCCGCCGACAATCCGGAGGCCGTCCGCTCGTGCCACAGGTTTAGATTCAGCGTCGACCTTCAGCCGCCTTAGCGCGCATGTACTGTGCTGCACGAGAATGACGCTCCGCCGTCGGAGCCAGCCGGACTGCGGGCAGACGCCGACGTTTCCTCGGAATCCATTTCTCGACGCCGGTGAACGACCGGCCGAGCGCGTCGTATCGCCAGCCGCGACAGGCGGTTTCCCGAGCCGGCGCCGGCGCGTGTTATCACAGTCGTGCGGCCGTTTGCCAGGCCTGACCCGGTTGGGCGCGGGGGAGCGGCGGCGGGTCACGCGGCTCTTCACGCCGTGAACCGGGCCCGGTCGGGTCGGCCGAGAACTGTGAACAGGGCGCGGTCTGGCCGGCGGACGGCCAGTGAAAGCTGCCGCTGCCGTGTGCAGGGCGGCGCCCCAGGCGGCTGGCAGGCGACGCGACGGGCTAGAGGTTGTCATGCCCCGTCCGCTGTCTACGCCGCAGAGCAGGAGGTCTGCTGACGGAAGGTGGCGCCGTAGAGTGGGAGGCGGGTGTCCGCAGCTGCGGACGAATCGAGTCCTGTTCGCAACAAGAAGGCTCACAGAGCCATACCCAGGTCTGGGAGCGTCTGATCGGCCATTGTGCTGGAGGCGGAGTCTGGTTTTGTCGGCTTCTGAGGTCACTGACGTTTCGGTGTTGTATGAAACCATTCTTGTCGTGTCCCAGGTTATGTACACAAACATCAGGGGTCTGTTGGCTCCGCGAACACAGCATCATTCCGTCCACAGCGAGTCATTTCCGTCGCTCATGAGTCGTTGCTGTGCCGTTTCCTCATGTGACATGCTTGGCCTTGCTGTGGCTGCGGCTGCGGCTCCCCAGCACGGTCCGCACGCGTCGCGGCGAGTCGCTCCTCCACTTTGTCTTCGAGCCTGCCGCTCCTCAGCTGACTCGCTGCCTCTCGGTCCGTTTCAGACACGTACTCGACGACGTGCCCGACCACGTCGTTCCTGTGCGCCGCCTCGCAGAAGTGCATCCCCAACCAGTGGGTGTGCGACTACCAGCGGGACTGTCCCGATGGCGAGGACGAACGGCAGTCGTGCCGTGAGTATCTTCCTTTTCGCTTCCCGGCTCCGCCGTGCTCTGACGTGCGTGCGCAGACCGCAGGCAGATTTGAAGGAAGTTTGAAGGGGATTTGAAGGCAAACGTTTCCGTCATTCGCAGTTAAACTGCAGGGAATACGCCACGCAGTGATTTTTTAAGATTGTGAGAACATGGTCCCCGCCACCTTCTGACTCGTGACAGAGCTGGAAGTTTGAAGAACAGCCAAAGCCATGCCGATGTTTTAAGTTCTTTTTATCCAGGAGCTGTCCTTTGATTCTAATGTGCTCGATTTTCCTCTCGATGCGCGGCACATGATGAGACCAAAGGTGTCATGCAGGATTGAACGAGACATCAGATGTCACACAAACGCACCCTTTGCTGTTGCGTTCCGTATTCTCTTTGTCATGAAAGGAGTTTTTTGCTCGTTTTTGGGTACCCGGGTAGCATCAGAGCGTTGGTGTGAATTCATAAATATTGTTCCATCGATGACTGATAGGTAAACGTCATTTTGGCCGTCATTCGCAAGCAAATCTGTAAAGAATCTCGTGAAAGACAAACGTGTGGAGATGTTAATTATTTAGAAATATTATGGTCTACATTGTTAAAAGTGTGATGTCACGAACGTTGTTCGGCCCCACCGTATTTTTGTAAACTCTGTCGTTACTAAGTGTGCTTGAGCCGACGCCATGTACAAAAGTGATCCGCGCGTGGTACACAAGGAACTTCCGCAGGGATTTTTCCGGCTGTCTCGTTCCATGCCCAAAAGGAGCTATGGCGTGCGCCCGACATGCAACTTCCGCCCCTGAAGCGCCTTTCTCGCTGCACACGCCCCTGACCGCCCGCTGCCGGCGGCGGCAACGACTGACTAATCAGTCACCGGCCGTCGTGCTGTGACCTTGTCTGACCTTGGCGGCTGGCCGGGCCGCGCGGCGTACTGTCAGGATGCGCCGTTCGACTGAGCGAGCCGCCACCCCGCCAACGGGGGGGGCGAGCTGGGGGTGGGGACTGGGGAACAGTTTGGAAGAACGTCAGAGTTTGGAAGAACGTCAGCGGTTTGCGGCGGACGCTCGGCATAGGTCCTCTATCAGACCGAGGACTCTGATGAATGCAGGTCTTCTCTGACATTGGTCGTCAGTGAACGGTTTAATGCAGATGCATTGTCTACTTCGTGCAGATTACATGGTATTTAGAGTCGCTCGGCTGTGACATTGAATTGGATTATGTTTCTGTAATGAAACTGTGTCGTCAGTCACACGTAGATGAAGAAATGCAGTCGCGCTGTCACTTGTACGTAGGACATAAACGAGTTTCCGCTCAAAGACTTTTGTTGTTACACTTTTGCGTGCCATCCCGTCATTTGCACGCGCACCTGGCCTCACATACCCGGACCCACATTCCGTCACGAAAGCGACCACCTGCACCAGCGTACCCTCAAGTCACCCTACAGGTCCTCCGTAAATATTCAGCATTGTCGTGCGTTACCTTTAGACTTAACACAGAATGCGGCGTGTATTTCTTTTCTCTGCTACGCGTAAGGTGATAAAAATGTGCGACCAACTCTTCTTGAAGCGTATGGTAAACGCACGTGGTGGGATATGTGTAATCTGCCTTCACCCAGCCGTTGTAGACCATGTGTGAGGGTGGGGGCCTTTGTCGATGAATGAGATCACTTTGTTTCTCATGGTGCCCATGATGCAAGCCGAATATTAACCTCCACTTTTCTTTGTATCGTCAATGGGCTGGACACTGCGTCATTCTCGGACCCTTTGGACGTGCATCGTGTCGATCGGGGATGAATCTAAGAGGGGAAACGTGCCATGGCCGTCCCAAGACGACCGTGGCTGGACAAAAAGATGATTCATTTTCCGACTTCGGAGACATATATTGGTGGCCTAGTAACGCAATCTTATTTGATTTTCATTTAACATGGACAACATGCCGCATATCTTGTTGCTCACGAAAGCATGTAGCGCCTACCCCACCGTTTGGTCCCTGAAGCGGTTTGGTCCCTGTCAAGATGGCCGGTTGGATTCCCATGACGTCGGACGCTGGAGCCGGTCCGTGCCCGCCGGGACTGCCTCGTGCACCGCGCGTGTTACCGCCGACGGCCGTGATGGACTCGGCCGCGTCACGACGTGGTCGCGTGACGGCCGGCGGCGCGTCACGGTCGGACGTGTGACGGCCGGCGTCTGGTTTCAGCCCCGCCGGTGTGCAAGCCGGGCGAGTTCGCGTGCGACGAGTACCGGTGGAACCGCACGTACTGCATGCCCAAGCATCATCGCTGCGACAAGGTGGAGGACTGCGCCGACAGCTCGGACGAGAAGGACTGCAGTGAGTGCTGGCCGCGTGCTGTCGCGGCCCTCCGGGCTGGTGGAGAGGCCGATCTTCTCGCGCGCTCTCAAATCCACTGGGAGACGCATGTCACGACCTCGCCCTTGGGCGTGACGTCATGGCGTCGTCCTTTGTTTTGCTACTGTAAACACGGGTCGTCCTGCCGTTGTTGGCTTGTTCTTCCCCCGCGTCATTTGTTTTTGCCGTCGTCTTTTTCGCGGTTGGTCCTGAGACCTGACTTGCTAGTTTCAGGCTAGCCTGCCACATGCGCCTCCCCCCGACCAGGCGTCTGGTCGGAATCATCTCCTAAAGCTGACCAGTCCTTGGTTCTCAGGCGATGTCGAAATACGATAATAATAATAAATAAATAAATAATAATTAAAAAAATGAAACCTGTGGAAAGCCTGCAGTCGTTCAGGTGTCGACTTTATCGCAGCGTGAAAGAGCTCATTAGGTTCTCATGCCCAGTTTGATAGGACTTGGAGGGCTTATGAATCCACAGAGAACGCAGCCGACCCAGGAGCGGTCGAGAACGTTCTGTTTTGTCATGGCTGCCAGTATTCCGGCCGTGGAAGTGAGCACTCTAGCCTTTTTATCCTCCGTCACGGCATTGCTGCCGTGCAGCGTTTTGGTGCACAGTTATTGTAAATCCCATCGAGGAAAATCGGCCGGTGACGTCCAGACCGTTCCACTGGAAACCCTGGCAACAGCTCACGCTCTGAATCACTGCGCCGGTCAGACAAGTGACGATAGTGGCGGACACATTTTAATACTTGATGACTAACGTACATACCGTGGACCGGGTTCAGGCAATGCCTTTCTCCAGAAGTGACGCCATGTATGCAACGCACGATTGTGAAAACATTAAAGTAGTCTCACTGTGTGCTGCACCTTGTGTTCTTTCTGCAAGGACGCGGGAAGCCCGGGAGGGGGAGGAGGGGAGGGGAGGGCTGGGAAAGTTCCCGCCACTTTTTGAGGATTTAACCTTGACCTATGAGCATTGACTGGAAAGAAGACCAAAAACGCTTCCTTGCCCCCCCCAAAAAAAATTTAGAGGAGTTCCCACGGCCCTGTCGGTTTGTGACAAGATTTCACAGCGAAACCAACAAAGAACTGCGGAAAATGGCCTGAAGAGACTCTGTTGGCCCTTGCCATTAAATCTAAGAAATACCTTTGCGGGCTCGTTAGACAATTCCGTGGGAGGTTGCTACGAGCAAAAAAGCCTGTCATTCATAGGTTTGGGTATCGCGATATTACCGGCTGGACCAGAATCAAGAAATAGGAGTGGTCAGTTCAAGACCGGGTTTTCCTGAGCCAAGTTTACCTCGCTTTCCATCCGGGTCGCCCACGGTCTCTGATAGACGCTGACTAACGGCGGCATTCGACTTGCATTTCGTCGGTGGGAAGTGAAGCCTGGGTTACAGCCGACTGTGACTGACGACCTTCTCGAACAGTGCGCCTCACCCTGACAGCGCACCGACCGGCGTCCAGTGCCCCTCACCCTGACAGTATACCTGACCGACGTCCAGTACCCGTCGTCCTAACAGTATACCTGGCCGACGTCCAGTACCCGTCGTCCTAACAGTATACCTGGCCGGCGTCCAGTACCCCTCGTCCAGACAGTATACCTGACCGACGTCCAATACCCCTCACCCTGACAGCACACCTGACCGGCGTCCAATACCCCTCACCCTGACAGTATACCTGACCGGCGTCCAGTACCCCTCGCCCTGACAGCGCACTGACCGGCGTCCAGTACCCCTCACCCTGACAGTATACCTGACCGGCGTCCAACAACCCTCACCCTGACAGTATACCTGACCGGCGTCCAGTACCCGTCGCCCTGACAGCGCACTGACCGGCGTCCAGTACCCCTCACCCTGACAGCACACCTGACCGGCGTCCAATACCCCTCACCCTGACAGTATACCTGACCGACGTCCAGTACCCCTCGCCCTGACAGTA
Source organism: Capitulum mitella (assembly GCA_030062745.1). Lineage (NCBI taxonomy): Eukaryota > Metazoa > Arthropoda > Thecostraca > Pollicipedomorpha > Pollicipedidae > Capitulum > Capitulum mitella. The sequence goes on along the minus strand of CP099846.1, from coordinate 28,571,563 downwards.
TACCTGGCCGGCGTCCAGTACCCCTCGTCCAGACAGCATACCTGACCGACGTCCACGACCCCTCGTCCTGACAGTATACCTGGCCGGCGTCCAGTACCCCTCACCCTGCCAGCACACCTGGCCGACGTCCAGTGTTTTCACCTGTGGACGGACGCCGTCTCCTGGATCGATGGACAGTGTATAAATCAATGGGGCCGTCGTCGGTTGTTTCCCCGCCGGCCGCCGCCGCCGTCGCTGGCCTCGGCCGGCAGGGCTGAACAAGCGGCGCGTGTCGTGGCCGCCTGCCCTGCTCGGCTGTCGTTACCGTCGGAGGGTGAGATGTGGTGGGGTGGCGTGGCAGGCAAGCGTTTTGGTGGGGTGACGTGGCAGGCTGCGCTGCATCGCGGTGAATTATGGACACTGCACTGTAGAAATCTGCAGAACAGGAACGTTTCACGTCCGTGGCTAGAGCTGGTTTTGTTGGCATGCTCTCCCTGTCGGTTTCGTGTCTTGTTTGACTGCTGTCTTGATCTCATATGGTAATGGAGCAGCACATCAGTAGGGTGGTGCAAATATTGGTGTGCCTGGTGTTGCATACCATCATTTTCAAAACACGGTCGGTGTTTTGTTCGTCATTGCCGTTTCTGCTGGATTGATGCGCACACCACCCACCTGTTATATGCTCGTTCTTGGGTCTGCATTTTAGGCTGGGATTCAGCGTCACGCTTCACTGCCGTCAGGATGGGCTCCCGCTCCAAACGAGCCTGCTTTATTCGACCCTGGCCTCGCGACGCGATCCATCCGTGAGCCGAGGGCCCAGCAGCTGGATCATTGCCGAGTCTGACGTATCTTAACCGTGCCGTGCAACTCGGCGACTCGTTTGTCCTTGGCCGGAGAGCTCCGCCATGTTGATTCGCCGTACTTGACGGCTCGACGACCTGAGACTGGCGCCGCGCGCGCAGGCCTCGTCGCCGTCGCCCCGCGGTCGCTCACGAAGGCATTGCGTGTCGCAGACTACCGGGAGTGCAACCCCAAGGACTTCAAGTGTGGCTCGGGCCTGTGCATTCCGGCGGACAAGAAGTGCGACGGCTACCTGGACTGTCGGGACCGCTCGGACGAGGACCGCTGCGACGGCGTCCCCTGCGACCTGGACCAGCTGAGGTGGGAGCGCCGGCCGGCCGCGCTCACCCCTGCAACAGGGGCGGTCTGGCCTCACCGTGCGGCATGTCGGTTTGTCCACCTCACGTGTTCACCTCAGATTTCATACGCGATTTGTTGCGGGGACATGTGTCATGCGTTATGTTACGTCTTACATAACGCCTCGTGCGTAATGCGGAAAGCCGTATTGTTTGTCTCGGGTGAGTTGGTTCCGTTTTTCCTCCGGCTTAAGTGCACCCCTGTCAACAGGTGTAAAGATGGCAAAGGCTGCATAGAAAAGGACCAGGAATGCAACCACCGAAAGGAGTGCGAAGACGGCAGCGACGAGGAAGATTGCAGTAAGTATTGCTCGAAGGGCCAGCAAGTCGGCCGTTCGTGTCTGGGTCGCGTTAGCCTCCGTGACGGACGATTTTTGGATGCGCCATCGCGGCGATGTGAGCCCCAGACCACAGCCGCCCGGTACGGGCGGTGGTGACGTGGCAAACTGGTCCGGGCATTGCAGAAGTCGGCTTGGCTCGGGACCGAGCTGTCTCGGGAAGGGCAAAGACGGCCGCGTTCCCAGAACCGAGGAGGGAGGGGGTGAGAGCGACGCTGTCGGTACGTCAGGATTCTTGAAGAGGACGGCTCAGCGTCGAGCGAGTCAGCCCGAGGAACCACTTTCGTCTATTGCGACAGCCGGCTGATAAAACATGTTGCTTGTTTATTGTGCAATTTCTATAGCATGCAGATACATCCATCTGTAACCTGACGTGTTCGTCTGCATTTGTATTAGTCGCGGCGTTAGTCCGGGTCGTTGTATGATACTTAAAAGGACCCAACGAAAGGACTGTTTCAAGGGCTTCATACACTGATCCCTTAAGAGTAAACGGGAAAGAATACTTGGTGCCTTATCTACACTTGTGTAGCCTTTGTCACAGTGGTTCTCCGTTTCCTCGTCACTGCCTGGAACAATGTATCAGAGACCCAGCAGATCCCGGAGCTGTCACACCGGTAGGTCGCGCTTTGGACGCCGTTGAAGTCACGTGGGCCGCCGGATCCGGCCGCGGTCTGCCGCTGGTGCAGCGCTGACCCCCCCCCCCGCCTGCAGACTTCCCGGCCTGCCACGAGGGCCAGTTCCGGTGCGACAACGGCGTCTGCATCCCGCACCGATGGAAGTGCGACTCGTCCACCGACTGTTCGGACGCGTCCGACGAGCGCGACTGCCAGGTCAGGCAGACTCGGCCGGCACCGCGGCAGACGCGACTGCCAGGTCAGGCAGACTCGGCCGGCACCGCGGCAAACGCGACTGCCAGGTCAGGCAGACTCGGCCGGCACCGCGGCAAACGCGACTGCCAGGTCAGGCAGGCTCGGCCTGCACCGCGGTAAACGCGACTGCCAGGTCAGGCAGACTCGGCCGGCACCGCGGTAAACGCGACTGCCAGGTCAGGCAGGCTCGGCCTGCACCGCGGTAAACGCGACTGCCAGGTCAGGCAGACTCGGCCGGCACCGCGGCAGACGCGACTGCCAGGTCAGGCAGACTCGGCCGGCACCGCGGCAGACGCGACTGCCAGGTCAGGCAGACTCGGCCGGCACCGCGGCAGACGCGACTGCCAGGTCAGGCAGACTCGGCCGGCACCGCGGCAAACGCGACTGCCAGGTCAGGCAGGCTCGGCCTGCACCGCGGTAAACGCGACTGCCAGGTCAGGCAGGCTCGGCCGGCACCGCGGCAAACGCGACTGCCAGGTCAGGCAGGCTCGGCCGGCACCGCGGCAAACGCGACTGCCAGGTCAGGCAGGCTCGGCCGGCACCGCGGTAAACGCGACTGCCAGGTCAGGCAGACTCGGCCGGCACCGCGGCAAACGCGACTGCCAGGTCAGGCAGGCTCGGCCGGCACCGCGGCAAACGCGACTGCCAGGTCAGGCAGGCTCGGCCGGCACCGCGACGAACGCGCCCTGGAAACGGACGCGACCTCGCGCATGATGCGTCATGGGATTTTACGGTGTGATTGTCAGTAGGGATTCGGAAATACCGTTATTGTGTTTGGGTATTCTTATTCTGAAACATGTTTTTAAGGATGTTTACAAAGTAATTTGTCATCCAGCATGTGGTGGAAGGCGAGTACATATCAGTGTACTGTTTGATTGAAAACGCGTTCAGGGTCATCGTTGTGTCCTGCAGGTATTTTTACAGGCATTCGTAGTTTGTTGCCACATGAAAGGGAATCATTCCCGCCTCGCCATGTGCACCACACAGAAACAGACATTGCCATATTTCTACATTTGTCTTGTTTTGTCACTGCCTTGTGCGCGGTTCGTTAAATCCCACGTTAATGATGCCTCACAGGCGGTCGACTGTCCGGAGGGCCAGTTCCTGTGCGACGCCGACAAGCTGTGCATCGACAGCTCGAAGCTCTGCGACACCACGGCCGACTGCTCGGACGGCGCCGACGAGAAGGTCGAGCGATGCTGTGAGTGGCGGGAGCGGCCGCGGGCCGTGTTTGCACGGGTCCGTGACTATCGGCGCGTCCTGGCGGGGGGGGGGGGCTGTTGGGCTGGAAGGCCGGTTGTGTCCGCCCGGTGCAGCGGTTCTGCCGCGCGGCCGGGGGTGATGGCGCCTGCGCGTTTCGTTGGAGCTGTTGCCGGATTTAGATGCAGACCAGGTTGTCGTTGCATGTGACGTCACTCGATCCGCCATTGTTCTGGTTTGTGGCTTCGAGGGCTGTGCGCGTCGTAATCGTAATGCCGGATAAGCCAGGACTAATCGTTGTGTTTTGATCCCCTTTTGAAAGCCGTTTCAGTGAGCTGCCCTTGTTCAACGCTTGTGCTAACCACTCCTGCGGTCAGGGGCGTCGATTTCCGAGAATGGTAGGGGGGCCGAGCCGAAGGCCCGACATCTTAACCTCCCCCAAATGTGGGTTTCTCATCGGATTTAACCCACTTTAGTTTGACCAACGGAAATGTCTGTTTTTTGTTACCGTATATCGAATAAAAATGCATTTATCCCATATATATATATATATATATATATATATATATATATATATATATATATATATATATAGATGTATAAAGACGAAGATAAATATATGAACAGATGCATCGCTTTAGACTTTATTCTTTACTTCGCGCATGATTCTTATCTGTTGCGGCCGTTCCTTTGGTTATTTAAAAACTGCAGAAAATATTGGGTGGGCCCAAACCAGCATTGGGTGGGCCCAAATCAACATTGGGTAAGCCAGGGCCCTCTCAGAAGAATAGAAATCGAGACCCCTGCCTGCAGTTGCACTCGCGGATGGAAGCCTCCCTCGAATTCGCTTATGCACCACCACGCTTGTCCTTACTCTTGCTTGCGATAGCCTTTCCGACCGACTTTCTGGTGTCTCCGTGATCCATTTGCAGCTATCCGCTTTCGTGGATATGTGTGCGTTAGCCGATGCCTGTCGGGCATTCACACTCTGTGCTGTGAGGAAGGCCTGTTCTCCCTCGTGTGTGCCTGTGCTGTGGGTGCGGCCTTCCGTGCTGCGATTAGGGCCCGAACGTTTCAGTTGTGTGTCCGCGCCCACGTGCAGCGAACACTACGCGCCGCGCCTGCGTCCGTGTTCACGTGCGACTAAAATTCCGTGCTGTGCGTCGAGTCGATCGCGCCCGTGTGTGTTTCTCTGTGCGCACGTTTGCTTACTCCGTCCTGCGAACGCGTTCCTCTCGCTGGTGGCAAACGTTCCCCAGAGAGAGCCGAGTCCGAACCGTCCGTTTGTGTCCGCGCCGGCGTGCGGCGGACCTGGCCGCTCCTGATGCCCGCCCCTATGCGTCCGTGGTGACGCGTCCCTGGCCCGGCCGTCCCTGACGCCCGTCCGTCCGCGCCGACAGCGGGCGACCTGTGCGACTCGCTGCAGTGTGAGTACCGGTGCCGGCCCTCCGCCGACGGCGGCGTCTGCCTCTGCCCCGAGGGCAAGGCCCTGGCCGAGGACGGCAGACTCTGCGACGGTGAGTGGGAAGCGGGGACGGGTCGCATGGGTGGGTCGCTCGCTGGCGGACCTGCCCTCTTGTTGGACTCGGGTCGCGATAGCTGTCACCAGAGCTCTGTTTAAAGTGCGAGGGCGTTCTCGACGCCGTTGCAGGAAAAACGCAATTGTGTATTTTTTGGGCGTGTTTTGCTATGGCTTGTGATGTTCTGCATTGACAATGCTTCCTTGAAACGTTGATGTAATGATTGGTTATCATGAGTTCTTATGGAAAGGTTCTGTCTTACCGGATTTGGTTTTTGAATGGAAAAAGTACGCCGTTGTGACGACCATCGTGATGGCAACGCCACAACATCCAGCCAGAGTCCCGGACGCAGTTGGAAGGAGCTGTGCTGCAAAAACTGTTAAGCCTGTCAATATTCCCGACTGCGCGCGCTCAGCGCACTTATCGGTGGTCCTGCAGATTTCGACGAGTGCAAGGGCTGGGGCTATTGCGACCAGTTCTGCACCAACACCGACGGCAGCTTCAAATGTCTGTGCAAGGTCGGCTACCAGCTGAACGGCACAGTGTGCCGCGCCGAAAGCTCGGAGGACCTGCGACTCTACTATGCCCACCAGAAGAAGGTATGGACACACGAGCCGAGACGCCCGAATGACACGAAACACCGCGGACGGTTCTCGTGCCGGTACTGCTTATCCGCGCCGTATTCGGCGAGGGACGGGCGACGTTGTCAACTCCGACGATCGGCATTTCCCGTGTTGCGGATCCTGGAATAACGAAGGATCGTTTAAATTTATTTTCAAACTGAAAAGGAAACTTTGTAAATCCGAGGGAACAGCCCAGATGCCACCTCCATATGCGGTTCGTAACCAGGGCTGTAGGATCCCATTCGCTTGGGAAGGGAGCTCCGCCTTCCCACCCCCCCCCCAACTTGGAGTAAGCCTCCCCTGCCTGGCAGCTAGTCTCCAAACTGTTTCAAAATAGCAAAATAAACTGGCCTAAATCCGGGGAGAAAGTATTTGGGGGCAACCCAGGTTGATCTACCCAGGGCTGAGCCCCCTTTCCCGGCTGCTTTGGCGATCCTTCCCTGGTCGTAATGAAAATACAGAAACGGTCAGCGAGTGATGAGACTGTACCTTTGGTGAGGCCGTACTTCAACCAAATCATACAGCAAAATGTCAAAGATTCAGCGTTGTCGTTCGTTGGCAATCCGGAAGATATAAGCGCATGCGATGGCTTAATTCTGGATCACGGATGTCTCAGATGGTGTGCCAGCCGTAAAACACCGTCTGGTGCCTGAAAGTTGCATACTTCTTCATGGTTTTATCACACTGCGCTCAAACGCACCGGACGGCGGAATTCATGCTGCATATCGGGCTGCACCGTTTTCTATGGTGGCGTTTGAACACCGGGGCCGTATGCGTTATTACTGCGAGCGCTTTCCTCGTGACTCAGCGGCAGCAGTGACGTGTTTTTCCATGGCATGCAATGAATTGCTGATATGTACCCACATTGTCGTACAGTGATGCGAGCGTGGAACGCTTTCAGCTTCAACGCACTAGTTAGAAACACGTCATGTACCGAAAATCGAGATTGTTCTCGCCAAAAATGATATCTTTGTCGTTCTCAATTACTGTTTCATGCTGACGGGAATGGCAGTTTCGTTTACTGGGTGTCATTAAAGCATGTATGCATTCGTATATATAGGTCCATTCTTCAGCATAAAATGGCGGCTGGAAAGCTGACACGGCTGCGTAGCCTTACGAGTCGGCGAAACGTTTCTCGGTAGTCAGCTGACGTTTCGCGAACTCGCCACCGTTTTGACGTAGTCAGCACGCATTTCGCAACCGGCATCCGTTGCGCCGTCGACGTGCGGCCGGCGGGCGGCGAATGAGGCGCGCGTGACGCGGCCGCGCCCGCCCCGATCGCCGCCAATTGCACAGTCCGGCGCGTCGTTTTGGCCGGCAGCCTGCCCCCGGCGGCGCGACGGAGACAAAATGGCGCCTCGGCCGGCCGGCCGTGCTGTTGGCCGGGACGCGTTGACCACGTGCGTCCGGACGCCGGGCGGAGAGAACCAGTATTTCTCGCCGCCGCGCCGGGCGCCGACCGTGGCGTCGCGGTTGCCGCCTGAGGGCGACTGCGTCGGCCCGACGACACAGAGCCGGCGCGTCGTTTGGCGGCCGCCGGAACGCCCGGCGGCGCGAGCGAGGCCTGAATCACCTCGCATTGCGAACCGGTTCGGACGGAATTCCCCAGAGGAAATGGGGGGGGGGGGCTGCAGGCAATGCCTGGCACTGGGGCGTAGTGTCCTGTTCGGTTGGGTGTTGCGTCATGCTGGCGGGCTGGGACGGGGCCTCGCCGCCGGCGTCGGCTGGATATTGAGGCTGTACCTCGTGCCCCCCTCCCCTCGTACGGTAGCCACTCGCAGCAGGCGCCGGCTCGGACCCGATGACATAACCACCAGACACGGCGCTATGTGAAACAGGTAGGTTGGTTGGTTGGTTATTGGGGCTTAGGGGCGCACCGACTACAGCGTTATGTGAAACAGGGAAAGCGTCAACTTAAACACGGGGACATCGGGAAGTCTGTCATAATCTAAGTACATCGCTGCTGTCTTCCACAGTAATTCATCGGACACGTTATTAACGGGCCGCAGTGGAACGTTGTCCTGCTCTGCCTCGGTCGTAGCGCTTGCAATTTGTTTGGCGTGTGACGTGGTGCTGACTGCGTTTGTTTGTTTGTGGCGTTTAGGTCCTGCGGACGACTGCGTTTGTGCGTTTGTAGTGTTGGGATCACGTGACTCGCTGCGTGTGTTTATTTGTCATGTTGAGATCCTGCGGCCGAGCACGTGTGTTTGTTTGTAGCGTTGAGATCCTGCGACTGACTACGCGCGTTTATTTGCATTGCTAAGATCCTGCGGCTGGACCCGCGCAGTCCGTCAGAGGTGGAAGTCGTGGCCAACACCACTGCGGCCAGCGGCGTCGACTATCACTTCCAACGAGGCATGCTCTTCTGGTCCGACACCGACACCAGAAAGGTAACAGGCTCCCTTACTCAGGCACCAGTAATGGAAAGGTAACTGGGCCTCCGGGTCCGGCTCTGACACCAGAATGGTAACTTGGTCTCTTAGTCTGATGCGGACAAAGGAAGGGTATCTTGGCTATCAGTGTTCCGTGCCCAGACAATACTTCAAGCTGTCTTCGTTGGGTACGCAGTGCATGAACGGCTGGCTGTCGTCTGACCTCGGTCACCAACATTGCCAGTATATCTACAATATCTACATGATCCCGGGCCAGCCCGCCCGTTTTCTGTTTCTCGTCGCAAATGGAAGGTGTTGAAAAACCGACGTAAATGTTTTCTGTTGGAGGGAAATGTTTGAAAATTTTGGGTGCCTGTCCCGTAGAACTTCCCTGTCCGTCCTCGTTGTGGAACTCAGCTTCTCAGGCACCGATGCTGCCGATCCTTTCCACAGGTATGGAAGCTTCAATCTCTATCCTGTTTCTCTCGGTCGCTGCTGGGCTTTAGATTCCTCGTGCGGAAGGCTTCACAGTAACTTTGCCTGTTCCCTCCGAACCAGCCATTCCCGTGGGGCGGCAGTTAGCCGCCTTTCCGATGCACTATTCCCTGTTCTCCGGACACAGGTACTCAGACTCCGGTGCCGATGGCGGCGGCGCCCTCTCCGGCGCGATATCAGGCTGTGGCCGCCAGGCACCACCTGCTCCAGCACTGTCTCTTCGAATGCTGCCCGCTTGGCTGCCCAGTCCGCCGTCACGTCGCCTGTTCTCGCGCCTCGTCGGAACTAACCACATCTGCCCACGCCTCCTCGAACCACCTGCCGTCTGAGACCCTGGCGGCGGCGGCCCGTCGGCTCGCCGCCCGCCGGCGGCCGTCCGGACCCGGCCCCGGAACGTGCCGTAACTGCCGGCCGGCCGAACGCGATCGTGACCGCCGGATGTTTTGGTGCGCCGGCCGCCTGACGCCGCAGGCGCGGCGCGCGGCGAGCCAGGCTGCGCGCGCTGGCCAGCCAGAGGCTCGCCCCCGGTTTGGACGGCACAAGGCGTTGGTTTGCGCAGCCCCCCCCCTCGAGACATGCCCCACCTGTTCACCAGACGGTGCGCTCCCGCTGTGGTGCGCCCGGGTCCACCAGTGGCAGACGGAGGACCCATTCTAATCCACTTGTTGCCTGATCATGAACCCTGTGTATGGCGGGGATTGGCACAGGGCTGAAGCAACCGTTGGAACGTGACTCGAACACGGAACGGAATGCGCTGCGGCCAATTACATGACATGCGTTTTTGCCGGCGGGAGTGCGAATTGGCCGTAAGCGGCGAAATCGTTTTGACTCAATCGATAGCTGCCCTATTCAGGCCGTTGAATCGCGGCGTGCCGTGCTATTGCACGATCCACCCCCCTCCCTTTCCAAATCTGTCCGGTTGGTTTTTACTTGGTCCCCCTCCGGAGACCGGGGTGGTTCTGTAATCCCGCTGTGGTGTCCGCAGGCAGTCATCTTCTGCCGGAGCCCGCTGTGGTGAGCCCACCACAGCGGGCTCCGGCAGAAGATGACTGCCTTAAACGGCCAGCTTGTCAAGGGGCTGAGCCGTTGCCAGTTCTTTCCGGATCTCTGCAGCTGTCCCTGCAGCTTTCCCTGATCTCTGGGCATTACTGCGACGGCGTGGGGCAGGCGCAGCATCCTCCGCGGTGGTCGCGCGATCAGAGCTTTTCTGTTCCTGGAACTGCAGATTGAGGGTTGCCGGGACGGCGCGTGTGAACGTTCCTTGAAGGGAGACTGGGTACAGCTTCTCAGTATTTGTGGTCTTCATTCCATAACTCTAGCGTGTTTGTTCGCCTAATGCTGTTTTCCAGTGGTAACTTTGGCATGTATTTGTCAGCGAGCCTGTGGCAGCTTATTCAGGTCACAGGAGTGTCCCTGAGATTGTTTTGATTTATTTTTTTTATTATTTATATTTATTTATTTGATTTTTTGAAAGAAGCGACACGGTGAGCACAACGATAAAAGACTGACGTGGAGTAAATGTCCGATGGGGCAGTAAGCGGCTGTTTTTTTGTTTGGTTATCAGGCTAAAAACGCTCGTAATACTATTACCAATTAACACTCGAGCCAGAGTTGTTCTGTGTTCCAAAAATAAACGGCCACCGTGGTCCCAGGTCTGTACAGTTGCATTAGACACTGTATTTAGCCATTCACTTCCTTAAAGGAACTGCCGCACGCCGTTTACACGAATCGCAGGCCACAGGGTCCTCCTCTGCTTATGGGGATGCGCCATGTCCCTCGGGTGTGCTCCTCTCTGATACGCTACTGTCGTCGTACCTCTGCTTTCTTCCTTCATCGTCCGCAGGTGTACCGCGGTGTTATAAACCAGGAGCCGGGCACATCCGTGCCGACCCCGCCCCCGCGATTGAACCAGGAGCCGGGCACAGCTGCATAGGCGTGGGGGAGGGGCGAGGTCCTCGCCCCTCCCCCACTTCAGGCCCGCATTTTTTTGTGGAAAACATTGCACATCGGCTTCCCGGCGGACGGTTTTCGTATGATTTCAGTCCACACTGAGCTCCGCCCCCCCCCCCCCTTAAGAAAATCCTGACTGCGCCCCTGCACAGCCGTCCTGACCGTGCCTTTCCCGCCCGCAGGTGTACCGCAGCCAACTGAACCAGGACCCGGGCACGGCCGTGCTCAACATCAGCACCAGCGTCACGTGGTCGCCGGTCTCGGTCGCCGTCGACTGGATCGGAGATAACATCTACGTGGCCGACATGATCGGCCAGAAGGTGGACGTGTTCGACATCGACGGCCGCTACCACGCCATCGTCATCAGCTTCAACCTGACCAGCCCGCGTGACGTGGCGCTGGACCCGTCGTTGGGGTGAGCGAGGCCGGCCGAAGTGCGACGCGCGGCTACTGCGCAGTTCCGGGACCGCGCCGATGGATGGATTGCGCAAGCCAGTGGGCCGGGACGGCACGTTTGCTGCCAGTTCTGCTGTCATTGTTATTGTGGTGATTATCATTTTTTTTTTACTGAGTCGGTGCAGCGTTACGTGGATGCAGTCAAATTACGGGCAGCAAGAATGGGCACTGGTTTGTTCCACATGCGATTCTGTGCGCGTGTGTGTGGAATTGAAACTGTTCGTTTCTAGTCCGTCGTTTCGGAATGTTAAAAGGAAACGAAGCAGAAGCCAAGCCGGGAGGACCAAAACACGTGCACTCGAACTTTACATGGATGTTTCTGCGACGGCAACACAGTATGACGACCTTTCTTGTTTTTTCTTAGTTTATTTGACAACGATTTTTGCTCACTTTTTCACGGCTTATCAGAAAACTACTCAGTTTTACGGGACATGTTGTATTTCAGAATTTCCCTTCACCTTTTTCTCCCCGGTATCCTTCGCTTTCCGACCAATCCTGGATCTGCGTCTTCCGGATGTCCAACATCCGGCACTGACGGGCCGTTTGTCTTCAGGTACATGTTCATAGCGGACCAGGACCGCATAGTTCGGGCCAACATGGACGGCACCGACCTGCGTGCGCTCGTCTCGGACGCCATCTACCAGGCGTCCGGCGTGACCGTCGACATCATCAACAAGCGCATCTACTTCTGCGACTCCCTGCTCGACTACATCGAGACGGTCGACTACGACGGAGAGTACAGGTGCGACACGTCTGTCGCCGTCGTGACGTCGGAAAAAGGGGGCGCGTCACGCTCGTGGACGGGACAGCGGGGCTCAAATACATGGCGTCACGCTGCGAAATGTCTGTGCGACGAGGTGTGATAATTCGCCGGTCTTAAATCTCGCTGTGGTAGCTCTGAAACGCCACCGATCTGTTTCGTTGCACTTCCCTTCACTTTTGGTGCCTTTGCATTCCATTTCCACGAGTTTGAAAAGGATCGAGAGTCTTTCTCTTCTACATTCTCTTCCTGGGTTTGTTGTTCCCTCTCTACACTGACCCCCTGACACCCCCCCCCCCCCGGCAGATTCCCGGTGTTGCGCGGCTCCACGAACGTGCCGGCGCCGAGCCGGCTAGCCACGTTCGAGAGGAGCATCTTCTGGACGGACGCCACCCGCCAGGGCGTCATCGAGGTGGACAAGTTCAACGGGCGCAGCTCCATGCGCAATCTGCACCATGACAAGGACAGCGGCGGCGACCCGAAGTCCATCAAGGCGGTCCATCAGCTGCTGCAGCCGCAGTGTGAGTGTCGCTGGGGGCTTTAGGGGCGTGAGGGGAGGAAGGGGGAAGAGCGCAGTTTAGTGTCGCCGGAATGCGGAGTTTGCGTAGTTCACAGTCTCCGTAGTTGGAGTTTTGTGAGTTTTCGTGGTCGGTGTATTGAAGGTATGCGACTGGCAGAGCCTTCGTAAAGCCGTTCATGAGTGGCACGGTCTTTACATAACTACCTTGGGAGTCACTGTGGCTTATTACTGGGTTGGTGTGTAATAATTTCAGTTCCTGTCGCCACCGAAACCTCTCATTCATGTCCTTCTGTAACCGACGAACCTGTTGCAGTGCCGAAGCCTTGTGGAGAAAGCAACGGTATGTGCGAGCACCTGTGCCTGCTGACCCGAAATACTGAGGGCACCGGCCTTGGCTATCGCTGCGCATGTCAGGTCGGTTACTACCTGCGAACTGACAAGATGGAGTGCGCGCCCGTCAAGGAGTTCCTCATGTACTCGCAGCAGAAATTCATCAAAGGACAGGTATGGACTGGCGTGGTCGTGCTCACGGGGCAGTGCCGGGTTTGCGGCGAGGCCGAGTTTGGAGTATTGTACAGGCGCACAAGGATTCTCGATTTTTGCAGTTTCATCTTGGTTGAGTTTCCGTGGGTGGTTTACAAATGCATTTTTTTTTTTCAGAATTTAAGTTAACCAGACATTTTTCGAACTTAAACATGACGTTTAGAGTATGTGGATGCTTTTAGTGCTTGCAAGTGTTCGCCCGATTACTACGTATGCGTTCCACGCGACATCCTGATCTGCTTTATAACATCTCAAATCGTTGGTGTCATCCTCCGATTGTCTGTGAGGAAAACGACGGATTAACAAACAGCGCGGGGCACGCTCTGGACGCCGGCCTCTGCCGTGCAGGTGCTGGACCCGGTGGCCGTCAACATGAACGACGCCATGGCGCCCATCGTGTCGCGCACGGCCCGCTTCGTCGGACTCGATTTCGACTACGGCGCCGAGAAGATCTACTACTCGGACGTGCTTCTGGACGTGATCTACCGCATCAACCGCGACGGCACCGGCCAGGAGAACGTGCTCGCCTCCCAGAACGAGGGCGTCGAGGGTCTGGCGCTCGACTGGATCTCCGGCAACCTCTACTACATCGACAGCCGCAAGGCTACGCTCAATGTCATCAACACGCGCGTGACGCGCATCCGGCGCACGCTGCTGAAGGACCTGGCGCGGCCGCGGGCCATTGCCGTCCACCCCAACAAAGGGTGAGCATCCCCGCCGACGATGAAGGCACGGCTTCCTCTGCTACTGAGCCTCTCCCTCCCGACGGATATTTTTTACGTTTAGCGTTTTTGCTGTATAAGGTGTCTTTTGTGTACAAAAACGGGGAATTCACTCACATAGCCCTTGAAAATGGTAATGTAGCTCAGGTCTTGAGGTTAATTGAGGGACTGGGCTATTGCAATGTAGTTGGTTCCGTAGAGATGTTGGGTTTTTGTCGTAGAGTCGAGGTGGATGCCAGTCATGGTCATCACTGCTGTGACGTCACTGGTGGCCTGGCTGTCCGACGTGTATCGGACACTCACGGCTCCTCGCCTGTTTCAGCTACATCTTCTTCTCGGAGTGGGACCGGCCGGCCAACATCAGCCGTGCCTTCGCTGACGGCTCCAACGTGCAGGTATTCCGCAACGTGCTTCTCGGCTGGCCCAACGGGCTCAGCATCGACTACGACAGCGACCGGCTGTACTGGTGCGACGCCCTGCTGGACCACGTGCAGCACGCCAACCTGGACGGCACGGACGTCAAGACCATCACCAGCAGGAACATCAAACACCCGTTCTCGCTCGTCATCTTCAAAGGTGAGCGCTGGCCTTCGGTTGGCTGTTTGACTTGTTTGCACTTTGTGCGGACTTCTTACTGAAGAATACTGTTATTTTTACGACTCATAGAAATTTAAATTTAATTTAGAAATAAAAAAATACGACGAATAAAACGCATGCAGGGTCGTGATTGACTGGGAAACGGACTGGGAAAAATGATGCATAATGCATTACAGCGATCAGTATTTTTACCGGGGTCAGAAAATACATAAAAGCGGGATAATTTTTCAAGTTGGCAAAGGTAAGAAATGAGTCTTTGGTCGTGTTGCAAATGTTGTTTTTGACAGTGCAAGCATCTCCTCCTTAAAGTGCGATCGGTTTATCGGCACGTGCATTGTAAAAAATGGTTTCTTTTCCTCTTTGAGGAAGGGATACGGATGCATGTGAAGGATCCAGACATGCCGATTTCATCGGATATGATGTGCTCAAGATTTTTCTTTTATCTCCCGGGATATTGATCCCATTGGAATGCCCATCCGTAAGCAAGCTTGCGAGTGCGACCAAAACCTCGTGGAAAAATTGCAAGGATCGTCACTGGCCGATTGACCATTAGGTTATTCAAGACGAATGCATTGCGTCTTCGGCGTCAACAAATCGCGAGAAGCGTTTTGTATGCCACCGTGCTCCTGCTTCTTCCGAAAATGGGCGCCATGCTGAGCGCCCCGCCAGGCGCGGGCAAACTTCGCGACGATCAGTGCGCCATCTGCCGAAAGCCGCGCATGAAGCAGGGAGACCACCGCGGCGTCGCGCTGCCCTGCGGCCATGGCTTTGGCTTCGCGTGCATCGTGCGCCGGCTGCGCGCCGGCCCGGCCCGTTGTCCGCAGTGCGGCCAGCGGGCCAGCGTGTCGCAGCTGCGGCCGGTCGGCGCGCGCTCGACGGCGTCCGCCGCCGACGGCGACAAAGCCGAGTCGGACGAGGCGCGCCGCGAACTGGACGAGCTGCGCCGGGAGCGGACCGAACGCCGCCGCCTCGAGAAGGACCTGGTCGAGACCAGGCAGCGGCTGCACAAGAGGGACAACGTGGTGAAGATGCTGCAGGGGGAGCTGCGCAAGCTGCAGCGGAAAGTGCGCCTGGAGGAATCGGACTATGACGGCGACAGCAATCGTTCCTTGACGCCGCGCACCAACGATCAAGTGGACATGACTGAATAACTACGGGCTGTTCCGCTGCAGACGTTACCATGCGTATCGTTCACGAACGAACAGCGGCCTAAAAATTGGAGATCACACGAACCGTCCGTGGTGAAGATGGGAGCGGGAGGGAATATGCATCATTATGGATCGTGAACGTGCAGCTGTCATTCTTGACTGCTAAAAGATCGTCTGTGGTTGTCGATGTGAAGGAAAATGTAAATTCCCTCCCCGAAAGGAAACAGTGAACCGCTTAGGCAAGGTACGCGAATAGGAAGATGGCTTCAGAAGAAGTGTCATGGCTGTCCCGCATTGCGGGATAGACGATTGGCTTGACTGAGCGAAAGGACAAGAGAAGGGATAAATATGGACAGTATACTAGCCTTGGTCTGTGCGACTAATGATGGTCGTGAACTCTTGGAGACATACTAAATGCGCTGAATGCGAAAAGAATGCTAAACGCATGTGTTGTAGAAATTTTCCATGCATTAAACCCTTCCGATATTATGAAATCGCTTTTATTGAGCTCAGGACAGACACCATGAGCAGCTCGTTCTGAATTCCCTTGGGAATCGGTAGTTGTTTGGCACTTTTTGAACACTCATGTACGAGCCTCCAAAACTACCACATTAGTTCCGTCGACCTTACGGACAATGAAGGAAGTTTTGCATTAAAGCCGGCGCCGCCGTTTTACTAAGCAGCCACTAGCCAGTGATGACCACAAATTCTAATGATATACACAGGCACGAGGATTACATGGCAGTTTTTGCGTTGGTTTATTCTCTGCATCATCGGCGGGCCAGATTAACTTCACCCTTTGCTCGATGATGACCTGGTGGCTGGGGCCATTTAGTTAGGGCGAAGGCTATGGGAGAGTCGGAAGAGTGATTCAGCCATCCACCGTGTCATGTAGCGCCACCATTGGGATTCCAAGGAGTCACTGTCTGTGAAGGCTTGAGCATCATTCTCTGCCTTGTGTTTGTGGTCTGAAGAAGTTTGGAAATCCCAAATAAATGACATCCTCATGGTGACATTCTTGTGCCTTCGATGGTCCCAACATCCTAAGCTCAAAACTGCTCACGAGCAACTGGTGATGACTGTTTGATTCGTTCGATTCGTAATCATAAAACGCCTTGATGAAGTTTCAGAAGGCCATAATGAGCTTTGGGCCCGCAGACGTGCGGTTTAATATGCTACAGTCCTCGTCATGCTAGGAGTGGTCTGAGTTGGAGATAGTTCCTGCTGTTGCGCCTATTAGTTTTGGTGACTCATAACCCGCTGTGCTGGTCTTCAGTGGATTTTTATGGGTGGGTTAATTGCAATGGACCGTTGACGCTAATTCTTTTTGTCACCAATCATTGAGGCCTTCTGTGACTTACGTAACGGACGAAAGAGAAAATCATGACAGCCCGAACGCTAATAATTAAGAAACAGACAATATGGTTACATCCAGAGAAACGTAAGATCTGAAGGATGGTTACCGGCCTAGGGAAATGGGTTGCATAATTCATGAAAGCCCCTTCTCGGCACGGGTGCTTTTCCACTTCTCTTGATCGTCTTAGAAGACCAGTCTGAATATCAGACTCTTGGCAGCCATGACAGTTTTATTGTATTAATTTGATCGAAAAGCATTTTCCACCGCTGTTAAAGACATAATGAAGCAATAGTGTGCGCAAAAGGCGCGGCACAGACCATGGAGTACGCCACACCCAGTAACTGCGTTGGCCGAACCCCCCCCCCCTACAGTATGAAGAGCTCTGCTCCGTACGGCCACGGTGTCATGCGGCGAAAGTTAATCTTTGGAGGGCTTAAATTAGCTCTGACCCCGAAATAATATTTTCGTAATGCTTTGACTCGTTGTATGGGCTCACGCCTATATGCCGCCTGGGGTTTACTCATAGAGTCGCACTACTGTTGGTAGACCACACCCTAGATTTGTAATCCCGAGTCAGAAGCCTTTCATGGGCTTCAGGAATCGGTGGAGTGATCGAAATGGCGCTCCATGGCCGCCAGCGGGCGATCTCACGATTGTGTGCTGCCTCTTTAGAGCACCTGTACGTGACTGACTGGAGGCTGGACGCCATCGTGCGGCTCAACAAGCTGACCGGCGCCGACGAAAGGATCGTGGCGCGCGTCCAGGAGTCCAACCGGCTCTTCGGCATCAAGGTGTACGCTCGGGAGATCCAGAAGGTGAGCGCAGCGCAGGGGCTGGTGTCAGGTGAAGCGGGGTTTTCACGTGTTTGTCGTCGATGGCAGCGCTGGCCGTTGTCAGAGGTATGCTCTGAGCGCTGTCCCATTTACCGCAGGTTCGCGACTTTGGTAACGGTGTGGGGACACAGTGCAAGTGTGAATCAGTCGGTTTGGCGCCGTGCTATGCGCGACGACATCGCGGTCTCACCGGCGTCTGTCCTTCGCCAGGTCGACCACGACCATCCATGCAAGGAGGACAACGGCGGCTGCGACAGCTTCTGCTTCCCGATCCCGTCCAACGAGACGGTGGGCGGCCTGATGGCGCGCTGCGACTGCCCGTACGGCATGAAGCTGCGCTCCGACCTGCGACGCTGCGAGGACGCGCACGACGCCGAGCCGCCGCTGGAGGCGTGCCCCAACTCCTGGGACTTCACGTGCGCCAACCAGCGCTGCATCCCCAAGCCGTGGGTGTGCGACGGCGACGACGACTGCCTGGACAACTCGGACGAGGAGCAGAACTGCACCAAGCCCACCTGCTCGGCCGAGGAGTTCGCCTGCGCATCCGGCCGCTGCATGCCGCTCTCGTTCAAGTGCGACTCGGACAACGACTGCGGCGACTTCAGCGACGAGACCGGCTGCGTCAACGTCACGTGCGACGAGCACGAGTTCAAGTGCGACAACGGGCGCTGCATCCCGAAGGCGTGGAAGTGCGACTCCGAGGACGACTGCGAGGACGGCTCCGACGAGGGCGACTTTTGCGCCGAAAAGACGTGCACCTACTACCAGTTCAGCTGCCCGTCCGGCCACTGCATCCCGCAGTCGTGGGTGTGCGACGGCGACAACGACTGCCTCGACAACAAGGACGAGGAGGGCTGCCCGCCCGTCACCTGTTCGGCCAACCAGTTCAAGTGCGCCAACCTCAAGCAGTGCGTGCACGAGTCGTTCAAGTGCGACGGCATCCCGGACTGCCTGGACGGCAGCGAGGAGGAGGGCTGCCCCACCCTGGCCCCGGACAGCTGCAACCCGGACAAGCAGTTCAGGTGCGATGGCTCAGTTGGCCAGTTTCCGTAGGGTGTGACGTGGAGTGACCCGCGCTCTGTGCCCGACTTGCCCTCCGACACCTGAACGACTTTATGCTTCGATCGGTGTACTGGACTGCCGCCGGTCTCGTTACCTGTTAACCATGGGTTAACCAAAGACTTACTACCCATAAACTTTAAGTTGATCTAGTGGCCCACGGTAAAATCGCCCACCTTATCTACATAGACACTTGTGTATTCGACAGGCAAAGCTGTTCCAAATCCCGTTGCCCCGTATTAGAGGTGTGCATTGGTGAGCACAAGCTCCCGTGTAAAAATATTTTCCAAAGTTTCCGTTCTGCGGAATGCGTTACTACAGCCACGTATGGTGCTACCGTAATCACGCTGGACGGATTTATTCAGTTCTGTGTATCGGACGGTGGACGGATAGCGTTGCTGAGCCGTCGCTCTGTGTTCGTCCTCTCTCTGCGTCCGTCCTCCCTCTGTGTGTGTCCTGTCTCACCGCTGCTCGTCCTGCGGCTAGGTGCGAAAAGTCGGGCATCTGCATACCGAAGGCCTGGCACTGCGACGGCAACGCCGACTGCTTGGACAAGTCGGACGAGCCGGAGTCGTGTGGACAGATAGAATGTCGGCCCAGTTTCTTCAAGTGTAAGCCTACGCGTGGTTGACTCAAAACCGGTTCTCTGTGTGTGCTGCTCTCATCAGATTGTTCCAGAAACATAGGAGCTTCGCGTCGTTTTTGTCTTTGAAAAGAAAGGTGATGGAATCTAGCCACGGACGACGGAACCATTGAGACATGGGAGACGGGGGGGGGAGGCTGTGCCCCTTTGGTAGGGCGCACTGAAACTTGGCTTCAGCCCAATACGGCTGTAAGTATAAAAAGTGCGGACCGTTGCACCTCGGCCCCTTAAACTCGGACTTTTTGCCGTTGAATAATCCAGTGCACAAAATAGTTGCCAAAGTTTCAGGTGTTTTTCTGTCGATTTAACGCACAAGAAAAACTTCGGAATGGATCATAAAACTCTAGCGCGGTGCTTTCGTTTGTCCGAAGACTGAAGATACGGTGTCGGCCTTCATGAAGTCTTCTTCCGTCTGCGTGACGATTTGTGTGATGTTTTATCTTATCCCTTCTCCAGCCAGTGTTTTTCCCGACTGCCGGCTCTCGCCTTCTCACTGACCTGCCCCGCCCCGGCCGCAGGCAACAACACCAACTGCGTCTACGGCGGCCTCGTGTGCAACGGCGAGGACGACTGCGGCGACGGCAGCGACGAGGACAGCGTGCACGCCTGCAAGAAGCCGCCCATCATGTACGTCCGCGTCTGGCCGGGCGTCGCCCGTCCTGCCGGCCAACGTGGTCTCGTTGCCGAGACGGCTTGGCGAGGAGTGGCTTAGGCAGCTAGGAAACCTTGTTCACGGCGCGGTTGGTCTCTTGAAGATATTTGGGCTCGTTTATTCTATGCTACGTTGTAGCCTACACATCGTTGACCTTTACTCGTTGTGGACGTCGTTCTCGCTCGGAGCAAAGCCCTTTTGCTTTTTTCCTGTTTGGAGAAACATCGCGTTCTCCAGATGATGTCCCAGCGTTGTGTGAAATGTGTGATGTCCTTGTGTGGTGTATTAGAGCTCGTTCGGCAAACATCATGCTTGCTTTCATATTTGTATTTTCTTTATACTGTGTATGTCTGTTTTTATCCTGCATACTTATATCCGCATTTTGTTGACGCAAAGCCCATAATAGCCACATGTACTGTGGATTGCTTTTCAGAACAGTACTACTACTAGTGCATCAACAACCTGCTTCTTCCTTCCCGATTGATTGCGGCCTCCGTCTGTTGTGGTTCCCTATGCTGCATCTGACGAGCCCTCTACGGCCAACGCCGTCGCACCGTGTCTGCTCGCCGTGTTCGGCGTCCCACGACTGGCCGCTCTGCCGCCTCAGGTGCGCGTGGGACGAGTGGCACTGCCCGAACGTGACGGGCCGATGCGTGCCGCGCGCCGCCGTCTGCGACGGCCAGCCGGACTGCCCGAACGGCGCCGACGAGGGGCCCGGCTGCCAGCTGGGCGACTGCGCCGCCGACGCCAAGAAGGAGCTCTGCAACGAGGACTGCCTGCAGACGCCGACGGGCGCCGTCTGCCTGTGCGGCCGCGGCCAACAGCTGCGCGGCCAGGCCGAGTGCGTCGACATCGACGAGTGCGCCGTGGCCGGCCGCTGCTCGCAGACGTGCAACAACACCAAGGGCTCCTTCTTCTGCGGCTGTCAGGACGGGTATCTGCTGGCCGCCGACAAGCACTCCTGCAAGCCGACCAGTGAGTGGGGGGAGCGCGTCGGTGTGGAGATTGAGCGAAGTTTGGCTCGCTGTGTAAGAAAGGAGCGTTTTCGGTTTTTCAACCGTTCTGTTTTACTGCAGTTAATTCGGAGAGCTCAGGTCAGCTGCCGCTCCACGACATTTCGTGATGGTAATTCCTGGACAAGCTGTGTGCAGCGTGTGCCTTGAATTCAACTCTGACATCGCCACGTATTCGCAACAGGCTTCTCAAAACGTCCATTCTTGCAGCTTGTTATTTAACTGCCCTGCCGTGTCCTTCAGACGACCGAGAAGCGGCGCTCATCATCTCCAACCGGCGCTCCATCCTGGTGTCCAACATCAACGAGACGTCTGTGGAGCGCCTGCCGGTGTCCGTGGAGAACGTGGTGGCAACCATCTCCGACATGAAGAACGACGTCATCTACTGGTCCGACATGAAGGTCAAGAAGATCATGCGCTTGGAGAAGGGTGGCCAGCCGCAGGAGGTATGTGCGGGGATCTGGGCTATGCAGATTTTTGCTGAATACAAGTGATAGTATGACAGCGATCTTATCAGGGTGCAACAGCGCCTGTCTCGGCCCTCCCGTGTGCGGTTAAAAATTACTGAACTGGTCGAACCACTCGAAATACGTGCATGACGTCACATGCCTTCCCATTGTCGCATCACGGTGTTTGCCGATCGCAGTGTCCGACCAGTCACGTTGAAACTCCGCCTTTAGCCGTGTTCACCGTCAACGGCGCACGTGGAGCCGCACCTGTCGGCTGTGCTCCTCACGGCGTTACCGGCCGCCCCCAGGTGATCAGCAGCGGACTGGACTTGGTGGAGGGCCTCGCCTTCGACTGGGTGACCGGCAACCTCTACTGGGTGGACTCGCGGCTGAGCGTGATCGAGGTGGCCAACAAGAACGCCTCGAGCCGCATCACGCTCATCAACCGCGACGTGGACCAGCTGCGCGGCCTGGCGCTGGACCCGGCCGAAAGGTGAGCCTCCGGACGCATCGGCCTGGTGTTTCGCCGGGCGAGAGCTGATGAGTGGCGAGCAGCGGTACTGACGGGCCATGTCAGGAGCAATGGGCGGCCAAGCGGCATGCTCCGAGCGGTCACGTTGAAAGTGGCATTTCGGAGGAGTTACTTGAGGCTGAGCTGTGTTCTGGAGCCCAGGAATGCAACGAGAATGATTTTAATGTTTTACTTTTGAGACTAAGTTACGGTTCTGTTTTCATCACATGCTGCATGACGTTGTCCTCCTTTGTGATATGAATCGTACCGGCTGGACTCGGAAGGGTGGACGCTGCGCCTCGGTCGGGACACTCTGGAGTCGCCTTGTCACCGTCCTGTGGAGTCGCCTTACCGTCCTGCTGTCACTCTGCCTTCTCCGTTGTCTCCTGTGCACCCTGTTGTAGCCCTGCTGTTGTCCTGCCGTCGCCTTGTTGTCGCCATGTTGCCACCCTACTGTCACCCCTCTTGTCGTCGTGCTGTCGTTCTGCTGGCGCTGTCGTGCTGTCGTCCTGTCGTTGTCCTGTTGTCGCCCTGTCGTTATCCTGTTGTCGCCCTGTCGTTATCCTGTTGTCGCCCTGTCGCTGTCCTGCTGTCGCCCTGTCGTTATCCTGTTGTCGTCCTGTCGCTGTCCTGTTGTCGCCCTGTCGTTATCCTGTTGTCGTCCTGTCGCTGTCCTGTTGTCGCCCTGTCGTTATCCTGTTGTCGCCCTGTCGTTATCCTGTTGTCGCCCTGTCGCTGTCCTGCTGTGCCCTGTCGTTATCCTGTTGTCGTCCTGTCGCTGTCCTGTTGTGCCTGTGTTATCCTGTTGTGCCTGTCGTTATCCTGTTGTCGCCTGTCGTTATCCTGTTGTCGCCTGTCGCTGTCCTGCTGTGCCTGTCGTTATCCTGTTGTGTCTGTGCTGTCCTGCTGTCGCCCTGTCGTTATCCTGTTGTCGTCCTGTCGCTGTCCTGTTGTCGCCCTGTCGTTATCCTGTTGTCGCCCTGTCGTTATCCTGTTGCCGCCCTGTCGTTATCCTGTTGTCGCCCTGTCGCTGTCCTGCTGTCGCCCTGTCGTTATCCTGTTGTCGCTCTTTCGCTGTCCTGTTGTCGCCTGTTATCTTGTTGTCGCCCTGTCGTTATCCTGTTGCCGCTCTGGCGCTGTCGTGCTGTCGCCCTGTCGTTGTCCTGTTGTCGCCCTGCTGACGGTGCGGTCCGCTGGGCAGCGCTCGCCTCCTCTTCTGGTCCGACTGGGGCACGCGGCCGCGCATCGAGCGCGCAGGTCTGGACGGCTCCGACCGCAAGACCATCATCAGCTCCAAGATCTACTGGCCCAACGGCCTCACGCTCGACATCCCCAACAAGCGCGTCTACTTCGCCGACAGCAAGCTGGACTACATCGACTTCTGTAGCTACGACGGCACCGGACGGCAGCAGGTGGGTGGCTGTGTTCCGATGTGCTGGGACTTGGGGTTACGGCACGGTGGTGGTGGTTGGTTGTCGACTGGCTTCGTGGCTTGCGGGCACCGCACAAGCTCAGTGTACCCTTTAGACACGCCATGGCTCATTAAATGCTCTGGTAATTGCTGTTTTTTTGCGTCAGCGCATTGGACTGGGCGGAAAGACCTTTATTCAGATCTGGCCAATAATGATGTTTTGCCCCCCCCCCCTGCGACATTACGGCATTACGACATTGCGACAGCCTTGGCAGTCACTGGCAGTCACAAAACCTATTATGTATTGTAAAGTATCACATTGGTGTAAGATGGTTCCCCCAAAAAATCTTAACAGCACTGACAATTGTAGATGCCGCCGATACGGCATCTAGTCGCGTTCAGCCGGCTAGCTGGATCTCCGTCCCCTTCCCCTTGACCGACCCCCGCCATCACCGGCCGCCCCCGCCGTTCGCTGAAAGTCACGCTCGACCCGGCCGGCGTCCGCAGGTGCTGGCCAGCAGCCACTACCTGCTGCACCCACACAGCATCGCCGTGTTCCTGGACACGGTGTACTGGACGGACCGGCAGCTGAACCGGGTGCTGTCGGCACACAAGTTCAGCGGCAACAACCAGTCGGTGGTGACGCACCTGGTCTCGCAGCCGCTCAGCATCCACATCTCGCACCCGGTGCTGCAGCCGGCGGCGCCAAACCCGTGCGCCACCGCCAGCTGCCAGCACATGTGCCTGCTGGCGCCCGGCAAGCCGGGCTTCGCCTGCAAGTGCCGGCCTGGCTACCGGCTGGCCGACGGCGGGCAGCGCTGCATCGTCGGTGGGTGGGAGGCGGACGCAGCCGCGCCCGCTGGGGCGGCGTGATGTACCTGAGGGATTTATATCGGTGGGTGGGGGCTGCTGGATTTGGTGTTCTCGGGGAAGCGGCGTGGGTTTGATGCTGGCGGTTGGGAGGTTACTGGACTTGGCGTTCTCGGGAAAGCAGAGCGGTCTTCACGTTGGTGTGTGAGAGTTGCTTGTGTTCGTGTTCTCGAGGAAGCAAGGCGGGTTTGGTTTGCCGCTGTGTGCTTGACCCTGGGAAGCCCTCCCGCTTGTGTCCTGTGACTTCGAACTCTTCGCGCTCCGTCCGTTTCCAGCTGCAGGTCTCCGTTCATCACGCTACCGCCCGTGTCATCTGAGCGTATCTACTGGCCTGCTATGTTGCCACGACTGCTGTCATATCAGTCCTCAGCGCCACGACTATTCTGAGCCTTCAGTCCTCAGCCCACGACTGTGTCATATCGTCCTAGCACCACGACTGCTGTATTAGTTCGCCCACTTGTATATGTCTCAGCGCCACACTGCTGTCATATATCCTCACTCTTTTTAACGCTCCCTGGCGCTCCCGCAGCCGGACTCGACGCCTGGCTTGTACTCCCTGGCGGCATACCTGCCTCGGACCCCCTGACGACACACCTGTCTCGGGCTCCCTGACGACATACCTTTCCCGGACCCCCTGACGGCATACCTGTCTCGGACCCCCTGGCGGCACACCCGCCTCGTCCCCCCTGACGGCGTGTCCTGCGGCCGCCAGAGGAGCGGGCCTTCCTGCTGCTGATGGCCGGTAACCGGGTGACGGACGTGTCGCTGACGCCGGAACAGCCGCGCGCCGGCCTCCTCACGCCCATCATCGGCGTCGACAGCGCCACCAGTCTGGAGTTCGACCACCAGACGCAGACCGTCTTCTGGGTCGGCATGACCGAGACGGGCGTCGGCGGCGCCGAGGAGAACGTGAGTGCGCTGGGACCGCCTCCCGCAGGGGCGATGCGGTCGGGGTGTGCACTGCGTCCGCGCTGGTGGTCTTCCGCTCGCCTAGTATAGCAGACGTCATGGTTTGGAGACGCGGACTCCACTTCGGGATGCATTTAAAGTAATCCATGTATAGGAGTCTGTGGTATTTAAGTCATCTTTTCATTCCATAAGATGTCTTAGATCGTGGCTGCAATATTTCAGGTGCAAGAATCGTGAATGTATTTTTCCATTTTCATCATACATCCTTTCTGGATGATTCTCCGCTCCCGATATTGTTTGGGCTCTAAACAAACATTTGAATTTAACATGTGATCATATGAGGTGGGCACCCGCAGTGATGTGGAGTCTTCAAGATAAAGCATGGGCGGACACGACAAGTCCATTTTTACAGAATTGTGTCTGGCCAGAACGCTATTCACCGCAGATTAGCCAACAGTGGTGACCGCTCGTGACGTCTTCTCGCCTGCCTCGCCTCAGGGCACGATCTACAGCCGGTCCATGGCGGGCGGCAACGTGACCGAGTTCCTGGCCAACGGCGTGATCGGAACGCCGTACTGCATCGCCTACGACTGGGTGGGCTCCAACATGTACATCGGCAACCAGCTGGCTGCCAACATCGAGGTGGTCAGCGCGCAGGGCAAGAGCCGCTTCCGCAAGATCGTGCTCGGCAACAACGGCACCGCCGAGGGCGTGGGGAAGCCGGTGGCCATCGTGCTGGACCCGTCCGAGGGGTGAGCAGGGTGGCGGACGCCTCGTCCGGTCCGGTTCGGAGGCGTCTTTGTCGGTGTTACTGGCTTTGTGAGGAGGAATTATGTCTGCAGTGGTTTTTCTCTTGCGTCGTGGTCTCTGAGAAATGAACGTGGTCGGGATGAAAAGATTGTCAGAGGATTGTCTGGTTTTCGTGATCTCCGTGATTTAAGGTTGAACGTTTTTTTTTTACGTTGGAGTTCGTGCGGGCTTTGTTTCTAGTGAGGCGTACTTTGAAACGGAACACACTGCCCCTGAGTGTGTGTAAAGCGGCACTTCAGACCGGGATTGCACCAAGACCTTTCCTTTAAAATATTATCCGGGTTGAAGTAGGTACACTTCTCTCGTTTCAAAAAGAACGCCCAGCTTGCATGCACCTCGGTCTTCTTTTCCCGGATGAGACGAAATTGGCCTGCATTGTCATCGGAACAATGCGCTGGCCTGACGTGGAGTTTTCTGTGTCTTCTTTTCAGCAAGCTTTACTGGGCGGACGCCGGAGGTATTGGCGTTCCGGCAAAGATCGGCAAGTCCAACATGGACGGCACCGAGCTGCAGCTGCTCATCAGGGACGTGCAACATCCGCTGTCGCTGGCCATCGACGTAGAGACCAAAGTCATATACTGGAGCACCGAGAACCAGCCCTTCGTGAGTGTCCCGGCACGGGCGCCCAACCTTCGACTACACTGCTCCCGGAAGTCGCCACAGGAAACGTGTTTAGTTATGACAAAAATGGGCCGACGGTGCAAAGTTGTATCGTCGTTCCCGCGAATCAGAGCGTCAAAAATCAGCGCGCACACGCGAACACCGCCGTAACGTTGCTTTGCTTGTCAAACACGCAGCGATTTACAATTTTGAATGCATCTGGCGCGATCTGCGAACGACATCAGACGTCGGCCCATATCCTGGAGCCTCATCGCTACGGCGAACGATCACTCAGACGCACGCCGAAACACGTCGCCAGTCGGGGCAGACAGAAGCGGCCCGTTCTAATTTTACGGCCACAGACTAGCGTGTTGGAGCCGAACTGATCTGCAACGTTCGTCGGTCGTTCACGTGGTTAATAGCCTCGTCGTCCCCCAGATCAAGAGCGCTAACGTGGACGGAACCAACGCGAAGACGCTGCTGGACGCTAGCCGAGGCATCGCCCAGCCGCGCAGCATCGCCGTCCACGAACGCCGTACGTGGACAGGGCCCGTGTGTACGGGCACGGCCACCTGTGAGCGGAGGCGTGGCCGCGTGGTCATGGTTCTGTTGAGCCTTGTCCAAGTCATGTGGAAATGTGGACACAAGACGAAATTCGTGAGTGCGGGCCAGGTTCAGCTGTTCACATTACTGCGTATGACGTCACATAGGTCCGTACAATCGCCCACCGCACCAGGTCGCCGCCGAGGTCGGCACGAAACATCCGTCCGTAACTTCTGTCTTGCCTCGGCAGGACTGTACTACCTGGACTCGGCGTACGAACAGGTGGCTCGCCTGGACCTGCCCGAGGGTGACAACAGTATCATCCTGATGAACAACACGGAGGCACTGAAGGAGCTGAAGGTGTTTTCGAAGAGGCCCGGTACGTGCTGGCGCGCGAGGCGGTGCCCATTTTGCTGTGCGCGTTTTGAACTAATGGTCGAAAGCGTCCTGTGCAGTGTACGCCGTGTGAATCAATGACTGGAATAAGCACATAATGAGCCAGTGTGGAGTATGTCTACGCGAAGTTAAAATGGCGTGTATGAGCGGTAACGACGACTGTCGCCAGTATTTGTCGTGGCGCAAAAATCCGATTGCGGCACACAACAGACCCGCGACAGTCTCGGCATTGGTGAGCCTTTCTCAGCCGTTCGCTGTCTCTGACCCTCTTCCCCTTCCCCTCGCCGGCAGTGACCGGCAACCACCCGTGTCGGACCAACAACGGCGGCTGCCAGCACCTCTGCATTCCGTCCAGCGGTGGCGGCCGCGTCTGCGCATGCGCCGTCGGGTATCGGCCCGATGGGGCGCTGCGCTGCTCGGCCTACGACTCCTTCGCCATCGTCAGCCAGCTGGACGTCGTCAGGGGCTTCAGCCTGACGGACCACAACGAGGCGATGACCCCTATTGCGGGCCCAGGTAGGCGCTGAGAGTCGCGTCGAGGCTTTGGCGCGTGGAATCGCAGGCCTGACGCCGTATGAATTCATGATCACGCCCTGTCACCCGGTAGGAATGCATAGTTGATCTCCTGAACTTAATTGTTAATCCGCAATTATTTTGCAAGATGATTCGAATGGAGATTGTATTTTTCACGTGGAGCACTTTTGTCTTCTGTGGGCTTGATCACCTTGTGGGCTTATTCTTGTGACTTTTGTTAACCAGAAGCTTAGCTCTAAATAAAAAATACTTATAACCGTGCGTCTTCTTACTCAGGTCACAACGTTCTTCACGTTGACGTGCTTGTCAAGTACAATTACCTGTACTGGGTGGAGTTCAACTTGCTGGGAAAGAACGGCATCTACCGCGCCCGTCCCAATGGTGAGTCTGCTGTTACCAGAAAACTTGGGATCTCTCGCCTCCAACATTCACTGACTGGATCTCTACCTAGGCTTCATCACTGAGCTTTTAATCCTCTACATATGTCACCTTGAGTTGTGGGTTAAAACTTCATCGTCCGTGACCAAACGCGATGAGCCCTGACAAAAAGCGCTGGGAGCTTGGTAAGAACCGCAATATGGATCTCGTAGTTTCCGTTGCATTCTGGAAGATATTTGAGCAACAGAACTGACACATGAGTACACGGCGTATGTAATCGTTTGTGCGGAGAAGCAGATCGCGTCATCGCTGTTGAACTGAACTGAACTGAACAGACTGAGCCGTCCTACCGTAGGTACTGACCTGGAGGCGGTGGTGTCGACGGGCGTTGGTTCCAACGGCATTCGCGGCATCGCGGTTGATTGGATTGCGGGCAACCTGTACTTCGCCAACTCCTTCCCGCACGAGACGTTCCTGGAGGTGTGCTGGCAGGATGGAAAGCACCGCATGGTGCTGATGAAGACCACCAAGGACTCGCCCAAGGAGATTGCCGTCAACCCGATCAAGCGGTACGTTCTGATTCATGAAACAGGCCAGACTCGAACTGTCTGCCAGCTGACGAGGGAGGTTAAGTTGTGTCTGTATGGCTCAGTGGACGTTTTTCAGTTCGCGGAAGGAAATAATCTTAGCTCAGGAGCGCATCCAGGGTTTTTCTGAGGGTGGGGGGAGAGGAGGGGAATGGAGGTGAAGGACGCGAAATGCTGAGCAGGCTTGCTCCTCATTCCGCAGTTTTGTCCTCGCTATTTTTTGTCCTATGCCGGGTCTCGGACTGGTTTACTCCCCTTGGATGCAGTTATGCTTAAAAATAGATGTGGGCTGTCCCTGCCTTTTCAATGACGATTTATTTGATTTAGACTGTACAAGATCGCAGAGCCAAACTTCGGCGCAAAATCCGGCGATAATTGGCGAGTGCGCCGCGCGCTGCACGATGCTGATCGTGGTATTTTCCCAGCCGCCGTACCAGTCTGGTCGACACCCTCCCTGTGGTGCCACAATCTGTACTCGACGCTAATGTGTCGCACTCGGCCCGTGTGCCTGCAGGTACCTGTACTGGATCGACTACGGCCAGAACCCGAAGCTGGCTCGGGCGCGGCTGGACGGCAGTGAGCCAATGGCCATAGTCACCAGCGGTGAGTGTGGACGGCGCTTGGCCTGCCAGTGGGTCCGCAGGTAGCTCCCCGAGATGAAGTTTGCGGCCAGAACTGGCGAGAGACTGCGGCGCTGCCGAAGTTCATGGGCGGGCACCGTCGCCCAAGGCTTACGTCCCATTGTTATTACCCATTTGGAGACCAGCCCACGACCACGGTAACCACTGCGTCGCACGTGCGGGCCGTTGCGTTGTGCGGTGACGGTGGAACATTCTGGCGCGGACGTCGTCTCCTCCGCTGTCGCGTCGCCGCCGGTTTCCGTGGTTTCCTCGGCCGGTTTCCGTGGTTTCCTCGGCTCGCGGTCTGAGCGGCGCGTGTCCGGCCGGCAGGCATCAGCCAGCCGCGGGACCTGACCATCGACATGCTGACGCACGACGTCTACTTCGCCGACTCGAGCATGGACGCCATCATGAAGGTGGACTACACGGGCAAGAGCCGCCAGGTGATCCGGCGCAACCTGCCCAACCCGGTCGGCCTGGCCGTGCACCTGGGCACGCTCTACTGGGTCGACCGCAACCTCGGCTCCGTCTTCCGGTCGTCGAAGCTGGCCGGCAACACGTCGGCGCCGCAGATCCTCAAGTCGGGCCTGGAGACGCTGCGCGACATCACCGTGTTCGACGCCAACAACCAGCCGCAGGGCCAGACGCCGTGCACGGCCGCCCGCTGCGAACAGCTCTGCTTCGCGCTGGCCGCCGCCGGCGACAACAACGGCGTGGCCAGCAACTACAAGTGCGCCTGCGCCACGGGCACGCTGGCCGCCGACAAGCAGCGCTGCACGCAGAGCGAGGACTACCTGATCTTCACCACGCGCACCGAGATCCACAGCGTGCACATGGACCCCAAAGTCAACAGCCTGCCGTTCGAGCCGATTGTGAGTGGAGCACACCGGGAAGGGCGCCGATGAGGATGAGAAAGGGGGGGGGGCGGTCAATGTTTTTTTTGTTGCCCAGGTGGCGTAGAGGGGGACTTGGTTTGTGCGTTTTGTGTTGGCGGCTCTTGGAGTGAGCTGTTTTGACTAAACTGGCTTTACAAGTTTGGTTGTGAAGCATAGGTATATGCTCTTCCCGTAACAGAACTGTACGCTCCAGTCGGCCAGCAGTCACAGTGCGACCCCTTAGAGACATGAGTCTGTTTCCGTGTCTCGGACCGTCTCGCTACCATTCGAGCGCGAGACGGTTCGCCATTGTCGGCGACGTTGCAGACGAACTTCACGAACGTGGTGAACATCGACGCGGACGTGGCCGACGGTCGGCTGCTCTTCACCGAGGTCAGCACGCCGGACAGGATCGGCTGGCTCTCGATGGACGTGCTGCGTGCCGAGAACAGCACCACCATCATCTCGGTGAGGGCCGCCGCGGCCGCCGGTCGGCGCAGTGGGCCGCGGGTCGGCGGCCTGTGCTGCGCGGCGGAGCTGCCGACGGGGAGGGAGAGAGGATGTGGGCGTCTGTCGGGAGGAGGTGCACGGGAATTCCAGACGTGAGGAAGCTGGGGGCGTGTCAGAGTTGGTGGATCGACCAACAGGATGTGCTCTGGTGAGCACGTCGTCGACGTGTGTTGTTGATTAACTCGACATTTACGAAACATTTGGCGCTAACGTCAATTTCATTTCGTTCCTCACGCTACCCGCGGCACTGCGCTAGACCGTGGGTCTTTGTTTTTCGGCCGATGCAGACAGACCTTGACACCCAGCTTGAAGACAGAGCTGTCGGACGGAACACTCTCGCCTGCTCGCCTTCACGCAGCGCGTCGAAACCTTTCCCTGACCGGCATTCCACACCACGCAGGGCGAAAAGGCGGCCATGGACCCGACCGGCATCGCGTACGACTGGATCGGCAAGAAGGTGTACTGGGCCGACACGCGCAACCACTCCATCTACGCCATGAACCTGGACGGCTCGCACGTGGTGATGCTGGCCAACGTGGAACGGCCGCGCTCCCTGGTCCTGGACCCCTGCAAAGGCTACATGTACTTCATCGACTGGAACAGGTGGGCGGCGGGCGGCAGCTGGATCGAACGGTGCCGGATTGGTGGTGGTGGTGGGGGGGGGGGGGGTATAGGATGAAGCTGGTGGCAATTCTTAGGTTGCAAAGCTGGGGATATCCGCGGCTTGTTATTCGTGCGATGCTTTTACGGGCATCTGTTGGTATAAGTATTTCACCACCTGAAAAAACGGCTGTGCATCATATTTTTCCTGTTAAGGTTGTTTGTTCGCTCGGCTGCGGCGAATACTGCTCGTCATACGCCGTTTCCCCCCTGGTGAGTGCTCGGCTCGTGCCAATCTCAAGGCCACCGCTTGAAAAGCAGCATCGCCGGCTGCCTCGGCCGCTGACCTCCCGAATCACACAACAGCCGAATGAGGGACACAATGCTGCTCTCACTGCAGGTACGGCTCGCGGGCCAAGATCTTCCGCTCGACCATGGCCGGCTCGTTCAAGGAGGCGATCGTGGAGACGGACCTGACGCAGCCGTCCGGCCTGACGCTCGACAGGGCGGACCAGAAGATCTACTGGACCGACCTGCTGCGCGAGAAGATTGAGCGAGCCAACGTGGACGGCACGGCACGAGAGGTCAGTACCGCGGATTGAAAGGCACAGGGAGGTGACAGAGGGGCCGAGGGCACCGGGACAGGCTCGAAAAAAGCAGGAGTAAACGTTGGAATCGCGCTGTTGACGTTAGGCCCTCGTTTGTTTTCCCTTTGGATCTCGTTGAAGGAAGACAGGCGCGTTGTGTGCCACCGGTCTCATGAGCGTTTCTTTTCATGGCTGGTTCGAGTGGCTGATGCGCGCTGGGCGGATCAGCATTTATAACGGTGCTCCGTCTCCCTCTCCAGGTTCTCATAGCAGCCACGCTGTTCCCGTATGGCATAGCGGTGCACGGAAACTACATCTACTGGACGGATCTGCAACTTCGGGGCGTCTACCGGGCCGAAAAGCATACTGGAGCCAACACGGAGGTCGGTTTTTGCGGTTGAATGAATTTGTGCTCCTTGACGGTTCTTCAGATGCTTCGTACGTTCCTCTTCGTGCGTTCTCAGAAAATGACGATGTATGACCTTGACCGGATCTTCGAAAAGTGTTCATGTAATGCTGCTCCGGCGGATGATATTCGGTATCGATCTGCATGTAATCCGGACGTAATATTCACGGATGACACATACGAAGGCGAGCCCATAAATACGTTTCTTTGGACACATCAAAGAGCTAACGTGTGGCCCACTGGCGTCCGCAGGAGATCGTGGACCGTCTGGACGGCACGCCCAGGGACATCCTGGCCTTCTCCAAGGCGAACCAGAAGTGCGACCCGGAGCTGAACCCGTGCTCCATCAACAACGGCGGCTGCGCCCAGAGTTGCCACCCCAGCGTCAACGGCACGGTCAGTTCGGCGCCAGTGCGGGGGAGACTGCGAGGAGTTGTCGGACGATTTGATGGCGTGCGAACAACGCCTGAGGCGCAGGGGAAAACTCCAGCAGGGTTGTGATGGACGAAGGTGTCTTGTCAGACGAACCGAGCATTTGTTGTTTTCGTACCGACTTGAACGTTTCTTGTCGTTGTATTTATGATGTTTAGTTGTTAGCTAGTTATGATTAATAATTTCAAGTGAATGCATTTCATGTGCAGCGTAATACGGGGCTGCGTACTCAGGACACAGATATGAGGTTACTGGAAATGCGGGAGAGCAGAGCATAAATTTACCATTATGATTTATATGAATTATGAACGCCCTTCTTATATTGCTGCTGTCACCAGGTGGAGTGCAAGTGCAACACGACCACCAAGCTGGTGAACGAAGGAAAGATGTGCGTCACCACTGACTTCACCTGCGACAACAACAAGTTCGTCTGCGGCAACGGCAAGTGCATCAGCCGCCTGTGGGCCTGCGACGGCGAGGACGACTGCGGCGACGGCACCGACGAGGACGAGAACTACTGCAGTAAGTGCCAACGTCTGCCCCCCCCCCCACCCCACCAGTCTCGGACCGCCTGAAGCTCAGCCGAACGGATGGTTTGTAAAAATCGGTTCTGAATGATGTCGCCGACCGCGTGATCTTGAAGCACGCGATTTTTATCCTGTGGACAGGTACTTACACCACCTACAAATGGCACAGTGAACCATAGAACTAATGTAAAACACATGGAAGTTTTATAAGCTTTCACCTTCCTCGTCGTTTTTCCCGATTCCCGTATTGTTCTTCACGGACGTAAAGCATCATTGTGACAAGGGAAAACTACGATCAGCTAGCTGTAAGTCTACCCGTCCCGGCCAAATGCACCGGCCAACAGCATCCGCGGCTAATTACTGCGCCCGCCCCGGCCTCGGCATCCTGCTGGCAGCGCTCACAGGCCACTCCTCCACCTGCAGCGTTCCACACGTGCAGCCCGTCCGAGTTCCGCTGCGGCAACGGCCGCTGCATCTTCAACTCGTGGAAGTGCGACCACGAGGACGACTGCGGCGACGGCACGGACGAGGTGGACTGCGACTACCCTCCCTGCGCCGACGGCGAGTTCACGTGCGCCAACCACCGCTGCATCGCCATGAGCGAGGTGAGCGCGCGTAGTGTGAAGGGGAACGGGGGGAGATGGGTCGCCGTAGAGTCATAGGGCAATGAGGGTATCGCAGAGTCAAGGGAAATGAGGCCCGCAGCGTGTAGGGGGCATTGAGGGTACCGTAGAATCAAGGAGGAATGGTAGCACAAGGGGAATTAGGGCGGTACAGAATTTAGGGAGAATGAGGTTATCGCAGAGACAAGAGGGTATGAAGGCACCGCTGAGTCAAGGGAAATTAAGCGCTTTAGGACTGGGGGAAAGGGAAGGGCGCTACAGAGTCGAGGTATACGGCACCACATAATCGAGTGGTGGAGTTGAGGCGGTTACCGAGACTGTTAGCGGTGCAGGATGTGAAATGGGAGTTCGGCCTTGCGTGCTACGATCTTTCATATTGGTGTTTTACTAGGTGTTGGTGAGAGACGCGATTGGGTCGTCGTCAGTATTGGTCGCTTTTATTTGAATTTGAGCGCACATTTTGAACGGTAACGACCGACCCTGAGTTATCATTTTTTCTCCCGATTTTTACTAGCCTGTCCTGGATCTTTTGTCCTGGCCTGACTCAACCTTGGTTACTTGAATCTTCACTCGTAACCGTGGCTGAACGTGGAACTGGTCCCCGTGACCCCGGCTGGGCTTGACAGGTGTGCAACGGCGTGAACGACTGCCGGGACAACAAGACCACGGACGAGTCGCTGGAACGGTGCAGCAACACCACCACCACCTGCCCGTCCAACCACCTCAAGTGCGAGACGACCAACATCTGCGTGGAGCCGTACTGGCTGTGCGACGGCGACAATGACTGCGGTGACAACAGCGACGAGAACGAGCTCCACTGCAAGGACCGCAGCTGCCCCAACAACAGCTTCAGGTGCGTGATGTCCTCAGAGACGTCTTCCGTCGGCCCCACGGCGTCGGGTGCGTTTTGTCGGCTGGCCGAAATAGAAGGCTGCTGTGCTGGGATGATCCGGGCTGCTGGTTTTGCCGTTGGAGTGTTTCTCTCTGGTCGGAAGATGTAGTGACGCGGCGAAAGTAAGGGCGAAGGAAGTGGTGGATTTGGACGACTTTCGCGAAACGTTTCCACGCGGCAGTTTCTGACAGGGTGTCAGCTCCCCCCGTTGCCCTGTGGGGAAGCGGTCACTGACCCCGTCCGTTCCGCCGTCGCCAGGTGCTCCAACCACCGCTGCATCCCTGCCACCTGGCACTGCGACGGCGACGACGACTGCGGCGACGGCGCGGACGAGCCGGCGGACTGCAAGTCCAAGGAGCGCACGTGCTTCGGCGACCTGTTCACCTGCAACAACGGCAACTGCATCCCGCGCATCTACATCTGCGACGGCGACAACGACTGTCAGGACGGCTCGGACGAGGACGATCGGCATCAGTGCAGTGAGTGCGGGCATCTTTTTGA
Organism: Capitulum mitella; assembly: GCA_030062745.1. Lineage (NCBI taxonomy): Eukaryota > Metazoa > Arthropoda > Thecostraca > Pollicipedomorpha > Pollicipedidae > Capitulum > Capitulum mitella. The sequence continues at coordinate 28,536,147 of CP099846.1, read as the reverse complement.
TCGGCATAACCATTGTGGTCCTGTTTTGAATCGTATCATCAAGTATGGGTCTACCGTCAGTCAGTTCGGTGAGTCTGGGCCTCTCCCCTTGGATCGATGTTTTATATCCGTCAGTCAGAATCGGTTTCTTTTCAGTATTTCATTCAGCCATGTCAGAACATCATGCGTAGTTCTTTCTTCTCCGTCTCTTTATCTGTTTAAGGGAGTGAATAATGCCACCGGAACCGGCACTGTTTGTTCAGAGCGTGTGATAAAGCCATGCTGGCCTCCTCAGCTGTTTTTTTTGTTGCGGTTTTTGTGGTTTATTCATGATGAAGCGGTACTGGGGTCACAGCGTCCGATGTAGGTGGCATTAGTAAACCGCAAAACACCACAACGACCAAAACGGACGCAACTCGGACACTGTCTGCCCCGGTGTCCGAACCAGACCGGACAGTGCATGACAGTGTACCCGGCCACCACTCCGCTCGGCCGCTGACCGCCGCTGGGCCGGCAGACGACCGGCAGTGCTCCAAGGACGAGTTCGCCTGCACCGAGAACAAGAGGTGGGGGCGGGCGCTGTGCATTCCGCGCCGCTGGGTGTGCGACGGCGACCCGGACTGCGTGGACGGTGCCGACGAGGACCAGGTGCGCGCCAACTGCACGACCACGCCCGAGACCTGCTCCGAGGAACAGTTCACCTGCGCCAACGGCCGCTGCATCAACAGCGTGAGTGGACGGCCCCAGCCGGCGTCGGAGGTGGAGGTCATCAGTCCTTTTTTCGGAGGTGGAGGGGGGAGGGAAGAGAAGGGAAGCCAGTTCCTGGCCGCGGTGCAGGACGTGTGGTGGCGGTAGTGGGTCGGAAAGGCGGGCCGCTGAGCCGTCATTTCAAGTGAATGAGCCCTCCGTTTTCGTTTCGTGCCGTATTGCGAGGGATTGGGGCCAAAGTTATGCCGGACTGTTATCTCTTAGTTTCCAGCGCTGCGAGCGTGGTTTTTCCGCGGCATTGCACCGGTGCAAGACGGGCGGTGTTGTTAAAGCCTCAGCCGGATGCGATTTTGGCTCTGTGAGAGTCGTCCGATGAACGCTGAACGCCCAGCCTCGCCGAACGACCTGATAGGCTTTCGCCGCCGACTCATCCGCCGCCCTCGTATCTGCTATCGCGTCAACGCTCGATCCAGCACGGCGCCTGAGACGGCGTTGTCCCTGTTGCCAGAAATGGGAGTGCGACCATGACAACGACTGCGGCGACGGCAGCGACGAGGGCCGCTCGTGCAACACCAAGTACCGCAACTGCACCGCCGACGAGTTCGCCTGCTCCAACGCCAAGTGCGTGCGCAAGGCGTACCGCTGCGACGGCGACGACGACTGCGGCGACTACTCGGATGAGGCCAACTGCTGTGAGTCCTCGCTGGCTTCGCCGCCGCCGCAGCGGGGGGTGGTTTTCTGCGTTTTGGGTTATGCTGCGGGACTTCCGACTCACAAACCACAAGTGAGTGGGTTGTGAGTGAAGCGTTGGGACGTTACGTTGTGTAGAAAATACCTTAAGCATTTGGTGCGCGCAGGACATTGCATGAGATGGGACGGAGAGGCCTTAGGCGATGAAAACTTGACTCTCCTCCCTGGCCTGAGATTCTCTCAGGCAGACAACACGTGGGTTTGCACTTCCGGTGGCGCGATATACGAGCCAATAGACTTGAGGCAATAGACCTCTCATCGGAAATATGAGGTCACGTAAACGAATGAAAAAAATGTCACTGTACTAACCATATCGACAAGTGACAAAGCTTTGACATCTTGCGTAGTCGGAGAATCAAGGGTGTTCCTGCGGTGTCCTATAACTGGGTCAACACCGGCGGAAAGCACCATTAGGACTCACTGCGCATCAGTTTTGTGCGCGTAAACTCCCAGTGCCTTAAGTTCCGTTTAGCCGAGCTCATAATGTGATCTCTTTCCACCAAAACGGATGTTAAACGATTATCTCGTGCTCTGCGCAGCCAAGGAAGAGACAGAGTGTGCACCGGGAGAGTACTCGTGCGGCGGCAAGGACCTGGAGAAGCGCTGCATCAAGTACGAACTGGTCTGCAACAAGGTAGGCCCAGCACCAGCCGGCAACGCGTTCACGGAACTTCTCATACTGCTTGCATATGAAGTGCGATTGGTTCACAGAAAGAGGAGTCATGCGAGACGAGTAATATTCTGTCTCGGGCGTTTCGTATGGGACAGCTGACGAAAGGTTTGGAGTGGGATGCGTGGTGCATGTACTCTTTGAACCAACAGCTGGGTCTTAGGCCTCTCGGGCACGTTGTCATAATTTGGGCGTCAACTGGCGTAATGGGTTGCGTGACATTTTTCGCCGGTAACCTTTTTCTGGTCTGACCCATTGCGTCATACCAGGATGTGGCTCCGGTGCTGGTCAGTTATTTATAGTTTGGATGACTTCTTGCCTCTGTTACATACGTGAGGGCAATTATCTTGTGTCTAAGGTTGTCCATGTCCCGAAGAGCCGACTGTCAGTTATTGAACTGGCGTGGAATGCTTGTGTTTTGCACAGTATTGTCTTTATGTGGACTCTCACATGGTAGTGCTGCCGCAGCCTGTCCCCTTCGTGCACAACATTGTTACCATTTTCTGCCGCCCAAAGACGCGTGATGACGTTTAAGCTGCTGGACATTAGTTGTCCTTTCGTAATTATTACCAATCAGTCGTCGGCATAACCGTTATCACAAGTCAGGACGCCCTGTTGTGCTCTTCGCTGTGACCTTTGTTAGTCGCCATGATTTTCTTCTCTACTTCGGTCATCCCACCTGCTCATCGCTTTCTGTCATCCCAGCTGCTCGTCTCTCGTCATGTCCCCCCTGCTGGTCTCCGCCACAGTCAGCCCTGTGTGTATGACGCTGGTGCCGGTTCAGTCGTCCCTGCCCGTGACGTCGCTGCTCACCCCCCGCCCGCACGTGTTTCAGGTGGACGACTGCGAGAACGGGGCGGACGAGCCGCTCCACTGCAACGTCGACGAGTGCGCCAAGACGGAGCTGCACCAGTGCGGCCACAAGTGCGTCAACACGCTCACCGGCTACTACTGCGAGTGCAACAGCGGCTACAAGTGAGTGGACGCCCTGGAGGCACGGGGGCGTCCCAGACGCCTTGTATCACGGGGGCGGATGGGACTGTCGGAGGTTCGCGGAGTTTTACCCTCTGCCGGTTTGTTGGTTTTGGTGATTCCTGCGGTATCATCCCTTCAGAGAACTTTACTGATTTCAGGTCTATTTTGGTAGGGATATATACGAATTCTATCAGAATTTAAGCATGTAATGACAGAGAAGGATTCTTATAAGGATTTACAAGTGCTGTTAGGAATAGCAAATAGTTCCGGGTCTTTGTAGAAAACTCGTCCTTTTTTATTATAAATAACTGTCCCTTTTTCGACCCGGAATCACCTGGTGAGATGTCTGGGCGAAAATCGGATCGCGCGGAAAAATGCATTGGAAAATTGTTCCCAAGCATTTAGTCTCAATTGTCGCACTGTGGGGAAATACCTGAAGTCCAGGTTATGGCGACAGACCGATGAGCATGGCTAACCGGAGTGTGGCCATTTTCAGACTGATGCCGGACAAGAAGGCCTGCGAAGACGTGAACGAGTGCTCGGAGCAGATCAGCAGGTGCTCACAGCGCTGCTTCAACCAGCCAGGCTCCTTTTCCTGCAAGTGCAACGACAAGTTCTATGAGCGCGAGCCGGACGGTCACACGTGCAAGCGGCGCGACAACGTTCAACCGTGGCTGATCATCACCAACAAACACTACGTGCGCAACATCTCCACTGACGGCACGCACTACGCGCTGATGCACCAACACCTGCAGAACGTGGTCGCGCTCGACTTCGACTTGAAGGAGAACCGGCTGTACTTCGCCGACGTCGGCGACAAGAAGATCCATCGCTCGCTGCACAACGCTAGCGGCGACTTCTACGAGCCCATCATCAGCAGCGACACGGGCGGCCTGGAAGGGCTCAGCGTCGACTGGATCGGGCGCAAGATTTACTGGCTGGACCGGCATACCAAGCATCTGGACGTGGCCAACCTGAACGCCACGCACCGGCGCACGCTGCTCTCCAAGGGACTGACGGACCCGCGCGCCGTGGCCGTGCACCCCGGCATCGGCTACGTGTTCCTCACCGACTGGAACCTGCAGGCGTTCATCGGGAAGATCGGCATGGACGGCAGCAACTTCACGCGCATCCTGACGTTCGCCGACAAGGTGATCTGGCCGAACGCGTTGACGATCGACTTCTTCGCGGAAAAGATCTTCTGGGCGGACGCCCACATGGACTACATCGCCTACGCGGACTTCGAGGGTCGTGGCAAGCACGAGGTGATGACCGGCGCCAACGTGCACCACGTGTTCGCGATCACCATCATGGATGACACCATGTTCTGGACCGACTGGAACCTCAAGGCCGTGATAAGCGCGCACAAGTTCACCGGCGCCAACGTCACGATCTTGCGCAACACCACGCACCGGCCCTACGACATCAAGGTGTACCATCCCCTGCGCCAGCCGGACTACGACAATCCATGCGCTGAAAACAACGGCGGCTGCTCGCACTTGTGCTTGCTGGCGCCGAAGGAAGGTGGCGCCACCCGCGCCCAGTGCGCCTGCCCCGACGATTTCAAGTTGCTGCCCAACGGGAAGACGTGTATTCACAACTGTCCCTCGCGCACCCACCGTTGCGGCCCGCCCGACGACACGTGTATACCCTGGTTCTCAAAGTGAGTCATAGCCGGTTATCAGGCACAGCCAGGCACAATCCATTTATCAGTTGAAGCTATGGTGCGTGCTGTTCCAGTGCGCTACAAGCTTTACCAGTCATATTTGCGCTTCCTTTCGACGTTGCTGCAGTGCATAGTCCCCGCAATATAAGGAACTTTTGCCACCCGCTAAGACTATAAATTGACCTCTTTCGATCCCATATTTCACATAACTCCACTGATCTCACTGTGTAAGGAACAACCGAGAACAGGCTTTGGGATTCCCTTAGCTCGCTGCTTTTCAGATTTCTGATTCTTGGCAGCTTTTTGCTTTCCTTTTTGCTTGCTTTCAGCTGTCCGATTCTCAGTCTTGATGCGATGTATCCTGTTGCCGCTCCTTCCTGCGCTTTGCGTGCTCCAGCTAACAGACCTCAGTCCGTCCACCGCCTTTTTTATTCTTTTCGCCAGTGACCAGTGTTGTTAAATCGTAACTGTGCGGTCATCAGCCTGACCTTCTACCGCCGCTAGTCTTCGAACCCGGATGGCCTGTCGTCGCGGCTGACCAGACGTCCCCCCCCCAGGTGTGACGGCGTGAGGCAGTGCAAGGACGGCTCGGACGAGCACGACTGTCCGGAGCGGGTGTGCCCCATCGGCATGTTCCAGTGCAAAAACAAAAACTGCACCTCGTCGTCGCAGTACTGCAACCGTGAGTGAATCGCGGTCCGCCGGCGTCGTTACGTCACCGCTGAGCGCAGGCTTCCGGTCGCTCGTCGTTTGCATTCGCGGCCCACGCATGACGAGGGCTATAGTTGTTCTAGTTGTATATCGATGTTACCGTTGCCGTACGCCTTGGTGTATTTACTCGACGGTTTGCCTGGGTGCGTGGCGAGGAGAACCTGACGCCGTCGTGTTCAACACTGCGTCGTGGTTAAAGTTTTGGATTGCGAACATGTGGCCCTCCGCCGACAGAAAATGACGAGTGCGGCGACAACTCGGACGAGGAGCACTGCAGCGGCGAGTGTCCCGAGCAGCTGTTCCGCTGCACCATCAACGGCTACTGCATCAACAAGGCCTGGACCTGCGACGGAGACGCCGACTGTACTGACGGAACGGACGAGTCCGAATCGCTTTGCCGTAAGTCTGAATCGCTGCCGAGTCGCTGCGTCGTGAACCGCAGAGGCTGAGACGTTTTTCCGAGAGTTACGGGTACTGACTGAATCGGTGTGTCATGATTCATGAAAGCCGAGTTGTGGTATGATGAATTACGGGGGCTGAGTTGCTGTGTTGCCACTCACGGGGTCTGAATCGTCGTGTCGTGAGTGAGTGGCTGGGGTTGAGTTTCTGTGTCAACAGCCACGGAAATTAGTCACGGTTGAGTGTTGTGGAGGGGAAGGTTTCTGTCTTGAGTCACCGGGAGTTTTTGGCTGTTTTCTTTACGGGGGAGGGGTGCGAGGCGTCCCTACCGCGAGTGACGTCGACGAATTGTTTCGTCATGAAATTTTATCTTTGTTTTGTCGGCGTTTTAGGGCCAGGGTTGAGACGTCTCGGTGCTCGCCTTGCATGAAGTCCATAGTGTTACAGTCTTGTGTTCGATCACTCTTCGCAGATGTGGGAAACTGCGACAAGGACACGCAGTTTTCCTGTAAGAACGGCAAGTGCATCGCCAAGCTGTGGTCTTGCGACGGTGACAATGACTGCGGTGACGACAGCGACGAGCCAGCTCATCTCTGCAGGTAAGAGGCAGGGGTCGCGGGGACGTTTTCTAAGTTAGTAAGGCCGGAGCTGTTTCGGTGGGTTTTCTCTTCATGCCTTACCATGGGCCGGTGGTGAAGGTGTTCGAAATTTGAGGGGTGCCGCCCTGCCTTGTTCACCCATGGGGTCCCTGGACCTCAGTGGTTGACATTGCCAGTCGCGTCGACACGAAGCGGGCTCCTCGTCCACACGACGCCGTCGTAGACAGACTGGGTCGGAGGCGTCGAATTTTGCAAAGGATCGGCTGCAAAGGTTGCGTGAAATGCACTTGCCCTGTGGTTCGTCTTACTGTCTTTGATGTACTGCCCTAAGATTTTCAACGTAAGGTATTCCCATCAGCTGTGAAGTGTTAATTTTTTCAGGAAGTTATATAAGCCCTTCATAGGATGTACAGGCTGTTCAAGGTCATAGAACCGTTACCGCCTGTTAAGTGCAAGGGTTATAGATTCCATTCCTAAATGCCACGCGAAGAGCGAAATTCGTGTTGTTTACTTTTTTACTAATTGGAATTTTAGGAGCATTATTAACTCACAATGTAAGTACGGTACTGAGACGTAGGCTCTAGAGACTTCGAGGCTACGCGAGAAAGTTTGTTTGCTTCATGTTGCTTGTCACATCGAAGAACTCTCGTCATACGCATTGTAATCGCCGAAACGGATCTCCGAACAGTGAAGCTTATTACATTGCCCGGGATCGAATGACTGTATTACATTTTCGTTCGGAGTACAAGGAACCGCCTCTTGCGTAGGATGCCTGCTTTTGATCAAATGACCACTGCATGCAGCCAAACTGGTGTTTTGAATGCATGTGGCATTTCAGACATCGATCTCAGATGACGAATTGCCGCTCGCTTGCTGAAGTCGCCCGTGATGTAGGCAATGCGAAACTAAAACATGCCTGGCGTTGGCTCTCGTCGGTATCCAAGCAGCACCACCTCGCAGGTGGACAGGGACCTCTGTCTGGAGGCAGGGCCCGGACAGCGGCCCCCAGACAGAGACGCGGGGTAGTGTTGGTCGGGTGCGAGCCTGGCGAACAGCCATGCAGGCCACAGCCGTACAGAGGGCCACACTAAACTCACAGCAGAAGAGACCGCGGTCGCAGCGGCACCAGGATGAAGATCCCAGCATGACAGCGGGCCAGCTCAGAACCCATGTCGGCTTCTGGAAAATGGCGGGCCATAGCAACTTTGCTCCAGCCAGACAGCCGACGTCCGAACGCGCAGCAGCACTGACGCCTCTGGCTCACAGCCTGACGCTGAGTCCGCGTAGTTGTCTCGCCACTGGCGCGTCGCTGCTCAAGTCGCGCAGAGACTCGTCCAGAACGTGCCCTAGTCTGCGGCGCAGGTTGACCCCTCTGACCTCGGGATCTTGTCTCGGCCTTCCGGAGCTGGGAGTCTCCTTGTTCGGCAGCATGCTCAGTATGGTTCTGCTTCTTCTTGCTCTGGCCGCCGACGAGGACGCTGTCGTCCTCCTTCTGGCTGGCGCAGTCTGCTGGCTGCTGCTTCTGAGCGGCGTGGTCTCGGTCTGCGTCCTGGCGTTTCCGACGGTGGCCGCCGCCGACGACGTGCCGTTCCGACCGCGGGCCGGAGTTACGGCGCTTCTGGCGGCGGCGAGCCTGGTTTGGCCGCGGGCCGGCTGGGGTGGGTGCGGCGAGATGTCGTACGCCACCGTCAGGTTGGCCAGGTCGAGCACCTGCTGCGTCAGCGCCACGTGCCGCGTCGCGAAGAAGTCGAAGCGCGGCATGGCCGGCGGGGCGAGCCGCTGCGACGCCGCCACCTGGGCCAGCAGGCCGAACAGCCAGAGAGCGGCCATGGCGCGCGGCGCGGCGACGGCGCCCGACTGACAGCCGCCTCCGCCGCGGCCGCCGGCGCGTCGGTCGGGGCAGTGGGCGGCCGTCGGCCCGGCAGCGGCAAGGGCCGGCCGCCGGCCGCGCCGCTCGAGCCCCGCGGACGGAGCACGTCGGCTGGACGCCGAGCGGCGCGGCTGGAGACGACCGCGGACGGCGCCGTCGGCCGACGCAGGGGCGGTAGAGTGCGGTAGAGTGCGGTAGACGTGCCGTTGCCGGGATGTCGGCGGGCGCGGCAGGCTGTCCGTCCGCCCTTTCGTCTTCCAGTACCAGCGTCGGTTAGGTCTCGGGTACGGAGGAGGAAGGGAACAAGTTAATGCAGATATTACTGACTGAGACCAAAAGATGACATTCCGTCTTTTGCTTCAGTCGCAGTCGAGCTCCGTCTGAGGGTATGTGATTTTCGTATGATTTTATTTTTTTGCCCTTTAGCGACTACCCCGTGATTTTGGTGAATATTTGAATGTTACGCATCCTGCGACTGCTGTGCTAAGACAGACTGCCAGGCCGTGTGGCGCCTCGCCCGTGCTGTGCCTCACACGGCCGCTGTGTCTGAACAGGCAGCGCAACTGCACCGCCGGCTGGTCGCGCTGTCCCGGCTGGGCCAACTACCGCTGCATCCCCGACTGGCTCTTCTGCGACGGCAAGGACGACTGCCGCGACGGCAGCGACGAGCTCGAGGAGAACTGCCCCACCTGCGGCGAGACCGAGTTCCAGTGCGACAACAAGCGCTGCATCCCCGAGTGAGTGGCGCAGGCGAGCATCCTTGACGATGGAACACGTTGGTATTGATTGTGGATGGTTATTTTAAATCATAGCAATTGCTGATGCTCGTGGACATAACTTTTCGGAAACGTTATAGTTCTGTGATAAATATGTCTTGGAAGCGCTCTCGTTACATGGGCAGACACGGTAGTTGAAAGGCACTGGGTGACTGGAGCGCTTGTGTCTCGGTCCGCGGCCTCTACCTGACTGGCGTCCCTGTGGCCGCCCCCGACAGACGCTGGCTGTGCGACTTCACCAACGACTGCGGCGACAACTCGGACGAGGAGAGCACCATGTGCGCCAACCGGTACCGCGAGTGCTCCGAGTCGGAGTTCCGCTGCGACAACGAGAAGTGCATCCCGAACCGATGGCGCTGCGACCACGACGACGACTGCGGCGACAACACCGACGAGACCGACTGCACCGGCTTCAAGTGCCAGGTCAGTCGGCCGACGGTGGAGGCGGGGAGGGGATGCCGACGCGCGAGGGAATATCGGAAAGTCAGTTCTGTGAGGGATGGACAGTTGGTGTTGTGGTTAAGAGCCGGTGTCGTGATTAGGAGCGGCTGCATTCGGCACAGAGATGGATTTCCGTGAAGTTTGCCCAGAGCGTACTAATTGACACCTCTGGAGCCATTGTTTGTTTTTTGCGTGTTTTTGCCAGTGACGTGCTAACCCTTTCTCTTGGATTCAAGCGTATGGTGGGCAAAGTGAGTTGGACAGGTTCCTGCCCTTTGCGACTGTGTTTATTTGCGTGTGCTTGCATTTCTGCGAACAGTAGCGCTGACCAAAATGTTCCCAACATGAAGCACGCTCGGAAATGTGATGTCAGGGATGGCACTTTGTGAACTACCCTTTCTCATCTCCCTGCAGGGAACGAGTCGTTATGGTCACTTTCCCAAAGACAGTGTTCTGAATCAACGAAAAGTCGTGTGTTCGGGGGACTGGCCGTGTGGGCTTGACGTCAGCTGACAGCCTGTCATTATGTCAGCGCGCGGCTGATGACGTAGATAACTACTGGAGGGCTGTCAAAGCCACGGTCGCGCCATTTCGAAGCCTCGTGTTTGTGTTCAATTTCAGGGCCTCCTTGGCGGGCGGACGCGACATCAAGATCTGACAACACGTTATTATATTGATACACAGTCCGTAGATATTATGAATACATGTAATCCGCATTTGTTAGTAATCGGTGGAGAGTCGACGCCTCATGTGGGGAGAGCCTGCGTGACGGTTTGTGGGGCGCGCCGTCCGCCGCTCGGTCGGTCCGCGTGAGCGACACCTGACCGCCGCGCCGTCCGCAGCCGAACCAGTTCCAGTGCGCCTCCGGCCACTGCATCGGGCTCAAGTTCCACTGTGACGGCGGCAAGGACTGTCACGACCTGTCGGACGAGACGTCGTGCCCGCCGCGCTACCCGGGCGGCCGCTGGTGCCCCGAGGACCAGTTCCAGTGCGACAACCACATCTGCGTCAGCAAGCGCGACGTGTGCGACGGCCGCGACGACTGCGGCGACCTCAGCGACGAGCAGGACTGCGGTGAGTGCCGGCCCCAGGCGGCGGCGGCGGCGGCGGCCGGGACGGCGGCTGCTCAGCCTGAAGGCCACCGGAGACGTGACATTGGGGCATGGTGGGTTTGCGGAGACACGCAGTAAGCTTGTTTCGCTTCGCGTGCGGAACAGCGGGCGTAGGAAAGGTGCAGCGACTCGCATGTTGGATGCGTTGCGGCTAGAAGTCCGGGTTTGTGTGGAGCATTGCGTTTCGGGAACAAGCGTCTTTTATTCTCACCAACTATTAGGCGGTTTGCTTTTACGTCTAACTGTCGACTGGAGTTCTTTAAAGCATCTGTGTCCCACTGTATTGCTGGTGAGTTCGGCCGATCAGTCTCCCGCGCGGGCGTGCGTGCGTGACGCGTCACGCCGCAGTGACGCGGCAGCGCTCTCTGACTCGAACTCGCCGCGTGCGCAGAGAGCCACGACTGCGAGGGCCTACGACGGTTCCGCTGCGCCAACGGCAAGTGTGTGCCGCGCTACCAGGTCTGCGACAGGACCGACAACTGCGGCGACGGCTCCGACGAGAACGACCTGACCGTCTGCGCCGACAGGTCAGTGGCCCGGCGACGGTGGCAGTGACTCCGGGGCGAGATCAGTGACCCGGGCTGAGGTCATTGGCCCCGGGGACGAGGTCGGTGGTCTTGAATTCGCGGACGAAAGTTTTTGAACCCTTTGACGGGGATGGCAGGCCAGTGATTGGCGGTCCCAGGGTCGAGGCCGGTATGGTTGGTGGTTTCACGCTTGTGTGTCGTATTGAGGCTGCTTATGATTGGATCCAAGCATGATCGAGTGTAAACGAAAAATGCTCACAGCTCACACTCTAGCGTACGTGCTGCCAGAAAAGAACAAAGCTACCAATGTTCCGTAGGGTTATCATGAGAGTCAATTTCGGACACTGGTGCACGGAATTTTGCCGAACATGGTACCCAGCAGGACTGCCACAGTCCGCTCAAATGGCCCCTATTGCTCGACAGGCACCGCTACTGTCGATACGGCGAGTTCAGATGCGCCAACGGCAAGTGCGTGGACCAGAGCAAGATGTGCGACCACGCCGACGACTGCGGTGACCACTCCGACGAGCTTGGCTGCCGTGAGTTGTCTTCCGCTCATTGTCTGGGCGCCGAGCGCAGACATCGTCTCTGTCAGCCACGGCGCCGGCTCTTCTCAACGTCCGCTTGCCTGTCATGACTCACTCCTCTCGATGGTTGCTTACCTGTGAGTTCTCTTGCGGCTGAAGAAGTCGGTGTAGGACGCTTCTGTCCTTTACGGCCGGCGTGGGCCGTATGTAAAGATCCGCGGTTTAGTTTCGTAACCGTCCGCGGTCCGACAGCAGTCAGCACGACGCTCTGTCACACTCGAGCTCTGAAAGCCTGCCTCTCCGTTATTGTGTTTCGCCGCCGGCGGCTATTAATCGCCGCGCCCGCTCACCCGCCGTGGTCCGCAGACTCCGGGGGCGGGTCCGGCACGGCCGAGTGCGGCGCGAACCGGGGCGGCTGCAGCCAGCACTGCACCGACGTGCCGGAGGGCACCGGCTACATCTGCCACTGCTACCGCGGCTTCCGCGCTTCGCCCACCAACCCCAAAGTGTGCGAGGACATCGACGAGTGCCGCGAGTTCTCGCACAACTGCTCGCAGCTCTGCAACAACCTGAACGGCACCTTCTCGTGCGCCTGCCGGGACGGCTTCCAGGCCGTGAGTGGGGTGTTGGTTGGGAGAGGGAGGGTTTTGTGGAACTCCTCGGGATGGGACCAGGTCATGGTGGAGGAGCAGGTCCTTCCAAGGACTTTTGTGTCATGTTATATATATATATATATATATATATATATATATATATATATATATATATAACATAATACACAAGTGATTAAGATGCAACGTTGCCATCTTTCCCCGATACGCTGCCTCTCGCCCTTTTTAGTGAACCCACGTGTAGTCATTAAGTCCTTACTCTTTACACCAATCAGACGAGTTAAACGTACGGCGGACATCTTCCCAATAACAGGTGGTGCTGTGGGGTACTCGCATCGTCAGATAATGAAGCCGTCAGACGGGACGGTCTTGCAGCTGTCCATTACAACAGGTCCATGGCAGCGCGTACTGACAGTTGTCCGTTATAACGGGACGGTCTGATGTTGTCCGTTATGACATGACCATGACAGCACGTTCTGGCAGGTGTCCGCTACAACGGGACGGTCCGATGTTGTCAGTTACGACGGATCCATGAGAGTACGTTCTGACAGCTGCTCATGACAGTTGCAACATGACCCGCCGTCTGCTGCGGCAGCAGGTTCTGACAGCAGTCCGCTGCGACAGGACGGCCTGACGGGCGTGTGCCGCGCCTTCGGAGCGCTCACCCTGCTGTACTCCACGGGCCCAGAGATCCGCGGCTACAAGCCGGCCAAGAGCAAGGCCCTGGACGTCATCCGGGGGGAGTCGCGAGTCGAGGCCGTCGACTACCACCCGAGGTACGGGCGGTGACTCGAGCTGGGCTGCGGTGTCTCGGGGTCCGGTGACGGGAGACGGGCCGAGTCCGCCGGTTGTTGTGTGCGTCGAGGGGCACAGCAGGCGGTAAAATTCTGTGGCTGTTCTGGCGATGAAGCACTGTTTGTGATTATCTTTGGGGTATTTTTAGGCATTTTGGGTATTTTTAGGCGTTTAGTACGTTTAGTGGCCTGTGTTGAATATCCCTGTCATATTGTTCATCTTACCGTCAGATTACTCGCATGACTCTCGTTCTTAGTACGTTGCGCTTATGATGAAGTGTGTAGTTAAAGCATATAGCTTCACAAAACGCATGCAGTATCTTCAAGGACGGCGTTCATTGTCGTTAATGCCGAGTTACTTTATGTTGCTGCACAATGCACATTGACTAGTACAAATATATCAGATAGCTGTGTCATCTAGCGGCCTCGCTTCAGAACATCTGCTATCTTACCCGAAAACATATGAACATGGTTAACCATATGTTCATGTCGGGGCGTTTTGATGTCAAGCTTCCAGTCGTAGTGGTCTTTTTCACAGTACGTCATAAAGCACCTTCATTTCACGCCGTCATTGTCCCTTCACCAGTCGTCATGACTGAGCTTTGTTATCACGGGCAGACCGGGCATTGGTGTTCGCTGAGAGATTGGTCGGTTTTCAGCGATCACATGGTGTTCTGGACGGACTCATTCGAGAAGGCTATCAAACGGTCCTACATTCCGGGCGACAAGGTTGGCGCCAACATCGGCTTCGCCCAGGACCTGCAGATTAAGAGTAAGTGGGCCGAGCGATTCAGCTGTTTCAGCTGTTGCGTTGGAGACATTCCACTGATGTGCCGCTGCTTATTCCGATTGGTTGAATACAACGCAGATCACCTGTATAACGGCGAACTTGTGCGTGCTCATCTGCATTTGTCGTTGCCTTAGTGTCCGTCTCTTGAAGTTGATGCGCAGTAAGTTTTCTCCGTTATTGCGTTCTCTAATCTCTCTCTCGTTTGTCCGTTTGCGTCTGGTTGCTGCGGACAGCCATAGGCAGTGAGTACTGGGTTTTGCTCGCCGTGGCTGAAGGCTCGGCCAGTTTGCATGTTACACGGCTTTTAAATAATATGGACACTTCTTCCCCTCACAAGCCACGCGCTCAAGTCGGGCCCTTTTCCATGCGATCCCGAACCTTTCAATAAAATCATCCGCTAGTGTGTCGCTGGTTGGCGCTCAGTACAGTTTTTGAATGACAGTGGCGTACAGTTTTTAAATGACAAATCACCGTCTGTTTCAGAAACGCAGCACAGTGAAAAAAGTGTTGCCTGAACAGACACCAAAAACTTTCCTCTGTCGTAGCATAGCGATTACGTTTCCTCTGCTGCGGAACGTCTGCCACATTGCGTTTATCAGTTGTTTGCTAGTTGTCTGCGGTCTCCGTGACACAGTCTATCTTTTACCTTTTTTAATCGAAGTTAGTGTCACGCATTCGCACGTATCGCAGTCTGGCTAGAGACGGGTGTCTTTCTTCTTGCATCGCGTCCTAGCTGTATGAGCACACGCGCCTGATCTCCCCGTTCTTCAGTGGCAGAACTCCAGGCCCGACTTCGTCAGCTTGACGTCAGCGTGCGAACACGTTCTCAGTTTGGGTGTGGTCCACGTCGTACGCTCACTGGCCGCGCTCTGTCCAGGCAACGCCAAGCCGTCTGGAATCTCCGTCGACTGGATCGCCAACAACCTGTACTGGACCCAGGTGGACAGGTCCGGCAGCAAGCCGCGCGGAGCCGTGGTCACCGCCACCGCCGACGGACGCTACAAACGCTCCCTCATCGCCACCGGTAAACACCTGCGGCGGCGCGCGGCGCGGCCGAGGCTCACAGAAGCGGCCGGTGGACGCCATAAGGCAGGACGCGGGACGTGTTGCAGGGCAGGGACGTGGCAGAGGCCACACCGCAGGGATGTGCAGAGCCTAGAGCACAACAGCGCAGTAGAGCCACAGGGCGTGGGCTCGATATAACTGCGTCTCAAATTATCGTCCGGGAGAGTCCTAATCGCCATAAGCGTTGGACTGAAGTCAACCCGAGGCTGCTGACTCTCGTAATTGTCTCGCGGGTTACCAAACTGGCGATATATCAGGTTGTTTGAATGGTATCATTCAGACGTATTTGAATGGGACATGGATTTATTCGGACATCTGGAAAGCGGGTGTAGACTACGTTGTCCTTTTGCCGAGGACGGCGCTTGGGTGCGTTGCGATTGCCGTCAAAATTATATATTAGGCGTCTCAAGAACACGAACATCCCGCGAAAGTGTGTCGGAATTTCAAGTTGGCACCAGCAGTAATCGTAACAAACCAGTTCTCGAGGGCTTCCTGCCCCGTGCGCTGGTGTATCGTAGTCGAGCGAAAGACAATTTGGGAAGGGAAGAAGTGTCGTGAGGAGGAGCTGGTGCGGGCGCGGTCGGTGGCCGTGCGCAGCTGCGACGGCCGGGCCGCGTGTGACGGCCGTGTTGGCCGGCTGTGACGGCTTCGGCGCCGCCGCAGGCCTGGAGGAGCCGGTCTCGGTGGCCGTGGACCCGGAGCACGGCATCATGTTCTGGACGGACGTGGGCAGCATCCCCAAGATCGAGTCGGCCTGGATGGACGGCAGCAAGAGGCGCCTGCTCGTCAACGATAAGGTCAGGAGGTCGGCTGGCGGACTAGGCGTGTGGGCGGTCGGCTGGAACTGAGCTGATGGCTCCTGCGTCGGCAGGTCAAGTTGAACAAGTCTGTTATGGGATCAGGCAGAGTTTGTCGAAACAGGAGTGGGCGGAGGGTCTTTGCGTAACACGTTACCACTTTCCTACGTGGTCATATACCAAGGAGGCCCAAAATAACTTGACGTAGCGATGCTCCATACCTTTGGGAACTGGCGGCCATGCTGTTATTGTATGGACGTGGGAATTGCAAAAGCGGGTGGGCAGTAATCATCCTTTGAAGCAACACCAGCTGCGGCAACGCCTTGCTGTTATAAAATCTTAAACAGGATGTGTAAGATAACAGCTAATATAATATATATATATATATATAATGCATGTATAATGTTTTTGACAATATATATACATATATACGTACATACATATATATATACATATACATATATACATATAAATGTAATGTAATAATAACGCAACATAACATGTCCGTCGCTTCGATTCGTATAAGACCATTCGTGGACGGCGCCGTCACTGGCTCTGGCCCGCCCTCGGCAGGTGGAGCACCCAACCGGACTAACGATCGACTTCGCCATGGACCACACGGTGTACTGGGCGGACACCAAGCTGAACCTGGTGGAGGCGATGCGCGAGGACGGCTCCCAGCGGCGCGTCATCCTCTCGGGACCGGCGCTGCAGCACCCGTTCTCCCTGGACGTCTTCGAAAGCTGGGTGAGGCGGATGGGCTCTGTTCGGGGTAGTGTGCTGCGGAGCTGACCACGGAGCCCGGAGGGCGCACAGCTTGGATGATGCCGTTTTTTGTGATTGCGCATAGGGTGTATCGAAGGCCAGCACTGGGACAGACATTCCTTGTATGCAAACCAGCAGTATTTTTTATTGGCCTCCAATGGTTGTTGCGTACTTGTTAGCTTTTTACTGTAACCAAGAGCTGTCTGTTACCCAGCCAGTGAAGAGCAGGTTGCACGGGTCTGGTGACTATACGCCGGAACGTATGATGTTCCGCCGGGTGTCGGCGAACGCATAATGTTTCGGTGCTGTCTTAGTTTTCCCGGTATTTGATGTCTGTCTGTTCGGGCGTCATGACCGTGTTTCAACTGTATCGGGTGACTCTCTGGACCAGGGCTGACGTTAGGGCCGTGTTTCAGGTGTGGCGGGTGACTCTCTGGACCCGGGCTGACGGTCTGGCCGTGTTTCAGGTGTACTGGGTAACTCGGGACTCGGGCGACATCTTCCGTCAGGACAAGTTCGGTCGCGGCGTCCCGGAGAAAATCAAGGGCGACCTGGCCAACCCGACCAGCATCCGCGTTCTGCAGCCCTATAGATACAACACGACCGTGGTGAGCGGACGGCCCCCCACAGGTGGTCCCGCGAATCTCCCCCACCTGTCCGTGCGACGGTCCGCCCGACGGCAGGCGACCGGTCTGCGGCAGCGATCGACTGCCGTAAGGGACGGAACACTCTGTACGCCTGTCCATTTGATGTTGTGGCACTGCCTCGAAAGGGTACTCTTTTCTTGTACCGTTTTTTTTTCAGTGTCTTCCTTTAGACAGCCCGCCGCCGGTGATGATGCCGCGCGTTCCGTCCGCAGGAGAACCGGTGTTTCCAGAGCCCGTGCTCGCACCTGTGCCTGCTGATCCCGGGCGGACACCGCTGCTACTGTCCGGACAACACGCAGACCAGAGACAGTTCTGGACGCAACTGCAACGCCGGTACGCTCCGCCGCGCAGTCGCGTGGTTTTTCAGACTGCGGAATGCGCAGTCGAGGGACTGCGCGCCTCCCCTTTTTGGCGGGGCTGGTGCGGGTGAACCACAACGTTACGGGACATGTTTGATATGTCGTGGCAGATTGCACGTAGTAGAAATAGGAATGGTGCTCCCGTAGTTTGGTGTATAGAAAAGAGAGATGCAAAAAACATAAATATAAAAACATACATAAAAAATGAAAAAAATATAAAAAAACGTAGAAACGGGGTGCCCTGTTTGGCCACTTTATGCGTATGTCTCTTGGAACTATATGCCTATGTGTGTGCATCTCTGCACGTGGCCGTTGTTGACTGGACACGGCCGGCGATGGACGTGGAGCAGCCACGTCTCGGTCTCCCACGTGTCTGCCTGGTTTGCCTGTTTGACTATGTCTGTGCGTGCCCGTTGGACACGTGGTGCGGACCATGAATTTATCCGATCTGATCGAACTTGTGTCGCAGCCAGAGCTGGATGCAGAGCGGCCGTGTCTCCGACTATATGTCTGGCTGGTCTGTTGTCTGCGTGTCTGCATTCCTGCGCTCTTCATGGTGACCCTAAGCAATCAGCGCAAGAGGTGGCGCGGCCATGCCTCCGTCCGCGGGCCTGTTGTCTGCGTGTCAGCATGTCTGCACCCTGCTGACGGCGCCTCTTCTGCCAGCTCTGGAGGCGGAGCGGCCTCGGCCGCTGGTCTGCCCGTGCCGCAACGGCGGCGTATGCGCCGTGCCGGACGGCTCGTTTGACGAGCCGAGCTGCGAGTGCGTCGACGACTACAGCGGGCCGCGCTGCGACACCTATGTGGCCCGCAAGCGGGTTCAGACCTCCGGCGGGGTAAGCGAAGCGGCGCGAACCGCGCGCTGGCGTCAGGACGCGTCCTCACCACGATTGACGGCGATCCGCGGTATTTCGTTGTTGACGCATTAGCATGGCTAGTGGCTACAAACCGTGTGCTGTCTCTCTTGATGCATTCTCATTTACTGGGAAGTGGTCACTGGCTTCAAACCGGCTGTGTATAGTTGTTGTCTATCTAGTTCTATTTTTGGGCCGGGCGCGTACGCGGTAAACAAGTTGGATGTGTCGCGTTTATGCTGGTCGCCCATGTCCTATGACTGCCGGTTGCTTGAGTTCGGTGCCGCAGAAAAGCGTCGATTCAGAGCCGGCGGCGGAGAGTCTGCTCGCTGACCAGTGTTCTTCCGCCGTCGCCCTCAGACCAACCCGGCAGCCATCATCATCCCGATTCTGATCATCCTGCTGCTGATTGGAGCCGTGGCCGGCTTCATGTTCGTGAAGCGACGCGGAGGGTGAGCAGGACAGCGGCACGGCTGCAGAAGGCTTAAGACTGCAGTCCGCGCACGCAGCGCGCTTGTGGTGCCGCTCGGGAGGCGTGGCTCTCGTCATCTGCACGTGAACCTTTGGAAACGTTCTTGTGGAAACCGAAGCGGAATGAGTGTGCTCTCTTTCAAGCTCTCGCTGCTGGTCGATGTCACAAATAGGACGAAACTGGTGCGACGTTTTGCATATTGTTCCGGCTGCAGCCGAGTTTGGGTGCGACGTTTTCGGCCTGTGCTCTGGCTCTGAGGACGCCGCCATTGACGGCGGCCGCTGATGAGGACGGACTCCGCTCCCCCTGCCTCACGCCCGCCCGCGCGGCGCGGAGTGTGTCCCCGCCGGGCCGCGGACGGCGGCCGCCCCGTGACGGCGTCGGCCGCTGTTTCAGGGTGAAGACGGTGGCCAGCAGCCTGCCCGGCTCCACCAGCGTGTCGTTCAGGCCCGGTACCAACGTCGAGTTCGGTGCCAACGGCGGCTCGGCGGAAGCGGTGAGTGCGCGCCGCCCGCTGGTGCGGCGAGGCTGAGCCGCCCCGTCGGCTGGCGTTCTCGGCTGCGACCGAGTCAGAGGTCGCGTGCTGTCTCGGCGCTGTGGAAAGACGAGTGGCGATAACCGTGTGAGATGTGTCCGTGTGATGCTGAACAGGAGAGCAGTTTGTACACGTTGATAGCCTGTGTTAAGGTACTTTTGAAACATTTGAATTAAACACACTTTTATAGTTTTTTTTTTGTAGAGCTTCAGTTTCATTTGTTCACATACGTACCAGGATATGAATAATCAGTATCATAATGCAGAAATATTCATGCATTAAAGCACATTTCATTGTGTTTGATATTGACTGTAGTTGCTCTGGATGGTTGTCAGACTACATTTACATGCACATACAAATAATCCAGAGATGATTAGCGTCAGTCGTAAAATTGCTCGTGCTGCCTGCTTTAAATCATGACTATCAAAGGCACATGGTGTATCTGCAGCCCATTGAAGCCGGCATTGATCTGGGAGGCATCGATGGCAAGACGAGGAACTTCAGTAACCCCATGTACGACGCCATGGGAAACATGGAGGCCTCCACTGACCAGGCAGCGTCATCAGGTATGCTGACATCACCATCGTTCGCCTTCATTCCAGTCCTCATGTCATCATTGACCCTAATTCCCAGTACAGCAGTCAGGATTGTCCGTAGGAGGGAGGTAAGGGGCCGAAACTGTTTTTTGCCCGTCAGCTGTCTTCAGCAGCTGTCAGACTGACCCGGTCATGCATCTTACGATACCATCACCCTTAACTGGCCGTGATCTGTGACGCCGCGGTGAGCGCTGTTTTGGCTCGGCCGCCGCCGGCTGGCATATTGGCCCGTTGCACGGCGCCGGCCGCCCGTTGACCGCCGTCGCTGTCGCCAGGCGTGTATGAGGTGCCGACCGAGGTAAAGCAGGACCCGGCCGTGCTGGCCCCCTCCAGCGTGGTGCACCACTCGGCCGCCGCCAACGCGGCGCGCACCCGCGAGACCAAGCCAGCCGCCTACGACTCCGGCAAAGATACTCAGCAGCTAGTGGAGGAGGACGAGTACGACTGCTAGTGGCATCTATGGACCGTGACCGGAACTTGAGCCGCGCCGGGTGCCGCCAGGCGGACGGACCGAGAGCCGGCCGCGCTGCTGCGTCGTTCCCGGCGCCGGCGGGCGTGCGGCGAGTGTGGCGCCGCGCGAGGGCTGCGGCGCAGTCCGAGGCGAGGGGCCACTCCGCTGGAGGTCGCGCGGGCCGCGTGAGCCGTGGCCGGGACCGGACGGTCATTGACCCCCTGCGGTGTCTGCTCAGCTGACGGAGAGGCCGGCCGGCCGGCCAGTCGCGGCCGCGCCGGACCTGGCGAGGGAGCTGCGAGTCGAGTGAGCTCGCGATGCGTGCGCCGGCCCGCGGCCGCGCCGAGCCCGCGCAGGCCCGCGGCTTCTTCGCGAGAGCTGGAGGCGTTCCGAGCAAGGCCAACGGGCCATGCCGACACGTTTTCAACTGTATGAGACCGGACGACAGCTTCATATATCGGCGTTTTGTGACTATTTGCGTTTCTTTCGATCTCGTAAACGGATTCTTGTGTTTGTACGACACCTTTTTAACGCCTCTGGTTGGTGGATGTACATTTGTGGTCTGTCGTGTGCTCCTTTTTAACCGGCCGTGGCGTCTTGTCTTTTTACCGAGCTAGAGGAACTGTTTTCTGTTAACTGTTCTCCGTTCTGTTAACTTCTGTTCCTTTCTGTTCTCCATCCTGTTAACTGTTTAACTGTTTTCCCTGTTCCGTCCTGTGCTGTGCCTTTTGTGACGCTCGCGACAACAGAGCAATAGCGTCTGATCCGTCCACCGTTTTGGCGCGTTCCGCCGACCACCGATTTCGTGGTGGGGAACAGTGATGCATCCGTCCACTATTGCCGCCGCGTCAGCTGGCTGCAGGGGATTCGTGGAGATTTCGTAGGGAGTTGGGTCACGTGCCACTGCCAGCGTGGCTCCCTCCTCGTGAGACGCCTGCGGCGGCATTGCAGTATGGGCTGTTGTGCAAGCGTCTATGTTCACCATTTATACAGATAATATAATGCGTTGTTTCCATTGGCAAAAATGTGTTGGTTTTCAATACATGTGGTTATGTCATGCGTCGAGACATGCACCTTGTAGGTACCGATGTCGTTTGTGTTTCGTTCGTTGCAGTTTATCAGCGACGCGTTGTGTATTTCGTGGCGACTTGGGGATGTAAAATTTGGACGTAGACGCTGAGTTGAGCCAGCTGGTTGTCCTTGTGTGGACGACTCCCGGGTATTTTAACACTATGCGCACTGTTAAAGCTTTTCATAGTCGGGGTTGGAGGAGCTGTTTCGAAACAAAGCGTGAATGATGGGCTTTTTAATCTGAGAGCCGAAAATATAGACAAGGAATTATCATGGCCAGGAGTGAGCTTTTTATTCGGAACCGAATGATGTGACGGACAGCGCCCAGAAGAACCGTTTCTATGTCTGAAACGAAGGCTATTTTCATGGCAGAAATTCTGCTTTTCTCTTCCGGAGCCGGTATGTCCTGCTGTTTGCCAAACGATTTAGAGAGGCTTTCGACACAATAATGCCGTTTTGGTTTGGGCTCTGCAATTTGTCGTTCAACTGATTTCATTCGTTCCATGGGTAGGCGGATTTGCCAATGGATCGATGCAAGCAGTGGACGTCAGTTGAGGTCGACTGAATTATATCGACTGAAAGTCCGTCTATCCTGCAACCGCAGAAGCACACAACTCGACAGCTTGTAATTCTCTTGTGCTAGCCTCAGCGTCCCATCCATCGCATCTCCACATCCCGCTTTCAAACAAATATTTATTTCAGAGAAACACAGAGTACACTGACAGGAGAAACAAGGAAGGCACTTGACTAATGATACACACAGATAACGGCTAAGCACATCCAGTGTCGGTCTTCTACCGGGACCCGGGTACGACGAAGGCCAGTCAGCTCGACGAGGGCCCGGGGGGCCGCGGGGCCCCTGCTGAACCGCGTACGGCCGTGGAGCGAGCGCCCCCTCCCGCCGACCGCAGCAGCTGGGCGGGGTCGCCGCCGGCGCGGCGCTGACGTTGGCTGTGGGCGCGGGCCGGGAGCTGGGGCGGCGGCCGCCGTCTCGCCAGAGGCCAGCGGTCAGCGTCGGCAGGCGGAGCTGGGCGGGACGAAGGTGAGATTTTTCGAGCAAGCCAGTGGACTCGACGGGGATGGCCGGACGATGACTGAGCTAGCTGGCAAGGAAGGCGTGGCGCGGCGGCCGGCGTCACCGTTTCTGAGACGTTCTTGAGGGGAGCGGGGGGGGGGGAAACTGGCGGCACTCGCCACACCTGTGAGCAGGACTATTAGCAAAGACTGCACACCGGCAGACCGTGGTACAGTGGCAGGGACTGCGGTGCACCGACAGAGACTGCTGTACACCGGCAAATGCTGTGATATACCAGCAGAGGGCGCGGTACACTGGCAGACTGCAGAACACCAGCAGACTGTGAGCTTTTGGCGGAAACTACGACGCAGTAGCCGTAAAAAAATATGATACACCAACAGAAACAGCGCTATATCCGCAGAAACGGCAGCGGGACAGGCATCCGAAACTGGGCGGCCATCATGGCCACGTTAGCGGAGATGGCAACACGGTCCATCGAAGCAGGATCTAAGCGGATGTGCCCGACATTTGAGCTGACTGATGTGGTCGAAGAAACGTCATTGCCCTAATGTTGAGAAATTGTCCTGCGCAGAATTTGGCAAGCACCGAAAACTAAACATCGTTAAGAATCTTGCATTTCGGTGATACCGACGTGTTCAATGATCATAGTTTCTAGGCGAATGAGGAAACATAGTTTGCATAAGCAAGTATAGTTCAGGTGACGTTCGACCGTGGTGCAATGTCTTTTTATACAGGCTCGAATGGAGCCAAAGTCGGGCACGATGAGATGTTAAAGGACCACAAAGTGCGGGCAGCCGTCCCCTCACTACGACAGATATACTTATTGCGAACTTCAAGCTACATCCACGTTTAACGGAAGAAAATCAGCAGTGGTCTGTCCTATCAAAAGGTATCATGAAGATGCTCCTAAGTACACACTCAACCAGTAGTTATCACCTGAAGCGCACAGGAGTTACGTTGCTTAGCAAAGTCACCAACAACGCCAAGTTGGAGCTAGAAGCCTACACATCGCGGAAAATAAACTGCTCCACTAGTAACAATGGCTCTAGCTCTGGTGGACTCCATTTGAAAGCTCATGGTCCCCTAATCAACTACGTCCTGCGGGAAAGGAGTTCAACCGCCTCAGTCACTCGACTACGCCGTGGCGGCGGGCGGCTGGGCCTTGCCCGGCTCGCCCCGCGGCTGCACCTCGGCCGGCCGCTCAGCGTCTTTGTACGGGGCAGAGCCCAGACGACCTCCCGCCGCGCCAGCCTCGCAACCGGCACCTCCGCGGCGCGTGAGCAAAGATCACAGACATAGAGAGAACGAGACGCTACGCTACCTCGCGGGCGGTGAGGGCGCCGGCCGGGGCCGCCCGTCCGAAACGCGCGCGGAAACCGCCGCTCCGGATCTCGCAGAAGCGGCTCCGGCTGCGGGGCGCTGCACCGGGGACCGAGCGGCGGCCGAGCCGCCGGCGGCGCCCGGCCGGCGGCGCTCGCCGCCACGCGGGAGCGTCCAGGGCGGGCCGCGGCCGCAGCCCTGCCCACGGACGGGTCTGGTGCGGGACGCAGTCAGGGTCCGGCCGGCGCCGGGCGGGCGGGTCCGAAGCCTTCCGTACCGCCGGCCTGTCCGCGGGCAGCTCAGCTCGGTAACCAGTGGCGCAGCCGTCGCCACGTGGGCTGCTTCCCGCCGACCGTGAAAACAGGAAAAGAACGGCGGCGAGAGGCCCGTCCACAGCCACCACCGGGTCCAGCGGGCCAGGCGCGTCATGCCCAGGACTATGGCGACCAGGCCTTGGCTGCCGCCGGCCGGGGTGCAACGCAAGCCATTCACGTGCGAGGGTGACACCGATACTCAGGATAACGCAGAAATAAACAGAACAGGCAATCTACGACTTTATTGGAAAATACGGCAAAACAAATGAGAACAATTAATGATAAAATTGATAACGAATTCGACAAAACCATGCTACGGAAAAGACAACTAGAAGCGCCGGGAGCCGTTGGGCCCGTACGAACACAAGCACAAAGAAGGCGCTAGCAGGTCCAGCCGGCGCGAGTGATCTAATTGTGACACATTTCTAACGCTTTGAGATGCAATCAATTAAAGCTGCTCAGGCAATCCCAAAACAGTCAATAAATTATGCATAAAATTACCTAACCAAAACGCGCAATTTCACGATGCTAAAAGCCTACGCTCGCACAAGCCGCACAACCAACAACCTAGCCAAAACGCTCGCGCGCCAAAAGCCGGTTGCCAAATCGCTCGCCACCGCAGCAGGCCGACGGCACCCGCGTCCTGACATCGCCTCCAGTCGGCGCGCGTTGCCTGGGCGGGCCAGACGTCTCCAGTGCGCGTCCGACGCGCCGGCCGCGGCGGTGACGTCGGCGACCGCGGTGACGCCGGCGACGTCGGCGACGACGGCGAGGTCGGTGATCCCGGCACCGCGTCCGGCCGGTCGGTCGGCGCCGCGCGGCGAGCCGTCCCCCGGCCGCCGGCCGGACCGCAGGTAAGCTCGCTGTCGTCGCTTTGTTCGCGGCTCCGCGCCTGAGCGTCGCCAATAAACAGTATAAACAGCACGCCGCCCGGCGCCGGCGGCACCGGTCGGGCGGCGGCCGAGCGGCGGCTGCCGGCGGGCTCTACGAGTAGATGGTGATCACCTCCCGGCCGCCGCCGCGCACCATCAGCACCCGGTCCAGACCCTCGGTGAGCACCTCCAGGAACTCCATGTCTGGGCGGGACAGTCAAGGACAATACGAGTGCCGAGTTCACATGACGACGGCGAAGTTTTCAGACGTTTTCGTGAGAACCCTGATAGAATAAACAATACACATTTCATAACCGGACCAAAAACGCCCGGAAACATATTTATCACATGGCTAACATGCTACATTTTTGAAGATTTGTCCCGCCTATACACACATACGACGTCGAAAAAACGACACGGTGGAGGCAAGCAGCATTTCTGGGTGCCTGGAGCAGCTTTTATGAGTGGCTCAGCATCCGCCAAAAGATAGACACTTCAATCCACGTTCGTTACATGTTAGGCGAAGACATGAAATTCCCCGTGACTATGCTGTGTAAAAAGGAAAATGGTGACGCAAATGCTTAGATCAACTCCACCGATACTGTTCCGGTTAACATAACACAGGATACAGTGAACCTAAAAACCAATTTCGAAGGAAAAAAATTACACCACGTCTTTCCATGGCAAAAGGCAGACCTGTTCACGGGAAACCGAACCCAGCGGTGTAACAAGAGGATACAGTTGGAGTCGTTTTTGGCACTCGGTATCTTGGGCGGCCCAGGTAAATTCACTATCACCAGCTGGGCGTCGTGTGACTTGCTGACGATCACTTCGTTCAGCTTCACTGCTGTGTGCATCCGGCGCACGTTGGCCTTGTCTCTGAAACAGGAGACACGACACTGGAACGAGGCGGCGCGACGGAGGAAGCCATCGTTCGAGGACCACCGACAATCGCCGCTGGGACAAAGGCTTTCCGGTTAACGCGTGGCAGAACGATACTGAAACCATAACAAGAGAAAACAGCTCAGTGCATGGCATGGCGTCATCGCTGTAGCATGGCAAACTGCTAATGTAGCTTGATCAAGAGTGCACGACGTCCAAAAAGGCATCAGAACGGGAACCATGCTCCATGCTACACTAAACAACCGTCAAAGTTAGGTGTGCCAAAAGTCGCCAAACGTTCTTCGATTCACAGCTGTGGTTTTTTGCCGCAAACCGAGTCCGTACCACACGGGCAAAGGTAAACGTAGACGGTAAACGTTAACGTGCACGTCACGGGTCAATCGCCCGCCAGGGCGTCAAACATCGTGCCGCACGCCTAAACCACGACACCGACAAACTACGCCCTGCAGAGAACCGGGGACCACGGGAGAGGGCGGGCAGCGGCCGGCCCAGCACGTACGGCTTGATGTCCAGCAGCTTCTTGAAGCCGTCCTTGGCCTTATCGTCCTTGGGCTTCCGCACCGGCGAGGGGGAACGGGACGCGCCGTTCTCCTCGGCCAGGTCCACCTGTCACCGTCAGCATCGGCCGGTCAGCGTCACAGACCAGGCCCGTCCCGCCGGACTCGCCGCAGGCGGCCGAATTAGCACGGGGCGACGCGGCGACGCGGATATCACAGCGTTCACACAATGATCACGTAGACGGTAATCAAAAGTAACCAGCAATGGCCAATGTGAAAACCACAACAACGCATCTACGGTGCGGCGACGGCAGGACAACGTCGTGACCTTCGCAGGCGCAGCCCAAGCCACGCCCACACAGCGTGCTGCACACGGCGCTCCTGCGGGCAGGCAGCGCTCCCGAACATCACGCCCCGTGCGGCAGCGTCCACCCCGGGCGACAGCGTCCGCCCCTCGCCCCAGACCAGGCCACTATCCGCGCGTCCGCGCGGCCATGTCTCCCGACCGGCCGGCGGCGCTCCGGCCGGCCGTGCGTGACCCCGCGGGGCCTGTGGGTACCGTCCGGCCGGGGCCGGGTGCGCGTGACTCGGCGGCGGCCGGCCGAGCTGGGGCGGGCACAGCGGTGCGGTCACACACGACGGCACACGGGCGGCTTACATGTATGCCGTCGGCCGCCTGGACGTCGGCACAGAAGCGGGCTTTCGAGAAAGACTGAAACTGACCCGGCAGCGTCACAACGGCGGCCGGCACCGCGGCGGCGCCGAGCGTGGCAAAAAACACCGGCCGTACTACTGGCCCGCTCCGAGTACGACCGTTTCCCAGCAACGACAAAGACTCAGTGATGACAGCCATGATGTGTCTGCAGGATAATCCACTACTTGACTGTTCAAGCAAGCAAACGGTCAGGTCAAAGTGCAGCACATGGGTCGCCTTAGACGTAGACAGGCGTACTTGTGCTCTGTATACATACAAAACAGCCCCAATGGGCCATCCAATGTCTATTCGGAGTACGTGATCACGTTCCTAAGGCGACCCTGTTTAAATTGCACGCCAAAGGTCCTCAAACGGTGCCAAGCGTAGCGCGCCGTGGACAAAAAGACCAGCGTTCAGGGGGTGCGATGCCGTAGGCAGCCGCCGGGTGGCGCGGAGACGCGTGTAGTCGGAGAGCTCTGACGTCACAGTAGGCGAAAGCGGCGCGATGGCGGCAGCCGGCGCGGTCGGTGAGTTGCGGCGGCTCGCGGGCTCGACGCGGACTCGCTCAGGGCTCTGGGACTCGCTCTGAGACTCGCTCCAGGCGACAGGTGGGAGGCCTTTGTTCGGGGGGGGGGCGCAGCCGAAGGGCGGCGATTAGAGAGAAGCGGTGGAAATTTCAGGTGCCCGGCCAACTGCAACAAAGATGCGGTCCGCGGTCCGATCTTCCCTCAGACATAAACTTCGTAAAAGTCTTTGGATGGATCTTGGACCAAAGGTCTATGAATGGCTATCGGAAGGACTGAAAAATACTATTTTTTCGTGATTATAAAGGATAAAAAAACTGACCATTAGAAAGACTGAGAAGTGGGGGAGTGAGCTGCGGTACCGCGTCAACAGTGGAACCACTGAGGAGTGCAGCGGAGCCAGGCCACCTCGGGTGAGTCCGCGACACCTTCACCGCACCGACTAGCGTCCTCGCGGCGGCGGAGCTCCGTCCGAGCCCGCCAGCCGTCCGGCCGGCCGGCGCGGGCCCGGCCGGCGGCGGCGGCACGCGGACACGGCGACAGCGACAGCGGCGGCGGGCGCACACACGGCTCCACGCGTGCGGTCTGCCTGCCTCCACTGCCAGCACATTGACGTCGAACTGGTCCAGGTCCCGGTCGGGGTCGGGGTCGGGGTCGGCGCGGTCGTCGGCGCCGCACTGCAGGTAGCGCGCCGGCCCGTCGACCGGCTCGGGCCGCTCCGGCCGCTCGAC
Source organism: Capitulum mitella (assembly GCA_030062745.1). Taxonomy (NCBI): domain Eukaryota; kingdom Metazoa; phylum Arthropoda; class Thecostraca; order Pollicipedomorpha; family Pollicipedidae; genus Capitulum; species Capitulum mitella. The sequence goes on along the minus strand of CP099846.1, from coordinate 28,507,739 downwards.
GGTCGCCGCCAGCGGGCTGGCCGGGTCGACGGCGCGGCGCCGGCCGGCGCTCAGCGCCGACCGCAGGCTGGCCTGCGGCGGACGGCGCGTTAGCTCACCGAGATGCCGGGCGGCGGCGACGCCATCGTCTCGGCCGCCTCCTCCGGCAGCACGCGCTCCAGGAAGTGCACCTTGGAGGCGCGTGACGGCGAGTCGCCCTTGAAGCTCTTGTCGACGATGTCCTGCACCTGGAATGCGGGCCACGTGCAGCCGGTGAAGCGCGTTCGGGCGTGCGGTGGGGCGCGGCGGCGCGCCGGCGTGAGGAACCCGTGGTATGGTGACGCAGTCGCAGTGGTGGACGGACAACGGCAGTGAAAAAAACCCCGACAGGTGGCAAAATAGGGAAAAACGAGTGAAACGCAAAAACAGACAAAATTCAAGAGAGGGCAGGGAGAAACAGCGGAAAGAAGAAAACGGGAACGAGAAAGGAAGGCGACGGACAAAGGCCCGTAACACATTCCATGACTCCCTCTGTGCACCAGAACTTATTCACCTCTGTCGCAATGGATGCTACTTCGTAAGCACTGTCCTCGCTCCAAAACGCCACGCATGTAAGTCTGTACACTCTCAGATCCAAAGGCGAATCAAAAAGCCACGCGCGCAGCAAAAACGAAGCGCGCCAGCCGGCCGCACGGCGCCCCGCGACGAACACAGCGCGGCCGGGCGGGCCGGAGCCGCCGGCTGCATGCAGAGGCGTCCGATCCGGTCCGGCGCACATCGCCGCGACCCGTCGGCCGGTCGGGCGCGCAGGCGCACACCACACAGAGGCCAAACTAGGTGCGGACGGGACGGCAGCGGCTGCGCCAAGACGAAGCCAAGCACGGGCGACGCCGGGCGGCGCTAGCCAGGCGGTCGGCGCTAGCCAGGCGGTCAGCGGGCGGCGGGAGACGCTCGCGGGACATATGGCGGCCGGCGGCCGGCGCGGGGCACGGAGGGCCGGGCGGCGGCCGCCCCGTCCGGTCGCTGGCGGACTGGCGGCCGCGGCACACAACAGCAGACGGCCTACAGCCGACAGGCGCTGCCAACCGCCGACGCCCGCTGGGCGCGGGCCGGGCCGGCCTACGACACAGGTTAGCGGCGGCGCAACGAAACAAACCACCGGCGGCCGCGCTACGCGGCCGGCCGGCGCGGAAATACCTGGGCCAGGGCTGGAATTTCATCGAACTTAAAGCCCCGCTACAAAGAAAGAGAAGGAGAGAGCGCTAAGAGCAGGGCCGACGGCAGGACACGAGGTCGGGGCGCCGCCTGTGGACGCGGCGGCGGCGGCGGACGCCCGGGCGCCGCCGGCGCGGCGGCCGCTGGCCGCTGGGCCCGGCGGCGCGGTCCGTCCTGACGTCGGCTAACACTAGGGTGGCGGGCGGGCGACAGACTCAAATACAGGGTCACCGATGGCGGCGGCCGCCGCTCTATGTACAGTCTGGGCGGGTCAACTACGGGGCGGCGCCGCCGTGCAGGCCGCTCCCAGCGCCGGCCAAGCCATCCGACCGTCACGCCTCGGCGGCCCATTTGAACTGCAGCGACCCAGCAACGGTCAAGGCAGGTTGGCAAACTTTAGCTTCACTCTGGCGGCGGCAGATGGCTCTGCCGGCGCCGACGCGCCGTCACCTACGTCCTGCACAGTGCTGATCGAGGGGCGGCGAATCTCGTCCATTTCCACTCCCATGATTGTGTCCACCTTACGGGGTGGCGGCGCACAGGTTAGTTGGACGGTCCGCGCGCAGCACGCCAGAGGGAACTCGCGTCACGAGCTAGGGCAAAATACCTTCCAACGCGCTACACGGGGCGGGAGTCGGGGTTCAAACGGCTACCTACAGCTCCGTCTACGGAGAGGCCGTGGGCGAGGTAATTCCCTCCACTGCCGGATCCTCCTACTAGATCAGTCAGCCGACACCACGTGAGCGATCACCACACACCATTAAACCCGATCCCCGAGCAATTTCCCACAGAATGCACCGTAACAAACCCACTGCGGCGGGATTCCCCGTGTCACACGAGACGGAAAATGTCAAATACCGCAGGTGCCACCGCACGCCATCGATCCCGAACCGGTGCGTCGTAACAAAGAGGACCAGACCCGTGCCGACACACCAGCCTCGGCCGGTGGCCGTCAGAGCAGTTCAGCAGAGCGCCGAACACGCGCCCCGCTCCCGTCCGGCACTCACCACCGAGTTACGCTCCTTCCGACTGAGGCGCATCTCCTGCAGCATCTGGTTGCGCTGCTCCATCATCAGGGTGCGCTCGTACGTGTAGGCCGATATGTCGCTGTCGTGCTGCAACAGGCCGCAGGCGGGAGCCGCCGTCAGTCACGCACCAGTCAGAGGTCAAACACCGGTCAAAGGTCAGAACGACCGGAAATTTAATAGAGGCCAGAGGTCAAACACGGGCCACAGGGCACACACCGGTCCGAGGCACGCACCGGTCAGAGGTCAAGCCCCGGTCAGAGGTGCAGTACCGGTCACACAAACCACGTGTCGAGTCGGACCAGCAGCGCGAGAAGAAGACGGGGACGAGGACAAATGCGAAGGCTGTCCCACGGACAAGCAGTAGCTGTCTCACGGACAATAGGCACAGCTGTCTCACGGACAAGCAACGGCTGCCTTACAGACAATAAGCACAGCTGTCTCACGGGCAGCAACAGCCGTCTTACGGACAACAGGCACAGCTGTCTCACGAACAAGCAACAGCTGCCTTACGGACAATGGGCAGAGCTGTCTCACGGACAAGCAACAGCTGTCTTACGGACAACAGGCATAGCTGTCTCGCCGACAATGCGCACACCTGTCTAAAGGACAATACACACAACTGCCTTACGGACAATGCGCACAGATGTCCCACGGACAATACACACAGATGTCTCGTGGGAAGACGCACAATCGCCTATCAAACAACACAATACGATCAATGCAATAAAATACAATGGGTCTGGGCGGGGTGGCGGCCAAACGAAGAGCAGCAGCTAACGTCCCGAGCTGTTGGCGTCGCAGATAACTAAATATCCACAAGGAGGATGACCAGAAGGGTGGAAAAAGAACAGTAAAAAATGTGATTGTCAAGATGGTTGCTTTTCAGAACGATAATTCTTTTGTGTGGTGCCTATGTACGTCATAAGCTTTGCGATTTAAATGGGCGGAACATGGCATATACGCTCAGACGTTTCTAATTTTTTCGGGGTTCTTAGTCCTGGCCTTACCTTACGACAAAGTTCTTAGTCCTAGCCTTACCACAAAGAAGGGGGTCCACACCCCCGTGCCATTTCCCTCCGCAACTGCGGAACGACGAGAACCGACTGTACGGTACTTTAGATAGCTGCGTCCTATTGTAATTTATACATTTTGAGACCTATCTCAATCACATCAGGCCGCGGAGATATGGAACCATTTTCGAAGGCATGTTCTAAGTTCTGCAACAGATCAAAGCTCATACCCAATATGAACGGAGATGTTTCTGAGGGGCTCAGGAGCTCTTGCAATCATCCAAAAGTCAAGAAAGCCAATGACAGTGTTTGGAGTTTACAGCGATTCAGAACGTGTCCAACATCATGGAGACAAAACAATCCGTACAGAACGCTAGTCTGAACTTCAAGGTCACAAAGACGCTGAGTCAGGCTGCACCGGTCCAAAACAAAATATTACGCTTCCTAGCCGATCCGCTGCTAAATGGCCAGCCAATCAAATCTCTGTAAAGAGCCCAAGCAATATGCCCATTTGACCTGATCCCAGGTCACCACAGGCTTGCAAATAAGGGTTGGCATGCTAGGAGCACGATAAAAGCATCGGACCGCATTCGCAAGAGGTTACAAAGGTTTTCGGCCGAGTTAGTAAAGATGCTTCGTGGGACGAGCGATGGTTTCTCTGTGACTGAGACAAACCCAGAGGCCCAACGGTCAAGCCATACCGTGGTCCTACTGATAAAATGAGGAAATAAGCTATTCCGTGAAACCTTTCTATACCGTCCACAAAACAGGAAAACACGCACTTCCACGACCAAATTTTACACTTCAGCAAGTGACGTAATCGCAAAGTCTTTCGGCCAAAGTAATGACAACATCAAATACACTAGGGCACATTCGATTCGCGTGCATTCCCTCGGAGTCCTTGCAGCGTCTCAGTCCCACCAGCAAGCATGGTTCAAGCCGTAGTTTCGGATCGGAACTGATGAGCACGGTAAAACTTTGGCTCGTCTGGTAACTTGGCGGCAAACGACAAAACTCGCTAAATTCGTTATCGTGCAGTCTGCCACGCCAATCCATCAGAAAGGAGCAGCCAACTCCGCGACGAGACAAAACGAAAACTTCCCGCCGGCATTTGGAAGTCGTGTGCGATCTGGGAGCACTTTTGTATGGACTACTTGGCACTGTTTTCGCCTCACGACGGAAAGTTGGAGATATACGCAAACCTGTTCTGAGTCCATGTTGCGCCCGTTTTGTGTGTCTGGCAAATGCTGCTTTCTCTACGTCAGCGGCTGTCTGCTGACGTGACTATCTCTCACAAAGGTTTAGACAAGCATGCAGTCTTCGACTTGGGAAAAACTGCATCTCGATTGGTGAGGTCTCCATCGGCTCATGGAGGTCTGAGGGGGTCAGTACAAAGCCAGCCCAACAAGGACTCAGACAAAAACACAGATTTGCTAGCGAGCACAATGAAATGACTGCCAGCCACAGTGGAACACGTCCACAGCTGTGAGCTCTCCAAAACACCAACTTGCGCCGCGTTGTGAGGACACAACAAACTACTTACATGTTAAAGGACTTTCTAGATTCTTTTTAGAACTTGCTTTGGTAACATACCTTGGTACGTGACATCAAGCACAAGCCTATTTTAGCCGAGCCAACTAACGCTGGGAAATACAAAAACCACAAAAATGCAAAACCTACCTGGACCACGCACTAACTGTTCGATAAACGTACACTTCCAACAATGACCGAACATTATCTCACACAACAACGTGGGACAATCCAGTACCACGCCATCCGTAAAATAAGGGCACAAAACAGCTAAGAACCAAACCCCTGGTCTGTGTCTGACATCCATGCTTACCAACGTGTGCTTACGCACGCATACGACAGCTATTTAGTCTAAAGAAGACCGACATTTATACAACCCGAAACGCAAGACGACGCGAAAGAAACCCCTTGTAGTCCCACACGTGCAGATCTCTACGGAGGAGCGACCCCTGGACGGCGACGCGCGGACTCTGCGAAACCACCTCCCGTAGTCCGCGAGCCCGTCACGAAGGCCGCGTCAGGGGAGCCAGAGCAGACGCCGACGGGGCCCGGGCCCGGACGGCGTGCGTCCCGCCCGCGGCACCCGCCCAACACCGACCATGCAGCCCCGGCCGGCCGCGGGCCGCCGCCGACCGATACTCACGCCCTGACGGCCGGGGGAGAGAGCGGGCGGAAGGTCAGCGTTCGCACGGACAGCACCGGCGGAGCCGCAGCCGGCTCCGCTCGCGCTAGCTCGGACAGCCGGCAGCGATCACACGAACAGTGCCGACGGCGGCGCGGTGGCCGGCCCTCGTCAAACCGACAGCGAGGTGGCTAGCTTTGCGGCCGCGCGTGCTGGGTGAGGCACGGACGAAGCGCGAGCACCGATTGAAGCAATAAAACAAGAAGAGCCAAACCGGTGGCCTACCCGCTTTAAATTGATCACGCTGCCATACACATCAACCACGCCCATGGTGGGAACAAAATCAGAAGCTCTAGGCCACAGCAAACTTTCCACGTATCTACTTGACCTTTCCAAGCTACTTATCTACCACCATGTCGAAGTGATAAAAATGAGCAAGCTAAGTAGCAAGAAAACAAGACTGAAAGCATCGGAAACCGATCGTAGGACTTCATCCGCTGTTTGCCGACAGCACGGCTACAAAGAGCAACAGAACGCAGCTTTCCCTCACCATTTCCACGACATCCACCTCGGCCTCTATCCGGAGGTGATACAAGAACGTCTTCAGATCCTTCTTTATCTGTATACTGTTGTCTTCCATTTGGGCCACGGTGAAAATTCGCATCTTGCACCCCTTCCACGTCCGCGACTGCTTCAGCAGGAACGGCAGCAGCATCAGCAGACCGCCGTCATGCACTATCCACCAGATGTCAATGTTGCCAACCACCTGTCAAGACATGCACGCATGTTATGCATTTCGTCGAGAAGACCAGCACACATGAACGACCACGATAAGCCGCCAGCAATTTCGTTGTTCCACCCTGCCATTGTATAGCAGATAGTGAAATGACACGGGCAAAATTTGACCACCATCAAATAAAACGTTCAGAAATTAAGCCGCAGGTGGCGCGATGTCCTGATCTTTCAGAATTCTGTACCGTTCCACGCGATATCCACATCACAACCGTGAATAACCGAAGTCGTCTTCAGCGGAACGGATAAGTATTCGTCATGCGTCCTGAATTACAGCGGGTCGCCCTTTGAGCGGTGGGAGAACGCTTTAGGCGAAGAGACTACACGTCAGTCACACGGCAGACCAACTCAGGGGTGAGGCATAACGTCTTCGACCTCAGAGATGCTCGGTGGGTGCCGATCATTTCTTCTTTGCTCCCCGCTTATACTAACGCCAGGCATCCGCAGCCGCCACCGGTCTGTCATCGACAGAATACCAGCGTCGATCTACTCCACAAATAGACCACCTTCGGTCTGCTTCCACAAACAGGAAACCACCATCGGTCTGCTCCCACAAACAGGAGACAACCATCGGTCTGCTCTCACAAACAGGAGGCCACCATCGGTCTGCTCCCACAAACAGCAGACCATCATTGGTCTGCTCCCACAAACAGGAAACCACCGTTAGTCTGCCCCAGAAACAGGAGACCACCGCCGGTCTGCTCCACGAACAGGAAACCACCGTTAGTCAGCCCACGAACAGACCACCGCTAGTCTGTCCCACAAACAGGAGGCCACCGCCGGCCTGTCCGCCGACAGTCCACATCACGTCTAACCACAGAAGAGTGCCGTCGGCGAGGAGAGACCGCCGTGCAGCGAACGCCGCCAAATGGTCTCCGCCATCTCACTCGAGATATACGCCGAGCCGGCAGCAGGCGGCAGTCGGCCGCTAACTCAGGACGACGGCCCGAGCACGGCGGCTAAAAGCATCGGCGTTATCACTCTCCATGAGTGTCTTTTCACCACCAGATACGCGTAAAAGCTACCCTGTCGGAAGACGACGTTCACGGAGATCCACTACCATTAGTGTGATTCTGGGAACAAACACGAAGGAAACTGCATGCTGGAAGTGCTGGAATCCCCGTCCGAAACCATTTGGCTTACCTATGTTCGTGTTCAAAAGGAAGCACACCATGATTCATGAGATGCAAAGTAAGCCATTCGGACTGAAAGAAGTTATGGCCAAGGCCATTACTGAGTTTAATAACTGAACGGAGATCACAAGTTTCATTTCTGAAACGATACTGCAGCTAGGGATCGACACCGAAGCCAAGCTATCGAGATCGCAAACTTTCCAACAGACAGCATACGTTTCTGATTCTAATCAACCACATTACCAAGCCGGGGAAGTGTCATGGAGTATCAGGGGACGCGGGACGACTGTGAATACCAATGAACACTACTGACGGACGCGCGCCAATAGACCCTGGCAATGCAGCGTGTGTCCCGGCCCACCCTGCGCTAGGACGTCAAGGAGCTCACTGGCCGCCTAATTCAGTATACGTATCGCGTATCCTCGCACATGCCCTTCGGTCATTTATGGTACGCACTATACCAGCACCGGAATACAAATGACCCCCGATGACTGCCAGCCATTTCCACGTAAATACGACCAATACTAAGGAATGAATTTCTGCCTGGAATAAGAGGAGTGCCAAGGATGAGCAAAGACGGTAGGCCGTAACATGATTTTGCCGAAGTGAAGAACTTGGATACCTGGTACACGTTAGAAAATGTACTCACGATAACAAAAACCTAAAACGATTTGACTAGCTCTTCCAAAGATAAACCAATCTGTGGGTGACTGGAAGCAGGACCGCCCGAGGAGTTTTAATATTTTCACACGTTATTGCTTTACTACACCTAATTATCTAGAGTACCCCGAGAACCGACTGGAAAGAACAACGACGCAAAATTCCGCCACGAATACGGGCTGGCCTAATCGAAAGGAAGTTAATGCCTTTTCTTTTGTTTTTCTTCCGCTCTCGAAATTCAATTCAGACGTCTCGTCTAACTACTTACCTCAAACCGACCGCATCACCTGCACGACATTCCCTCTCCACGATGACGTACCTTTTCGTTGTTGGCCGGGAAGAAGTTGATGCCCTTGGGCACCAGCAGCGCCATCTTGTTGGCGCTCGTGTTGCGCACAGACTCGAGGAAGACGCGGTGCGCCTTGGAGTCGGTCTGGTGCCGCCAGCCGTACGGCCAGCCGAGCACCACCGTGTTCGGCCGCAGCCCGCCCATGCCGGCCGTCTGCATACTGAGGGCGAGAGCGGTCGCCACCCGCCGGCGTCAGCACCCGGCAGCGGACAGGTGCCCCTGACGGCCCGGCCGCCTTTGACGCGTTGGCAGCACGCTTTCTCGCGAGTCACGCTCTCGCCAGGAGCAGTCTGACGCAGAACGTTCGCCTCGGTTTCGCGCCAATTAACCGCCCGCCGACGTGGCCGGCAATCGAGGCGAAATGGACGACGGCCGACTCGTGCTTAAGCCGTCACTGTCTGCCGCGGCCAATGAAGGTTTCGGCGGGTTGCCTGGCGTTCCCAGGCGCGTCGGCGCGCGGGCCGGGCACTCACACGTGGTTGATGGCCTCGATGACGTTCGTGGCGGCCAGCACGTCGATGAACGCCTTCACCTTGTCGCGGTCCATCTCCTTCCGGATGCTCTGTCGCGCGGCCTGGGTCTCGCCGTAGATTTTGCTGAACTCCCCCTCGAGCACGGAGACCAACATGGTCAGGCCTGGGACGGCGGAGCAGCGTCAGCCCAGCTCCACCTGGCCACCGCCGTCACGTGACTCGCCCGGCCCGTCACGCGGCCAACACCGGCCCGTCACTCACCAACCCGCCGCCTAGCCCCGGCCAATCGGTCACGAAACTCTGCGCGCCCGCCACCACGGCCAGACACATCCTTCACGGGGCCGGCCTCGGTAAATGAGCGAGTCGGCCTCGTAGGCGGGGCGCGGGGGGGGACAGGCCCACCGACGGCCCTGCCCAGAGCCGCCCCTGTTGTGATGCACACGGACGCTCATCCTGCCTCCGGCCGCTCTCGCCCCCCCCCCCCTCCATCCGCCAACCTCTCAGAGTCCGTCACCCCTGTAACCACATCCTCCACCTCCTCTGAGCCACTTGGTTCTGTTCGCCAACGTTCCCTCTCCCCCTCCTCACGGCCGCGTCGGCGCGTTCAGAAACGTGGCGACTTTTATCCCCACCCGTCCCGCGCGTGCTTCAGCATTTCCCCGCCCAGGAATGGCGCAGCCGGCGGCGGCACTTTGGTAATGAGATTAGGATCGGCAGCCGCACAACGCGGCCAACAAACTGCAAGCGCAGCGCACACCGCCATCAACAATTCACGACCTGCCGGCAACGACCGTCGGGCGCGACAGGGCCGGACCTCTCCGGGCCGCGGGGCGACCGGCGCCGGCCCGCGCAACACAATGGCCGGAAATGTACCCGGCGCTCTGGGTCTGGGGCGGGGAGCGGGCGACGGGGCCGGGCCGGGCGAGCGAGCGGCGGCGGCGGCGGCGGCGGCGGCGGCGGCGGCGGCGGCGGCGGCGGCGGCGGCGGCGGCGGCGGCGGCGGCGGCGGCGGGCCGGGATCTCGGCGGCCGCGCCGTGCCGCCGCCGCCGCCGGCACCCTATTGATCGCCGGTGGCCGGACGAGAGCGGCGGCTCCCACCTGACTGCCGGCCCGGCCCGGGCTCACCTCGACGGCGGCCGGCGGAAGGATGACGTCACACGGGGCGCGGCCGGCCGCGGCGCGCTCGTGACGCAGTTCGGTCGCACAACGGCAGCTCCGCGGGCGTGACGGCGCGGCCTGTTCGCAGAACGGCGCGCGCCGCCGGAGCCGCCGCCGGCAGCGCTCACCTTTCCCGGCCTTGAGCTGCGACGCGAACGTGATGAGCTTCGGGTACTTGAGGTTGAGCTCGGAGTCGAGCTTGGCGAAGATGAGCAGCTGCGGCCGCCAGTTTTTGGTGTGCGGCGGCCCCTCCTCCAGCCGCAGCAGCGAGAAGCGCGCCGCCGATAGCGCCAGGCCTCGGATGCCGTCGCCCCACTCTTTCTCGGCTCTGCAACGGGAACGGACGAGTTCAGCAAGGCCGCTCCGGCCCGAGCAACCTGGATCGACAAGCCCGATGAAACATGCAACGCCGGCCCGTGACCAGACACCGGACCGCCACCGATCACACAGTGGCAGTGTCGCTCTGAAAGCCCGATAAAACATTCACGACCGCCTCCGCTGATGGATCGGCCGGGTCAGGATTGCATCCGGGGTGTTCAGAGACAACCAGCAGCGGCTGCCTTCATACGATACGACGCCAGGGATTCCTCTGCGAGCCATAATCCGTTTAGATGTCTCAGACAGGACCCGGCCAAGGGTATCTCTCAGAGACGCTTTGTCAGCAGTGTCTAACCCACATCCCGTTCTTGATTCCTCAGAAATACATCCGGTCAGATTTAACAGTGGGATTCCCACCACAAGACCTCTCACCGGCACACCGGTCAGAGATTCCTCTGCGGCCACACGGCCATAGATAACTCTGCGAGACATCCAACTAAATAAACCCCCGTGGTCGTCAGCGAGATGGCGGGGGGGGGGGGGACGACGCTTCTCTGAATCCCAGCGAGAGGGCCGAGAAGGCCAATAACGGCCGGCGGCGGCCGCTGTTTTCGGCAGCGCCGCCGTCCCGGAAGCCGTCCGAGGCGGCGCGCAAACAATTAATTAACTGGGCCGGCGCGCCGCCGCCCGGCCCGGTTCCGGAGCCGCAATCAGCCCGGCAGCGGCGACGGAGGCGGCCGGCGGCACGGCCGCCACGACGGCGCGCCCCCGCCGCCGCTGTGCTGTGGTCCGACCATCTCCCAGGACGGACCCTGCCTGCGGGATTCGCCCGGCCAGACGCCACCCTGTTGCTTCCCCGCGGCCGGCCGCTGCACGCCATCTCACCGCGCCGCAGCAGCCGCCGGCGGGCGCCGCCGCCACGGCCGCCCGATCCGATTTACAGTCGGCCGCGTCTGCGCGCCGGCCGCGGCCGGCTCGGCGTCCGCGGCTCGTCCCGCGTCGGCCGGCAGCTGTCCGTCCACCGGACGTCATTAGCGGCGGCGGCGCTTTCTGTCCGATTTATCGGCGCCGAGCCGCCGCCGCCGACTGCGCGCGGCCGTCGCCGCCGACGCAGGAGCGGCCGGTTAGCCTCTCAGCTGCCAGCGTCAGCGGCGCGCCGCCGCGCGGGGGCGGGATGGAGGCGTTACAAATGACGACACCGGACCGCCCGACAGCCGCCGAGCCGCGCTACCGTCCCTGACCTCCCCCGCCTGTCGGCGTCACCTGCCCGCAGCCGGACGACGCGGCGCGCGGCGCGCACTCACCCGCGGAATTCAATGTACTTGTAGATGACGAACGCGATCACCATGGCGACCAGCGCGTAGTACCAGCTGGTCATGAACATGACGGTGATGCAGAGCGACAGGCCGAGGAAGGAGAGAAACCTGCCGGAGGGGGCAATGCGTCATTCCGGTAGATGCCCTAACCGTCAAGAACACAACTCATATAACGCTTACCGGGAACGTGAGGTTAAGATGCATCGCAAAGCAGCGCTCGTAATGTTACGGAGGAAACGTCACGGGGGCTCTCACAGTTGCGTACATTGATATCAACAAGCCCAGCAAGCCATAGGATATCTGCTTCAGACGTTGCAATGGACGAGTATTTGCAATCTTCGAGAGCTCATATATCCCCTGAGGGTGCTCTGAACCGAGCTGAACTTCTCATTTCGAGTTCAAAATGCTCACTGAGGCGTTCAAAGGGAAACCCCGCTAAAAACTGACTCAGGCGAAAACAGTTCCGTTCGCAGCAAACCGGGACCCAATGACATTATTTACTCGACGACAAATGAAATGGCGAGGTCTTCCGATCCTTCTTTTACCGACACTCGAGAAACCTTTTCTTCCGACTGCTGCCAGCGATGAAATTTACATAATCCGTGGGCCTTCGTCTGCGGAATTTCTAAGGACCCGCCACGCAGTAACACTGCTCTAGTGTGGCATTCGGCTTTCCCGCGCAGGAAGCGGCCTGAAAGTTGCTGTGGCCAAAAGAACTTGAGGTTCGAGGACTAATACGAGCAGTTCTTGTACGAGTTTTTCTTTGACTGAAGAACATCCGCCCCCCCCCCCTCTATGTTTAAGAGTGGCTTCCTTCGGGGCGGGTCGATAAGTAGCGACTTAAGCCAGTCACATCCGACCCTTCCGCATGTGACGCGCAAAAACGAGCATATGCGGGATGACAGCAAGTTTTTTTAGAGACACCTTATACCAATGTCCAAAGCTACAATTTCAAAAGAAGGCACCGCATACGATAGAAAAACAAAAAAGCAAACTATGACAAACCTCATCACGGTGTCAAGCTTATATCGGAGGCAGGCTAAAAAAACTGGCAAAACATCTACAACACTTCGGCAGCGATCATGATCGTCTCGTAAAAAGGTACATCGTGGCAAAACGTTACAACACCCTTACAAAAGCAAAAACAAATAACAAAAATAACAAAAGTACTATGTCCTTCGCCAGTGCCAGAAAAATGGTTTCACTACCTATTTGGGAGTACGATATATTCGGAATGACGAGACGACAAAGACTGTTGACATCACAGCACTATAACACATATACGTTCTCATTCACCTATCTACAACGCCTTGCAAACGTATACAGTTACATGTCTTTATCATTCATGGTTGGAAAGAACGTCATTTCACCTGCCATTTTTGCGTGGCTCATTTTCCTCATATTCGTTTAATTACCACGTCATGTGGAAAGAGAAGGCCCACAATTTCATATTAACCAGGCAACATGCTTGACAGTACGTAATGCCCTGATCCTTTCGTGAGCAAAAAGGCCGGAAGTATTCCGAGACTGACCTCAGCACAGCGTTTCGCCAAGGCCGTGCCTTTACGCCGGCCCGGCGACAGTGACGCCAGAACCCTGCCTCCCGCGGACTCCCCAGCGGCGACACTGACCAGTGATAATACTTGAAGCGGGGTCGCCAGTTCGGCGTGCGAAGTAGCGTCTGCAGCGCGCACGCCAGGTTGACGAAGCCGTAGCACATGAGGAAGAACATGGTGATGATCGGGGTGATCTCGTCCAGGTTGCCGATCAGGATGCCCACCTCGGAGATGACTGGCGAGAGCAAACACTGGATTACCGGCCAGCGGCAGATACGGGGTATCCGACTGCGTTTGTACGCACGTGCGGAGGACGTATGGAGATGTAAACTTGTGTAGAGCCACAGCGTGGTGATCAGCTTTACGTCCAACTCTCGTGATACACTGGTGCCATGATACGAACCACGGAAACACTGGCGTTACATCTCAAGCTGCTCTAATTACTCGTCAGTATTAGCCCACGCCGGACGAAGCGGGGTGGTCCCCCCACGCAACGTTTCTGAGACGGCTGGTGGAAAGCCTAAGCCAAGAGCTTGCAGTTTACAGCAGGCTGAAATTACGTCATTTCCACAACGTCGCCAAAAGACATATTACAAGGTCACGTTGGGCCATCAAAGCTTGAAGTCATTCTCCGAGGCTTGCAAGCCGTTTTGACTTCTTCCCCAGGAGTGTGACGAGATATTAAGCCGGTTTTCGATACAAGACTGCCTGGACAAATCTTCGACAACAAATCCAGTTTTTGAAACGATCTTTCTATGGTCAATTGAGGTCATTGGTGTTATTAAGAACAGAATAACTCCGAACTGGTCATAGGATAATCTTTGTCAATATTTCAGTAATGACACTGACTTTGATCTGACCAGTCACTGGCCTGACCTTGATCTCAAGAGAAAAATTTTCACTGACTACAACGATTGATCTATTTCAAAATCAAGTCACTAAAACGCATGATTTGGTAATCGGAATGCTATAAAACTTCTGCCCTAGTCGTGGATACGGTGAACGCTGTGGTACTGTCATTCGCAACGATGTGAGAAGTCACCAACTGGCCTGATGGGGTCAGACTGGATATCATTTGAGCAAGAAGCATGCTGCAACTAGTTTTAATTTCGTCGCTGTACCTCGGTTACGGCAAAAATGGAGCGGGGGTGACAATCACTCTTCGCCCGGAACGCAAGTGAAAATGGCTCCGTCCGACAAGGGCTAAAATAACGTTCGCCTTCCGTTCCCAGTCGTCAGAAGTTCGCAGAACGAACGAAAAACGGCCGCAATTATTCACGCATCCGTCGAACAGTTTCCGACGTGAAAGCATCCATCGATTCGCCATCAGTCACCAGCCCCGATCCGCCCGCAATCGACATCTGGTTGGGCGAACGCGGCGCCGGCGCCGGTCGCCGCGTCGCGCGGCCGGAGCGGCCCGGAGCCGATTAGTCCAGCATCATTAGTCCGGAATTACGCGACTGATCACCCTGACAATCGGCTCCGCCAATTACCCGCCGTCTGGCGCGCCAATTACGCCTCGAGAGAGACGAACGAGACGCGGCGGCGCCGGCCGCGGCGTGAAACCCGGGCCGCCGCCGGGCCCACTGGCGTCCGCCGCCGCGCGAGGACGCTCACTGGTCGGGGTCTAATGCTGGGCTAGGGCCGCGGCGGGGCCGGCAGGACGGACCGGGTCAGCTCGGGAGGCAGGCGAGCGGACGGGAAATGAAGTGGGACTCGAAGGCGATGGAGTGGCGACGATGACTCGTAAACGGCGGCTGCGAAGCGATAGCGCACCATGGAAAGGCGCTTCAGCATCAGTGTCTTCCCGACTAAGAAGGCTGCGGCGCCACTTACTTTTTATTATTCCAAAAAGTAATTCGTACGGAAGGAAACCAAAACCACCGGTTTCAAAAATGAACAAGGAGAGCGAGGTTTTACGATTATGGAGCATGGGTAAAACTAGCTGTTTTTCGACGGGGCGGAGGGGGGTCTTCTGAAGTCATTCCTAGGTCAATACATATTGCGAAATACTTCTAATCATGCCTACAACGGCAGCGCTCAACACGGCCCCAGCCATCACACACGTCATCGGGCCGGGCACGACAAAACAGAGCCCACCTCCACCCAGGTCCGCACCACACTCAAACAGCACCCCCAGCGCGCCGGCCGGCCGCCGGCGGCCACTCACATGCGGTGACGAGCAGCGCCCGCACCGGCTCGCCGCGCTTGGAGCTGACGCTGAGCGGGTCCAGGATGGGCAGGATGTTGTCCTGCGCGATGGCCTGCAGGAGGCGCGGCGCGCCCGTCAGCGACTGCAGGCCGGCGCCCACGGTCGAGAGCAGAGAGCCGATCGTCACCACCATCGGGTGCGGCCAGGCCACCTGCGCCACCACCAGCTGCTTGCCCACGCTCTCGCCGTACCTGCGGCAGGGCGGGGGTCAGCCGCGCCGCCGGCGCCGGGCGCCCGCGCGGACAAAGCGCGGCGCTCGGCCGGGCCGAGGGCGGGCATCGAACGAGCGACGGCCACACGTGCGGGGGTCGGGCAGGCGGCGGGTCGACGTCCTCCGCGACCTGCCGCCAGCCGGGGGCGGGGATTCGTCGAGGTAAAGCACAGGAAGGCAGATGGGGGGTGATGGGGGTAGGGGCAGGCGTAGTCCGAGTATGGTGGCGGCACCTAAAGCCCAACTGGCCATGACAGCCAGAACATACCATCACACAGCACTGATCAGACGCCGAGCTAACAGAACGTCACACAGCACACTGCTCCGCTACCAAACCAACAAGCCGCCACAAAGCACGCGGCACCGCAGCCTGACAAACCGGCCGACGGCACCGGCGGCACACACGCGGCAACGTCCACCCGGCCGCCGCCGCCGGCGCGGCGGCCGGACCGGCAGCGACACTCACTTGTCGAGCAGCAGCAGCGGTGAGAAACTGGCGGCGAAGAAGAGCACGCCGCTCAGGTAGACGGTGCTGGTGACCAGCACGGCGCAGATGGTGCCCACCGGGATCGACTTCTGCGCGTCGGCCAGGTCGCCGGACCGGTTCGAGCCGGCCATGATGCCTGCCGGAGGGGCGCGCGGCGTGTCAGGCACGGCCGAACGGGCCGGGACGGAGCACGAGATGCCGGTGCGACCGGGCCGCGGCAGGATCCGCTGTCGAAAAGTCTGCAGGCTTCGAGGTTTCCGGCGTTCCTAATTGCGCCCACCATAGCATCTTTTGGCATCCGTTTATCAGGCAAGGAAAGTTTCATCTCGGAATCAGCTCTTCCTTATGTCCGCTGACTCAACGTTATTCTTGCGCTTTTGTGACGTTTTTGCTGCAGTGTATTTACGACCTCATTCGCAAAAGGTATGCCAAGTAGGAGGTACGTAACTGTAATCTATGTTGTTTATAACCAGGTAATGACGGTAATCTGTACTCAGTGTATCTGCCTGTCTACGCGCCAAGGTTCCCGGAAAGGCTTTATGCTGGTGGATTTTCCACCACTTTATCCGTAATCGAAAGAAATATTTTAGCTATCTAGGCGACCAGATAGTAGTTTGGCCGATCTGGCAACATTCGGCGACGGGGACCAAGCGAATTACGCAGAGTCGGAAGTAGACAAAGTTTGCTGGGAAAGTGGACGTAAAGGAAGTTTTCGATGCTAGTCCTGCTGGATGGCCTAAATGTATTCATAATCTACCCAATTACCACGCGCCTGCCAAATGAAGTGTTTTGTCGCCATCCCCACTTCTCTGCGCGGCATTTCTGGCATCGCGTCTAGTAGTCACCTCCGTAACCGAATGCCAGTTGTGCGGTGTGAACGGGGCAATATGTCATCCGATTTCTCGCCGCGTGAAGCACCGGACGACGGGATGGGAGGTGGATGCCATCCCCCAAAGTGTTTCCGGGACCACGGCGATACGGCGCACGACAGCGCCGTGAAATCTGACGCATATCACGATACATTCATTGCGCATGTTTTAAAAACGAGAGACCCAGGTCACCTCACATCACCGAGCTAAGACGTCATTACTGAAAGCTTGTAGAACGATTTTTGCGCCAAAATGGTAGTCCACATGCGAACAGGTCACTTAAGATTGGTCAATGAGCTTTCAAAGGTTAAACAGTCAGTGGGCTAAGGAGACCTTTTTTGACCTTAGAACGTCCTTATAGTAGTTTTTAGCACTGCACATGGTAAAGGAGACGATTTTATGCCTATCTGCTTCAATGCACCTTTTCTGTCTCCGGATAATCGACTTAGAATTCCAAAGCGTACACGCCGACCTGATCTAGACGTTCACTGGATGACGTCACGGGGTCCAACGGAACACCGCTGGATTCCTTGGGTGCACGGCTATCGATTGCTCTTTGACCCGTGGCGCTGGCTCAATTAGGGGCCAAATGGCAAGGCGGTGCCTTCACGCCGTCATCCGTGCCAGTGCAAATCCCTCCCGCCCGGTAATGTTTAAGACATCAGGCGATAATTAAATTTATCTGAAGTTGAAGAGCTGCGGCCGAAGTGGTACCATCAGCTGGCGATTTTACGGCCCGCGTAACAGGTGAGATCATTAGCGCCGCAATCTCCAGGGACGTTCCGCGCCAAGAAGCCCGCTGAGAGGAGGCCTTCAATTCCGCAGAGGAGCTCCCTGTTGAACCCACCGCACGCCTCTGACGAAGCACACATTTCTTCACAGCCGAACGGAATAAAACCGGTCGGGCTGAATAGTTCGGAAACTGTCTCAAATCGCAACGGAAGCGAAATTTGCCGCCCGAGGAGTCTGAAAGAACTAAAGCTCGTTTCCAAACACGAGAAAAATACACCTGATGAATTGCGCACGCAAAGCCGGCATCAAAAACTCCAAGACCGGAACCGACACAAACACGTAGGCGTTCAGACCGCGCACGTGGGCTGTCTGAAAGAATTGGAACGCGCTTTCAAATACGTGATAAATAAATACCTGATGAATGGCGCACGCAAAGGAACCCGGGACCACGAACTAGCACAAGAACTAGAACTAGAACGACTTAATCAGATGGCTAACCATGACGGCGACGGCCACCACGGGCAAATAGCATGACGCACCTGCAACTGACCACGACCACAAGCGATCGCCATCGCGCAGTCTCGCGCCGCCCGACCGAGCGTCTCATCTTTCGCCTCGAACATGGGCCGTGCTTTCACCGCTCGCAAGCCGTGATTACGCCGAACGCGAACAAAAGCCGAAAATCCGAACGCAGGCGGTCGCGGCATGGCGGCGGCGGCGGCGGGAAGTCGATGACGCGTGATAAGATTTTCGGGAATTACCGAGCGAGCGGCGACGTCCCGCCGCGCCGCTGACCGGGCAGAACAAGCAGACAGAGAACCGCGGCTGGCGAGGCGAACGCGGAGCCCGGAGAGGCGGACGGCGGCTCAGACCACGGACGCCGACTCCGGCGACCACCGAGGAACGGCCCGACCGTGCACGGAACCCGTCGGACGGCGCCGTGCGGAAACACGGACCGTGCGCCAAAACATCCCGCCAGACGGCGGCACTGACGCATCGACCGAGCACGGAACAACGCCGCACAGAAGCACTGAAACACAGGTCCCTTGGGGCAAGGCAACCCGCCTGACAGATACCGAAACACCGAACGCACACAACACCCCGCCAGATCTGGCCGACGTACCGAAACATCGGCCAAAAACGACGACTCTCCCGGACGACGGCACCGAAACATCGACCGCACACAACGGCACGCCGCCAGACGAGGACGATGAAACATCGACCATCCGCTATAAATCCGGGCGTCCCACTCGACAGCGATACGAAACATCGACCGCACAAAATGAGCCCCGACGTTAGCTGGCCGCAGCGGCGCTGAGAAAATCGACCGCCGATCACTACAACCTACGCTCCACGGCGAACGACGGCGACAGAAAGGCCGGCGGCACGGCGCGTCGTCAGCGGCGCGGGACAAAGCCAAACTATCGACGGGCCGAAACTGGCCGGTGACCGTGAACGCCTGTTCGCCAGCCGGCAGGCGGCGCCGCCGCCGATAAACCGTCGGGTCGTGGACGAATTCAAATTACCGTCGACACCCGGCGCGTTTCCGCAGGCGTATTAGGGCGCAGCCGCGACGTTCTCACGACGCCAGCTGACTGCCGGCAGCAGGAGGACCGATTCGTCTCCTCGCCGACTGTCAGGTCGGCTGCGGACCCGGGACGGCCAGCGCGGAAATCTGCTTTGTAACTGCCCCTCGTCCACGTGGGCGAACGCCGTCGCTTTCTAATGGCAGTCCCCGTGTCCGGAATTACGGAAAACCGCGGCGTCCAGCAGCACCACGCCCGGCCGGCCCACCAGCCGTCCCTCGAGATGACGTGCACTTTCCGCGAGCGGCCTGCAGACCGGTCTCCGCCGCCCGGACCCGAAGCTCGGTGCCGCCGTCGACGGCGCGGGCCGCGGCAGCGATTCGGCGGCCGGAGCCGCTTCGGCTGCTGTAAATAGCCCAATCACCCCATCGATCAGACGGTCGCGCTCAGGACGCGCGGCGATTCCCGCCTCCGGCCGGAGCCTGCGCCGTCCGGGCGCCCGGCCGGCGGCGGCCCGGCCGGCGTCGGTAACGACGACACGGTCGGCGTCACGACGCAGCCGGCGAGAGCCGCGACGAACGATGATCGGTGGAGCGCCGGCAGACGGAAGACGCCGCCGCCGCCGTCGGCCGAGCGGCGGCGCGGCGCTAAAGAGCAGACAGCGCCTCGCCCGCCGTCAACGCGCGGCGAGGCGCGGCCTCGCTCGCCACTCAAGCAAATGACCCGCGACGTTCGATCTGCGCCGGTGGAATGAAACAATGCAATACAACGCATCACATGGATAACGAACCATTTCCTGCACATACTTATGTGGAAATCAGTATCATCCCTGTCATGTGCGCCGTCTTTCCGTGAGCGAATAATAAAACGTTTCTGAAAAAAACGAGCCAACAAAAGCACGCGCGTCAATACCATTTTTTTCAGTATTCCTTGAGCAAGGCATAACGAGCTGTCGGTTTCCTTACCACGCATCGATTCCGACCCGAGTTCATTAGAGCCTGCACTGCGTAGAAGTGTCGCATACGACACAGATCGTCCGAAAAACACTCATCGTTAACGGGACGGCAAGACGCAGACAGCTCCGCGCACAAAGTGCGATTCTCACGTGCGTCCCTCACACAAGACCGCAAAGTACAGCCCCAAGGTCTGCCCATCTCCCTCCCGATAATCCACCAGCACATCCAAAGCGTTCACCACTTCGCTGGTCCTCCCTACGCGTAACCATCGCCACGTTCTCACCGTAAACCCGCCATCCCCATCACTACCACCATCGTCTGACCGCTGAGCCTCGGGCACTGCCCAGGGGCACCAGAGAGGCCTTCCCGGGCGCGGCCTTGACCCGTGCCGTGTCAGGCAGCACCCTTCCGGGCACCTTCAGCTGCGAGTCGAGCGGGCGACAGAGACGTCGGGGGCGCCCGGCCGGGGCTGACGTTCGGCTGCTGGCTGATTTACGAGCTGGGCCGGCCGCGCCCCCGGTCGCCGGCGCGACTCGGCCGGTACGGTCGGCGGCTGCGCGCCGTGTATGAAGTGGAGGAGGGACGGGTCTGAACTGGAGGTAACAGACCGGGTCTGGATCGGCGGCGACAAACCGGATCTGGATCGGCCGCAGACCGGGTCTGGATCGGGGGCGGCAGACCAGGCCTGGACGCGGGAGAGCCTCCGCAGGACGCAGTAATATGACCCCAGAGACAGGACCGGAGACGGCAGACCGGGCCTGAACGTAACACAGAGCCCAAGCAAGACGGCTCCTGCTTGGAGCGCCTCAGCCCGGGACTGACCGCCTGCCGATTAACAACCTCGACCGCGGGCGAGTGACCTGAGTGATCGGGACAGAGGGTGCCGCACTCGGCGGCGACGCTCTGTCTCGATACGTCTCAGCCGCCGCCGACCGAGCCTGGGCGGCGGCGTCCTCGGCCGACCGGGCTTTGTCTCAAAGCCGTGAGGCAGGACAAAGGCAGGACAAAGCCGTGAACCTCACTGGAGGCTTCGTCAGAGCCAGTCTCGGCGGCACCGTCTCGCCCGATTCGCCGACGCCAGCGCGGCAGACAAAGCCACCGCTCTCGCCGCCGGCTGGCCGCCCGGCCCGTCACGCCAGCCGGCCGGCGCGCTCATGGCGAGACAGCCGGGAAACGGACGACCGACGGCTGACACGGCCAGCCGGTCACGACTCGGCGGCGGCCGTGTCGTGACCCCCGTCCCCGCTCCAGACCGGCGACCGGCCGACCGAGCCTCACGACAAAACCTCAGCAGCCAGGCCGCCTCCGCACCGGCAGGCCGAGTCTGGCGAGGGCCGCCGATAGGGAGGACGTCACGGCCTCTCCCAGCGACGCCGCAGGAGTACCGCCGGCCTCTCTCCTCCCAGCCATCGGCGCCGAATGACCCTGCAGTCGGTGCGCCCCTAAGCCCCAATAACCAACCAACCATCCTCCCAGCCACCAATCAGGTCCATACCGCATCACCTGCCTGTCTCCAGTGGTGTCGCTTTCTATTCCTCTGCGAGGGCCATGGACCCCGCAGTGGGGATCTTGGCCCCTCCAAACGTGATTTTGCCACCCCCAACGGGAGCATAGTTTGATATTGGGTAAATGGTAACCACAAAATAAGAATAAAAATTACCGTCGATCAAAACAAAGTAGGCTAAATCCGTTGGAAACTCATATGTGGGGGAGATTAGATTGTGGGCGGCTCGCCCCTCCCCAAATCATTTACACAAAACGATACCCCTGCCTGTGTCCTATGTAACATCGCAAAGACGCATCGGACACAAACACACATAAAAAACAAGAACAAAATGAGCTCGGAGGAAGCACAAACGCGCCACCGCGTTCCAGCTCAACCAGGTAGCCGCTGAACGCACCTGTCACCGACGGGAAGAAGATGCCGATGAG
The DNA here is from genome assembly GCA_030062745.1 of Capitulum mitella. Classification (NCBI taxonomy): domain Eukaryota; kingdom Metazoa; phylum Arthropoda; class Thecostraca; order Pollicipedomorpha; family Pollicipedidae; genus Capitulum; species Capitulum mitella. Next base: position 28,485,675 of record CP099846.1, on the reverse strand, counting down.
CACGGTGAAGGAGGTGGTGATGTCGGCCATGATCTGGTTGTACTCGCCCATGCCCAGATTCTTGGCGGCCACGGAGCTGCCGTTCTCGGTGATGTAGTTGTTCTTGCGCGGGTACCGCGAGTACAGGTTCTCTGCGCACGAAGGAAACGACGGAAATTGGTACCCGAATCTGGACAAGAACGGTCAATCCTCGGCTCTGAAAATCTGGAGCTTATCAGCAAATGCAACGTGTGTCCAAAAACCACGAACGGACCACCTACCTGACCTGCGACAACGCGGTCGTCTTTCAACAACGAACATGTCCCGCTCCCCACCACAAAGCACTTCGGATACATCCTCAGCTGTCGCATGACCCGAAACGGACGTCTCCAATCCCGTTCCGCGTTCAGCGTCAGCGCCTGTCCCCTCCGCGCCGACACGCTCCGCCGCCGCCAGCGCGGGCCGCCGGTCGTCCCACGTACTCTGGAACGTGCCGCTGGCGATGCCGACAATGCCGCGCTCGTAGTGCGTCTCGTTGAAGTGCGCGGCGAAGTAGTAGTAGCAGCTGGAGCGGTTCCGCTCATCGTACGCGCCCTTGCAGAACGTGTTCCACTGGAACTCGGGCGTGCAGGCGGCGGCCGTCCTGTTGCGCGGGTCCTCCTTGAGCAGGCGTTCGCCCAGGCGGCACGTCCTGTTGGCAGACGGCGCCACCTGAGGGACCTCAGAGCATCGGGTACTCACGCCAGCACGGTGAAACCGCACGGCACGGACCGAGTCCTGGCGGTCTCCGTACGCGCGCGCATCACACGCACGGCCTGCATAGGTATCACGACTTCCGGGCGCACCGGCACTGCGATCAGTGGCGCCCAAGGGCACCAGAGAGACGGAGAACAACATCCTTCAGGTCGCTTCCCTTGCGCGGTTCGTAAACAACGTTTCTGGCGGAAGGCAATGCCATCTCATTAGACAGCTGCTACAAACAAGATGATCTAAATATACCCCTCCACATCCGCAACGCGTTTTTTTTCGCTCCCGCGACTAAACACCCAGCAACGGACATGACCATTGCTCCAATTAATGGTCCCGTGACCCGTAATACACCGTAATCGCTGCTCGCGGACGGGATGGGGATTAGCAGTCACGGCATCGAACGACTGAAGCTACCCGCAGGTTCAAGACGGTCAAATCGACTCTTTCGGATTCGAGTTCATACTGAGCGATAATCCATTACCAATGCATGGTTAGTCACTGCAGAGTTGATTCTAATTTCAACTCGCGACTGTTAACACGTACTCCATCCGGATCTTTGTCCGCACAGTGCGCTGACACAAAACCATCTTAGCTCTACGTAGGTCGCATTCACCCGCGCTCCCCTGAAACGGGTACAATTAGAACAGCTGCGTACAACTTTCGAAAAAGAACTACATCTCTGGGAAATCAGCACAACAGCCTCACTACCACTCTATTCGATTCGCCGTCTCTGAGTGTCGACATTGTAAAGGACATGTGCGTGCGCGTAATGATATATCGCACAAGGAGCACTTCCCTTTGGATGTCACCAAGTATTCTGAGTCGGTGCGTAATGCGGCACACCACGCACTTATGTATTTCCGCGACCAAGCGTCGTTACAGAGTGGATCCGCATTGACCAAGGCCCTTCAGGGCAGCCCATAAGAACGTCAATCGAGTTACCCGAGCTGCGAGCACAAATGATACAGTTCCAGACGTACGAAGGTGCGTCGCATCACAAAAAGTCCTTTCCGAAGATTGATTGTGACAAGACAAAGTGAAACGGTTCAGTAAAAAGTTAACGAGCGAAGCATTGCCCAAAAAACCGCAGATTAGGCCTGTAGACACCACGCCAGCCGCAAAACTGGACGAGAAATGAAATCCTGACAAACACGGCGACTGATGAAGATCCTGATATCGAAGGCTATCGCCTGAAATAGAACACAAAATCCGAATCGCTTCCTCTGCCGTGGCACTTTGTGGTCAGATCAGAACCAGCGTCAGTCTACCGTCCAAGAGCGAGCTTAGTAAAAACATGAAGTGCAAGCTTCAAACGACTGAAACTGAAGCGCCTCCGCATTTTCTATGCATAACGCACGGCTTTCGAATGAATGAATGTAATTTCTGATGATCATCACCATCTATTTCGCTTGGTCTCTCGTCATGCAAGGACACATTCGCGGAAAGACCACGTTCCGCGACCGAAATACTTTCGTGTTCACTCGATCATTACGACGTACTGGATAATGATGCACGCCATCAGATCACATCAGGCATGGCGTCAGATCGTGCATGCTGCAGTGGACTGGTAATGAAGAAGCTGGACAACAGAGTCCGGTGCGTGAGAGGCACTGGGTTCGAGTCCCAGAACAGGCGCCTGTATTTGGCCCGAGGCCGAAAAGGTCGGCCGGTCACGGGGTGGCCGTGTGGTGGAGCTGCACAACACGATGTATGAACTCCAACGCCAGCTGACTCAGCGCCCGGGACAAAATCATTCCGTATTTAGGAGCATTTGGGTGGCGGGGCCAGCCTGTGGCAAAAAGCTCGGCTTAGCATGGACTCTGTCCCCACGCCACCCACTTAAAAACGTTCCGGCAAAATTAATGTACAAAATATGCGTTGCTAAATGCACCATTTGTCTCATCCATTCACACGCCTCTTTTTACTTACAATACCGGCGTCGCAACGATATGGAGGGGGGGGGGGGCAAAAGTAAGGCGGAACAGACTCTTGATATGAAAGGACCCAATTTCTTTTCTGTTTTTTTTTTTCCATGATTTTAGGGCATGCTTACGCATGTATCTGAATAATTTTTTTTTCAAAATACTACCATTTTACGCAAATTAAGAAGAAAATATGACCCGGTGCCGTCGGACAGGCTGGATCAGACCAGTTCAGAGAACGATGGTCTCGTACCGGGGAGACGGTTTTGAGCCGTTCGGCGCTCGATATCAGGTCCGCGGGTCGGTTGGTGACTGGCCAGTAAAAGGCCATGCTGAATACCGCACGGTAGTGTCTTATCTCTCACGGCACATCAAACTTTTGCCACAACAGGAGCCATTTCCTGAAACTGCATGATCGGATGGGGGATTAATGGTCCGTGTACGAATCCTTAACACGGGACCTGATCTCAAGCACCACCATTTCAAATCATCAGGACCGGATTGAAAAAAGGCAAAGTACAAAAATAAAAACCCTCCACACTCCCACTAGATTTCCTAGTGCTGTCTAGCGGCCGATCAACTATTCACATCAATGTAAGCACGTATTCATGTTGGGGGGAACAGTGGAAGTTCAGCGGTCTTCCTCTCTTGTGGACAAAACTCACGATGGGCACAAGCATGAAACGGCCACATCGGACCACGGAACAATGCCACGAGGTGGCGACGTCACCACAAACACCTCCAGGTGATCCAGCCGCCATGTCCAGCTCAATTACAACCCACATACCGCTCCGGCCGGACCCACGGCATGGGCACGCGGCAGCCTCCTTTCCCTCCAGAAAAACTCCCCGGGCAAGGATCGCTCTCTGGGGCTCTCGGAGGGGAATTTTCCTGCTGGTCCCCCACAACCAATACCCTGCCCCGAGGCAACGACGATGTTTCTTCATGGCTAGTCTCCAATGATGCTTTCAAGAAGCCTAAGCGGCCACGACCCCGATTGCGTTGCTTGCTCAAGTACTCACGTCTCAAAGCAAGCGCTCGGCCTCCCATGAACATGCGGCGGGCGTTTCAGATATGGCTGAAAATACTCCTCGGAGTCCAATAACCCATGAATGGAAATTGCGAAATATCGACTCTGCCGTAATCCACCGCGGTCTGGCCGGCAAATCGAACGCCAAAGCACATATCCGGGATTACCAAACACTGTCATCGCGGTCACGGGGGCCGCAATGTTTCCAACGAGCAAATCCACTTACATGAGCGCGTCTGAGCCGTTGACGTTGACAAACATCCCCACGTAGACGGAGAGAATGCTGCTGAGCACGCAGACCAGCGCGATCGTGGCGAAGATGTTGACGAACTTAACGCCGACGAACACGATCGTGGCCATCAGGAACAAGAGGATCGTGCCGTACAGGCGGAAATTGTCAAACTTGGCCGCGTCGTTGGATATGTCGCTGATGGCCATCCTCGGTTCAATGTAGAGCTGAAACGGGGCAGCAGCTCATAACAACACATGAGATACCAGCATCATGCAAAGTCACCAAGCGAGGCAGAAAACTACTCACACTGCAGACAGCGCCCATTGCTGCACAGCGACACCCAGAAAGCCGATGCAGACAAGAACGCCATCGGTCCCCGATGGGACGTAAACAATCGAGCCCTAAATCACAATCTGCGTCGTCCCACATATGCACGGCACTCGGAGCCCATTGTCGTCAAGAGCGCGAGCCGGCCCAGGGCCCCTACATCACTGGAACAACGGTCCGCTGTCCGTCGGACACAGCCGCAAACACTGCCGACCGATTTCGGCCCCCAGATCGAGCCGAGGTAATTCGGCACCCGACGAGCTGACGATGACGGCACCCACTCTTAGGCGGCCGTCGCCCCCTTCCCCAGCCCCAGGGGCGTCCCGAGGCGTCGCCCGACCAGCGAACTGAACGACGTCGGTCTACGAGGAAACTAGGCCCGTACATCGTGGACGACGACTGTTCTGACAGGGATGTTCAGACGTAATTGTGCTGAGAGCGGAGAGTCATCGGTGTGTAGATGGACGGACACAAAAATGGATGAGGCAGACATTCACGCAAAAACGATGACAGTACAGCGAAAAACCACAAAACTGTGACCAAAAAGCCCGGTAAAACAAACCACAAAAGACCAAACGATAGGAAACAACAAACATCTACCCCGAAATACATTTCACAAAAAAACGACACAGCTTACGCGACACAAGGGGCGGTAAAACGACACATGAACGCATAAAACGGCAATTTCTGAGACACACCGTTACGTTCTACGTCAACAACACGCCAAAAGCCCCTCGCCCAGTTCACTCACCAGCAGGATCTCGATGGCTCCGATGATGTACATGGCGGAGGCGAAGGTGGTGCCCAGGTAGAAGAGGATGCCGACCGCGCCTCCGAACTCCGGGCCGAGCGCGCGCGATATCATGAAGTAGGAGCCGCCGCCCGGCACCACGCCGTTGGTGGCGATCGCCGACATCGAGATCGACGTCAGCAGCGTCTGGAGCAGGGATGGACGGCCCAGGGCCGAGTCACGGGCGCCGGCCACGTCACGTACCGCCCGTCACTCAAACACCAGCTACATACCGGCGAACTGGGCCGGCGGCTTACACTGGGGTCCTACGGACCAGTGACAGGACGAATACTGCATCGGTCTGCCCAATGACCGGACAAAACTCTAATCGGGTCACATTCACACGTCTGGTGTGGTGTGGTGTATCGAGGTATAGTGTGGTGGGGTTTGGTTTAGTTTCGTTTCGTTTAGTTTAATTTGGTTTGGTCTGGTTTGGTTTGGTCTGGTTTGGTTTGGTCTGGTCTGGTCTGGTCTGGTCTGGTCTGGTCTGGTCTGGTCTGGTCTGGTCCGGTCAAATGCATGGGCCGGATACGTGGCGAGGACTGATGTAATGGTATGACGTACAAACGATTTGCTACACGGGATGTCAAAATGACTTTCCGATAACGTCGGTCTGATTCAGAATCAGACGCTGGTGCGTATCACGGGTCTGACGCACGGACCTCGTACACCGTCCCAACAACGACAGGGTTCCAACACACAGGGCCCAGTGAGTCCGAAACACCGCTATCGACAGCCGGAGCGCCAATATACAGGGGTCCCCGGGGCCGAAGTGCCACCACTTGCCGCACCGAGGCCCGAAATAGCGAGCCTTGCCACCCGGCGGCCCGACACACGGCGGCCGGACACGCGGCGGCCCGACACACGGCGGCCCGACACGCGGCGGCCCGACACCCGGCGGCCCGACACACGGTCACCGCCGCACGACACACCCCGAACGGAGTCCGTATCACCGACACCCGAACCCCAGCGACCGGCGGCGGACACGTGACATCCCGGCCTCCCGCCCGACGACGCCAGCCTTCCCACGGCAGCCCACCTCCCGCCAGAGCGCGGCCGCAGCGCGCCGCGAACGTGCCGAGGGCGGCGGCGGCGGCGGCGGTTTCGCGGCGCCCTGAGGTCTGACGACGCGTTCGGGGCTGCCCACGGCCACGGGCGGCCGCCGCCGCCATTGATCACGGCGGCGGGCGCCGAAGCCCGGCCCGCCCGCCGGCCGACTGACAAATGGCCCGACGCCCCGGCCGACGCGCCGCACACAACGGACCGCGGCCATTACACGCTTTGGTTATTTGCGGGCCAAACGCGGAATGGGTGCGAGGCGGCCTCGCCAAGGCCAAGGCCGGCGTCTGTCGTGGGTGATGACGTCACGGGCGTGTCTCGGGCAGGTGACGGAGCATTTCGCGCACGGAGGTTCCCCCGAAAGCAACGTTCATGCTTACCGTCTGCTAACAATGTTTTTCGTTATCGTGAAGCCTTGCCTCGCAGACCTCCAACCCTACATTCGGGCGTCTGAAGTGCCACCACAAAGAACGTTCATAATTCATTAACTAGCAGCAGAGTCGCGTCCTGGAATCGTCAAAGTACACGAAAATGCGCCCTTAGAAAAATAATTAACTCCGGTACAAGTGCATGCTAGCAAGACTGCTAGATCGATAACGGTGCTACCATGAAACCATACCAGTCTCGCACTTTTCTGTGGGCCAGTTAGGTTGTCTGATTATGCCGTCGTGAAGCAATGGGTAAACTGGTCCACGACTGCCCGAAATCAATAACGCTAACGTGAAACTTGGCACCCTGTTGTACCCGAATCTTGCCAAACCACCATCATGGGTCAGCCTGTTTGCCAAACCATTCACCACAAGGAACAAATTATGTCATCATGTGATATCGCTAGAGAAACTTGACAGCAAGATACCACACAGTACTACGGACACCAGGAAGACAAGAAGACTGACGTCCTTCTACATGAAAAATGGTCAGGAGTCAAAGTCCGGCTATCTGTGGTCCTAAATGGCTCGGTAATTTCGGGTACTACGATCAATGATCGTTTCGTTCCCAGACTCAGAAGGTAAGGCCGCGAGCATACATTAAGATTTCTTTCACACGTCAAGCTACCAGCAATACTGACCGGGCCGCCTTTCACGCCAGTTACTGTCGTGGGTGAGGAGTAAAGCGGTCGGTACAGGCCATGGGTGCTATCATTGACCTTTCTCCAAAGCTTGCAAGATCAATACCTACCACATTATCAATTGCAGTACCATACGTGTACCACTTACACCAGCTGGCAGGAAAGCACTAGCAAAGTTATCACACGTCATGTCTTCATGACGTCACAACCTGAATTACGGGACTCTTCCACCCCTGCCCAAAAACCTTACACCTTCATAACTGGCTTGCCCGAAGTCCGTGGATAGCCTATGACGTTTCCAACTGCATTCCAACAAATACCACTGGAGACGCCGTATGACCCGATGTAAGGGGCGAAGTCAACAAGTCGTTTGAAACTTCATACGGTTCTAACTCACTAGGCGAATCAACCTGACTCTAGCGGAAGAGCTGCTGTCGATACACGAAAGACATTTTTGACTTCTGATGGAAATCAAAAGCCTGACAACGTCGCAGGTCAAATAAACGCCTACGACATCATAAACTTGCTTTTTGCGTTATTTTGATTTTGAGTCAAGTGCACCTGTAAAGCACACATCGTTTCCACGTTCGCCGATTACGTCACTCGACTCCCATACGCTAATGCCTGAGCCCCGACCTTGCTTGTAATGTTACTGGTCGCCTTTTTATCAGTGCAAATCAGAGCTAAGGTGATGTTTACGATATTCCGTACTACCCCTGGGGTACCACAACGGTATTTTTTTTCGTTCGCTGGCTCTCACTCGAGACCGTGGATTGCAGGCAACGCTCCCATACAATCTGGACTGAACACGCTGTGGGGGCACCGATCCCGCCTCAAAGTCAGGGCAAAATCCACAAGATAAATCAAGAAGCAAAAAGAAATGGGATCACTGTAACAACATCCGGTAAATCTTACTCTCGCCACAAAATAAGTTTGGCAATCTCGGACGAGTGCCTTCAGGCCAAGCCGCGTCCAAGCCCCTTGCATAAGACCAGTTCTCGCGGAGGCCTGTTCCGACCGCGCTCTGGTGCCTGGAGCCCTTTGCCGGACAGCCGCGCCGCCAAACACCACTATGTCGCACTTCTGGCCCGTGTCGAAAACAGCCATTTACCGGAGGGTGACTAAACCACCCGGGAGATGGCGCGGTAACACTGGTGCCGCCGGCGCGTGGGCAGGCCCACAAAAGCACGCTGGGTCAATTTTCAGACCACCCCCTGCCCTCCGGATCGCCGGAGCCGGAAGCCCGTTACACGACTGAAACCCGATGCGTGGCGACTTTTGATGGGACAACAAAGACTGATGTTATTCTGCAGAAGCCATGACAAAGCCGTCTTCCACTAAAGCGGGCTCCTATTCTCTGCATTTTCTGGTGTGGCTGTGTGCGCCTCTGCGTTCACGTGAAGTGGAACGGGGCCAACTTTTCCCCCACTCCTCTACCTAATGTTTTTCGAGGATAGCTCACGAAAGAACCGCCGTTTCTTTGCACACCGCAAACGGACACCAAACACGTTGTTTGATAAATAAACAACTAAAAACCGGCCGGATATTTTGGCATGGATGGTTATCCGCAGTCAGCCCTATGCCCAGACGGCCCCTGGCGGTTGGCGAAGCTTTACTGTCATTCGGCGTTACCAACTTCATTTCTGAAGCTAGTGGAGGAACGTCCCACGAACGTTAACATGCCAGCTCTTAACATGGTCTAGGTTCACTGTAGGGCACGCCACGGTCGTTTCAGGTCACAATGACCTGGAACAATTCGCTCCGACTCTGCGGCCGTTGCGGCATTCCCTATTATCACTAGCATGCCAGTGAATTATACTGAGAAGCAATCAGGGATGCATCAGATATCCGGTCCCGTCGGATAGCCGGCCGGATACTAGAGATTATCCGGTATCCGGCATCCGGTCGAATATTTCTGTGATCTGGCCGGATGTTGCTGGATATTTAGCCTCCCAGGGTACGATCAAGACGTTGACCGTTTCAGCAGAAATATGCCTTGTTATACGACATTGTCGATGTAACTGGCAGTCCCAAGGTCTGTCTGGAGCATCACTTTTCCCTCTTAGTTTGGGAGAGTTGAGACATATTTTGCAAGAGTGAGACTCAAGCTCAAGGCTGTGAAACAATAGCCAGCATGTTCCCAGCAGCCCCTTTTTGTGCTGTATTATCTTTTATTTTCCTGACATCTATCTTCCTCATATCCACTGATACAAATGCATCAAGGGGCAATACGTTTCAAGAGACATTCCTTAGTACTCGTATAGTATTCGTACATTGGTATTCGTACAGTATTCATATACTTATCACGCCTTGTGTTCTAGTTCTTCCAAGGCGCTTCGCTGACAATCTGCGTATTCTGGAGCCTTTTGCCCATTGGTGAAATTTATGCGGGGGCTGCGGGGGGCATGTCCCACTTAGTTTTCCAGGAGGCGATTTGTTCCCCTAATTTCTAAAGTACCAAATAGATACTTCCCACTGGGGACATCATTTTTTGAACAATGAAATCCAACAAAGGACTTTCATCTGTACCTTATCAAGCAACAATCGAAGACGGTGATTTTAACCCCCTCCCACCCCTACTTAATCTTGGCGGATTGCAGTCAGCTTGCCCCCTTCAACTTTCTGAACCGTGGTTACATTCATGCCTTTGAATATAGTGAGAGATGGTGAGCCCCGCTATGACCGTCGCGTTCTTTATTTGTTTATTTATTTATCTTCTTTTTTACAAGGAAACACATGAAAACCTCACAGTAAGCGTAGGCACTGGGGTGAATGATTCACACCTCTTACATATGATTTAATGTTTTTCAGTTTTTCACATCTTTCTTTTTCAATTTAGTGTTTTTTGTGACATTTTTCAGCAAAAAACGTAGAACAATATCCGGTATCCGGTATCCGACCGAATTTCCGGCACCCCGCTCTGGCATATTCAGTATCCGGCCAGACTGCAAAGATCCTGATCCGATGCATCCCTAGTAGCAATGTCATGTGGCTAATAGCGACCTGAGAAGCCAGCGGGCAGCTTGGCACTTCAAGTTCCCCTGAGTTGGTTACAAGGTAAGCCAATAGGTAAAACAGGAAAAACCGCAATCGAAAGCCATTTTGACTATCGCATGACGCGACCTCGGCTGGCATTAAAGTCTCGTACTCTTGTTTCACGTATTTCTGGCAGTGCTGAATCACGAAACTACAATTTATCCCATACTTTTTTATATAATTGCTGGAAACCGATGTCATCTTTACTGAATGAGGACTTACGACTTCATTTTCCTTGGAATGCATTGATAATGGACCTCAAAACTTGGACGCAATCGAGTACTCACAGATTCCACACGCCCTGAACATTCCGGTTACATTTTCCAAAATCGTGGGCAACGCTTGTAAATATAAGGCCCTCCACTACGCGATGAGACAAACGTTCAAAACGCTGGCGGGTTTTCCAGCTCCGGCCAGGCATCGCCAAAACCGTCCTTGCGGTGTTGTTTAACGAAGATGACCGAAGCAAACAAGACACCAACCAACACAACAAAAACCACGCAGAAATCGTGAAACACTTCCAGCAACGAGAGCGCCCGCAACCGAATCAATGTCGGCAGAGCGCAGGGTCGCGGCCAACTCAGACCGGGCCCGTGTCCGACGACTGACTCACCACGCAGCAGCACATGAGCACCACCATGAAGCTCTCCAGCGCGCCGGCCGTGCCCACGATCCAGGTGAGCCGAATGAACAGGATGACGCCGAATATGTTCTGGATACACGGGAGAAACACGCCCAGCATCGTGCCTGCAAAGGTGGCCGCCGTCAGCACACGCAGCGGCGGGGAACAACGAATAACGTACAATCAATGGCATGGAGGGGTCTCATGTTTACTCCAGTGCGGGTGGGACACAGGCTACAGGCACAAGACGCTTTCCGGGATACGATTACAATGGGGAAAAGCGTCGGTTTTTAGAAACGTAGCAACGCGGCAAACCCTTCCGGGGTCGACAATATTCCCACTGGGAAAAATAAGTACAAATTTCCCGTACAAAATCACGCCTTTGTCGATCCACCACAGTGGCATTACATTACATTACATTACTTTTCTTGCCACTAAACACGGCAAAAATAAAGCTGTCCTCAACAAAACTGACGCGAACTGTGCCAGCTGGTGTGGTGTGCGCTTGCCCAGAATAAATCGTGTCGACCAGGGAATCCAGATGATTTCCAGAGAGCCCTTGGCAACAGAAAAATAGCGAAACGCGGTTCATTTTCCACCTCCGTGCGGATAGCACAATCTCAGCGAATTACAACCATGCCTGGCTCAGCGACTTTCCGCGTCCTCCCTGGAACAGCGTCCCCAGAAAATCCTGCCCCCAGCGGGATTCTAATCCCCCACAGCCGAGGACGACGGCGGAAAGACAAAAGACACGCGTTTCTTCCTTCATTAAAAACATAAGACGGAACTTCGGCCTACTTTAACCAACGGAATAATGGCTTCAGCGAAGAGTGGCGCGCTGCGTGCTCCGCAGGCCCCAGCGGGCCCGGCTTCCTGCGCGGTGGCAACGAAGCACGCGCGCCAGACGCGAGGAAACCGGGCCACAGCGCGGCTCTGACAGCCACCGAATACGCAGCTTTGGAGAGACAGCGGCTGCCAATGTTTCTCTTCCGTCTGAGGCTGCTGACAGTGATAATAAAAAAGCACTCTGGGCGAATGGGGATGCTGGCGCTCCCGAAATATATCACCAGGACTTTGCAACTGTCGATAAATGACCGCGACTGGTTGAAAAGGAAGAGAAAACAGGTACGAGGAACATCATGCTATTTTTGGATGCCCTCGATCAGTAACCTTGGCGATGACCGAGAAATAACAAAGCGTTTGGCCATCTTTTGCGGCATCTGATTCAGACCATTTCCGTCCCGCATATCCAGCCGGAATGTATCGCGCATAGCTGTCCGCAGCAGATTTCAGGTCAAACTAACCTTATCCCAAGGTTAACAAACTGACATGTGAATACAACTGAACCATTCCAAGAGGCACAGGCCTCTTCTATCGCCGTCCAAGAACGGCAATGCGTAAAATGGGTACGAAAACCAGCACAGATGCAATGGAGTTGAAATCGGACGCCGACGTCTTTGATCAGACCATTCAGTCCGCAATGGATCACACTACGCTGACTCAATGGCTACAATGCGTTGCCTGCCGCGGCGCGCTGTCGAGACCCTCGTGTCAGCCCGGTTCTCTCGCAAGTCAGACACTGTATTTCGGCCTACGGTAATGGTGCCGACAAAACTTAACCCGGATTCAAAGAATCACAAATTTCTCAGCGAGTCATCTCTGGACGGCAGAAATCTGATCACGTGTCTGACCTGCTAGAGAGCCTGGTCTGGCCGTCTGCGGAGGGACTGGTCACCAGCGGCAACCTGAGTCTCGCGCACTACCTGGCGGCGAGCCGAACTCAGGCGCTGAAATGTTCATCCGCAGCCGAGACATACGTAGCCGCAGTACACGCCAGGACGAGCTCTTCCACCTAGTCCACTCGAGATCGGAGTCCGGCAAACGGTGCTGTGCTCGCCGTGCTGTGACGGGCCTCAACCATTTACCTCATGGTATGGCTGACCTTCAGCCTAAACGTTTTAAGACTACTCTGAAACGTCTCTTAATGGAAGAGAACGGCTTTCACTGATTATCGGCGTGACTGGTGCTCGTCAATGACGCATATTTTTTATATATGTGGTACTATTCGTGTTTCCCATTCTGTTTCTTCTCATCCACTGATTGCGTGTGTGCACGTGCGGCTGCGTCACCTATTACCTCATCTCACATTTTTACAACTTTTTTGACCACGGAATGTCATTGCCACACGTTTTCTTTTGCAACAGTGGAATTCCCGCTGCCTTACAATGCAATACAAAACAATGTACTGGGATACCGGCTAATGTACACAGAGTACGACAAAACAACGCTAGCCACGCACGTGGCTCAATATGTCACACAGGACAATACAATATCACGCACGTTGCAAGATGCGTCGTTTGAATACAAATTAACTTTATTGTCCAATATACTCTTGACGTAATAAAGTCTGCCTAAAACACGCACGACCAACAAAGATCACCCCAGAAGCAGTCATACTGACCGCGACGCCAACTGGACAAAATCTTGGCAGACGTAATTCACGTGTCTTCCACCATGCGGCCGAACTTTCCTGCTCCGCCGCCCTGTTTGTCGGCCGAGAGGGCGGCCACCCAGGAGATTCCGGGGAAACTGCTGAAGTCGCCGGAACGAATGTGTCCCGGGAGTCTCTTTTGTTTGTGCCACCACGCCACGGCCCGTTACAATGGAACAAAGCAAGTGACAAAAACAAAAACGCTACGCTTCATTCGAATCGCGCAGGGAAGGTGAGCACACACGGGCTCCCCATCAACCTTATTTTGCTTCGTCTGTGTGTATTCCTGGACATCAAAACGAATAAGGAATAACTCTCTTAGAGATCTTAATTAAGGATAATGCGATTTTGGAGCCAACGCCGTTTTACAGTTAGAATACATCTCAGAATAAACTATTCATTGCCGGCAAGTTTAACTTCGCCGTTATCAATGGATATAAAAATGCCTCGCCAGCGACTCGCGCTGCGTTTTCCATGGTTCGAGGCCAAACTACCTGCGACTTCATGACGATCACGCCGCCGTGGACCTCAATGAAACTGTCAGGTCTCCACGAACAGAGACTATGTCGCTTCCATGTCAGCGTCCAAACACAGTCAGGCATGGCGCCATTTGGCCGAGGACCAGACCCGTTCAGAGTGCAACGAGCCACGAAATTCCTGCCTCTCCCAGGCCATTTGCAATCGCCGCCGACCATGCCCACGGCACGTGACCGAAATTCCGACGGCCAGCGGCCGAAACCAACGGACGCCAATCATTCGACTTCGGTCACGTTGCGGGACGCAACTTGGCCCATTGGCCTCCGCTCATACGAGGCGGGCAGGCGGGCCAAGTTCAGGCGCCGGGCGAGACGCCAGTGGCGTCTGACGAGCATGACGAACGCCCCGTCCCCGAGGCAGACCTCGAGACCTACAGAGTCGAGACACGGGCGGTCGCGCGAGTCAAGCCCGTGGGGTTCAATTAGTGTCCTCCGGGGCACACCCCGGAGCGGTGACCGCCGCCTCTAAAACTCTACCGAAACGGCGTGCGTCGTGCTATCACCAACCCTGCTCTCCAAGACACCCAACTGGCGAAGACGTCTTCACATGACGTTCTTAACACCACAAACGATGGTGGCCAAACCTAAATAATCTTTATCCTAAGCAACGTGCTCTTTACGAGAACCAACAAATGATATGTTTATGTTTCTTTATGGCGCCTTGGCCATTTTGAATTCGATCAAATACGCGACGCCCGCCATTCTGAATCGCATCGACCAATTAACATAAGGTTTGCTTCACGTTTCCGATCGGTTAACAAACTACCTCACTTGACAAGGCGAGTTCTGAAAGAACCCCTCAACGTTCCACAGTTATTCCAGTCACGCTACATGAGTCCACATCAATGCATCCAACAACTTCATGAGCAAGCGTCCACGTCCTCCGCCATCCCTGCGACCTCTCTCATCGCTGTCGCCTAGACTCCTGGCCGGCGGGCTGCGCTCTCGCGCGGCAAACTCCACAAGAGCCGCCCGGTGCGCGACGCCCCGACCGCCCCGCCCCGCCCGGGAACTCACCGAGCTTGTTGCGGCGCGGCACCGGCTTCTGGTCATGGTCGGTGGCCGACGGGATGATGGCGTTGTAGTTGGCCAGCGAGTGGACCATCGACACCACCCGCGGCCGCTCCTCCAGCTCCTCCTGCGGACGAGCGGCGGGCGCGTCAGCCCAACGCCCCAGCTCCGCCGAGAGGCGCCGGTCCGCGCCGGGCACGTGATCTCGGCTCGGCGGTCGACCGGCGCTCGGTCGTCGAGCACGTCCGTCCGCGTTCCGACTCTGCGCCGCGCCGGCAGCACGCCCCGGCCGGGAGTTCCGCGCTCCGTCCCGGCCCGCTGCGCTCGACGTGACCGGGCGGTCGCCCCGGTATCGAGAACCCCCCCGGACACATCGCCGCGCCGTCCGACCATTTTCAGACGCGACGCAGTTTCAAGCGCGTCGGATTTCCACGTATCGGTGACACCAGCACTCCGCGCCGGTCACAATGAAAGACAGGCACTGGCCGACTTGATTGACACGGGTTCACTTGATACAACAGATGGAGACCGACAGACTGATTGTGAAATCTTCGCGGTGCGCCTGATCTCATACAGATCCATACCATTTCTTTGTTATAATACTTGGTAATCATCACTACTGATATAGCGGTGTTAGCACAAGCCGTACCTGAGAAGGGCAAAACAAACGACAACGCAATTGCAGGCGTTTCATTTCAAGTATTCTATTAAACAACCTTCGCGAAAATGCACAGTCATAGGCAGACCAGTCCCTTAATTCTAGAAAACATACGGTGGGGACGTAGTGCATAAATATGCAAAACTTTGCGCAACAGAATTACTTTACTGGCAGAGTAAGAAAAAGATAACAGAAAGACGAAAAGTGGTGCAAAATTGAAACGTCCTACACCAGAACAATAATAAGATTTTAATAAGATTTTCGGGTCTTTTTCGACTGCATCGCCATCGCAAGACTTGTAAAAACACACAATGTCATTTTGAAGCACGGCAACATAACTAACAACTAACCATTAACTTAGCCTTTGTTTCGAATACGAAAGTAGGGATTCTCGAATTCCACAAGGTCTTAAAGCACCTCACGCTTACGTATATCTGAAATAATTGCTTGCCGCCCGACTTCCCGACGTGTATATAGAGTGACTGACGTTCTCAAACAGTTTTCGAATATTTTTACCAAGGAGATTTTACGACGAAAAAACTAACACACAAAACGCCAGCTTGGAGGTGTGTTTTATCAGCGGTTCCCTTCCGCAAATAACTTACCCCTATTCAAATGGGCAACCAGCAGATAAATGCCGGCTGTTTGATAAATGCCGGGTTAAAATTCCAAGCCCTCCGCTTGCCTTAAGGTAGTCTGAAGGGTCATGTCGTAATCAAATGCTCGGGAATAGTTCACGTTAGAGGGAATCCAGCAAACAATCTGAAATGACCAGAGTACGCGTACAACGAATCCGTTGTTTGTTTTCGTCGTAAAACCCAGGAAATGTAACAAAAAAATGATGAAAAAAGTACTCAGCGCCACGTTATTTTTAGAAGTGACGTCAGACAAGCAATGCGACGTCAAGCCTCCGCGAGTCACGGTGAGCCGAATATAGGCACACGACGCGCTGCAATGACAATTTGTGCAACATCACATTGGCAACTGCGTCTGGACTTCACTGACGTCTGCAATATCATACTGGCAAATGCCCACGAAAAAAGTCTCCGTGGCACCGCACACGCAACAGTTCAGCCGCATGAATGGCTGGGAATAATGGGGCTCAGGCCGCCATTGTTCCCACGACTGGCCACCGCTGGCAACCGCCACGAATTACTTGTCTACTTCCTGGATTCTTTTCTGACGCATCGGTCAGGCCTGACCACCGGCGTCGTGATCGAAAACCGACTAATCCTGTGTCAAGTCGTGTCTCGTCGGGCGTCAGTCGGTCGTCTGCTGACTCATTAAACCGAACCGCAACGAAGTCAGCGCTCTTGGCCGAGGTTAGCCAAGGTCGGCCGACGATATCAACAAAACCTGGCCATTAGTACTGTGACGTCAACGTGCATCTGGGACTCCCCAATCTGGCGCTGCCCTTCAAAATCTTCCACATGATCTGTTCTAGTACCGCAAAGGAAGAAAAAGTTTTGGGGCAAACGAACTATGGGTAGTATGGTTTCTACATCCAAGCTACAACCCTGCTATCTCAGTTCACACGTCGGCATAGTACATAAAACTGAACCTCTGTAGAATAACGAATCTGAATACGAACCTGGTTCGTTCTAGGCCTGGCGTATTTCTCGTGAATAACTGGACAGATCAGTCACAAGAACATTATCTAATGTCCTTAGTAGTGGGAATTTTGGGCAAGCGCAGCTAGCACCTGGGCTTGTGAACAAGAAACAAGCTGAGCAAACTTTCGTTTTCTTGTCGCGCGATTCATTATTGTCGCATATTCTTAACGGCATAAGCAAACTGCGTACGGGAAACTGCCGACAGGCAGTGGTTGTTAAGCCACGAATAGGGCATTTCTGCACTCCACCGAGAGCAAAATAACCATTGTTCAACTTCACGAACGCGTCACTACCCGCCTCTAAGTCAGCCTCAACTGAGCGGCTCTCAGCAGCAGCTACGGAGACAGCGGGCGCCGAGCCCCGAGAAACCGCTTCGGAGCGCTCCGGAGGAACGCTCCGAAGCCTCGGGAGTCGGGAGTGACTCGCCGCGGGAGGAGTCGATGGCGCCGGGGCCGCCGACCCGCTGAATAGTTCATCCGGCCGCGCCGCCCGCTGATAACCGGCCGCCGGCCCGTCTGGTATTGATCAGCGCCGAAACCTGGAGAGGGCGGGCGGCCGGCCGACTCCGGCCGACCGCCCTTGATCACGCCCCGCTCTGAACGCGGCCCGGGCCGCCCGGCCCCGGCGGCTGAATGGGCCCGAAACGCCGGCATTCCGGCCGCCACAAAGCCGGCAGACCGCCGGCGAGTGTTTGAGATGCTCGACATAAAAGGGACACCCGATACTGTCTTCTGGGTCAGCACCAATACTTCGCGGATGGATCTATGGGCAAAGGCCTTATAAGTTTCTATTACATGGACACTGAGTCAATATGATATGTAGCACGCCTGCCGTAAAGAATGGTCAACGTACCCAAAGGACGCCAGGAAGATGAAACACGTTAGATGTAAATATGAATGTGTGTTTTTCGTAAAGCTGATTTTTCCCACATTTGTCAATCCCATTCCGGGATCGAAATTTCAGAACTACATCACGCTGAGGGGGGGCACATTCGGCCCCCTCATCTCGGAAACTAACCGTCTGTTTTTGCTGGGAGACGGCCTAAATGAGTCAATGGACCTAACCCGTAATTCTACGTGTTTCAAAATGCGAACAATCTTCAATGGCGGCGCCAAAGGCCACAAGGGGAGTCTTGTATCATGTTCAATGGTCGCCAAAGGACCAGATATTGCTGGCAGGAGGTTTCCCAGTAAATGGAAATAAGACCTAAGGGTCAAAAACATGTTTCAGGGTAAAAATTACTCAAATACTTGTAAATGGCGTGTCCAGCCACTACACAAAGAAGGGTTATGTACAATGTATGCTTTTTGTGCTTTTATGAATTTGTACGTTCTGAAAGGACCCGAAATGAGCTATTATGACCCTCTTCTATACTCTGAAGTGTAAAAATATAAATTAGATTACAACAACGGTGCCGGGAACGAAGAACTGGGGGCCTGAGCCTCGGTTTGTAATGCATGCGGAGATGTCTACATCGGTGCGTATATTGTGCCCACATACGCCCGTGATCTGGGACTGTGGTATTATGTTGGCATGGTGGCATTCATTAAAGCATACATCAACGGCGTAGCAGGGAGACCCACATGGGGGAGCACTGTCTTCTATCATACGGCGTATTAGGGAGACCCACATGGGGGAGCACTGTTTTCTATCATCTTGCCTGTATATTTTTACATGCCGATGAAGCCTCAACCGTGATGTGAACAGTTTTTGCGACCCAACATGCAATTTTATATAAATAATAACTACCAACGATAGTGCCCGGAGCCTGAAAAAGAGGGTAAATGTTTCTTTACGATTATTGCGCAACCATCATTTTTGTTTACATTAGAACGGTACCATGGTATTTCGCGTGATATATGCGCCCCAAGTAGGGTTTCCTGGATCCGCTCCTGGCAATGTGCATCATTGGTAATGTGTAAAAAAACATTCACGTGAAGTCGCAGACCAGCCCAAAGACGTCCTTAGAACCGCATTATACTGGCGTTAGGTTCGTGCCATGGTACACCGCGTGCTCATTTGTGGTCCCACGGATCCGTCCCTGCTATCATAATGTCGTCTTTTTCTCAAATAAACAAAAATAATAAAAAAAGAACAACTGCTGTTACATTTGCCAGTGACCTGGCAAAGACAATTAACTATTTTGCCGAAAACAATAACCTGAGCACCCTTTTTCCCTCCCTGGATCTCAGCCGCAGCCTCTAAAAAACGCAGCAGATATGTCTTAAAGCATGAAATAAATAGGCGCTTTGCAAAGAAATGGTGACCTGATTCTCATAATATCGAATGGAGGACGTCCAGTTCCCTGCCTGGGAAAATGATGAAAATCGGTCAAGCACACATCCCAAAAACTCGTCCTGGACCCCCTATCATAGTCAGATACTAAATATTTCACAGTGTATGCGAAAAACAATGTTACGAAACGTCACCACGTTTCATGACTCTACCTCCAACCATTCAGAAATGGCGGGAGGGCAACCTCAAGGAGGGACTTCAAAGCCTCCCAGCCCGGAATAAGAACGGCTTTTGACAATGACATTGACTCGAAATCAGTGGGCAAACCACGCAAAGTAAATTAAAAAGTATATCATCCTGAGTGAACTATTTTCCTCCCCTGGATAAGCCACAGCGTCTCTAAAATGTAGCCGATATGTCGTAAGGCATGTAATGAATAGGTGCTTTGCAACACAATGGTGGCCTGATTCTCATAACATAGGATAGAGCACGTCGAGAGCTCTGCCTGAAAGTGACGAAAAACCGCTCAACATTCCTCCCGAAAACTCGTCCCGGACCCGCCTCTGATAAAGTTACAAACTCTTATTTTTCACAGTGTACAATAAAAAGAATGCAAGGAGAGGTCACCAAGTTTCATGACTCTACCTCAAACCAGGCCAAGAATCTCAAGGAGTGCGGGAGCTAATTAAGTCCTCCCCAAGCCCGGAAAATAGCTAACAGCCTTCAACATGGCACTAACTCGAAATCAGTGGGCATATCATAGACGTACATTTCACCGGGGAATCATAGGGAAACTTGGTTCACCAAAAGTGCCAGATGATAGTGGTTAAGATCACGCCTTAAGTACGCGCTAACATCACGTTAATATGTTGGCCATTCACCAAAACGTTAGAAAACGCAAAACGTCGCTTGCCAGCATTTATCGTGCTACAGCCATCATAAAATGCACTGAAGCCTGAAGGAGGTATCACATTATGCATTAACACTGGTGCTGCGAGCCCGGAGCTGTGTGGGCGCTGACATTCAGGTTATCGCAGAACTAGTTTTCGACAGATCCTTTCGAAATGACTCTTCAAGACGTGAAGAAACCTTATCCCAATAAAATTAGGAACTACAGAGGCACTGTGGCCACGTGTTCCACGCTTCGGAGGGGAGGCAGTGACTCCTGATTTGCATGAGAGCGGGAGGACTTCAGTTCAAATCCCGCCCTCGTCTCTTCGTTGGTCGTCCACTCAGCCGCACAGGAGGACGTCAAATCACAAAGACAGAAAAGGCGTGGTTATAAACTCTTCCACGTTAAACTGTTATGCTGTAAAATGTGCCTACAACGTATCACTTACATATGAATCACCGAAGACTCATTCGTGATAAGGAAAACAAAAGGTGATTAGACCCGTGACATTCCGGTTTAAATTTGTTTTTTTTTATTTCAAAGTTGCCATTCGCCGCTTAAAATAGAAGATTCTAGACATTATAAGGCACGCCTCTCCTTGAACATATTCGTTCCACCGTTTAACATTCCCATTCCGATTCCCTGGGAGGTAAAGATGAAATGATTCCATGATATAAGGGTTCTGGCGTCCACAAGGCTTGAGGAGGAAATCATGCAAGCATTGAAACGTCATTACTTAACCATATTCCGTGTTTCTGCCCGTGTTTCTCATACCGTACAATTCCGAGCGGGGGGGGGGGATTCTGCCCCTCTGCTATGTCGAAAACTAATGGTCCGATTTCCTAGCATAAAACGGTGTTCGATATCCTGAAGCAAGATCAGCGCGATATTCCTCAAACATGCCTCCCAAAAACGTGTTCTGAAACCGCCTATGGAGGAGGTAAATTTTGGAAATTTCGTCACAGCAAGCCGAAAAACATATTTATGAATGTCACCAATTAGTTCCCGAAGCAATTCCCAAAGGCCCGGAAATGGTGAGCGAAAAACCGGGGAGGAGGGGTAGGATCTGTCCCCCCCCCCCAGCACGGAACCGGTTTAACGGTCAGACACTACAACTGGCATTGTTGCAAAGTATTTTAAGTATTTCTGCCGTGGGCCGGCAGAAATAACGAGGCTCTTCAATTAAACGACGAAAGTACTGCTGGCAAACAGCGTGGACTACGAAACTGCAGGCCTTCCAGTTAACAAGAGCTTTGAGAAAAAAAAACAGTGTATTCATCGCAGCTGGCTGGTAAACGCGGCTGAAGCTGCGCTGGCTGGACAATCGCTGTCAAATCCAGCCGGCCACGTCACAACCAGACTTCCGCTGCCGCTTCCGGCCGAGACAGTCACACGGTGTCGTTTTACGGCGCAAACGGTTCGAAATTCGACAGTGAACGACATATATTGCGTGGTGATGCAGCTCTCCGTGCACGCACGGAAGCACAACGGCAGACTAAAACTGGCGAAACTGGACACGCCAAACGAAACCAATAACCCACACAGGGTAACGTATCCTTGCAGTTCCGTTCAGTGCATCCCAATTTAAATCAGTTACTAAATCATTTGTCCCACGAATGAAATGAGGGTGGCCTGTTCTGACTGCTGCTCATAACAGTAAGCGACCCGCGAAGCCCAATAACCATTTCCTCTAGCCGGATTTAGAAGCAGCAAGGAACTGAAACTTCATTAACCTGCTCTGTCCATAAACCAGATGATGTACGGCCTGATGAGATCGGCACGTGCGTGGTCCAGCATCAGATCAGTGCCAGCCAAGACGAAGACTCTCGACTGCAAAGACCTCATGCAAGCCAATCTAAAACGCGACTGAGACAAGCATCGCAATGGCGCCTGCCCATTGAAAAGGCTCTCGGCCAGTCACGTCACAAACTCAGACCGGCGGCATGCGGCCAAGCTGGGTGCAAGGGCCAAGCTGGGTGCAAGCGCCAATGACGGCGTTGGGATCCTGAAGGAAACGCGGCACGATCACATACGGATAACAGGACGTACGGCGGCACGACTGATGAAAGAATGTCCCATCAACAGTACTTACAAGTTTACTTTTGGACCAGTGCTATTTCACATCAACAGAAACAACAGGCGAACGAAACATTACGAAATAAAAAACGCCACATATCTGCTGACAGTGCGGCGACTACACCGTTGAGGAGTTCCGACCCAGCAACTGGACAACCTCCCCGCCTGTTCTCCCGCCGCCACTTACGCTGTACAAGTAGAGATTCCTGTCATATCCGGAGAGGCCCTCGCCCTCGTCGGCGGCAAACGGCTGGTTGTCGGGCACGTCCACGCTCCCTGAAACCAGCATCGGTCCGGTTACTCGCGGCCTGGTGGGGTTCGGACGGCTGCGGAGCGTGCCCTCTGCTGAAGCGGTGACGGCTCGCCTGGCCTCGGTCTCAGAGCGGCCAGCCTCAAAATAGCGGGGTTCTCACAGTCCAACATGGAGAAGCCACGCTTACGTAACGAAACGGGAAAAGCAGTGACGGAAACCATGACGTTTGCATGTTAGGCGAATCTACGGCCGATAAAGTCTCACAACAACCGCCAAACAGCAGGCCTCTAAAAGCCTCAGTCAAAACAAACAACGCATTTACTACTTAAAGTGGAATTTAAGTGCATTCAGTTTAAGTTATTTAAGCGCAGTAGGATAACGCCTGTCTATGTTGCGCATGTGCATCAAACCTAGTAAACTAAAAAAAAAAACAAAGAGCAAAACAAAAGAAAGCAAAACACGCAAACCAAACAGCAAACGTGATGATGAAGAATGGCGCCGGTAGTAATGGAGAGAGATGACTGCTGGGAACGGGGGAGCATTGGCGGATTGACTGGATGAAATCCCGAAGGATTCAGCCACAAAACCAACAGCGCAACGCACTATCACATCACGCGGAGGCGGTCGCTCAAGGAACAGCACAAGATGAAGTCGAGTTTTCCCGACCTCCTTTACACAACAGTTATGCATTCCAGGACGGCATAACTTTCCCTCCCTCGCGCCGAGCCGCGCTCCGAGAGCATGGCGTCGCCGCCCAGCGCCAGTAACGCGCCACATCATGCCTCGCGCCGGCAGTTTCGACCAATCTGCAGCAGTCATGTCGCAGCGGACCGGCTCTTCGTCCGGCCGTCAGCTGCCAGTCATCGGCGACAGAACACCGGGCAGCCCCTGCGCATCGCCGCAGCCGCTGGGACCCGGACGGATCTGACCTCTGACACCGGACATCGCGCATTCATGAACAGGATTCAGAGAAAAGAAGCTGACCACTTCTACCGACAGGCAACGTCGATTCGTCATTAAAAGACAGCGCGCAAAAACTGCTGATATTAGTCGTGTCAATACTCATAGTTGCGTAGGGATAAGCATTCATGGGAAGCAGCGGAAAGGGTCTGCAAATCTGCTGCACGTATGGAATATTCAATCATCCACTCACCACACGCCCGACAGACGTGTTAGTCGCTGAATATCAAGCAACCATCTTCTCTACCCAGCAATGAAACTACTGAAGTCGAATTCCGCTGCAGCAGATCCGCCAGCATCCGGCCTCAACTAACAGCAGCAAGCAAGGGGTCTTCCGCACGTCGATATCAAACAGACTACCGAGCTGGCTTGACCCACTTTCCTTCAGAGGAGCACCGTCTGGACGCCAGTCGTCCACCGCAAGACGCTGAATGGATTCTGACAGCAGCCGACGTGGGGTTTTGGCACGGTTTCCACAACACGACGCTGAAAGGACGCCGTGTAGGCTTAACACTGTAATGGGCGCGAGTCCCAGGGCGACGCGGACGGGACGGTGATTGGCTACTTTGAGTAACCCCGCCAGGCCGGGAGATGAAGAGCTTCCGTTCGGTTCTTTAACACAGAGAAACACGAAAATTAGGGCCCCTTTTCATATGTCGTTGTTACAAACTGGGTATGTTTGTCAACGCATATTTCTTAATATACGGGATCACCCCAGGCCACTGGCCTAGGACATATCAAAGAGGATTATGGTCCAAAAGAATAAAGTCGCATAGCATTTTGTAAATTGTATCGACTGACTTCAAACTCGCACAAATGAAATGAAGTGGCAGATAGAACGATTCCGCTAAATTTCTACATATTAATAAAACTGCTACTCCTGTCTGTACAAAACGGCGACATTTTCCTCTCCTTTTCATCTTCGTCTGAAATGCCTGCTTTGGCCGAATGTGCCATTTTATTACACCGTATACATGAATTAGGCCTTCTTACTATTTACTTTTTTGGAGCAACATACAACACATGATTATCAAAGTTTCCTGCGAAAGATATCTACGTGAATTTTGCCTAGAACTGTTGCGAAAGCCTTTCGTAACTTCCACAAGATAACGCCGGAGAAGCGCAAAAAATGTGCCAAACAATCGTTGTTCACGTCAAATAATGTGAGCCCGGTCACTGCCAGAGACCATTCTACGGACCACATGTTACAGTTGTAATATGCCGCCGGAACGTACCTCCCCTTCCCTCTTATCGCCCGGGAGAGGCACTCCCCCTCACCGCGCGTTTCCGCATACGGGACACACCCCCTCTTACCGCGGGAAAGAAGCACCTCTCTCAGAGCGCACGAGTCGCACTCCCTCTCATCGGGCGCGGAACATGCCCCTCTCAACACGCATGACACGATTCCCCTCTCGCCGCGCGTGGGGCGTACCCACTCTGAGCGTGCGCGAGTCGCACTCCCTCTCATCGGGCGCGGAACATGCCCCTCTCAACACGCATGAAACGATTCCCCTCTCGCCGCGCGTGGGGCGCACCCACTCTAGCGTGCGCGAGTCGCGGCGGTCAGGCGGACGCACGGCCGGGACGGATGGCGGAGACAGCTGACCACATTGATCGACACGTCAGGGCCGTGCTCCGGGCCGTGTTCCGGTCGTCCTCCGGGCCCTGCTCCGGGCTGGCCGTCGCCGAATCTCGAGCTCGCCGCCGGCCGCGAGGACGATCCACGCAGCAGGCCCGCGCCGCCGCCAGGCCCCAGCCGCCGTGGCCGCCGCGCGGCTGCCGTCCGAGCAGGTCCGCGCTGGCTGGCGTGTCCCGGCCCAAGATCGGGCCAGTCCACGACCGGGAACGTCTCTGCCCCGGCCAGGAGCCGCTTCGGCCCGGAGCAGGCCATCCCTCCCGCCCGCCAGCATTTAACGACGACACGGAATTGAACGGGACTGCCGTGTGACAATGGCGGCGACATCGTTTCAAAATGGAACGGCATCCAATAAACTTGGGCAGCCTGGCAAGCACGAGGGAAAATAGAACATTTCTTTGGGCGCATGTATGCCCCTACAATGCCCCTTGGGCACCAAGGCTTTTTCTATTTTCAACACGACTGCAACGAATACAATGGTCTCACCGGGATAGACTTTTGTTCGGTTACTCTGCTTAGACGCAATTTGCAACGTTAGCCGACGTCGAACCCCATTTCCTACCTCACCGTCTGAAGGAAGCACTGAAAAGCTCTCATTCGCAATTTAATATTTGCCATTTCAGAACTTGAAAACAGGGCGCAGACAATTTGCAACGTTAGCCGACGTCGAACCCCATTTCCTTCCCCACCGTCTGAAGGAAGCACTGAAAAGCTCTCATCCGCAATTTAACATTTGCCATTGCAGAACTTGAAAACAGGGCGCAGGAAATTTCATTACAAATTAACGAAATTTTCCTAAGAAGACCTTTTGCACAGCGAACCCTGAAAACAGTACATCCATCTTGGAAAAAAGCAGTGATGCAAAGATTACCAATTGTCAAGTCTGGTACCTAGAAAAATAATCCGTCTTCAACGATCAATTGCGCCTCTTCGTGACAACCTGGGGCCCCAATTACCAACGATAAATCATCGCCGAATTTCGCGGTGATGGTTAGAACTAATGTCCTTACTTGCGGGCGCGTCACCATACTTTCGTTTTCAAGCATCACTGAACACAATCCGAAACTATTTTTAGATGTCTTTAGACGGTCTGAATCCGGAATGTCCACCAACGTTCGAGGGAAAACGTGGCCGAGAAGTCCTGTTAAGTTGGGAGTCACAAACCATATTTTTACATGGTATCTAATATACGATATTGAAACGAGGCTGGTGGTGAGCCAGAACAGTACCGTCCAGAGGGTTACCATATTACGCACCAGCTCGTCTGCCCCAAATCGACAGCATCCAGCAATCAGCGAAAAAAAAAAAACGAAAACACGGCGGACGAATTAGATTCAAGCGTTCACAACTCGGGCTCTGTTGACGGCGAATGATGAGAAACGTCACCGATCTGACGAGCGCCGGCAAGCCGACTGCCCCATCATCCAGCACCAGCTACTCCTGCCGGCCAGCGCCAGCTCCTCCGGCTGTGCAGCACCAGGCCGCGCCGCGGGCCTGCACCACTAAGCCGGGCGCGGCGCGGCTGGCGCAGGGTCCGCGGCTGCGGCCGGCGGGTCCGAGAGAGCCGCCAGCGTTGCGCCATCGCCGCTCGCCCGACCCTCGCTTGGCGTAATGCCTCGCACCCGCCCGACCACCACGGCCCAGCGATCCCTCGGGCCCGACTTCCACACGTGCATAACAAGAACGAGAGCGAGCGCGGCCGAGGTGGGACACAACAGGAGAGGACTGTTGCATTCTTGTTGCGCACGTCAGCGGGCAGGCCGACAGCTGTTCACGGACAGCTCCGCCGAGGAACTCATGAGCTCCACCACGTGAACCACGGCGTTCTCTTATTACACTGGATATGGCTTCCATCTCACGTCCTTCGGAACCGCTTTCTTTCACGCCGCGTGCCCTCCACCTTCCGGGCATTGCTACCCACGCCTGGCGAATAAGCAACAATACGAAAACAAGGAAACGCAACGCCGCGAACCAGAATCACCATCCCATCCAATCAGCAGTACTCCGCCACGGCCACCGTACTGTTACGCTCCACCGTCGCCGTGCGCCTCAGGACCTCATCAAGAAGCCAACCGAAAACGCCTGGATCTCGGAAACGAGCCTTCCATTAATTGTCCTCATTCGACCAGACCAACAGAAATACGGATAACGACGGAGTAACCCCGCTTGCCACAAACAGATCTGTAGCTACATGTCTTCACCAGCAAGGGGCCAAAATGAGCAAGAAGTGTGCGAGGAGATGTCAGGAAAGGACAAGGAGTGCGCCTCAGGGAGTAGCCCTGAGCCAGCGCGCACAGGAAGGATGGGGAGGACAAGGAGTGCGCCTCAGGGAGTAGCCCTGAGCCAGCGCGCACAGGAAAGATGGGGAGGACAAGGAGTGCGCCTCGGAGAGTAGTCCTGAGCCAGTGCGAACGGGAAGAATGGGGAGGACAAGGAGTGCGCCTCAGAGTGTAGCCCTGAGTCAGCGCGCACGGGAGCGAGCCGGAAGGCCGACTGCCCATCGCTTGCCGACCCGCTACTGAGGTCAGTTTAGGATCACGTGGTCAGGGGTCAGCCGGCCAATGAGGGAGAGGGACAAGCGCGGGAAGCAAAAGCGCATGCGAGCAAATAAAATACCACATCTGTAGCCAGGAATCCAAGCCATCTCACCCGCATGAGTAGCAAGAACCTTACCAGTCCGCTAACATATCATACATAAGTAACGACACTGCGATAGAACATAGCAGTATGAATGGACCACCACCTCACCAAACCAGCGGTACCAGGAAAAGACCATCGTGTTACAAAATTACCATACTTCGGACCAGCAATACCTAGCAAAGGCCTCGCGGAACGAAATTAACATCCCACCGAGCCGGCGGTTTCCGGGAAAGGCCACCATGAGACGGGCGGCCATCCCACTGCGCCGTTCCAGAAACGCCAAGTGGGCGAAATCAGTTCGGCGCAGCGACAGACCGGGGTCGAACTTTGCGCGGTCCGCACCGAAACGGTCGGTTCAGGCGACCGCCGCCGCACGGATCGATGGCCGAGATCACGCCGGCTCCGTGCAGCGACGACCGTCTGCGAGGTCGCACCGGCTCACCGCGGAGCCGTCCGTCCGCGAAACCACAAAGCTCACTTGAGCGCCATCCGATATCGCACCAGTTCGCTGGAGCGCCGTTCGTAAGGTCACACCAGCTCACTGAGGCGCCGTCTGCGAGACCGCACAGCTCACCGGAGCGTCTTCCGTCTGTAACATCACACCAGCGCGCTGGAGCGCCGTCCGTCTGTAACATCACACCAGCTCACTGGAGCGCCTTCCGTCTGTAACATCACACCAGCGCGCTGGAGCACCGTCCGTCTGTAACATCACACCAGCGCGCTGGAGCGCCTTCCGTCTGTAACATCACACCAGCTCACCGGAGCGCCTTCCGTCTGTAACATCACACCAGCTCACCGGAGCGCCTTCCGTCTGTAACATCACACCAGCTCACCGGAGCGCCTTCCGTCTGTAACATCACACCAGCTCACCGGAGCGTCTTCCGTCTGTAACATCACACCAGCGCGCTGGAGCGCCGTCCGTCTGTAACATCACACCAGCTCACTGGAGCGCCTTCCGTCTGTAACATCACACCAGCGCGCTGGAGCGCCGTCCGTCTGTAACATCGCACCAGCTCACTGGAGCGCCTTCCGTCTGTAACATCACACCAGCGCGTTGGAGCGCCTTCCGTCTGTAACATCACACCAGCTCACCGGAGCGCCTTCCGTCTGTAACATCACACCAGCGTGCTGGAGCGCCGTCCGTCTGTAACATCACACCAGCGCGCTGGAGCGCCTTCCGTCTGTAACATCACACCAGCTCAACGGAGCGCCTTCCGTCTGTAACATCACACCAGCTCACCGGAGCGCCTTCCGTCTGTAACATCACACCAGCGCGCTGGAGCGCCGTCCGTCTGTAACATCGCACCAGCTCACCGGAGCGCCGCCCGTCTGTAACATCACACCAGCGCGCTGGAGCGCCTTCCGTCTGTAACATCACACCAGCGCGCTGGAGCGCCGTCCGCCCACGGCCTTCGCTCAGCCTCGCAACGCCGAGCGCGGCCGTGCCCGTCGCGACCGCCCGGCAATGCCAGGTACGGCCGGCGCCGCCGCCACCGACGCAACGCGCTACCGCAAACCACGGCAAAAAGGTTAATGGGCCGTTCGCGGCCGGCGCGACCGGTAACCGAATCTCGCCACTTTTGGCGGCCGCGCGGCGAACGCCAACCGGAACAACAGCCTGGTTTTGCGAGCGATCCGAGGGGACTGCGTGCTGTCAGCCGCGACGAAGATAATGCCGACATCAGCCCTGCCACTTCCCACGGCCGAGCACGGACGCGACGGCGCCGCCAGCCGTCGCCGCCATTAAGCAATCCGCCTTCCATCACGCCGACGGAGCCACAAAGGCCGTTCCCACGGCACCGCGGGCCGGCGCGTCCCCACGCGGCGGGGAAGCCATCGCGAACCTTGACATCTTGGCGACGAACAATGGCTGCAGCCGCCCAGAGGCAGATCTGCATTCCCAAAATACGCCGAGAAGTCCATTAGGCAGTCGTCGGAGCCGGCAACGGCAGTTGCACGGTCGGCGGGCGGCTGAGACATGGCACGAACGACGGGGGCATGACCTCCGTCTCGGCCAGCCCAAACGGCGCCACCACCTCCCAGACGGCTCTTCCCGGCAAATTGAACTGGTCTTGGGGCCCATTTCCGCCCGTCCGTAATCGTAAATAATCCTCAACAGACACGTTCGTTAAGCTGAGAATCTCGAATAAGACAAGCCGGTAACTGCAGGGAGCCTGAACCTGTCCGCAATCCCAGCGCACCGGCAGGGAAGTCAGTGAAACCTCGACTTCATCAGTGAGCGACTTTCGGTTTATAGGTCAACTGGCGAGCACACATTAGATGCCGATCGTTTAATACATACGACTACAGTTTCAGTGAGTTAGGATAGCACATAAACGCTCTGAATACGAAATAACCGTTCTCTTACATTTGCGTAGGTGGAGTGCCTACTGCTGGAGAAAAACAAAACACTGAACGTTTTCACAATGGCAAATTTGTACGGCCAAATGGCCCAATGAGCTATTTGATCCATTTCTGATACCTGATAATGACTGCCATTCTTGGCAGTCATTGGCATTGGCAGGCGTAATGTACAACGGCGTATTACTTTATAAACATACTCCGTGGTTTTGTCTGTTTCACAGCACTGGCTAATGCCAGGTTATGCGCTATTTTAACGAACGTTTTGGGTCCTAGCCTCGACCATTCACCTGTGCAAAGCCTTTGTGCGTTGGGCTTTTCGCTCTGCCGCCACTGTAAAAACGGTCACTTTTATCGACTGTCACAGCACTTCATACTGCCGTGGACAGCGTGCTGACTGGTGGCTACCTTGGGCACAATCGCACAAAACCGTCACAAAATGGACATGTTTAATGCGGTCTGACTGGCAGATGTGCGTTGCAAAAATTTGCTCGACCAAAAACATCCCCATTTTCCAGCACTAACATTTACACTGCCTGTTCCTTCGCCCTCAAAAGTAAGAAGCATTTAATACGCAGCTCACAATGTCCTCGAACAAGTCCTGACATTTCACCACGAACGGAAAACTGTTCGAAGCTTTTTAAGAATTTGTGCCGCCATCTCGTGTACAAGCATGTAGTGCACAGACCAGTTACACTGTATTATTCATGCTGGGCCAAGAGGTACCCACAAAATTCGAACATCGTAATAACCTCCAGACTACTGGTGGGAATTTCTGGAAACAATGCTGATAAGCCCCATCTACCATCAAAATGTCTTTTATCAAGCTTCACAAATCATTCCTCAAGCGACCACGACCTACCACATTCACAGGAGAGCAACCAAACTCCACCTCAAAGCCCACAATGCCTCAAATATTCACCGGCACCCTAGAAACATACGACACGGGCGAACTCCTGTGAAGAGGTCCGCGCTCCTTTGACGGAGCGCTTTCTCCACAGCTCTAGGGAAATGCTGGGTGCCACAAACCCTCTGAGGAGCGCATAAACGTCCACGAGAGGTCTCTCACTCTGTTTTAGTTCGCGGCGGATTCCGCCTGCAAGGCAACCCCCTTGATTTCAAGCCAGTTAACTATTCTGGCCACTTTCGAACGTAAACGCCAGGCAACGCAAGTTCCGGCTTGCCAAAAGGTCGTTCGTTCTCAATTAAAAGTTTGTTTGCAGTCATAAAAAGTTCAAAACGAGTTTC
Source organism: Capitulum mitella (assembly GCA_030062745.1). Lineage (NCBI taxonomy): Eukaryota > Metazoa > Arthropoda > Thecostraca > Pollicipedomorpha > Pollicipedidae > Capitulum > Capitulum mitella. The sequence continues at coordinate 28,454,249 of CP099846.1, read as the reverse complement.
GAAGGAACCCGGCTTCTCAGTTGAGTTTATGAAATGACTTCTTTTTAAATAGACGTCCTAGAAAACACAAAAAAGTCGCAATGAAATCAAACGACTGATTAAATGAAATGCATGTCAAAAAATGGCCGACAGCATAATCTTACAACATCAAATGATATCAAACAGTACTCAAGCGCTAACTAAATTAAGCACGGACACCTAATTAACACGGCAAATAAACATCACATGTTCGACTAGCATGCATCATGGTCATCAGCCGGACAAAAGAAGAACAGTGCTTTTCTGTGAACGACAATCGTCTGCCTTGGCGCCCCCGCCGTTTGAGCGGCCGAACTACATGGTCCTGAGACAGAAAGAAACCAGGTCCAGTCGCCCTTTTTGTGAAATACAAGAGTCGCAACGGACGTGACATTCGCCAGCTACACATAGCCCGGCAAGACCGATACTAACAATGTCGCGATTCAACACACGGGGCCTATGGGACTCACATCCGCTGTGCCCAAAAAAGCTACGACTGTAACATTTCCGCAGTGATTTCTCTCCCAACAAAACAGATACCGCTTGTGTTTGCACCAACGCTGAAGAGCAATTCCCTCTCTCAGATTTTGTTTAAACAGTGCTCAGAATCCGAACACGATGACTTCGCTTGACAGCAGGCTTGGCGGCCGCCCACTCACTTGACAAAGACTGCGCTAACACTGGACAGAAGCCACGTGCGACGTTACCGACGACCCAGACACCGACACCACTCTCGAAAGCAAAACAGAGCGCAATCACATCACCTTCAGCGCCGTCACCCAGCACTCACATCGCACACAAATTCCCCCAGCAGCGAAGTGACGGCCTCATCCTCTATCCTCTCGCACCGGCAACGCATTCCAACTCCGTCTGCCCGTGCCTCCCACGGACGGGTCGTGGCTCTGGACCGGGCACCAGCCCGCTACTCCCACGGTCACGTCCCCCGCCCCCAGTCGCGGCGCAGGACCGCCGTCCGCGGCCGCGCCACGAAGCGCGCGCACAGCGCCGACCCAAACAAAGCCCGGCTCCGGCTCGACTATTCGCGGCGTGTTTCCGGCTCCGGGCCGTTCTGTTCGGCGGGCGCCGGAAACAATGCCGCCGCCCGCGCTGGCGAGGTCGCCGCGCCGCGGCCGCGCAGGGGCGCGCCCAGCCCGCCGAGCCGTGCGAGCGGCCGCCAAGACCCAAGGTCGCCGCCCCCGGCAGAGCGGTCTCGCTGCCCGCTGGAGACTCCCGCAGAAGACCGCGCGGCTGCGGCGGCCGCCGGCAGTCCGGCGCTGGCGGCCGCCGCGACTGAGCCGCTGGACGCGAGGCTCGCTGCCACGGCCGGCGCCACACACCCGGCCACCGTTGTGACCGGGTCAAGGCGGCGCTGTCGCACAGTGGAGGACGCAGAACCGTCCACAAAGAGCTGAAGGCGACCCGGTCAACGTTACAGGCTGTTTAATGTGTCCAAGTGAATCTTAGGGATGGCCCGGGTAATGATTTTACCGATTCATTGGTCTCATTTTCCAAAATTTGACATCAACCACGTTTAGCTGGCCGCTCGCCGTTTACCCGGACATTCAAATCCTCTTGGACCAATACCCATGGACATCCTACCTTTTAACTCCATCCTGACTGAGATACTGGTCCAAGCACGCCAGGGAACTGTTCTAGACAGTCTAGGTGACCTAGTTGGCCACGTGGGCCGCTCCAGGCGCCTCGGTCAATGCTGTTAAATGACCCGGCTGCGGTGGGAATGGTCCGTTGGGCCATAAGTGGTTACGGAAGGTTCCCAAACATCTCATCATTCTTGACGATGGCTGAACGGCAACCCGGCTCATCCGTGGACGGTGACGGTCCATACTCGCCACCAAACACTCCTCACACTCCAGTTAAGCGGGTGGCCGGCCGAAAACCAACAAAACAGTAACGCCGAAGCAGCCAAATGCGCCTCACTCCCCTTCCGAAGAGAAGCGCCACGCTTGCCGAGCGACGTCGATGCCGAAACGGGGCGACCACCGCGTGACATCGCATTCGTCCGACCGCGACGGCACCGCGGTGTGCGACAGCCGTGCGGGACAGTCTAACAACGCAGTGAAGAGGACCCACGCCGCTGACGGACGCGCCCACGCGAGGCGACGCCGCGAGCTGAGCCCCGGCGCCCGACTGCCGTCAGTCGGAACGCAGCTTCGAGGACAGACCAGCATCCCCGGCATGGCCCGCGCCGCAAAAGCTCCCGGCTGCCGAGGTTCTCAGGCAGGACGAGTGGGCTGGCCGGCCGCAGCCCATCCCGGAAAGGCCCGCCGCGTCTCGCTGTTAACGGGCGGAAGCGTTCCGATCAACCGCGTCGACGTCGACGCGGTCGACGAACCAGCCTGTCTGTCTGTCTTCTCTCCTGGCTATCGGGACACTACGGAGCTGTCGGCCGCTGGCCGCGGAGCCGCTGGTCGCCTGTGGGGCCGCTGTCTGCGTGCGGAACCGCCGCCTATCTCTCTGAAAAGCTGTCTGTCTGTACAGAACCCGCGTTTGTCCGATGCCGCTCTCTGCCTTTCTGTGAAGCCCTTCAGGCTGCGGTCCGTGGAGCGGTCGGTCGCCGTCCGTCGAGCCGCTGTTTATCGTCTGATGCCTCGGTCTCTCCGTGAAGCCCTGTCCGTCAGCGGCCCGTGCAGCGGCCGGCTGTCGTGGGTGGCGAGCGCGGGCGGCTCGGCTCGGCGCGACTCGGCCGGTCGATACGCGGCGCCCTCGGCCGCGCGGCCGCCGTCTGAGTGCTGAGAATGCTGCCGGCTCATCCGGCAGCGTCAGCCGCTAAACAGCTCCCGTCCGCCCCGCGGCCGCCGGCCGGCAGTCACCGCCGACAGTGGCCGCCCGCTGGGACAGCCCGGAGCCGGCGACAGCCTCCCCGAAGACCCGCCGATGGCCGCGACTGACACCGGCAGACCTCGCAGCCGGCACCGGCTGATAGCCACTTCCAGCACATTCACAATTCCGCTTTTACTTTCCTTCATTATTTCGCTCACCCGGCACAAGCACCCTTAAACCAGTGTGCGGCAGTTCATCTGCCGTGTAAAAATAAATAAACAAAAGATAAATAATAAATAAAAACGAGACAGATTACCCACAAATGGGACGTCACGTTTCAGACACGACTGCCGCAAGACAACGGCATCCACCCAATAACTGCGCCAGTGAGTTCGTGGCCGAGTCCCTTCCCGCTCATCGTAGCGTGCCGCGCGGAGCCGCCAGTCTCGAGCACGGCGCGCCGCACGCCACCTGGCCCGTGGTACGGCCGGTCTCGGCTCGAGGATTACGTGCCGGCCCGCCTCCCCAGGATTAAATTAGACCCGCCGCGAGCAAGGAGGCGCGTCGAAAAAGTTGCGTGGTCGCGTGCGAACGGCTGACATGTGCGCCGCAGCGGCGGCTCCACTTACAAAGGGCCGGTGTTCGGATGAGTTTCCGACTGACAGGAGCGTCTGGAACCCTCATCACCAGCCACAAAAAGCAATCAGAAAAAGCTGAGTCCAAGTCATCACTGAGATTCCAGCGTAACCTGTTACTTGACCAGATTCTACCATGCAGATCACGTTTCATCTGCGATTAGCTGGTTGCGTTTGCAACGTCAGTCTACACGATAAAATTACTACCACTCACGTGCAGTTTACGAGGCACTATCAAGTGGTACAACCATAACCAGTGAAAACAGCTTCGTACATCCAACAGCGCAAGAGAGCCCCTTTAATCAGTTAGCAATAGCTTTCCTCGAATCGGATTACAAAAACGCCCGTACCGAACTTTTTCATACAGACCTCCGGCTGAAACCAATTCGAGGAGCAATGGGTTGGTGTAATCATCCAGGCTTATCAACGGCGACGTAGGTGCTAAGGTCCTGATTCAGCCACTGCTTCAAGCCATGGTGCAAAATGTGAAACCGAAAAGTTCTCCGAGCACTAATCTCAAATTCGGGGATAACGCCATTATTCCAAAGTTCCGCGTACATCACAAGCCATCCGGAATTGCTCCATCCAAAGACGCGGGCCAGAAATGGGGTCTGGCAGCCCACCGGGTCACCCCACCGTTCTCTACAGAGTACTCAGCCCTAATGCGAATATGGCTACTGACTCGTTTAGCACATCTACCAGACATCTTCAGATGCACGGCTTGCACCCGAAGCTCTGTCACGTAGGACTGCCAACTCACCTATCGACTTATCAAACCCCGGTCAGCTCTCCTCCCCTCAGGGTTTCGTCAGAGGTAAAACATGTACAGCAGGGCACACATACATCTGTTGACAACATATTTCTAAGGGCAGATTACGGAATACTCCCCTTTATGATGATGATTTGGGCTTTAGGATCACACAAGAAGGAGCACAACTGAAAAACGTTCGGAAGAACAATGTAATCACCGGCCTAATACATAGCTATATGACTTAGCCGGTCTAGTCCATAACTCAAAACATATCAATCACACTCCTGCCCCCTTACGACAGGAGTTTGCTCCACCGTACAAGCGCGAAGGGCAGCAATCTACGACGTGGCCTCAGTGATCCTGCTCAAAATGTTTCAATTCGTAGTCTCCGCCTACGCCATACCTGGAAGACCGCTGAATTTACGAGCCACACCACCACAAAAGTCCAATCTCGCCGTCTGGCTCACGAGGTCATTTGTTTCGGCGTTGACAGGCGTACAAGTTGCGGTCCGCTTGAAAAGACGGCGGAATCCCATCTTGAAAAATCGCTGTGCTGTGACGAATTTGTGTTTGTGTTATAAACGGCATTGATAAGCATTTGTGTTATAAACGGCAGGCGATTCAAAAGCAGGTATTTGCGTTTTCCGTATGGCTCTAACCAGCCGAAGCTGATGTAGTAATCGAGTGTCCCTTCAATCGGGCAATGCGCAATGAACATCAATAGGCCATCCTGTTCCGACTGTTCAAAACCCTCACGACTTGCCGACTGCATAATGCTCCTGGATAACCAGCACCAAGAGCAGCTCGGTACCCACTACTGAACCAATCTGCAGCGATGGTGTGACAGGCGAGTGGGATGACCGTGTGTGGGTGTATGCGAATGACACATGTGCTATTCGATGATGTATATGATTGTCATTACTGCAAAGGAGTTGTAAAATTGTATTTCTTTTGGCATTTAATATATACTCCCGTGGAATCACAGCCGAAAACAGAATCTGCAGGGATTTGTTACCAAGCCCGCCAGTGACAAGGCGTTGCCGACATGCGAACCAACCGACACACGCCGGATACGAACAGACCCGATCGGCCAGCCCACGGCTGCGCCGGCCCGGTCAGACCGGGCCGCGGCTGCGAGTCGCGCGAGCCGGGCCGAATCTCGCGCCTCGCGCCGCGCCGGCCGCCTCGGACCGCGCGTGCCGCGAGCGGGCGCGGGCGCGGGCCGGCTGCCAGACGGGCGGCCCATTGATCGCGCAGGCCGTCCCACTCGGCTGAAAAACGGTCGGCCCGGCCGTGAGCGGCGGCCGGCGGCCGGCGCGCCGACTGGGAATGGGGCCGGCCGTGTTGCCGCGTCCCGCGGGACCCGGCGCCGCCGCCGGGCCGGGCCCGCCGGGACCCGGCGCCGGAGCACGCGCCCGCGGCGGAGGGCGCCACCGTGGCGAACCCGCACCTAAATCGCAACGGAAGGCACACTGCGAATGGTAAGAGGCGTGTTGTGGCGCGAGGCAGAGAGGAGACGGCTGCCGGGGGGCACACGGCTGCAAGGCGCTCGCCGTTCAGTTTCGTCTGACTGCAGAATCACTTTCGGCGAAAGCAGCGGCATCAAAGAGGTCGAGGGCTCCCGCTGCGGCTTACGCGATCTGAGCCCGGAGCACGGTTTCTCAGAGCGACGCAAAGCCAGATCATCTGCCGGCGGCAGCAAAGGACGCCCAGAATGCGCGGCGGTCGGTGTCAACAACACCGCAACCCGGCCGGCCAGGCCGGCTCTGGGCGTCTGAGCTTGCCGCGGACGGGCCGGACCGGCGTCAGGTGCGCCGGCCGGGCGGCGGCGCGGAGCGGGCAGCCGGTGTGACGGCTCCGATGGCGGCCCGCCGCCCGGCGCCACCCGACACCGGGCCACGGTCGCTCGTCACCGGCCACCCGACACCGTCCGGGTCAGTGCGTGCCGCCGGGGGCGGCGGTATAAAGCCCGGCGGTCTGATCGCCGCTCAGCGACATCCTCGCCGCGCCGCGGCGACGAACGACGGTGCGCGACGACCGCGCCACGACGCCTCGCCCCCGCCGACAGCGCGCACGGTCCGCGGCCCATCCCGGCGCACCCGTTAATCACCGGACCAGTCCCGCCGGCCGCCGGCCCCGCCAGCACGCCGCGGCCCCCGCGTGAGGCCAGCCCGCCTGTTGAGCGCCACCGGCCTGGTCCGAGAGCCGCCGGCGGTCAGCGTCACGCAGGTGACCAGCGCCGGCCAGCGACGGACAGCGCGCGCCGGTCGAGTCCGACCGCGATGACCGACACAGCCCGCCCTGCTGCCCAGCTCGGCGACGACCGAGCACTCCCCCCCGCCTGCCGGCTCTCAGTGACCGGATTCTGCTGTGTGCACTAGACGCCCTAAAGGTCTAGCACCATTAGAATTCAGTCACCAAAGGTCGGGTCTCCGCGGGTCGCCGATGTCCCGGCCAGCGCGGCGGAAGTGCCCGCATCAAAGGAGCGGCGGCCATGGCGACAGCGTATATTCGTCCGACCAACTTCAGGTGGGCGCTCAACGGTACGTAACCTTTGAGACACGTGCCAATGCATGAACATTTTTGGCAGGAGCATGGCCTGGCCAGCGTTTCATTTCCACACTGGTATGAGTGCAAAAATATTTCTGTGAGCTAAGTTGCTGTTTTAATCTCGCTCCTGCCATGCTTCGACTCAGACAAACCCTGATGCCATCACACAAAGCCCAACACCATTGCAGCAGTCTTTCCATTAACGTTTATCTCCGCTATATATATATATATATATATTACACAGATAGATAGGCAGATAGACAGATAGATATACCGATGGGCAGATAGACAGGTACACAGATGGATAAATATCGCAGAGAGATAGACTGGCAGACAGACAGACACACAGACAGACAGACACACAGACAGACAGACAGACAGACAGACAGACGGACGGACGGACGGACGGACGGACGGACGGACGGACGGACGGACGGACGGACGGACGGACGGACGGACGGATAGGCAGACGGACAAACAGATGACAGACAAGACTGACAGATACATGTATGAACAAACTATCCCGTTGATCTGTTATCCGATTTTGGGGAATATGTCTCAACCATTATGCCGAATCAAATGGTGACCTTTTCATTCATCTATACAAAATTGTTTTAAACAGGTGACTAACTCTAACGATAACTCTGACTTGTGGCGTACATCGCGCCACAGTGGGCGTCGGGCAATAAAATTTCAGTGCATCCGACAAACCAGTAAACGTCTGTCGTATCAAATAATTACGCGGTGGAAATAATGATTATTTGACCAGATGTTGCGAAAAAAATGCAACGGTATTCCAGACGGCCGGGTTTGCTGATTCTGATCTCATATCACGGAGAGTGGACCTTGGCCGCTATACCTCGGCCAATATAGGCAACTGAAATACGTTACCATATTCAGTGACTGGATAAACCGTCAAGTCGTGTTACGTGCTATCGCTTTCATCTGATGGTTCTGAAATGGGTGAGTCGCAGTCTTCACTTTTTTATTTGGGCAACGTGACGACTTGCCTAGAATCATCATATTTCAGGAGGCCTGATATACATGCATTCCGAGTCAAATGACATGGTTTCTGGTTTACTGCATCTTCCAGGAAGCCTAAGTCTGTTCATTTTGCACACTGGCTCCATGACAACTGATGTAAAGCCGCTATATTTCAGACCTTAATAATCATCCATGGTGATTTCAATGGTGCGTTTCATTTTCACACACTAGTTGTATGTGAGTGCAAAAATATTTCAGTGAGCTAAGTTGCTGTTTTAATCTTGGGAGAACATGACAGTTCAGCTAGGCTTTCAGACCTCCTAATACATAATACATATGAACAGGAATGGTATAAAATATTTCATGAATGAGTAAATGAATGAAACGAATTATTATTACACGGAAATCCTACCGTGTTTTCACACTTTGCTCTCCCCAAAGCGCGTGAACACAATCTCTGGACGACTGACATCATTTTATTGTCCGTGGCCAGGGACATAAGTGACTGGGTGGAGGCGGCGGCGGGTGGAACAAGACGTGTTCGCTAAAACGAACTTCAAATGGCAGAGCAGGCAGGCAGAGCAGCACTCAACAGGGGAGCTGGAGTGAATCTTTTCTAAAACTAATCTAAGACCCATTCCGCCTGACAGGAGCTGGCATTAATGAGCATTACAATCCTAACAATCGCCAGTACATAATACCCGCTTTGAAGCTTATAGCGTAGCAAACATCGCGCAGTTCAGAATAGCCTGAGTCAAGAAATGACGAAAAGCCCACTGCAACCACATTTGAGCCTTAAAAAAGCAGTGGGTTACCTTACCTAAAAATGGCCAAAACTAGTTTACGAAGGGTCATTTCAAACATCATACCTTTTGCCACAAAACGTTTTTATCCTTGATTATCAGTCATAAAAATGATGGCAACCATAACAATCTACCTTCAGGCACCAGTCAGTGTGGTTTCGCTGGTCCGGAGCGATACTCCATACCCAACGTTTTCTGACGAGTTAAAAACCATCTCGTTCACCGTTTCGTGCGATTCCATCCTTTTAATTAATGTCCGGCCACGTCTGGTGACACAAGGCCGTGAACAAACGGCATACTAAGTGTACAAGGAGCATTGCAGGTATCACAAGCATTTACCGATCCAAGAGAAATGGATCGCAGTTTCGCACATCACAGTAAAACGTCTGAAATAGTATCCAAATACCATATTATACAAACTGGTTTCCTCGCAACAAGCGTATGTAAACTGGAGCCAAAGGCGTCAGGTCTGGACTGCACCTACATGCGTCCCCGATGTAAGACACGTCATAACATATCGAAGATCACATCATGAATGCACCACGTCAACTTGACGTCATCTTTCAAAATCACCGAAAACGTGGAGCAGAACTCAGCCCTTAACTTTCGTAGCGGACACTCCACTTTGCCCAACGTCGGCCTCGGCATGTCCCCGACAAACCCCACTGCAATGACGTTCTAACATCAGTTTGATTAACGCCTCGATTCTACGACAAAACCCAGCCTGTTTCCGATAACTTCAGCTCATCAGTATACCACACACCACACCGGCGATCACAGCTAAAATATTCACGCCAAGATTATGCCTTGCTCCTGCAGACTGCACACCAATTGGGCAATTCAACCCAACCTTGGTCTCGCCTCATCTGCTCGCACTGCCTGTCAGTCAAGATGCCAGAAAAAAACCAAGAGCAACCGTTGGATGCTGCTTACGATCATCACGAAAAATAACAAAACCCAGCTCTTAAGGCCAGCAATCTACCAGCAGGCGGCGTCAAACGACCGATCTCCGCGGCCACCTCGCACCACCCCATTCTCCCCAATACCCGGCCGGCCAGCCCGAGCGTCGTCCGTCATCGGCGGCCGTCGGCCATCTTCGCTGGGGCTTCCGTCGCCCGGCGGCGCGTCGGGACTAGGTCACGCCGAGGCCGGGCCGCCGCCGCCGCCGCCGCGTGCCGCCCGGCACGACTGCTGATTGAGGCCGCGGCGGCGGCGGCGCGCGCGGCCCGGCCGCCGCCTCATCGCCATTCGGCCGCCGTCCGGCGGGACGGCCGCCGCAGCCCGCAGCGCCATATTTCTGGCCCACGCCGACCCGACGGGCGACCTTCGGTCTCGGCGGCGTGCCGCCGGATGCGCGCGGGCGGCGACCGCCGGCCTCCGCGCGGGTCTGGGTACGACGCGCCTGCGGCCCACTCTTCGAACGTCCCGGTCGCCTCCAGACGTCCGTCGTCCGTCTCCGTCGTCCGTCTCCGTCCGACGTCCGTCCCCGGGCGTCTCCCGGCGTGCAGGTCGGTCAGGGCCGTCGAGCGGCGCCGCCGGACGCCTTTGTTCCAGCATTCGACCAGGCCCGGCGAGCTCCGTGACGAGAACCAGACCCCGTCATGGGACCGGCCGTAGCCCGGACGTGCTCGGCCGGGGCGCGGCACCTCTCTAACACGCGCCACAGACAGCGGGTCTGGCGCCCTCCTTCTTACACCAGCGGCAGTCGGCCCGACCTCCTGTCCCCCAGCCGCGACGACAGCCCCACCCCTCCTCCCGTAACAGCTACAGACACATCAGCATGACCTCTTCCTCACACCACCGACAGCAGCCATCGCTCTCCCCCACGCCAGCGGCACCGACCCACCCTCCTCCTCCTGACGCGAGCGGCAGCGGACCCTGACCCACAGCGGCAACAACGGGCCGTCCCCTCCTCTTCACACCCCCTCCCCCCGACACCAGCGGGCGGCCAGTCCGGAAGCTCGACGTGCCCCGGCCGGCCGGCGGCCGCCGCCGAGGAAACCGGACGACCGAGATCGATGCCGCCAACAAAAGCCCAGATAGCGGCCGGATCGGCGCCCGGCGGCTCGGCGCTGTCCAGCGGCGGCGGCGCTGCGGCGTCAGCACCGCCGCTCCGCCCGGCCGCGCGACCCACAGACCCAGCGACCCACAGTCGGAGGGGAGGGGCGACCCGCACGGTCGCGGCGGTCGTCGGCTGCCGCCGGATACGCGCCGCGACTTGGCGTGCAGGTCCGCGGCGGCGTGTTCACAGCGAAAGCGAGCGCTCGGGCATACGGTCCATCTACGTGCGCGAGATAAGTCCTTTGAGTGTGTCACGCACAGAAACCGTCCGATACCTTGAAAAGCACGGAGATAATGAACATCGCTCCCGGAACATCCTCCTGCCACCCACTCTGAAGAAAACTATACCGGGATTATTCTGCTGCCGCCTCCCACCAGCCCGGCTCCAGCGTTCGATCCGACGCCGGGGCCGGCTGGCGGCGGCGGCGGACGGCAGGATCCAGGTGCGCCCGCTCCGCCCCGGTTTACGAGCGCGGCAGCCTCCACCTGTGGCCGCCGCCGAGAGCAGTAAACGCCGAGACGGCGCCGGCGGGGATCACGCGCCGGCGGCCACGACGCTGACGGTCGCCGGCGGGCCTGTCCGGCCCGGACGAGCTTCCAGCGGGAGCCGAGCTACCGTCTCCTGCCAGACGCCGCGTGCACGGCGGGACAGCCTACCAGGCGTAGCCGCGGTCCAGCGGTGCAGTCTACCAGGACAGGACGGTGTCCGGCGGCACAGTCTGCCTGTCGGGCGCCGGCTCGGCAACAGCGGACATCTCCGCCGGAGTAATGGCGCGAACAGCGGACCCGAAGATCGCTCTGAGACCGTTCTCACGCGCGGAGTAACGCCATGGCGCCGCTAGCGCCCCGGCTTCCTGCCGCGTGGGCGCGGCTCAGTTCCGCCACATCAGCACGACAGCGAGACGAGTTAAATTAGAACCATTCGCAGAACTTTCAACAGCGGATACAAGCAACGCTTTTAAGAGCTCCGGACGGGAAACTTTTCACCATGAAATCTCATGTTACTTTCAGGCGCTTAGAAACACGTGCGGGACAACTGTCTATCGCAGCGTACAGTGCCCTTAGTGTGGGCGACGGGAATATACGGTCTCGCGCAGCAAAATGGACATCGTCGCGTCTTAATGCGGATCTCTGCGACCGTAAATGTTTGGCTTCTCAGAGCTGTGTAAGAATTAGCCGGCAGTCCGAGGCAAGACCTCGTGCCAACAGCTGTCGACAACGGCAACGACAAATGACCAGAACAGGCGCCCGTCGCACACTCCAAGCAACACGTGCCGTTCCTCTCAACGCCAGGCCACCGGGACTTTTCCCGCCGTGTAGTCCCTTGGCACAGCCTGAAGCAGCAAAAACTCGGACTCTCCCTCATCATGAATATCGCAGAATGGCGGTCATGCATAACGCATAAGCACACAAACGACACGGAGGATTTTCTGTTTCGACACGCTTGAGGCACACAGTTTACAATGAAAGTCGGACACATTCCGCGGTCGGCCAGGTTGCAAATGAAGTGCTTTTGTCACACGAAACCCAAAGCCCAAGAGCTTGAATCACGAAGACGTGGGCAGAAGGCGTGGACGTTAAATACCGTGATGTGATAGGCAGTTCGATCGACGCGTAAACCACGGCAGCTAGCAAAAACGTCAATAACGATGCGATTACGCCCAACTTCCCTTGGCAACAGCTTGCCGACCGTACCGAGTACTGCTTCACTGCCCTATTCAGGCAGCGGAACTGGTACTTGGTACTTGCCTGCAGCAGACGGCCCCTGGCGCGGCGAAATGGACCCGTTAAACTTTCGCTCGCACCTCCCGCCGCCATTCGCCGCCCGGCCAGTGCAGCCGGGATTCAGGGAACAGACCGCGCAGCGTGCAAGGCGGCCGGCAACCACACGCCGCCCATGCCGACTCGAAGTTCGTCAGCGCGGTCGCGCGACGCAATCAATACGCCGTCGGCCGTCGCGCTGTGCGACCCTGCCGCCGGGTCAAACGGCACACGACGACTGCCGCGCGGCAGGACTGCGAACTCCGAGACGGGGCGACGCCGGCCGGCCGGGCAATCCCCAGCCGCCGAAGGCCGACGCCGATCACGAGCTCGTCAAGTCACAGCACCGGAGCCGACAGGATCGCTCTGGAAAATCGAGCCCGCCCACATGACACGTGACGCAACACGGTCCGGGCGGCGCGCACGGCGCGAGCGGCGGCCGGCGGCGGCGGCACGCGCTCTCAGACCCACCCTTTTTGGAGCTTTTGATGCTGCCTTTGGCACTTCTGAAGCTCTTGGCGCTGCCGGTGCGGCGGTGCTGGTCGGCGGGCGCCGGCTCGGAGGCGCCGCGCCCGTTGAGCGGCGCCGGCGCCGGGCCGTCGGCGGTCGGCGGCGGCGCCGGCGGCGGCGGCGGCGGCGGGCCGGGCCCCGGCGATAGGGGCCCGTCCGGCGCCGCGCCGGCCGGCTCCAGCAGCTGGTCCGAGCTGTGCGAGGTGTGCGCCATCCGGCCGGCGGCGCCCGGCGCTCGGCTGGGGACAGCCCGCCGTACTGCCGCCCGGCTGCGCAGCGCCGCTCGGCCGGCCAGCCGGGCCGCTGCGCGCGCCGCCGCCGCCGCCGCCGCCGCCGCCGTCGACGCTACCGACGGCTGGCCGGTCGCCGGATGGGGGACACCGGCCGATCGGACGGCCGGCCGGGTCCCGGCCAACGCCAACAGACGCCCGCCGCCGGCCGTTCGGCACCGGCCTTGGCGGCATAACTCACCCCGTCGCCGCCGCCGCCGCCGCCGCCGTAGCGTTCGTCCAGAAGTGCTGAGTCCGTCGCGCCCGGCAACGGCGCCCGCAGTCGCGGCACCCGGGCGGCAGGACGTCCGCCACAGGCAATCCAGCAGGCGACGAGCGGATTTTGCCCCCAATGAACGTCGCAAATATGCAATGTTTATCGCGCGTCCACTGAACACTCCAGCCACGGCCTGGCCACAAATAGTCCCCATTATATGACCTCAGTCTGCCTGCCAGTGTTGTGATAACAGAACGGACGCCGAAGGCTCCGATCGGCGTCGCTGTGCTCCGCTCCATCAAACGAACAAAAGACTTCACTGCCAGTCGCGCCGCCTCAAGGAGCCGTGCGCGCGGATCTCCGCTAAGAAAGGAACGAGATGGGGGGGGGGGGGGGAGGGGAATCGGGGGAGGAAGGACAGAAATCTTTCTTTGAAGAAAGGAAGACTAAGAAAGACGTCTATAAGAAAAGAGGAGAGAGGACGAAAAGAAGACTAAAAATGAAATTATTTCGTCGGCGTTTTGCCCGGGCCTTTGAGCCGCCGGCGCTGCGCCCGGCCTTGATCCGGCGGCGAGAGAGGTGCTGACGCCCGCGGCCGCAGGCTCGTCGCTCACGTAAGCACGGCCCGACGAGCGGCACCTCAATCAGTCTGCCCGTTCCGCCGCCGCGCCCGGCAGCGGAAACGCGCAATCGCAGAGCCCTGCACGACCCGAGCGCCCGGAAACGCCCAACAGCCACGCCCGAGAGCTCTGCGCCGGCTGGGTGAGCTTCTCCTGGGGCACGCAAGGAAAGCCCGACTGGGAACGAACGGTCCCTTCAGCCACGAGAGCGACGCCTCGCTCTGTGCGGGGGAGGAAACGCCTCGACGAGGACGAGCCGTGGTTTGGCGAGGAAAACACGACAGAGTCCGTGAAACGGGAAACGTCTTAACCTTATTCACGGAGAGCTCGACGGTATGGCCGATTCCCGGCAAGGTGGATTCCTCCCCCCGCCCCCCCGAGATCTTGACAACTGTACATCCGACTTCATCGCAACAAACGGCAATCGATTTGCCATGACGTAAACTACATTTTTATAAGGAAAAAGTTTCCTAAAATTCTTTGAAAAAAGCGGATAGAGGGGAGCAAAAAGGTTCAAATGGGGATATTTTGGACTTGTTATAACTCTTTGTTTATGGACCCATTTTAATAAAATTGCTATGAATCGAGAGATGATGAATGGGACTTTTACCACTGAACCATACAATTGAAATTTTGAGCAAATTCATGGGCGTTCAAGGAGTTTAGTTTGTCAAAAACTGAGTTAACAAACAAGTTAAAAGCACCTTTTCACCTTCTACTAGTCATGTTATGCTAAATAAGTACAAACAGCACTGCAATATTTGTATAATGTTAGCGCAGGCGGTGTCAGGGACATAATCCTTCAGGTTAACTTACGACCTTTGGCCTTAAATGGCCTCAAATGACCTCAGAGTTATTTGGAATGATTTTGTGTGCATTTCATATTGTTTGAAAAGGTTTCCAATCATGTGAATTAATTGTTTCTAAAATTCCACTTTACGGCTGTTGTGAAAAAGGATACGCGCACTGACATTTTAGGCCATACCTCCGTGAAACCGACCTGATGTCAAGCTGAAACTTAGTACACAAGTGGAAGGTACCCCTTACGTCATATATATTCCAGGTATGGCATCTGAAAAAATAGCGCCAAAATTATTACCATGAAACCGAATTTTGACTTTTGGCCCTGGCCTGACCTTGTTACGTGACCTCAGAAGAACAAAACTGTATTTGTTTGCTTGTCCAACTGTTTACCAATACATCTATATGAAGCTTAAAGTTCTATCTCAAGAACGCTATTTCTGGCAGTCATTTTCCTTTCGCCCTCAACAGGGCCAAAAATGGCCTGAGGTGCCTCCGAAAAACGTTGCCTGGCTCCGCCCCTGAACAAGAAAGGAATCAGGAATTTTTTTCACAGTACACAGAAAGAATAGTTAGGAAAAAGTCACCAAGTTTCGTGACGCTGTGTACAAAATCCTGGAACTGGCAGGCAAAAAACCCGAGGGGGGAAGGATTCCAGCCCCCTGCCGGGAATAGGGCTAAACTGGAACACCACCATTCCTGTCGATATTATGAGTGAACACCGATCAGTCTTCGACCAAGAATGCCAACGCGTAGTCCGAGAAAACGGCTAACAATGCCGTCAACTGGCGCACGACGAACCAAACACCCGTACAAAAACGCCGCTTGGCGCAATACACTCTTGCCAAAGCCCGACGTACCAGCAGTCAGTGCAGCACTGGTGGTGAAACTCGGCCACCGTCGAATGACCGATGAGATTCGATTTTCTTGAGAAATCGACAAAGCACAGTCGGCAATCGACCTCAGCGTGCCTGTTGTGCGGTAATATCGTTTGCGGATTTCCAGTTACCGATGACCTGGAGGCCGACGGGCCGGCTTCTATTCCGCCGTGCCCCACATCGGTCGTGAATCCCCACGACCTGCCATCGATCCTCCGAACACAGCCGTATTCCACGCATTCACGTAGTCCGAGCAAAACGTTCCTGACAATCCCATGTCGGGAGATGGCTAGTCCCACGAGAAGCACTTTTCCGGACCTCGGACGGCCCGAAAAGACCTGTGTCACATTTTTGCTCGTCTTGCATCGGGAGCCCGACGTCTCGGGGAAGAAACCCCGCGCCATCTCTTCGCTGGCTCTGCGTCGGCCCCGCGTCGGCTTTGAATCGGGGATCAGGCGGCACGAAGACGCCCTGTGTACGACTTTTGTTGGCCCTGTATCCGTCCTATGCCCTACGGCGGCTCCGTGGCCGTCTTTTGTTGGCCCTGTGTCAGTACTACGTTGGCCGTTTGCCGGCCTTTTGTTGGCCCTGTGTTGACCCTATGCTGGCCCTGCGCCGCCTTTTTGTTGGCCCTGTCTCGGCCCGATTTTGGCCCTGTGCCCGCCTTTAGCTGGCCCAATGTAGGCCCCGGCTGCCCCTGAGCCGGGGATCGGACGGCGGCCGCGTCACACCCGCTGACCGAGCAGCCCTATCGATTTTAGCCGGCCGGCCGCACTCTCAACACAAATGCTGCGGCTTCTGTCGTAGTTGGCCGCCTGACAAGCCCGCTGGCCGGCCCGCCGGCTGCCAGAGGACGTCGCTGGAACACGGCACGCCTGCGCCGCCGCCGGCCGCGCGGAGCCGGGTCGCCCAACTTCGGCCCGGTTTGAAGCCCGCTCGTTAGGCCGCGGCTCGGCTCGGCCGGCAGGTGTCTGAATAGGCCGCCATTAGTGTCGCCAGCGCAGGCCGTGTTTACCCCGCGCGCCTCGACGGCTCCGGCTCCGGTTCGGACTCGGGCGGCGCGGACGGCCGTCGCCCGCGGGCGCGGGACCGCCGGCGACGCGACGGCCGCGCCGTCGGTCCGCGTGACGTCGCCGATTCGAGCGGCTTGGCTTCCGTCGGCCGGACGCCCGTGATGCCGTCCGCGCGCCGGTCCCCATCGAAACGCAGCGACCAACGTAGCGACCGTCCCCCGGTGGCCGGCCGGGCCGCCGTCGGCCGGCGGATTCGGCGGCTGAACGGCGAGAGCGATGACGCGAGCCACGAGCCAGCAGCAATCCGAAGCGCTCCGAGGCCTCGAAAGACCCGCTCCGCCGTCGAAGAGCGGCCGGCCGGCCGGCGCCGCGGCGTCTGGGCCGCTCGGGAGATCGGGCTGCGCGGACCACCGCCGCCGAAGCCGATCACAGGGCCGGCGCCGCGGCGAAAACGGCGGAGCGGCCGCCGCCGGCCGGAAGAGTCAGGCGCCGGCGCCGGTCGGCCGCCTCGCACTGAGGAGCGCCGGCCCACCCGGCGAGTCATCGGCGTGATGAACTGTTTCCTCCGACCGTCGGCGCGGCGGACAGATATGATGGAGATCGGATGATAGAGCTGGACGCAATCGATACCGATGGGGGTCTGGCCAACGCCGGCGGTCGGGCGGGGAGCCACCGCGCCGCCGCCGCCCCTCGGCCCAGGCCTGTCGGCTGGCCGGATGTGCCGCGATTCCGGCAGAGCTGCCGCCCGAAGCTGCCTCAATGTTGGCCGGACGGGCCCGAACAGGGTCGCCGACAGCCGGCCGCCGACGCCACAATGCCGACCGGACAGCCGGCTGGAATTTCCACGAACGACAGAGCGCGTCTCGTCCGAAAAGGAACGGGATTACGAATTTCCAGTAAAATAGACTCTGTCTTCCTCACCATGGGGCGCCGCTCGTGTGAGAACATGTTCAATGAAAAACAATTACAATCACATCTAAAATGCAATCCATGAGCGCAAATTCAAGAAAGGCACTGAATGTCAAGTCGTCGCCAGCCACAGGACCCAATACTAAACAGTATCCCACATTTCGACTCGGGAGCCCAGACGTCCGGTTGCCCTCCCCCCCCCGTCAGCCCCCATGGTGTGGTGTCATGATATGAGACCAGATTAGGACGGACCACGGAGTGCGCGCAATCGCGTCACGCCAACAGACAGTCAAGACGGCCTCACGTCACTCGTCTGACGGAGCAGACCGCGACATGTCCAGGCCGCCATCACGGTGTCGCAAAACTATACAGCTTTTGATATGTGACAGGCCTCCGAGGGAAACCGGAAGCCTGCGACTTCCTGGAGATGATAGCCGATGGTGACTTTCGGCCCAAATCCAGCTGCAGCCGCCAATGACTTATCGCCCAATGAAGTTTTGCACCACAAGGCCACATGCAAGGTTGGAAAATGTGTTGCTTTTTGGTGCCGCGGAGAACCAAAAAAATTGTGCTCCAAAATCATTTTATGCTCCAAAAGTCTGATCATGCGCCTCCATCAAAACGCTACATTATAACCACGTTGACAAATTTCCAACTCTGCAAGCAAACAGTGACGTAGCCAAGGGGGGCCGAAGACCCCAGTTCTTTGGAGAGCGTGGGGCGCCCGCAAGGCGCCTTTTACTGTCCGAAACAGACAGTTAAAGCAAAAGACTTTTAGCATTAAAGAAGGCTTACCAGCCTAAAAAAAACGAACTCCGAAGGTGCAGGAGGACTTGTGTGTTATGAAGAGAGCCCCGTGGTCTGAATGAGTGTTTAGGGGCCCATGCTAGCTGGCAGGGAAATTAACTGCTTGTCTGGGGAAGGCCCCCTGTGGGACAATAAAGGGCCCCTGTCAGCCTTTGAAGGGGCCTCCTTTCGGCCCGGAAGAAGGCACCTGCCCTTGCCTCCAGAGGCCAACAGGGGCCCTTTATAGACGGATAGGGGGCCCTCCAGAGGGGCAGTTCCTCCCCCCTTCCCTACAGACTAGCAAGGGCCGCTAAACGTTTATTCAGGGCCCTGCTTGCCTGTAAAGATGCCCCTGCCAACCTGTAAGGCGGCACCCGACAGGTCGGCAGCAACGTCTTTACAGACAAGCAGGGGTTCCCTTTAAACTCCAGCGGGGCCCTTTACAGGCCGACAGTAATTTTAACCAATGGGGCCCCACTGATTACGACGGCCGGGCGCGGATCGAAGGGGAAACGATGGGGGCGATCGCCCCCTCCCCGAGGCCCGAGAAGGGGTCCCTTTAGGACTTAAAAGGAGTCCCGAAGGGGCCCCGTATGAGCTTCACGGGGTCTCTGTTGGAACCTAACGAGCTCTTCATGGGGACCTCCGGGAGGGTTAGATGACACCTGAGACGCACAGAGTCCCTGAAGCTCACAAAGGGCCCCTGACACCACAACAGGGCCCCAACATGGCAGAGCGTCCCTAAGACCGCCACATGGCTCATAAGGCCCCTGGAGATGATCAGGATGAGAAACGAGTTCCTGGAGCCCCTGGAATGTCCCCTGGAATGAGCACCGAATGGGTATCACGGGCCTGTCTGAAAAGTTGAAGGTTCTTGATGTCGTCAGAGGGCCTCCGGGAGGGTTAATGAGACCTTGAGCCATTTTACCCGAGAGGTAAGATGACCTCTGAGATGGAGAGAAAGACTCTGAAACTTTCCGAGGGACCCTGGGACCGCAAAGGGGGGGGGGGGGCAACAAGGCAAACGGTCCATGAGCCTACTAGAAGTGCCAGGGAGGCCCCTGGGACGCCGAGAACTTTAGAGCGTGCCTAGCACGGCATAAGGAGACTCTAGTCAGACAGAGGAGCCCCCTGAACAGGGGTCATCGATGACCTCAATCTCAAGAGGGCCCCAAATGGGCTACAATGACCTTTTTGAAAACTTGAGGGGTTCCTGGTACTGTCAGGGGGCCCCGGGAAGGTCAGGTGGTTCCTGAGACGGCAAGATGGGCCGTACACCGCAGATGGCTCCTAAGACCGCCAAAAAGTTAGGAGGGCCCCTGCAAAGCAAAAACGATAACAGAGCCTCTACGACTGTATGGGGGCCCCAGACAGTCAGAGGAACCCCGAATATGATAGGCGGGCTCCTGGCACAGGACAAGGTCCCCCTGAGACTGCCAGTGAGGTCCCTGACGCATCAGCAAAGGCCCCGAAAAACGGCTAGAGGGACCTTTAAAGACTGCAAGATATACACCATGTAACAGAAGACCCCTGATTCAGCCATGGGGACCACCGGAGACGTTCAGAGGGCCCATGACACTGCACAGGGGCCTTGAAATTGCCAAAAGGTCTTCTGTGGCTGCCAGAGGGCCCCTGAGACGGCAAAAATGTTCCCCAGACACGATAAGAGGAGCACCTCGGACCACAGACGGTCTAATGAGACAGCTACATCGGGATCTTTGAGACTGCTAACTAGAAGTCTCCAGCAAACAGGCCCCTAAAACTACTAAACCTTGAGACGTCCATAGAGCTCCTGAAACGGGCAAAGGACTTAGAGGATTGCCAGAGGCGCCTCTGGCACGGCAGAGAGCTACTGTGACAGAGGCGACTTATGGGAGGGACTTTGTTACTGAGGGGCTCCTTGGACGGCAAAAATGTCCCAGGGACGACAAGAAACCCGAGAAAAAAGCAAAATTACATCAAATATTTCCCCTGGACTCGCGCAGATCAACGTTTTTTTTTTGGAAAGAAAAAATGGGGGCCCAACGCCAACTATTCGCCTCCACTCCCCCCCGCCTTAGCGAAATCCTGGATCCGCCCCTGGCGAGGGGCTCAAATGGTTACGAGGGCCCCTTGACCCAATTCCCCCCACCTCGGTGGAATCCTGGCTATGCCCCTGCAAGCAGACGACTTTTCTTCATTGAGTACGAAGCAGGCATGACGTCGTAACTGACTTATAGCAAGAACGCCAACTTACCCAGCATTACTCTTTGCAAAATTTGGTGCTCTAAAACAAAAATTATACTCCGTTACCAAGAACAAAAAACAAGTTTCCAACTCAGGTCACATGTAACCACGAGCCAAGTCAACACACAGAACCATGGAAACGACAGACATACAAAAATTCGGCAGGCACAATAAAGAAACACACATCGCGAAAAACGGACTGAGAAACTACTTATAAGTACTAAAAAATAAATGACGCGGGGTGTAAATGAACATATCACGCATATCACCAAATATAGAGTAAATAAACAACGATGAAAATAAACAAATAAAACCAAAGGACAATAAACTGACAAATCGATGGGACGACTGACTCCGCCACCGTTACGGCCAGACGGCGGCCTGCAGGGCGGCGGTATTAAGCGCCGCGCTCTGCAGGGCCCCGGCGGCAACAGGGCGGCCGACGTCCCCCGATCGAGGTCCGGGCCGATCCCGCGCTCTGCAGGGCCCCGGCGGCAACAGGGCGGCCGACGTCCCCCGATCGAGGCCCGGGCCGATCCCGCGCTCTGCAGGGCCCCGGCGGCAACAGGGCGGGAGACGTCCCCCGATCGAGGTCCGGGCCGATCCCGCGCTCTGCAGGGCCCCGGCGGCAACAGGGCGGGAGACGTCCCCCCATCTAGGCCCGGGCCGATCCCGCGCTCTGCAGGGCCCCGGCAGCAACAGGGCGGGAGACGTCCCCCCATCTAGGCCCGGGCCGATCCCGCGCTCTGCAGGGCCCCGGCGGCAACAGGGCGGGACCGGCGGCCGACGTCCCCCCATCGAGGTCCTGGGCCGATCCCGCGCTCAGGCAACTGTCCAATATCGCGGCCGGAGACGGTCGCCGCTCAATCGGCCCGGCTCAGCGTCCGGACGGCTCAGTGGCCGACACCGGCTGGGCCTGACGCCAGCTCCGGTCGGATACCGGCCAGGTAGATCTTCGTGGTTGGTTTACAACTGGCGCACCAGTCCCTCGAGACACATCAAGAAGGGTGATTGCGGCATGTTGACCGAAGGTATCTGAGACTGCGCGACGGCTAGTCAACTCTGAACGTGCAAGGGCCTGAGAATGCCCGGTGGTTGGCGCGAGGCACAAGTGCGGTTATCGGATTGTGAACCACATTCTCAGCTCACTTTTCTCACGATTTCGATGTGATGGCGATCCGATAGCGATGATATGACAGCGACGACCTGAAGGCGGACACCGCCCAGCCACGACTTCCACCTCCCTCGCATGTCGCTCCTTCCGGCGGTGCCACCCAGTGCCAGGACTCAGCGAATCACGCCACAGACATCAGCCCCTGAGTCAGCGACTCATACCCGCGGACAGAAGCGTGTCGCTGCCCTTGGTTTGTCCACATGAAGCCAGCTGAATACAATGTCGGCTGATCACCATACGGCGTGCGTTAGCCGTTACTGATTGGATCTGTGAGACAGCGCTGACAGCGGACGTCCATCACGGACGAGCATTATCCGTCCGTGAGACGGAGATGATCCGGCCGAGCATGCCCGTCCGCTTCCAGGAAATGCACGGCATACTTGGGACGGCAAAGGACTTGAATAACATTACGAGGAGGGACAGCACAGCGATGGCAATATCAAATCGCACTAAGGGAACAGATATGGTATCGGGGACGTGGTGGCTAGACGCGTGTTATCGGACTCGCCAGCATCACAGATTCGCCTTCCAGACCACGGGTTGCGCCCAAAACAGGGCCAGTTCCGCCACGTGGCGTCCCGACACATCCGCATCTCCCCTGCACCTGGGTGGTCCAGACCGTTTTTCAGACAGAAACAGGCGCCGAGCCAGCAGACCAGCCCCGGTGACGACAGACCACGTAACCGGAGCCAGCTGTCCGCGGCGCCCAGTTCTTCCCGCCGACCATATCACCCACAGCGCCCCGGCCTGCGTGTAACCAAGCAGCCGTCGCGGGCCGCGTGGGCCGACGAGCGGCCTCCGGGGGCGGCCTGCGGTGCGGGCCAGCGTCGAACGCGCCGATGGGTGGCGTGCTCGACATCTATGGCGCGGACGCCACTTCAGCCGCCGGGCAAACGAGCGGCCGGCACGGCACGGCCGGCGGGCCGCCCTGAAGGCCGTCCCCCGGGCCTGGTCCGGGCAACAGTCGGCCCAGCAGGCACGGGCACCGCCGGCCGTCTAGCCTGACAACAGGCCACGCGCCCGTCACGGCACCTGACACAGACCACCGCCGGCCGGACATGACCAGTCAGACGACCTGTCACAGGACCACCACCGGCCGGTCCTCCGGTCCTGACCAGTCGCACCACCTGTCACAGACCACCAACAGCCGGTCCTCCGGTCCTGACCAGTCGCACCACCTGTCACAGACCACCAACAGCCGGTCCTCCGGTCCTGACCAGTCGCACCACCTGTCGCAGACCACCAACAGGCCGGTCCTCCGGTCCTGACCAGTCGCACCACCTGTCACAGACCACCAGCAGCCGGCCCTCCGGTCCTGGCCACTCGAAACACCTGTCACAGTCCAACACAGGTCGATCCTGGGGTCGTCCGGCCAGACAACAGACCAGGCGCTGGTCATAGCACCTGTCACAGACCATCGCCTGCCCGTCGCCAGCCTTCTGCCCAGCCGAAAATAGCGGAGAGAGAGGGGGGGGAGAGAAACAGTCCGCGTCTGGACGGCGTCGGGCTCATCCCATCGCCCGCTTTACCACCGGAAACAGGCAGTCATTAGGCAGGTGTCGGAAATGAGACTATCGACCCGGATGCTGGCGATGATGAGCCACCCTGCATCGCACGCCACCGGGTCTTGCTGCGGACAACTCCATCGTGAAAACCACAACACAAATTGAAGCGTACGGAGTCTACGCTTTCGAAAAGCACAGTATCGCAACCCGCGATATTGTCCACATACATACACACAGAACAAGGATTTAATTGTGTGTCCAAGAAATACAAAGTGCCTGAGGTCCGTTCTTACTAGCCTGGTCTTCTCTTCATGCTTCCTTTTCAAGAAGCGCGCTCAGGGGGCGTCTGACACGCGGAGCGACGCCGGACCGGTCCCACGCTGGTGAGCAAACGCCGCCTCTATCCCGCGGTGCACGCGACTCGCAGCATCCGTCCCAGACAGCCTGCGGAGGAGCTGAAAACTGGCCTATCCTTTTCTATGACTGTAGACCGACCAGGACAAGTTGCCGTCGGCAACTTTTCCCACAACTCTCCAGCAACAACCCGGGGCGCCCATTCAGATAGTCCCTGGAGAACCTGGAGGCTGACCTATTATATCTACGATCGTTGACCAACTCGGAGAAGTTGCCACTGGCAACAGCGCGACCGCGGCGCGTCCAATCCGATCCCGCGACACCTGACCTCTGACCTCTGACCTCCACTCTCGACCGGAGCCCAGAATCCGCCGCTCTTTCGGACGCGTCGCGTGAATATGGAACGAGAGGCGCCGCCGAACTGGGGGTCGCCGTATCCGGACCGCCTGACCCCGCCGCTTTACGAAGCCTGGCCCGGGTCATAATCTCGGGCAGAGCCGGCTCAAAACCGCCATGAAAACGGCCGCGGCAAATTGGCCGCAGGCGCTCGGGTGACGCAGAGGAACGTGGCGGCTCGAGAAGAGCGGAAGCGCAAGCCTGTGACCATCTTGAACAGCACCGGCGGAAGCATGGGCCCCTTGATGAAGGTACCCGAGGTTCACCCAGCTACCGTAGACGGTGCTCAAGGAAGCGCGAGGCCGTCTGCCGATGGTGCTCGACGTGACCGGAGTTTGTTCCACAGTCGTGAATAAGACTGAACAGTGAGGTGTTCACACTTGCTAAACTCGGCTTGTTCTAATGACATCAGAGCAGATCATGCGGCATGCGGAGGTCTACAGCAGGCCAAAGTGAAAAACCTCGACTTTAGGCGCAACAATGGGAGACGGAGACACCAGGTGATATGGAAACCGGAGAATAAACAAGCAGCATGGTGCTTACCATTCGCTTTCGTCTCCTCCTCGGCTGCATAAATAGAACAGAATGTATTAAAAAAAACGTTCGACCAGGGCTTCCACTTCCAAACACTTCCTTCCAAAACCCCAGGATCGAGACATATAAATATGATACAACTTGAACAGCCACAACTTCGGTATTACCCATAACTCCTCCAAACATATCGAGCTGAATGCTGGCAAACCTTACCCTCACGTACTGTTCAACCACAGAGCCTTTGCAGGGGTTTCTGTGCAACTCACTTAAGGAGGGCTAAAAACATTTAGCAGTGCCGAAAACCAACGAACGATCGCATGCTTCCCGTCATATCCACTGATACTGCCACTATGCGTCAATACCTCAGAGCGTGCAAACATGCGACAAGTCCGACACCGGCGCTGTGCGGCGAAAGCAAACAACACAGTTTCCTGGCGGAGTGCAGATGGCGACAGCATACGACGCAACGGCAGTCGACTACGGGCCAAATTCTGGTGAAGACAGGGAACGGAATGTGTTGTACTATCATGCCTGCGGCGAACGACTCGGACCAAAAGGTTCAGATAAACCAACTATCGGCAACTGATTATCGGCTATTGATTTGGCTATCGGCAATTGATCTGGCTTCTACCAGATGTTCTGTTTCCGCGCACCTGAGCTTATTCGGCTGGATTCGAGTGTAGCTGTCGACATTTTTAAAAAAACGTATCTGTCTCGGCACCACATCAGAATGGGAAAAACATATCCCTCTCGCCACCGTATCAGCATGGGAAGCGCATCATTCCAGAGGGTCCGGGGATAGTGCGTCCCGACAATCTGGTATAACCAGCCTGCCGGATGCGCAATAACGGAACGGTCACTGAATCAAATTTTAACTTGGATTCGTTCATATGCGCATGATATAATTAATTTTCCCCATGCCACCAGGAACTGGCGGGAACAAACTGACGATCAAACTCACCAGTAACAAACACAGCTGCTTTCCTTCAGCAGCTCTCCAAACATCATAAATTCATGAACTGTAACCCCTGCCGAAGGGACCACAGGCTACTGGGAACCTCGTGCCATTTTGCTCTTTACCTTGTCCAGCGACAACACTGAAATATGCATGCCTTTCTTTTCTTTCCAAAGCATTTGGTAAAATATAGTAACGCACTTCGACAACACTTGACTGTATGCAAGCCACGTTCACTGATTCGTTGATAATATACGTATGCGTCAAACGGAAATTTACTTCACATGTTGGTATCACAGTAATCAGATTGTTGCGCCATGTCACCAGAGCACAACCAAGGGGTCACTAGTCTGGACGGGGAAAGATTGATGCCGACAGGGAATGATGCTCGTAATTAACACGGAGTACGGAAAAGCCTCGTCAAACATTCGGGACACTTTCCTTCTACGAGCTCCTGTGTGTGTTTATGTGAAATCCAGTGACTAGTGACACGGCTGAGGGCCTCAGCTAACGGGCAGTCGCTAATGGTTTTCATACCATATGAGTACAAATTTTAAGCGCAATATTCCCAGTAAAACACATTACAAATTTCCTATGCCGTGGAATACATCAAGCTTCATAGCATGCAACACGCCGGAAGTTGTGAAACGCTATACATTTGTCTTCAAACATGCCGTGTCATATGAACAAATTATTCAGATTCGTCTGAGCTTTTCCTGGCACTGTATCTCATAACAAAGAACACGTGCCAAATTCTGTAAAATGCATGAGTCATGCGCAGTCCGCAGCCAGTTTGGTGGTTCTAGACTTCAAGCTACAGATAAAATGACCGGCCGAAATTCCGCCTACAGGTACGGCAAAGCAACAGCCGAGCCAATGACAAGGGAAATCTTAGTCCGAACGATTTGTTTGTTTCCGCAAGTGGCGCTTTGTTGATGCAGCTGTCCGCTGTTTTACAGGCCGCCCTCAGACCGAAGTTTCCGTTCACTATCTGGCACGTTCAGTCGGGCAAAAATAACGCTCTATCAGTGACGTCAGACCTGGAACTCGCTGTTTCAGCAGCCGTCACCCGTGCACCCCGTATTGATCCAGCACGCTGCAGACTACGCCCAAACGCCGGAATTTTCCAGAGGGCCGGCGCCCGGCGACAAGAACCACCGCTTTCACGGCGACGGAGGCAGTCGTTCCCTAGCCAACGGCTCACAAGGCCACCTTTTCAGGAGTGGCCAACAGCCAGCCACGGTTTCTTGTGGGAGTCGGCCGCGACAAGATTCATCACACGTGCAATAAACGGCCTCTCACGGCCGACGGCGCAATCGCCAACGTTTCCAGCGCTGTAGAGATCGCTGGGGGCGACAAGCACTCGCCACGGTGCCCCGTTCGAAGTCGAGAGCTCTCCGCGCGGGATCGATGCAGACCGTTCTCGAGGCTGGCGTTTGGCGCCCACGAGGTCGCCTCTGCAGGCGCTTCATCACGCATCGATGAGAGGATTCCGTGACCCAGCAGCCCGGGCCAGTCGGGCTCGGCCTGGACTGGCTCTGGGTCGGAACACAGCCGGGACAGCGGCTACAAGACACAGAGACCGCCCCGGGACCACGTTCGCCAGAGTGGGCTGGTCCCACCTTCCTTCAAACGGCGGGCCTCGGTACAGAGGGGAGGGGGGACAAGGGAAAACGACTCTGGGCTAATAATCAAGCGTCTAAAATAGCGCAAATAAATCCGCTGGGATGGTGTTAACTACGCGCCACACAGAGCATCGTGCGTCGGCGGACTGGCGCGTAAAGGCGCGAATCGCGCAGATAAATTGCCAATATCGTGAAAGCCGCACATAACAAAGCGCAATATCTTTAAACCGAAGTGCAATATCGTCCCTGGGCTGGCAGTTAGCAGACGCCACCGAACCGCGTGATTCACATGACAGGCTTGGTATGACCAGACGCACGCATAAGCCGGGACTTTTTTTGGCTCACGATCCTGACAACAATGAACAGTCTCAACAGGTTACTGTTTTCAAAGCCATGTGACTGCTTCCGTTGCGCTCCCACGACTGCGAGGACTTCCGATAAAAGGACAACACATCCGTCACAGGCAGCGCAATCCAAGAGCACACCATACATAATTCACGATTTTTTAGCGCCTCAGTTTCCAGAACGCAGTCCGCCATCCGCCGACGCACGTGCGGAGGAAGCTCAGGCAAACCGAAAGCGCGCGGCGGGCGGCGCGGCGGCTCTGCGTGCGGCCAGAGCGCCGGCCGAGGGCCGGCGGATTACCCTGTCGGCGGACGGAGGAGGACGCGCTGAAGAGCTTGGGAGAGGGGCCGGTGATGGTGATGACCTCATCGTCGCGCCCGTCGTCGGCCGGCTCCACCTTACCGTCCTCCAGCGTGCCGTACGTGGCGTTGGTGCTGGCCGCCGACACCTTGAAGCGCTCCGACATGGCTGCGGCTCGGGCGGCGGCGGGCGAACGGCAGCCCGGCACGGCGGCGCTGCAACAGGCGGAGACCGCAGCTCAGCGCCGCGGTCGGGACGCGTCTGGCGGACAGCCGCGCAGCGCCGCGGCTCGGAAGCCACGCCACGTGGGCGACCCGGCGGACACAGGTGTGGCCCTGCGTGCGGGGACTGCGTGACGCCAAATGCGAGTCACTCCCAACGGGCTGTGGGCAAAGGTCGCGCCGCGACAGTCACTGGCGTCCACCTGGCGCCCGCCTAATTTCAGGACGTGCCCGTGCATAATGCAAACGCCCCCTGCGCGATGGGCACAAAGCAGTGGATGACCAGAAAACGGAAGGCCACGTGTCCTCTTGGACGTCGTTTCAGCAGAAGGGTAACGCACCGGGCAACGCCATACAGCTCCATTCACGCTGACCCGGCGAAATTTCATAGCACGGCAGTGGGCGATAACGGCCACTGGCATTGATCCACGGTGTGAAGCCACAAAGGCCTCGTGTCGGCCGGGCCGCGGCTGATCGTTGTGGCGTGAATGTATTTTACACGTGGATGGCGGGTGCACGAGTCTGCAAGGGATTGTCATTTACACAGACCAAAGGAAGGTGGATCTCGAAATGGAATGTTGCACGTCAACTTCGCTACTGCACTCTGCCTGTCTGCATTTCTGCACAGTGGCATGATTATGTGGCTCCCAGAAGCGAATTGCATCCAGTTCCACAATCATTCCAGATGTCAACGTGAATCGAGATTAATCTGAATTCAAAGGTCAGAAGGTAAACAAAGATCAATGTGCGACTGAAAATCCATTATCTTAACCCGCCCCCGACTGGGGGGGGGCTGTTGACAGCCCCCCTGAGGTTTTTCTGGGATTGCGAGAGAACGAACAAAAACAGAGTCACGAGACTTTGTGTGTCTTTTGCTTCATCGATTTTACATCCCGTGTCAAAATTTTGACCTCAGGTCAGGTCAGGCGCCTGACCTAGGTCAGGTCAAACAGACCTATGTCAAAAAAAGTTAAGCGCCCTGTAACGTTTTCGCAAAATAAGATATCACAATAATACTTTCAGGGATTAGTGATCCTGATAGATGCAACAAATTTGCTATCTCAGATTTTTGGGAATTTTCCGGGTCACTGACCTAAGGTCCAGCCCATTTTTAACACATGTCGTCGTTGTTTCGAAAATTGACGGAATATTCCATAACATTTTTAGTAGAAAGTGAAGCAGACATCTAGTTACCGTCACTGGGCAAAGTATCAATGACTTCCAGCCATTGACATGAGGTCAGGTGACGAATAACTGTAGTGAGCCAAAATGTACCACCGTCAAAACTGACGATGAATTACTCAGAATGGGTAGAAAATGGCAGAGCTAGCTTGCACAGACGTAAGTAATACCAGGAACCTCAAAAAGTTCGAAAAACTAGCATATTTTGGAAATAAACAGGCTCTCGCGAATAAAGCTCCGCCAATTGTGTAGATTGGTAACTAACACATTTTTCCAAAATTTAAGCATGGAAAACCATCACAAGAAACTCCAAGATCAATAAAATTTACATGGATAAGCTTTTTTCGCAAAAATAACGGAACGCTAAAATTAGTTCCCGTCAATTTGTTACTGCATACGGCCGCGGCGCACGCCGACAGCCGGCGCGAGAATTGCCGTGTCTTTAACTCGACGTTGCGGCGTATATATTTAACAAATCAGAGAAATAAGATGTGTATCGGCATTTGCGGACCTTTACTTGTGCACTGGTGTGTTTATTTATGCGTTATTAGTCACAGCCCTTGAGATTCAGGCCATTTCCCGGTCCCATGCAGTCCGCTATGAGAAAACATATATAGGGCGTAAATTGCTTACATATTATCTAAAACTAAAAATGAGACCAGTTTCGAACTCTGCTCGTCACAAGCTTTCCAACGGTGTGCTTATTTTTATTCTGCGACCAACCGTTTGCGAGTTAGAGGGGGGGGGGCGGCCAACAGCTCCCCCAGTCGCGCATGATTGTAACGGACCGACGGTCGTGCGCGGGAATGTCCAGCTTTCTAATTTTCTGTTACAGAACTGTAACACAGCCTTAAAACTTTCGTTTGTTCCTCTAGATCTCCAATGGATGTTAAGAATTAGAAACAATGGAATTGTCAGTGTCAAACAGGCAAGAAAAATGGTAGATGAAACAATGCAGCCTTTTGCATCACACAATACTGTTCCCACTCCCTTCAGAGACTCTATGACATGCATACTGAGTAGCCTTCACTCATTCAGTCATCATGAATATGTCATGAACACAACAAATATAAAAATAGCTTTGCCCCCCCCCATTTAATATAAATGAAAAACATCCCTGATTGTTCACTCTGAAATTCCATAAATGAGAAAATGTCCTAAATGAAAAACTGCTGATTTAGTTGTCAGTCCACTCCATTTAAGCATGCATGATTATAATATGCTTTGCACACTAAAAAAATAAAGAAAATAAAAAAGCAGAAAATGGCACAAATTGCCAGAATAAGAAATTGCCAAACTATGTGGTGGCCACCAGTGTCAGCTATGAAACAGTGATGACAGCATCTGTCTGAGAGGCATGTCCCTCTGGCAGTGTTGGAAACCTGGGTTTTCTTCCTGGTGTCCAAGTACAAATTCTCTTAAGGAGTATAAAATGTCATGTGTTTACATGAGAAACATGGACTAACAAGGTGCTCTGCAAGCATATGTGGCCAGCAGGGGTGGATCCGGCAGCTCCATTTGGAGGGGGCAAACCAGTCTCTTGGGTCTACATGGTAGGTCAGCAGAGTCATTGACTGGGCAGGAGGTGGAAGGCAGCTGGCTGTGAATTCAGAGCATACTTTGGTGGTTGAATATGGATGGTAAACCATCAACCAGGGAGGGGGAATGCTGGACAACTTCAAACTCTGGTTCAGTAGGAATACCCATATCTTTTTGGAAGGTGGGGGAGCAAATGACCATTTTGGAGTACAAAATTTTTGTTAAAGTATAAATTTTCTGGTGCTCCTTGACACCAGAAAACAACAGTTTTTCCAACACTGCCCTCCGGCCTAAGCCTGGGTGAGGGTGTATTCAATGCAAGCATGATAAGCAACATAGCAATAACATTTTAAAAAAATACCTGATTGGGTTCAGTTTAGGTGACCTTGCCAAAATACAACCTGAAGGCAACCTGCATGTTTTCCTTCATCAATGCAAGAACAATGGTATGAACAAGCCAGTCACCTTTAATTCCAATTCCTAAATCACTCTCCATAGTAATATCTCACATTACAACTATGAGCACATGTTCTCTAATACACTCAGCAAATAAGAAAATACTGAATATAAATTTGCACTTGCATGGAGGTCACTGAATGTAAGCAGAGCTAGTAATAATGACACCTCATAATGACTGCACTGACCTGAGAAAATACACCTGCTCAATGGATAATCACTGCCTTTATCATATGGATCAAACTTGATTATTATTTGTGGCATGCAGCCTGTGTTGGTATGACAAGGAGCATCCAATATTCTTCAGAACATTGGTAGCTATAAACATTTTTCAACTGGAGGGCATGCCAAACTTCAGAATTTGCCAGATGACTATAGCCCATTGTCCCAAGCATATCCCACTATGCTATTAAGCATGTGCACTTTAGTTTCACTGGTGCAGAGCACAGTAAACATCAGTTACAGTTTAGTGACCTGAGGACTGTAATATGATTTTCATATGGATAATGAATGCCTGTGATAAATAAATACACAAACAACTAATTAGTAATATTCATTACTGGCAGTGCAACTAAAACAAGTAGGCAGACAGAATACTGCTTATGCCTGTTAAAAAATACATGAGGATACTTTTTCAGCTTTCATCAGATTTGGATTTTTGGGGAGCATCCAAAACACACCAATATCACAGATAATGTCAACAAACATGACATCCTCATGAACAGAACAGAACACTTCATACCCCTCAAAACTGCAAGCAAACATTTGGTTGTAAGTAACAGGTACTACACTTGTTGCCTCTGTCTGGCAATTATTGGTAAAAAATGGCCTGTATGTAGGAATACAGGGTGTGACCGATTTATAGGGATTTTTGGTTTTTGCCAGGTAATGTTCATGATTTATTCTCTTATGAAAACCATTAAAGGGTCTGTAGCTTCATCCACATGCGAGAAGAACCCATACATATGAATTTCAATAAAAAAACGGATATTGTCAAACACACACCAATGCGATCCAAGCGAGCAACTGATGACTTGCGTTCCCGGCGGCTACTCCAGATGTCTTGTCAGGAGACCCCAAAATGACGTGCGGAAAATGCTCTTTAATAACGTAAACGTGTACTATGCGCACATACAAAATTTATCCCTCATTGACTGGAAAAATCCATATGCACATGAAATGAAGCCTGCAGCCACATACTTCGCCAACACCCACAACCACCCACACAACACAGTGCGTTCGGTGTCGGCATCACTGCTCCCGCTGGCAGCTGTAGAGGCCCATGTGGTAAATCATTTGACATTTCAATAAGTACCATTTACAAACAAGTAAAAAATACGGACACCTTGGGTATTTTTATAAATAGATAGAACATAGAAAATAAAGCATAAATGACTAGAAACCTTTTTGTGATTTGAGTCATACCACTTGTTTTTGAGAGATGCTTACTTTTCGATTTCGATTTTGCAATGAGCAGAGTAATGGTTCATCTCTACAAATTTCTGCTTCAAAAATGCCGCATTTTTTTCATTTGTGGAGGCAGCTATCACTGGGCAGTACACGGCGCTAGATTGATTTGACGCGGCGGTATTGCGCGGAAGAAGTATTCTTGTTATTGGTAATTGCACCTTTGGAAGGCTGATTATTCTGAGTTCAACTGCGGCAAATTTAGGATGGTAAGTGACTTTTCTGCTTCATTAATTGCCTGTGGAATTATTGCAGGTTGGATGGGCCATGGTGGGAAGTGTGACAGCTCTCGACGAAATTCCGCCTGTGCGTCGGGTGCTCATTTATTTGGCCCCAGGCACATGAGATGCATTCAAGTGCACACGACCACTGCGTAAGGGCACATGTGCTCACTGGATCGAATACATTACAGTTTGAACAAATTTGAACCATGTAACACGATTGACATGAATGAATGTGGTCTTGTTTTTATGCATTGGATATTATCAGAGAGAATTAGTAGATGAAATTAGTAGGGATATGAAATTTTGACAGCCTTTAGAAGAATTATGTCTGAGAAGGTCCTTTGAACAGACTGTTCTGTGATGAGGCTTGATTTAACAAAAATTGCAAAGTAAGGTAACAGACTGCAAAGTGTGACCAGTTTCAATGACATCTTGTCAACATGCACGACAATTCATGCTGGCTCAGGCATGCATTTTGCTATTCCCAGGCATGCACTGAGTGATTTTGGTATGCACCCTGGTGTTTAGGTTTGCACAGGATATGCTATGACTAAAAACTGCTTTGTAAAAAATGAGAATTTTTCTCTTTTCTAAATTTTTCTAAATTCCCTGAAGGAGAAAAACATGACACAGTATCAGCCAAACCACAAATAAAAACATTGTGTGCCAGAATTGTTGCATTCATAAGTTGCTAAATTATCACGGAATTCAAGCATTTTCTATTGGAAAACTATGTTAACTTGGACATTTTTTTAATCTTATGTTGATTAAATGATTAAGATGCCTTTTCATGCAAAAATATACTTAGACATTATAATTTTACCCCATGGTGGATTTTGTTGTTTGAAGGTGTAGCATAAATTACCAAATTTATTTTGGAAGAAAGTCACTGAAAGATGGTAAATGGCATGTCTGTGTACCTCATTGAAGGTCTTTGTTGTCTTTATGAGCACATTTCATGGTCCTGTAGGCTTTAGGTGACTTTGAAATTACTATGTGTTCTCTTTTAGAAATAAATATTAGGTCACCATTAATATTTCTTTTTTGTCAGCTTTATAAATCTAATTATTCACTGGTGACCTTTGCCACTAAAATAGAGCCAGAGAAGCAAAATTGTTGTTAGATGGGGCTGTAATATGGTAACTGAACCAGAAAGGCCAGATTTTGCTGGGAGAACAATGCTCTGGCTGTATGTACACCTGGAATGCAATAAACCGGTACAGGCACACACCATGCGTGCAGTCTCGTACATTTCAGTGCATCTCAGTCGTGACATATCATGCTTTGCAGTCTGGGTAAGGTGCATGTTACACAGTGTGCCCAGGTGTTTACATGGCTATTCCCATGTGTAAATTGCTCCTAGCCAGTGCATAACATGGTAAGGTGTCATTTTTGGTAGTGTAGTGGATACTCATAACTAGGGTGTACTATTTGTTTTTCTTTTACTTCAGTATTGATTCTTGCTATGCTGGATGATCTTAAAGGATATTCATTTGGTCTGCTGATGGGGATCTAAAGCATGGTTGATCAAGCTTTGCAGAGTATTACATTTCAGGTAAAATCTGTGTTCCATGCTTGGCATCTATCATACCCTCTTTGCTGTGTTCTGTTTTGTCATAAGATGTCACATTTGTAAACATGGACATTTCTGTTGATGATTTGCAAAATTCTTTGGAATTTCATAGAGTTTGGCATTCTAGCATGCATTACATGGTACACTTAGAATTTTATAAGTATATGTAGAAAATCTGGGTCCAAGTAGTAGTTTCATTCATTTAGGATTTATATTTTCACACATTATTTTTCATAAATGCTACCATTAGTAATTAGTTCTCTGCAGCCCCATTAATGTTATGTGGTTACTGCACTGTTACTTCTTTCTGATGTGATTACCTGCATTTCTGTGTGGCAGCCATCAACTCCAAATGACGACCAGGATAAGGCCCTGGATGAAGCCAAGTCAAACACCAAGCTGCAGGCCATGCAGATGAAACGTGCACTGGATCAGGGCAAACTGATGGATGGGCTGAAGTTTGCTTCTGCTCTGCTTGGAGAGCTCAGGACTGCCAGGTAAATGTTCCTGCATGCATGGAACACTGCATATTTAAACCAGTTACTCATGCTATATCAGAGGTGATTGTGTTTAAGATAATGAAATTTACAGTATAATGCCATAATGATTGAGTAATGCTTTGGCATTATGCATGGGCATTTGGTTTTTAGTCATAGTTCTTTACAGCTGGCCATTTATGCTTTATAATTGTGAGCTGTGTTTAATCATTTACATGGTTTATGCTGTTATGTTTAAATATTTATGTGTAATACTGTAACAAAGGAACCAAGGCAATGAATTCACCATTTATCCATTGGTGAAAATGCACCCCAAATGACCTTTGTTGCAGAAAATTCTGATCTCCAGTGAGCTGTCATTATTTGCCCTCAGGCTGTCACCAAAAAGCTACTATGAACTGTACATGGTCATCTGTGATGAACTCAGAAACCTGGAAGTATGCCTGTTGGATGAGTTCAAGAAGGGTCGCAAACCCACTGACCTTTATGAGCTGGTTCAGTATGCTGGTAACATCGTCCCCAGGCTGTAAGTACTTATCTTAGTCAGATGAAGAGAAAGGTGGTTCCTTGATTTGTCCATCTAATGGGTATATTTCTGATTGTTAGGAGACACTTTTAGACTGAGGCATTCCCACCTGCAAAGATCAGTTGTAAATGACCATTGCTGGCTTGATGCCAAAACTGCACAGTGGTAATGCAGGTCTGACTTTGTTATATATCCTGTAAACATTGGTGTTTTTTTTTCTGGAAGCATTCATGTTGTGCTCTTCTTTGGGCTACTGAGCATGTGTCAGCCTGGAGGGTCCAGAGCCTGGCAGGGCCCTTAGTGGCTGCAGTGCATTGTGTCCTGTAGTCAGCTCATGGCACAGTATGGCCTCTGTCATGTGTCATTTAGTTCACCACTTAGCAAGTACCAGTATATTTTACCAGTTATACCAGAGCATGGATGGATATTTAAATCAAGTCAGATACATAGACAAGATGCCACCCAAAACTCCACCATAGAGTAAAAGACAGGTTGACCAGGTAAACAAAAGCAGGCAGAGGATCACTCACAGGGTGCCAAGTAAAACCCGACAGAAGAGTAAAAGACAAGTTGCCCAGCTAAAACAAAGGCAGGGAGAGAATCACATGCCAGTGCTTGGCCCACCATTCAGCTTTTGTTTGTTTGTTTGTGAGTTAGGACACACAGCCTCTTGGGCTCAGATGTCCAAAGTCTTGGGTCATATCTTGTGTCTCGTCGGGCGTCAGTCGGTCGTCTGCCATATTCGTCTTCAAAACCGGAATTAAGTACCATTACCATTACCATTCGCCAGCCCGGCGTCAGAGTTGCCTGCCTCGGACAAACACTCACCCCCCTCCCCGCGGTCGGCAGGTTCCTGCTGATCACCGTGGGGCGCGTCTTCACCAAGACGGTGCCGCAGGCGACGCGCGACATCCTGCACGACCTGGTCGAGATGTGCCGCGGCGTGCAGAACCCCCTGCGCGGCCTCTTCCTGCGCAACTACCTGCTGCAGTGCACCAAGGACATCCTGCCCGACACCGAGGAGGAGGACGACGAACGCACCGGCACGGTGGGTCGCCGCCGGCCGGCGCCGTCCGGCCGCGGAGCCGGGGCGTGTCGAGACGCAGCGGCGTGGTCTGGGTGTGGACGGTGGGTCGGCCGGTCGCTGGTGGCGGAGGAACGCACCACGGTGTGGATGGGGCCAGGTGGCCCGGCGTGCACTACTGAAGTAAACCTGTGCTTGGAATATGACGTTATGTTTTCCCGTGGTACATCCAAGGGTTGTTTGGTTCCGTTGTTTTTTCGTTTTTTTTTTCTTTTTGCCGCACACCTTGCAATCATGCGGAGTTTGGTTTTGGGACGGGGAGTTGCGTTAGAGGAATGTGCCTCATTGGTATTGTGACGGTATGATACGTGACAGGAGCGTTTCTCCGTAGTTTTTAGACGGTATTTTGCGAAACAGCGTCGTCCCTCGGTGGTTTTTTGGCAATGACGTGTGCCGCATGAGCGTACTTTGGCAGTTTTTTGAACGTGGTGTGCGTCACAGGAGCGTTCCGCGGTAATTTTGTGCACGTGCTGTGCGTCACAGGAGTGTTCCGCGGTAATTTTGTGCACGTGCTGTGCGTCACAGGAGTGTTCCGCGGTAATTTTGTGCACGTGCTGTGCGTCACAGGAGTGTTCCGCGGTAATTTTGTGCACGTGCTGTGCGTCACAGGAGTGTTCCGCGGTAATTTTTTGCACGTTGTGCGTCACAGGAGTGTTCCGCGGTAATTCTTTTTGTGCTGTGCTCAGGAGCTTCCGCGGTAATTTTGTGCGTGCTGTGTTGTAATTTTGTGACGTGCTGTCGTCGGAGTTTTTTTTTACAGGAGTGTTCCGCGGTAATGTGGTGACAGCCATGCGTGGCACGGACGCGTGCCTCGACGGTTTTGTGACGCGGTTTGCCTCCCAGGTGCGCGACTCGATCGAGTTCATCCTGCTCAACTTCGCCGAGATGAACAAGCTGTGGGTGCGCATGCAGCACCAGGGTCACACGCGCGACCGGGAGCGCCGCGAGCGCGAGCGCCAGGAGCTGCGACTGCTGGTCGGCACTAACCTGCTGCGGCTCAGCCAGCTCGAGGCCGTCAACGTGGAGATCTACAAGAAGGTGGGCGCGGCGGTGGCGGGGCAGGCTGCGGCGGTGGCGGCGGGAGCTGGACGGCGAAGGGAGTGATTGTCCGGAGTTGTACGGGCGTGGGCATGACGGCCGCGTGTAGGGCTGGTCGTTGTGATGCCTTCTGCGGTGTAGGATTATTGAGCCGGAGGTTGTGTTGTTGTGGACCTTTGGACGGTGGCTCATGTGTCTCAGTGGCGGAAATGGCAGGGGCGTGCGTAGTTTAAGAAAAACGGGCGCGTATGATGCCATCCCTCGAAGGTTTTGCGCACTCGTTTTAAGATTCTTGTATGATCAAGTTCCGAACGACTGGTGGTTCCCTGCACAGGTAATATGACATATCCTGGAATGACATATTGAAAAGCGTGGGTGTAAGGATTTGAAAAGTAGGCGCGGTACATTAATGCCTGCGAAGCGCCACACATATTGATATTGTGGATTCTACCCAGCAAGCTGCAGTCACAGATGTAGACCTTGACGTGTGATGTGTTGATCACCTGTTGCAGCCTCACGATATGAGCTGTGTGCTGCGAGGGATGTTTTTGCGCGATGTCTAGGAGCGGTGTGCGGTGAGAGACCGTTTACTCGTGTGCCGCAGACCGTGCTGCCGGGAGTTCTGGAACAAGTGGTGAGCTGCCGCGATCCAATCTCCCAGGAGTACCTCATGGAGTGCGTGATCCAGGTCAGTAGCGTGACCGGCGTGCGTCGTCCTCAGAGGAAGACCGCTCTGTATCCGCAGATCTCGGATGGGGAGGCCTACCATGGCGTGTTGTCCTGCCTTTCAGGGGTTTGGTGTAGCAAAGGTAGGCCGTGTTCACGGACCTGCGCTATGGTGTTACTGACCGCTGTCTTTGGTCCTGTGCTTGTGCCGTGAGCTCCAGAACGTGCTGAATGCGTCGTCTTACGACACTGACAGAGTTGACCGGCAGGAGTTTCGGAGCTGCAGTGGTAGCACCCACCGTCCCACACTGTGTTCACTGCGGCCGTCGACTGGGCCAGCCTGGCCGTGCCGTGTCGGCTGATGACTATTCTCGGACTCGGCCGGCTTGCGGTAGCCCGGCGCGGCCAGAAGCGCGGACTCCGGTCCGGGCGAGTCCCGGAATCCCAGAGTCCCGGGCGGCGGGCAGTCGGTGACGCTCCGTCGCCGGCAGGTGTTTCCGGACGAGTTCCACCTGGCCACGCTGTCCTCGCTGCTGAAGGCCTGCGCCGAACTGCACCCCGGCGTCAACGTCAAGACCATCATCATCTCGCTGATCGACCGGCTCGCGCTGTTCGCCACCCGTGACGACGGCACCGGCATCCCCGAGAACGTCAAGCTGTTCGACATCTTCTCCGAGCAGGTGGCCGACGTCATTCAGGTGAGCGACGGCGGCGAGCTGCGACGGGGAAGATGCTGTCGTTTCGCGTCTTGTGGTTGATCCGTTTTGACGTTGTTGGGCATGGCAACCATGTTGAATTTTTTGGTGAGCAAAATGGCAGGTGGAGGCCACAGGCAGTCATCGCATTGATGTGCCTTTGTGGTTCGACTGAAAGGCTTTTGGTGCTGCGTGGTTTGAGTCATGATGGTGTGGAGTGCACGTTATGTAAAAAGGGAAAACGTCCATTGTCCCGAATCTACTCTTGCCGTTTGGATGTCCTTTCCTTTCGCTGTAGTTTCGCAGCCAGAATTGCTGGTTGCGTTTGATCTGACTTCGACTAACGGGTGACACGGGCACCATCTGGCCACCGCGTACCGTATCTCCACCATTGCGCGGCGCGCCGTCTCTGGGCCGTCCCTGACGCCCCGTCGCCGGCAGAACCGGGCCGGCAACCTGCCGCCGGAGGACATGGCCGCGCTGCAGGTCTCC
This sequence comes from Capitulum mitella, assembly GCA_030062745.1. NCBI lineage: Eukaryota > Metazoa > Arthropoda > Thecostraca > Pollicipedomorpha > Pollicipedidae > Capitulum > Capitulum mitella. Next base: position 28,414,828 of record CP099846.1, on the reverse strand, counting down.
CTGCTGAACCTGGCGCACAAGTGCTACCACGACCGGCTCGACTACGTCGACAAGGTGTTCGAGCGCACCGCTGAGCTGATGGGCGGCATCATGACCTCCAGGCAGGTGGCGCCCGGCCGGGCATGCGGTGGCGCACGACCGGGCGGGGCTCGTTGTCGGCGGGGCCTGGGATCGGAGTAGACGGCCTGGTAATGCAAGGGTGTGGACCGGTCTCTGTTGACGCCGATTTTCTCGGGCCCCGGCGCGGTCTTCAGCGCGGCGCGCTGGAATGGTTTTGATCTCGGCAGTTCGCTGCATTGTCGTAGCCAATGCCCCAGCCGCCGGCGACAGAGGTGTAAACACGCTGTTGTGCGCGGCGCGAGTGGGCCTCCTCACGTGTTACCGCGGCTCGGAGTGGCTTCGGCGTGGCTTCGGAGTGGCTCGGAGTGGCTTCGGAGTGGCTCGGAGTGGCTTCGGCGTGGCTTCGGAGTGGCTCGGAGTGGCTTCGGCGTGGCTCGGGTGGCTCGGAGTGGCGGTTTGGCGCCTCCTCCGCCCGGCTGAGCTCAGACCGGTGACGGCGCGCCTGCCGCCTACCGCCAGAGTGGCGGCCGACAGCGCGCTGGGCAAGGAGCTTCAGCGGCTGCTGCAGATCCCGCTCGACAGCTACGACGACCTGACGGTGCTGCAGCTGGAGCACTTCACGCCCTGCCTGGAGCTGTTGGACTACGCCGCTCGCCGCGACGTCAGCATGCACCTGATCGAGCGCATCATCGACGCTGACATCCGCGTGCAGCAGGCCACCCAGGTCGGTCGGCGCTGGACGGGCCTGCGCCGCGGCTTCATTGAATGACGCCGCGATGCGGCAGGGGTGAAGTGCCACCGTCGCCGGAAGCTGGCATTTGAGTGATCGGGGCCTGACGCCCACCGAGAAAGTGTAGCGTAATGCGAAACGTGGATTTTAGTCATAAGTACTTTGGTGTAAAGAAAGCCTAGGACTAGGCGAAGGGTGGGAGTTCATGTGGCGAGTGTGAACTGGGCCCCCGTGGCGTCCTTGCGGGGCTGACCGGCGGAGGTGTCTGTGGTACGGCGGTCAGCTAACGGTTGCCGCGCCGGCCGCCAGGTGGACAGCCTGCTGAATCTGATCGGAGTGTTGGTGACGGACCAGCCGGACTCCAGGTCGGACTTCTCCGACGACGACTTCAACGAGGAGCAGGAGTTGGTCGGACGGTGGGTGTCCGCTGGGGCTCGGGATGTAGCCAGCGGCTCTTCTGAGTAGTCCGGATGGGCGTTTTTTGGTTAGCTCTGTTGAGTGAACCATGAGTTAGCTCTGTTGCATCGCGATACCATCTCACAGATGCCCACTCCGAGTGGTCGATGGGGCAAATAAGGTAGTGACGATATGACCAATTGTTTCGGGTTACACGGTTTTCTTTCTGTGCTAAAAGCTGCTCAGGTGAGCATTGTAATCATGTCCGTTTCATTGTTGTTTTGTGCTAGCGGAGATGAAGGGTCTTGTTCATTTGTGTTTGCTGCCATATGGATGTTCAGTGCATTAATTTATGTGTTTGGAAAACTATGTAAACGCATAGGTATCATTACACGTAGTCACCGTGTGCTGCATGAGTCAGGGTGCAGTTTTGAATGTGCAGCATATACCAACCAGTCGTTCTTTCTACCACAACAGCACTGAAGTCTTTCCAGTAGTAGCTGATTGCGCCGTCCTCCCTTGTCGTCAGCTTCATCCACCAGATGACGTCGGATGACGCCGACCAGCAGTACCTGATCCTGATGTCGGCCCGACGCCACTTCGGCACCGGCGGCCGCCGCATTAAGTTCACCCTGCCGCCCGTGGTCTTCAAGGCCTACAAGCTGGCCTACAAGTACCACACGCTGAAGGACGAGGTGAGCTTCAGGGTGGGTCGTCCTGCGGCTGCGGCAGGGGTCGGGCCGGAGGGCCGAGGCTGGAGCTGGCGTGGATGACGAGACTGGTGGATGATCTCGTCAGGTGCCGCAGCTTTGAGAAAACCCCGTCTTGGGTTTTTTGCACACTGTCGTGATGTCGACCACATATGCCAACCTTTTTATCAACCCATTTTCCGATGGCGTCTGCTATAGTTTTGCTTTTGTTGCATTACGTCGATCTTTTCTCATCGTTACGATGGCTCAGTTTATTAATTTAGAGTGGTTTCGTGAAACGAATGTACTAAAAACGTATTATCTTTGGCGCTCCCCTTCCAAAAAGCAGCGACTATTTGCCTTCCGTCGTGTCATCAGACGTTACAACAGCCTTCCAGTTAAGTGCAAATAGTTGTGACTGCGACGCTGGGACACCCGTTCTTCCCACTCACGACAGCTGGTCTCTCGACGCAGGACGACAAGTGGGACAAGAAGGTGGGCAAGATCTTCCAGTTCTGCCACCAGACCATCACGGCGCTGGTGAAGGGCGAACAGTACGACATCAGTCTGCGGCTGTTCTTGCAGGGCGCCGTGGTAGCCGGCCGCGTGCCGTTCAGCAATAACGAAACCGTCTCCTATGAGTTCATGTCGCAGGTGCGTGGCCGGCGTCGTGGCGTTCGGCAATTACGGAACGATCGCCTGCGAGTCCCAGGTGCATGGCGGCCTTGGGCAAGTGTAAGATGGATTATTCTTTATTTGTGTAGTGGATGTATGCCTTTTGCCATCGACAGGGCAGCTACGGAGTATGTCCAACGTGTGTTTGTTGACACAGAAATCTCTTTTTGTGTATGTTAAAGGCAAGCGTTTGTTATAAAAATAATACGTCCCACGAAAAAAATCTTTGGTGCTTGAACACTGAACGACATTTCTTGTCTAAGTTAAATGGTGGAGTAGGAGGTATTTTTAAAGAAACGTCTGCTTTATTCAGAACTGTTAACAATGCTTTGTTAAGAATATTCCCCAGGGGCGTCGAAAAGTTCGTATCAAAATCATGTTTTTGTGTAATTTGTCCATGACTGTTAGTTTTGACGGACAACGTTAGACCGCCGGCAACACGTTTCTTTTGCCGGTAGGGTTCAGCTTAATATTTCGGAACTTTTCCTATCAGACTTGAAAATCTCATCTAAATGCTTAGGCGTACCAATGAAAGGAGCCTAATGGTGCGATCACTACTGACGGATGTTGATTCCACGAATTCTTTAAGAATGCCGTTTCGTCGTGGTTTGTGTATGGGGCTTAATAGAACAGTTACAGTGTACGGAACGGTACAGAAGCTCTGCAGTGCGTTGAGTGGTTATGGCTTGAAAACGGACAGGTTTGGCAAAACATGGTATGTTTATGTTTTCCAAACGTCCCGCCATCTCCTTTATCGCACGGCCTGTTTAAAGACAACATTTGATTTCCGTATAAGGAAAACATTCCGTATTAATTGCGGTAGTTTTTAGAAGTATGCGTTAAATCGTTCTTTTGTGTTCCATAGTTTTTCTTGGCAGCCTCATAATGGAACTTGCGTTGCAATCAACGTGGTCTTCCATTTCCCTTCTAGGTGAGGCGTCATAAACGTACTGTGCGCTAAGGTGTTCTCGTGTGTTTCACAGTTCTTTGACAGCCTCACAACAATGGACCTTGCGTTACAACCAGCGTGGTTTTCCATTTCCGTTCTTGACGAGACGTCTTAAACTTATCACTTTTGCTACTGTCTGTTACAACCATATTAGACATGTTACTTCCGGAGCTTGAAGGCAATAAAAATGTTTTATTTTTGTAGCAGCTGAGGCGGGTGTATCAGTAGATTCTCTCTATAACACATGAAGCTATTCTTTTTCAGGCTTTTGTGCCGAGATAATGAGCGCAGTGTGCCCTGATGCTCTCGCGTGCTCAGATGGGCGTGAAATGCGTGCATTTGTTCCGCTGGATTGCACTAATAGTCGTTTGAGAATTATCCCGCTGTGCTCGGTTCGCCAGAGATAAATAAGGACGACAATGCTGCGATTGGCGGAAATGTCTGGCCATTGGTGGACAGTATTCTAGACTGTCCAATGCCCAGTTCTTAACTGCATTATGAAATCTTGCACGTTGTGTCTCTTCAGCGCCAGTACCTGTGTTCCTTTAGAAATGCGCATATTGTTAGCGGTCATATAGTGTAACACCACCTGTAACACATGTATAGTGTAACATCAGTTGGCCACACTGCCGGCTGAGCAGATATTTTCATTACGTCTGCACATGCAGTAGAACGCTGACAGTCTCCATTTTTCTCTACATGACTGCTTCATGAACATACAGATCGGAGTGGAGTCTTTTCCCTAGCCATTAAGCAAGGTCTCTTCGCGTACCACACGTCATCGAACGTGGGATGAACGTCACTCTGCGGCTCCGGCGAAACAAGGCCGTGACTGATGCGTCTGCCTTTTTCAGGCGTTCACGCTGTATGAGGAGGAGATATCGGACAGCAAGGCTCAGCTGGCTGCCATTACTCTGATCATCGGCACGCTCAAGCAGGTATAAACGTATCCGTCCCTGGGGGTGGCATGACGTAGTGATAAATGTGCTGGCATGCCTACGAAAAAACCCGGTTCATGTCCGCGTAATAGCGAAATTTCGCATTCCCTCGCAGCAACCGGTGCGAGATGTTTTGGCACAGGATGGCCGTGGTGGTTCAAAACGCCGCTGAACCCAAAAACCAACCGACCCGAAATCGCTGGCGTCTCCGCCGCGTTGTTGAATAGGGCTGGCTCGTTTATCACTGTCATAAGACGTGCGTTAAACCTGGTCGGGAGCGACTGTCTCGAGCCAGGCGTCTCCCGAAGCCATCCTTGTGGTCGCCCCACGGAAGCAGAGGAGAATCGTCGCTCTCAGTGACTGGCTGGAGGGCTGCCGATGAGCAGGATGGTGTTGTGGATCATTAACAGCTGCTGGTCTCAAGGCAGTCAGTGATCAGCGCGAAATATGTTCAACTGAGGCGCGTCGTCACTGCCTGGTGTGCATGTCTTCGCCCGGATTCCGCAAAAAAAAATACGTTAAATATGTTTTCCTACCTTCATTTTAAGCATAAACGGTTCAGATTGCCACGGTATCAAATTCAGAGCTCGTCTGTGCGACAATTGAGCGAAGCTTAATCCTCGCCGGAGGGGGGCCTTTCGACGCCCGTCCCCCGCAGCACTTTTGGTGAAAGCAAACAACCAGCGCGCTGAAACTTTCAGTACCTTTTCCTACATCCTTTGCGCATTTCCTATATCATTTTCAACTTCCGGTCGTGTCAGGTCACTGATCTGGGCCACGTAAAAGATTTTTTTTTTATTTTTTAAGTCTGCAAACCATGCTGTGCGATCGACCAACGTAAAACTTTCAAGGATAGTTGTCGAGGACGTTCCTAAGAACTGTGCCCAGGTGTCGAATTTGTTGTCAGGGCCAATGTCAGGGACCTGAGGTCAGCTCAATGTCCGTCTTATTTTCATATTTCTAACAGTATTGAACCGTTTTTTCGGCTTGTTGGCGCCTGAAATGCATTCATGGGCCAAGGAAGTCACGAAACACGACAAATGGTGGCGACCCACATGAAGAATCATGAGGTCAGGTCAGGTTACCTTTGGGGTGGCCCATCAGAAAGGAGTCCTGTTTTGATGAACCCTGTTTTGATGAATCCTAAGGTAAAAATAGGCAGTGAGGTCGATTTTGTAGTCCAGAATTGTATCAAGATACTTTCAAGCTGTGAAATGGCCGTAAGTCACCGAAGGTCATGCGAAGTCACCGTGGTAGAAGATGAAATGGATTCCTGGTGCATTAAATGCATTTCTGGACCAAGGGAGTCCCTAAACACGACGAATAGTGTTGATCCACATGAAAGACCATGAGGTCAGGTCAAGTTACATGTGGGGTGATCTGGCAAAAATGAGTGTTAACCCTTGTCGTGATGATTCCTGGACCAAAAATAGACACTAAAGTCGATTTTGCAGTCCAAAGATGTACCAGGACGCTTCCATGCTGTGAAATGACCTCAGGTCGCCTGAGGTCACGCGACGTCGCCGTGGTGGAAGCTGAATTCATATCCAGATGTCCAACTTTATCTCCCAGGTTTATTTCATGAGGCAGTGGCAGGTCCAGGCATAAAAAGATGACATTCAAACTGTTACAAATCAGTGGATGATACTACGTCAGGTCAGGTCATATGATCGACCTTATGTAGCTCACTATTGATCGCGGTAGTGGAACCCAAGGAGTTTCAGTCCGAAAGCACTCCTTGCCCTCTTGTTTGCATAGTCATTGATCCCCTACAAAACACGGATTAGATCAAAGAAAAAGGCTAAATGTCAAGTCGTGACAAGGCCAGATTGCGTCACGTCGAGTCATTGGCGCTATATATATATATATATATATATATATATATATATATATATATATATATATATATATCGCCTTTTTACTTTTTTTACTTATTTATTTATTTATTTCGAAAAATGTTCGTAGAGATAGTTTCTACCGTTTTGAAAACACACATGGACAACAACTTGCCAGCGACGTTAAAAAAAAACTCAAATATAGCGGAATGGAAAATGACATGTCAGGCCACCTTATGCGATAGCTCATGATATGCACGTTCTAACTTACACGTCACCGCAGTCTTCATTCTGTTCGCTTTCCATTGACATGCGCGGAATTTGTCTAGCTTTACGAGAAACTGAGCTAGTGCTCATCTTAAAAACTGATGGTTTTTACATGCATTAGCCAAAAATTTGCATGTTTCAAAATTTTTCGAAAAACCGTTTCCTCTCAAAGCACTCATGGTGAGCTTTCTAATGTTAGTTTCATTTTTCCCCGACGTTTCGCTCTCAAGATAGGGTGGGGGCGTCCGAATGCCGCCCACCGGGCTTCGGTCACCCACGTCAGGGTTCCGGTCGGGCGCAAGTTAAGGGGCAGTTCGTCACCGATTAGAGCCTCGTCTCAAGTACGAAAGTATTCCATGTAAGTGCTAGTAAAGTAGCGTCGTGGGATCTCATGGTAACTTTTCCATTAGTTAAGTAGCGTGGCGAAATGGCAAGCCTATGTTCTGTGCAGAAAGATAGCTTTCTGGGAAATGTTCACCGAAGACGCGAAACTTCCCGTTCACGCCTTGACATTCTCACGGGATGTGCCTGCGTACCACTGCAGACGCACTTGAAGGGATTACCTTGTGAGTGGCCGTCTGGTGCTTTGAATAGTTTTCTAAAGAGGTCTGGCGCCGTGGCCTCAGTGTTGCTTCTGTAAATGACTGGAGTGACGGCTTTTGTAAACTTGAGCGAGTCTGGTGATGAGTTGGGGACGGCGGAGCCCGTGTTTCTTTGGGGCTTTTATTACGCCGTTGTCGGATTGTTTGCCAGCTGTTACCCTGTGGAGCTCCGAGGCGGCTCTGTACGACAGCTAGTCGCTGCGTGGTCGGGCCAGCATTCAGCAGACGGCGGGGAACAACTGGGCATCCCGGGTCGGGCTGCAGGCGGTCGCTGGGGACCCGGTCAGTCCCGGTCGGAGCGCGCCGCCGGTCTGGGGTTACCGGCGGCTCGGCTGAACAGCCTCGTTCGGTCTGGCTCGGCTCGGCTCGGCTCGGCTCGGCTCGGTTTGGCTCGGCTCGGCCTGGATCAATGAGTCGATCTGGTCGCGGGCGGCGCCTCGCTCGCGGATATTGCCGCGGCCGGGGAACCGGCAGATGAGGCCTTTCAGGCCCGGTCACCGTTGTCACGGCGACGCGCCACAAACAGGGCGGCTACCAGGCCGGCTGTCGGCTGTCGGCTGTCGGCCGTCCGTGTCGGACAGACGGGCACAGGGAATCTGTCCGTCTGGCTGCACGGAAACGTGATCACGGCGTCATTGCTGTGACGTATTAGCCAGGCGAACAGGCCACGTCAATTTGAAAGCCAGACTGCCGTAATTAGCATTTCGATCGGCTGTAATCAAACTAAACTGAAGTGGGTCTGCAGGCCCCACTGATAATTGTACCTTTGTATGGGAATGTTGGGCTTGCTCAAAACTGATCGGCGCCCAGTATTTTATTTTTGACATCCATATTGGAATATTTTTCGCGCACGAATAACTAGCCTATTTGAATGCTCGAAATCCGAACGCTAAGCTGTAGCCGTTAAGCTGTGCTGTTTTATGACTTGCGCAAGGATCCTTTGAAACAGTGTAAATCTCGATGTCACTAAACAGGATGCTAATTGGGACAAAAGCTGATGGGCCTATGACTTCCAAATACGAAGCTGATCATTCGTACTGTAGTGTGCTGTAGTCATGCTGTTTTCCGTGTTATGCCACCGATTATTGTCGCGGAACGGAAACCTGAAAATACTGTGAACGTTGTTTGTTCAGAATCTTGTTACGGCTGTGAGAACAACTAAAAGTGATTGCCAGTCGGCGGGAGAAAGTAGGGATGTACGTGAAAGGAACATACGAAGGGACTGATGTCTTTTTGCTGTGGCACAGTTGTTTGAATCACACATTGAAATTCGTCGCATTATTGTTTCTACGATCGACTTGACTAATGTTTCACCCCGCGAAACTGGGGAGCTTCACTAGTAACAGACACTTATCTTTCCATCTTGCTGTCGTCTCTGCCTACCACCTTCCCACTGCTTTTTCCGTGCCGGAGCCTACCTATAGCATGCAGTAATGAGTGAAGTGGGGAGAGCCGGTGGTAACGTAATCGGTGTGTGGTGAACACAGATATTGCCCTAACCTACGCGGTAGCTGCAACCTGCATCGAACGCTACCCAGTCTCTGTCTGTATCGCATTAGCTATTACAAATGTGATAAAGTCAACAGATTGACGCGGGGCTATGATATATATATTATACATGTCATATATTATATATATATATATTGCCTATATATATATATATATATATATATATATATATATATATATATATATAAATATACTATAAAGTCCAGAGGTGTCACGTTTAGTTTTTTTTCATTTTTACGTGCTTTGAAGAACGACTGGGGTCAGTATTTGGTTCCTCCTGAGTCCATGAAGCTCTGGGAGCTTGGTTTGAGACGTCATGTTTGCTTGAAATGCTTCGGTGCAGCAGCAAGGGTTTCTGGCTCCCGTGGTTAAGGTAGACCAAAACCCCCGGTTTACGTAGCCCTCACCATAGGCAATCAGAGCACTCTCTGCCGCTGATGTGAGTCTTCCGACCGCCGCGTCCCGCACGGGGCACATATTGTGGGTCATTGTTAAGTGTCCATTCGGTCATAGCGCTTGCGATTTAATTGCAGCATGTACGCAGTTTTCCGTCTTTAGCTGTTCTGATGTGACTGTCAAATGTGCTAATCCAAAAATCCTTCCAGTTTCGCACTTCTAGTGCAGTGCTTTCTATAGGTCCTTGCTGAGTGCTGATTGGGGACTGGTAATGATTTCCAAACTGGCAGTACAGCCTCTGGTGACGCCTTCCATGTTTTTTTGGTGACGAGACTCTTGTCGGTACAACAGGAAGTGATGCCTTTTGGAACCCAAACCAATTCTTGCCTCATAAGAAACCCTGCCACACTACCACCAGGAAACACATCAGATCCAGTTAGTTTTTTCGGTACACTACAAGTATTGCGACTCCCGGCTTTGGCGCACGACAATGATTCAGGTCAATGACATCTGCCACCACGGCTCACCCTTTCACGTGTTCGCCCTTGGGTGATCGCCTGGCTCATTCGGCGCCGGCCTCTGCGCGCAGATGTCCTGTTTCGGCGAGGAGAACCACGCGCCGCTGCGCACCCAGTGCGCGCTGGCCGCCAGCAAGCTGCTGAAGAAGCCGGACCAGTGCCGCGGCATCATCACGTGCGCCCACCTCTTCTGGTCGGGGCTGCAGCAGGACGGATCAGAGGTGAGGGCCGGGGCCGGTCGCCGGTGCCGGCGGCAGGGAGACACTGCGGCGCGACTGCCGGCTTATCATTGACTTCTTGTGAAGTAGTAATAGTAGTAGTAGTAGTAGTAGTAGTAGTAGTAGTGGTGGTAGTAGTAGTAGTAGTAGTAGTAGTAGTGGTGGTGTGTGTAGTAGTAGTAGTAGTAGTAGTAGTAGTAGTATTTGTACTAGCTTAGTATTAGGAGTGGTACCGTTTGGTGCGCATTCGCCTAGTGATGTCCCTAAGGTGATGTCCGGCTACCGTGTGTGTTCCGTAGGCCGTCTGCAGGTCGGCTTTTGCAGCCGCTGAGCGTGCAGTGCTGTGCGAGTAGGCGTTGTTTGTGGGGGTAAGGTTGTTCGACACGTTTTTCTTGTGTTTTGGCGCGATGTGTAGGAGGTCCCCCTTGATCGAGTCTCTTCTCCTGCTGTTAAAGATCGGTGGTTTCTTTGATGCCGTTAACTCGCGCCGCCGTCCCGATTGGCCGGCTATTGACTCGCTTGTTTTATGTTGGACAGCTGCGAGACGGTAAGCGGGTGCTGGAGTGCCTCAAGAAGGGCCTGCGGGTGGCCAGCCAGTGTATGGACCCGTCCGTGCAGTGTCAGCTCATGGTGGAGCTGATCAACGCCTACTTCTACTTTTACTCGCAGGGCAACAAAGAGGTGGGCGAAATAGCGAAGCTTGTATTTGGTTTGGGATTTAAATAATTGCCTACTTTTCGCGCTGTCGGCCTAAGGTTTTGGTCTTGGCGAGAATCAGTGACAGAGTGCCTTTGGCTCGCTGTGACCGCCGGTAATGCTTTTATTTCCGTTAAAAAAGCAGATCGTCTTTTAAAATCGTTGAACATCGGTTCTTGACGATTTTCGTAATTGGGACGAGCCAGGTTATTAAAAAAATTGCATATTTCGGCACAAAATTGCAATGCTTTTGTCACTGGGACTGCGTATAACAGCACAGCAGGCGCCAGGTATAAGAATGAAGCGTAATTATTGTCCGCATTCCTCGATTGTTTCATTGTAACGCACTGGAGCCAAGTTGTATAAAATGGTTTTGCGATGATTCGGCTGGGAAACAGAAGCTGGTTTTGATGAACGGATAAATCATGTTGTCGTGATATTACTGGAGATGATGCGCTATGGACCTCCGTGGCAAGGAGCTGAGACTGGCCAGCTCACTGCCCCTCCACAGACGCGTGCAAGCACCGTGACCCGCAGCACTGTTCCCCAGATCACGATCGACATGCTGAACCAGCTGCTGGAGAAGATCCGGGAAGACATGCCAAGCCTGGAGCCGTCGGACGAGACGACGCAGATCAACCAGCACTTCACCAATACGCTGCAGCACATCCGCGCCAAGATGGCCGCCGACGCGGGCGTCTCGTACGAGGGCCTGAACGCCTGAGGCGGACCGGGGCCGGCCCTGTGGCGCGCGCGTATGACGTCAACTGCGCTGGGATCTGAGGCCGCTCGCTTCGGGGGGGGGGGGTCGGTGGGTGAAGGCCTAAACTTGGACAAGGATTCGAGGTTTTTGTTGCGTTGTTTGTCCGTTTTCGGCCTGGGAATAGGCCGAGACGCGGGCATGTATGTCGTGTTGAATTGTCGCCAAGTGTGTGAACCGTTGGCAATGACTGGTTCGTGGTTCTGACAGCTGTCGTCCCACGTATACAGAGACTGTTCAGATTTGTGTTTAATATGCAGGCGCACTGCCCTGGCATCAATGGCAAATGTGGGTGTCTTCGGCAGTTAAGGACAGGATAATATGAACCGCTTCAGAATGTGTTATGTAGATTTTTAGTTTTGTTAGCTGAAACTTAAGTGCATGTCTAATACATAGCCCCAAGGTGTGAAAATGTCGCAGTGGATTGGTTCACTGTGGGCTTTGTCGCATTCCGATGGACTGGAACGACGCGAGTCGACGTCCGTGTGGCAATATATTACAATATATACACGATTTATGACCGAATGCTGTGAGTTGACGGACCTGTAAAAGAACCAGTCATTGGCACGTGATCAGACTCATGTTGTTGGGTCGGCGATGACACGCCATTGTTTCGTCGGCCTTGCGTTGCGAAAGCAGCTTTGCCAGATATAAAGTTGCATACTGTCCGTCAGCGTCAGATCGCGTCCGACGTGAGGGTCGTGACGTGACGTGACGTGACGTGACGACCTGATTGCTTAACAACATGGCAAGATGTACCCATGGGCTATTCCAGTCATGTTAATGGGACAATATCAGACCGCGCTTTGAAGTCAGTCAGCCATCTTCAGTGCAGTCCACTGAACCCGTTCGTGAATATTCCTGCTGGAATAGCTCTGGCTTGATGCATGGGCTCAATAATAAAAGGTACCCTGCACGAAAGAGGCAGCTGCGATGAAGGGTCTGGCTATTTTCAACCTGCAGTTATCTCTTGACAATGAAATTTATCAGCTTCGAACTGAAATGTCCATAGATGCTGAAGTTCACTGCGTCATTACGTTCACCGGAGCCCTTCTGGCACGGCGGTTCGCTGCCTGCCGTCACAGTGCCGATCGCAGGCCACAGCCACGGTCACCGCTTCGGCCGGTCCGGGGCCGGCGCAGGGTCTCAGGCGCCGGCCGACGCCTCGGCCGCGCTCATTCCTCGTCCTCGTTGAACGGAGGCTCCGCACTGACGGCGGCGGCGGACAGCCGGTAGCGCTTGGCGCGGTCGTTGGGCATGTCGCGGTGGAGCCCGGGCGGCCAGCGGCCCAGCTTGGTGCTGCGCGCCGTGCGCACGCCGCCGAACACGGTGGCCTCGCCCTGCGCGTGCACGGCGAACGACGAGAGCTCGGCGTACGGCGAGCCGACCACGATCACCGGGTTGCCGTTGAACCAGAAGCGCCAGACGCCGCGGTGGTCGCCGCGCACGTCCAGGTCCCAGAGGTTCAGGCAGGTGGCCAGCTTCTCCCAGGCGGAAACGTCGTCGGGCCCGGCCATCTTGATGAAGGCCACGTAGGTCCGGTTGGTGGCCGTCGGCGGCAGCAGGCCGTCGCACCGCTTCGGGTCGCCGGCGGTGCCGTCCACCATGACGGCGTCGCGCAGCGCGTCCATCAGCAGGGCCTCGTATTTGTGGAAGACCATTTTGTCCACGTCCTTGAGCTGGACGTCGGGTACCGTGTTGAAGGCATGGTCGTAGAAGTACTTGAACTGCATCGACGCGCCGACGTGCTTGCCGACGTAGCCGAAGTGGTACGTCCGGGAGACGTCGGGGATGACGCAGTCGCGGCCCTTGCGGTGGCTCGCCAGCCGCAGCATCACGTCCCAGTCGAAGTCCTTCCACGGCTCGGGCCACGCCGGCACGATTTCCTCGAAGAAGAGGCTTTTCTTGAGCATCCAGCCGAGTCCGGGCAGGAAGCCGACCCGGTAAAGTTGAGCCACATCGCCCACTGTGTGGTTGTAGCCGTGGTCGTTCCAGGCGGACACGCAGTACAGGCTGGGGTCCACGTCCAGCAGATGGTACGTCTGGTCGAAGAAGCTGATGAAGTCGGGAGACACCTCCAGGTCCTCCTCGAGCAGCACGATCTTGTCCGCCTCGGGGAACATGCCGAACGCCGTCTCGATCGTGTAGCGGTAGATGGCGCCGATCCTGGCGCCGACGTCGGCCGAGCCGAGCCGCGGCAGCTCCAGCACGTGCTCGTGCACGGTCACGTTTAGGATGGTCAGCAGCTCCTTCACCTCGCCGTATTCGCCGTCGATGAAGACCGCCACGCGCGCCGGGTCAAGACCGCGGTTCGGCAGCAGCGAGGCCAGGCACCGGAACAGGTAACGCGGCCGGTTGCTGGCCACGATCACGACCGGGTACGGGAAGAAGGCGCCGTGCGCCAGCGGCCTCGGCGCCGGCCGCAGCCACGCCGGCCGGCCGCAGGCGCACAGGCCGCGGTAGCCGTCGTGGCGCGCGCAAAAGGCGGCGCGCCGGCCGCGCAGGCAGCCGGCGGCGGCCGGCGCGCGCGGCACGCGCACCGCCATCCGCAGTGGCCCGCCCACCGTGCCCGGGTACATGGCGTCCAGGTTGAGACTGTAGCCCTCGGCGAGCACCGGGCCGCCCTTGACGGCCGCCATCGCGAACATGGAGCGCGCCTGCAGGTCGGGCGCGAAGCTCGAGTTGAGCGCGTGGAACAGTGCCTCCGCCTGCTGGTCCAGCGCCATGGCCGCCTCCGACAGCGCGCACAGCACCAACACGCGGCCCGGCTGCACGTGGGTCAGGAACTCCTCCATCGCCACGTAGCCGGCGTTCGGGATGTGGCCCGGCGCGAACGCCTCCCCCGTCTTAAGGCCCGTAGCCGGGTTCACGGACACGGCGTACATGCCGTTGTAGTGGATCTTCCACATGAAGATGTCGGTGGTGTTCGTGGCCTGGTCCGACTTGTCCCTGTAGAGCAGAGTGCGGCCGTCGACCTTGATGTGGCAGCTCTCCGGGCTGGAGAACACCTCGATGAAGAGGTCCTGGCCGTCCGGGCCGCGGGCCAGCTCGCTCAGCAGGGCGTCGTCGTCGTTGACGTGTGGGGCGGGGCCTCTGGCGTTGTCCTGCAGGGGCGCCCCGTCCACGGAACTGGCCGAGGACGCCAAAAGGCAGCCCATCAACAGGGTGACGGCCGCCGTAGCTGCAACGGTGAAATGGCAGGGTCAGACTTCATCACCTGATGTGGGCCGCAGGGATCTGACGTGAGAACATCCGGGTGAGGGATCGGTTGGAATGATATTTACCGTAGGGAACCCTTTACCCATCTCTTGTGGGAATAAAAAAATAACACAAGTCGTTGAAGTCAATTGGAAACCTCCATGAAGTTCAAAACGGCGTCAGACACGCCTTATATGCCGAACCCGTGCTTCTCCCCTTATTCCAGCCATATGTTTCCAAATAAATATCTTTCGGATTAAGTAAGTCAGTGGGAGGTAAGACCCAAGACGGATTACTGCGTTGGACGCATGACGAGAGTATTCTATTGCCGGCTTGTCTTGAAATTTGGAAATATCTACTCGTGTTCAGTATCGTGCAAGGGCGCGGGAAACGTAGGGGGCAGGAGGTCACGACCCCGAACTTTTTAAAATTTAGCATTGACCACCATGGGCGTTGACTTGAAAGAATTGACCCATTGGAGGAGTTCCTGCGCCCCTGGCATCGTGTGCCACATTTGTTCTCTATCGTCGTGCTTCGATATACAAACGGCTGCAGGTATATCGCACATAAAAACCTCGAAGCGCAAAAACATCGCACTGATATAGACAAAGGTACCGACAAAAGTCCATAAGCTAACGCACTCGAGCGAACGCAAGAGCCCCCTGCAGGCCTGTAGGGGACTTCCTGCCGACCTTTTGGGCCCCTACCGGCCTGTAGGACTCCCTGCTGGCCAATGGATCCCTGCCAGCCTTCGGGACCCCTGCTAGCCTACGGAGGGATCCCCTGCCGTTCTATGGGGCCCTGCCGGTCTACAAGGGCCCCTGCCAGTCGGAAAGGGCCCTCTGCTTGCCTGTAACTGCCCCCTATTGGAATGAAGGCGGCATCTCCTGACATGCATGAGCTCTTGCCGCCGCCAGTAAGGACCCCTGCTGACCTGTGGAGGGATCCCTACCGTTCTATGGGGCCCTGCCGGCCTGTAAGGGCCTCTTGTTGGTCGGAAGGAGCCCCCTCCTCGCCTGTAGCCAGCCCACTGTTGGCATGAAGAGGCCCCTGATGACATGCAAGGACCCTTGCCGCCGCCTGTCGGCCTGTGGAGGGGCCCGCTTACGGCCTGTGGAGGGACCCCTGGCGTGCAGAAGAGCCCCCGGACGGCCTGTAGAGGGACCCCTGACATCTGAACGATCCTTAAAAGTTGTTTTTGGCGCGATCATCGACAATCAGATAAGAGTTCACTGGTTGCAATTAATAAACTTTAGCAATGGCAACCATTCATTGTCGTAAAATTTTCACTGGCTGTTTCTATTCAGGGGGTCCACCGATAGGATACGGGCCACCATTGCTCACGGATCTCTCACTCCCGAAATTTTGGGCCGGCTATACCCCTTTGCGAGCCTCTTGTAAAATGTCGTTAATACTTTTTTTCCAGGGGACCCACGTGAAGTGAGGGGGCCCGCCGCTGGGCGAGGACCCCTCCCCCGAAATTCTTGGCTGGCTGCACCCCTGTCCCCGAGTGTGGTAGGCGAGTTTCTGGCACAGAAAAGGTCCCCCTGAGATTGTCAGCGAGGCCCTGGAAGCGTTAACAAAGGCCCCTGGTATGGCTAGAGGAGCCTTAAACTGTCAGATATACCCCATGGAACAGAGGAAGACCCCTTTTACAGCCGTCGAGACTACCGGAGACGTTCATCGGGCCTATGGGACTGCGCAGGGGCCCTGAAATTGCCAAAAGGTCTTTTGTAACTCCCAGAGGGCTCTTGAGACGGCAAAAATGTTCGCCAGAGACGACAAAAAAGGGTACCTAAGACAACATGGGATTCAGCGAGACGACCAGATGGGCCCCGAAACTGCTAGCCTTGAGACGTCCAGACAGCTCCTGAAACGGCCAAAGGACCTAGAGCATTGCCAGAGGCGCCTTTATCATGGCAGAGAGATACTTATAGAGGGTCCTTGTTACTGCCAGAGGGGTTTCTTAGACGGCGAAAATTCCCCAGGGACGACAGGAGGGAACCCGAGATGGCTTAAATATCCCTGAAAACAGCTGGGTTCATGACACTGCCCGAGATGTCCCTAAAACTGCCAAAGGAGCGCCTGAGACGTCCCGAGGGACACATGAAACTGTAAAGCCATTATAGGGCCTTGACACGGCAGACAGCCCGAGACCACCAAAAAGCTAGCAAAAAGTCGCCAGAAGCTACGAGGTGGCAGAGGGGCTTCTGGACAGACATTTACAGACAGATACAGACACGACATTTGAAGTAGAGGAAGGGACGCAGCCTTTTTTTGTTGTTGTTGTCGCTTTCTCGCTGTTGTTGTCATATTTTGGCTACTTTGTAGGGAAAAAAACGCAAAATTCTCTCAAAACGTGACGCGCTTGAATTTTTTTGATTACTTTACATGGCAAAAAATGCGAAATTTCATTAAAACTTTCAGCCTGGCTATTCAGCCTAATAAAATTTTCAGCAAATCAACGTTTTTTCATATCTGACGAGCAAAAAATGGGGGCTCCGACCGGGAGGGGGTTCTACGCTGACCATCCCCCTTTGGCAAAATCCTGGATCCCTCCCTGGTAGCAGGGGAGAGTGGGGTAAGGAGCCCACTTAGGTAAAGCGCTCACCACCATCTAGCAGCGAAAGTTCGCAACCTACCTCATTTTAGAATTCTTGGAAAACAGTCTTTCGGGAAGGCGGCGTGGTGGACTTTGGTTCACAGGGTAAGTTTGAGCTAGTTACGGCGAGGGGTTTTTGTGTGTTACGATGTAGAAAAATACAGACATTAAGACGAGGTTTGAGTGTAGCTGGCCGTTAGTTTACAAATGGCAACATATGACGGCAAAAATCCCTGGGTAAGAGCATAGGTATGGTGAGATCTACTTGCGTCGTGATTGTCTGGGCATGCTGATACGTTTGAAATAATCACAATAACTGAAATAATCTGGAACAAAGCGCCCACCCAGAGGGCCGGGGTACGGCACCCAGTATGCGTTTTAACCGCACTTAGGTGGGCGCTTCACCCCACATCCACGCAAGTAAAAAAAGATTCATCCTTGCATCTATGCATTTCGGAAGTCAAAAGTTCTCAACGTTTGACTGGTAGTCGAACGAAAGAGACTATGACAAAACCGACCAAGGCATGGAAGATCAGTACACTCCTTCTCCTCCCCCATCATCTTCAAAGTATGGTGTTATTTTTTACTATTAAAATCATGCATGACATGACGCAGACGGCGTGAGAGCTGTCACCAACCCCTTGTACAGGATGATACTGTCCCTCCCTTCGCATAACATGACACGCATAAGGGCTGCGCTGATTTGTATTGATGCACCAACCTTCAGCGATGTCAGAAGTGTCTTACTGCAGACATTATGCCTCGAGAATACGTGAGGAAGACTACGTGGGCAAGCTATGGTACTGAAAGTCCGCAAGCTGTGCTGAATGCTCTAGGAAATGGTGAAAAGCTGAAAAGCGTGTCGACCCGATACGGGTCACCCACAGGATGCTCCGCCGCCACGGAGACAAGGCTGTCCGATCTCCAGGACGTCCGAAACTGGGACGCTTCAGGCCAGACATCAATGACGCATTTGAGGAGAAGCTTAAAGACTAACAAAAAGTAATAATAAAACAAATAAAACAAAACAAAAACAAAAACAAAAAACATTCTGGACATGTAGAAGGCCTTTTTTCGCCTAACGACTATCGATGTTCGGCGCCTTGTCTACGAGGTTGCCCAGATGGAAGGCATCACTCACCGATTTAACCCTATTCCCGGAGGGCTAGACGGTATGGCCGATTCCCGGCAGGGGGGGGGCGGATTCGCCCCCCCCCCTGAGATCTCGAGAACTACTTATCCGATTTCATCGCAACAAACGGCAATCGATTTGCCGTCACGTGAACTACACTTTTATCAAAAGAAATTTTCAAAATTTTGAAATTTGTGGATACAGGGGGGCAAAAATGTTAAAATGGGGGGTACTTTTGGACTTCTTATAACTCCGTTGTTTATGAACCGATTTCGATGAAACTGGCATGAATCGAGAGATTATGGATAGGGCTTTTACCATGGGTATGCAAATTTGAAATTTTGAGAAAATTCATGGGCGTTCACAGGGTTTCAAAAATAGGGGGATTAGTTTTCTAATAACGGAATGAACAAAAGAGGCCACAGCACTTTTTTAGCTTCTGCTAGTCATGTTATGCTAAAGAAGTACAAATCGCATTACAATGTTTGTATAATGTTAGCATAGGCGGTGCCAGGGACATAAAAAAGAGGGAACTCTCATGGTCACACGTTCTTTAGATCAACTTGTGACCTTTGACCTTAAATGACCTCCAGTGACCTTGGGGTCACCTGGAATGATGTCGTGTGCATTCGATATTATCTGTAAACGTTTTTAATCGATTAAATTCACTCTATTCCAAAAAATTCATTTTTTGGCTTTTGCGATATAGGGTACGCGCACTGACATTTTAGGTCATAGCTCCGTGACCCGACCTGATATCAAACTGAAACTTGGTACACAAGTAGAAGGCACTCTTCTACGTCATATATATTCTGGGTTTGGCATTTGAAAAAACGGCGCCGAAATGATTGCGAAAAAACAAATTTTGACTTTTGACCTTGACCTGACCTTGTAAAGTGACCTCAGATAAACAAAATCACATATGCACATTGCCCAACTATTTAGCTATGCATTCCTATAAAGTTTTAAGTTCTATCTTAAAAATTCTGTTTTTGGCAGACATTTTCCTTTTACCCTCAACATGGCCAAAAATGACCTGAGGTGCCTCCCAAAAACGTTGCCTGGCTCCGCCCCTGAGCAAAATAGAATTTCGAAATTTTGTCACGGCGCGTAGAAGGAATAGCTAGGAAACGTCACCAAGTTTCGTGAAGCTGCGTTAAAAAGCCTAGAATTGGCAAGCAAAAAACCTGAGGGGGGCGGATTCCGCCCCCCCTGCCGGGAATAGGGTTAACGCGGAGTAGAAGATGGCCGGGCGAGCCTGTCTACGTTTTTTCCTTCAACGCGACCCCGATTTCTCTGTCCAGAAGCCTGAGGCGGTCGGTTTTGTAGGATTCAATCGCCCACAAGTAAAAAGCTTCTTCGACGTCTGCGGAGAACAGCTCGTTGCGGGCAAGGCGAACCCGATGCGAATATGAAATGTTGATGAAACAGGCCTGACGACGGTGCAGCAACCAGACTCTGTGTTGGCTACGAGGGGACAACGCCGAGTGGGCAAGGTAACTAGCGCCGAGAGAGGCAGGACGGTGACAGTTATGTGAGCCGTCGATACGTGCGACCAGTACGTTCCGCTGATGCTAATCTCTCAGCGCAAGAGGGTGGTAGAACACTCTCACACTCTGAAACACTCTCCGGGAAAAATGGCGAAACGTAAGAATGGCAAATGTCTTTTTGGCAAATGCCGCATGGCGAATGCTGAATGGCGACACGTAAAAATGGTGGCTGCCCAAATGGCGAGCGGTAAGATAGCGACATGTTAAATGGGTGTTATGCCAAGATGGCGAATGGCTAAATGGCAAACGCAAACACGTACAATATATATATATATATATATATATATATATATATATATATATATAGATGTATGTATATGTGTGTGTGTGTGTGTATACGTAAGCTTTGAGAGTACATTATTGTTAATGCAAGTCTGATTAAATATGACAGCGTAGTTCTTCCCTGCGCTGTCTGTTTTTTCGTGTATACTTACTCTACTTCTCCAGGCAAAAGAACAGGCCTCCATAATCATGCAGCGTTTAGTTGATTTCCCATGAACATCACCAGGGAAACATTCAGACATATTACACATCCATATGACGCATCTAGCTAACATAAGGCACGGCTTTCGAGCAGAAGTTCGTCGGACTAAAGTTCGTAGGACAATAGTTCGTCGGACAATAGTTGGTAAAGACAAAAGTTCGTCGGGCAAAAGCTCATCTAGGGCAAAAGTTGCCTTGCAAAAGTTCGTATGGACAAAGTTCGTCCAGGACAAAAGCTCATCTGGGACAAAAGTTCGTCTTACTTAACCCTATTCCCGGAGGGCTAGACGGTATGGCCGATTCCCGGCAGGGGGGGCGGATTCGGCCCCCCCTGAGATCTCGAGAACTACTCGTCCGATTTTATCGCAACAAACGGCAATCGATTTGCCGTCACGTGAACTACATTTTTACAAAAAGAAATTTCCAAAATTTTGAAATTTGTGGATACAAGGGGGCAAAAATGTCAAAATGGGGGGTACTTTTGGACTTCTTATAACTCCATTGTTTATGAACCGATTTCGATGAAACTGGCATGAATCGAGAGATCATGAATAGGGCTTTTACCATGGGTCCCCAAATCTGAAATTTTGAGAAAATTCATGGGCGTTCACAGGGTTTTAAAAATAGGAGGATTAGTTTTCTAACAACTGGATGAACAAAAGAGGCACACACCCTTTTTTGGCTTCTGCTAGTCATGTTATACTAAACAAGTACAAATCGCATTACAGTGTTTGTATAATGTTAGCATAGGCGGTGCCAGGGACATGAAAAAGGGGAAACTGTCATGGTTACACGTTTCTCAGATCAACCTGTGACCTTTGACCTTAAATGACCTCCAGTGACTTTGGGGTCACTTGGAATGATCTCCGTGTGCATTTAATATTATCTTTAAACGTTTTCAATCGTTTGAATTCACTCTATTTCAAAAATTTCGTTTCATGGCTATTGCGATATAAGGTACGCGCACTGACATTTTAGGTCATAGCTCCGTGACCCGACCTGATATCAAGCTAAAACTTGGTAAAAAAGTAGAAGGCACTCTTCTACGTCATATGTATTCCGGGTTTGGCATTTGAAGAAACAGCCTCGAAATTATAGTAAAAAAAACAAATTTTGACTTTTGACTTTGACCTGACCTTGTAAAATAACCTCAGGAGAACAAAATTATATCTGCACATTGCCCAACTATTTAGCTATACATCCATATAAAGTTTTAAGTTCTAGCTTTAAAACTCTGTTTTTGGCAGACATTTTCCTTTTACCCTTAACATGGCCAAAAATGGCATGAGGTGCCTCCCAAAAACGTTGCCTGGCTCCGCCCCTGAGCAAAATAGAATTTTGAAATTTTGTCACGGCACGTAGAAAGAATAGCTAGGAAAAGTCACCAAGTTTCGTGAAGCTGCGTTAAAAAGCCTAGAATTGGCAAGCAAAAAACCCGAGGGGGGGCGGATTCCGCCCCCCCGCCTGCCGGGAATAGGGTTAAGTTCGTAAAGGACAAAAGTTCGTCTAGGACAGAAGTTCGTCCAGGACAAAAGTTCGTCTCGCAGAAATTCGTTTAGGACAAAAGTTCGTCTGGGCCAAAAGTTCGCCCATGACAAAAGTCCGTCCAAGAAAAAAGACTGTCCGTGTCATATGGTTCTCTCACGAAAGTCCATAAGGGCAACATATGTCTAGTCAAGAAAAATTGCCAACCGTCAGATGATAGCTAATGGAATCATGCTGGTGAATGAGACTCTGATTACCCATGGCCGGATCTGGAATTGATCCTATTCAAGCTCGTACACATCGAGCTTTAACCACTGTGCACCGTATTGACCTGCCCGAGTCACAGGCGAGTTGCTAATCGAACCGAGGTCCGTCACTCAACGGGTCGTATGGGGAAACGTTCGTAGCCAAAAGGTTCATATGCACGAGGTTCTTATGGTAAAAGGTTTGTATGATAAAAGGCTCTTATCGGAAAAGGTTCGCGATGCAAAAACCTTGAACTGCAAAAGGCCGGCATGGAAAAGGTTCTTAGGGAAAAGTTCCGTGAGAGAAAAGGTTCGTAACCAAAATGTTTGTAGCCAAAGGCTCGTAAACAAAGGTTTCTTATCTGAAAGGAGTTGCTCGGGGTTGCGCAGAAGGCGCGGTATAGGACACTAGAGGCCGCGTGGCGATAAAGGGTGTGATTGGACTTGGTTCGGCCCAACAAAGAGGTTAGGTTAGGTTAAGTTAGGTTACTGTTTTAGGCCCGCTCGCTCTCCGATACGAGTCCTAAGTTTACTGACTTGGTTTCGAACCTTTTTCCCTACGAATTTTTTCCTTATGAGCCTTTTCCTACGAACCTTTTCCACACGAACCTTTTGCAACACGAACTTTTCCATTAGCGAGACGAACTTGTCCTAGACGAACTTTCGCCCTTGACGAACTCTTGTTCTAGACAGACCTCTTATTGTTTATTTTTGTTGTTTATTGGTGTTTTCGGGCGTGCCGACTTCTCAGTTCATTTTGCGCCCAATTTCTAGACAAACGTCTGTGATCATGGTGGTGATTCGAAATGACGGACTTTTGTCCTAAACAAGCTTTTGTCCCAAACAAGTTTTTGCCTTATACGAACTTTTGTCCTAGACCAACTTCTGCGAGAGGAACTTTTGTCCAAGACGAACCTTTGTACTAGACGAACTTTTGCCCTAGACGAACTTCTGCAAGACGAACTTTTGTCCTGGACGAACTTTTGTCCTCGACGAATTTTTACCCTCGACGAACTTTTGCCCTAGACGAACTTTTTCTCGACGAGCTTTTGCACGACGAACCTTTGTCCTCAACGAACTTTTGCCCTAAACGAACTTTTACACAACGAACTTCTGCACGACGAACTTTTGTCCGACGAACTTTTGCCCTAAAATCTAAGACATACCTAAACATAAAACCGAAGTGGAGTTTCTTCAGCAGGTGGGCCGGAGACCGACCTGGCAGAGCATGCCTTTCGATCACACCGGGACCCGGCAAACTAGCCGGCCATCTGATCTAGCCCCAGCTCCGTGGCCCCGGACCTGACGTGCAAAAACAGGAGAGAGAGGGGGAAGGGGAACGGACGGACAGACGTTGTTGAGGATTCTCCATAACTCGCATTGTATGTGTCACGTGACGTAGGTCAACATCCATTGTTTTTTTGCGGGGGGGACGTGGATAATGACCAGGACTACCGATTGCTGTTCAGCTTAGTTTCCGGCCGCATTGCTAGACCCTACTGAGATAGCAAGTGGGGGATGTAGGAAGCAACATCTAACTACTCGTCACTACCCCATGACCTGAGAATAAGACCAAACACCTGGATCCCGTGGCACCGGCTTCGGGTCCCGGAGGAGATCAACCACTATGAAGTGGCCAGCTGGCAACGGACGAAAGAGGTCGACCTGGCATCGGGCGGCCGTATCTATTTTTCCATTTATTGGCCGTTTCGCCATTTATCTGTTGGCATTTTCGCCATTTTGGCATATCGTCGTCATTTAGCCATTCGCCATTAAGGCTGTCGCCATCATGGCATGTGGCGTTTTCACACGTCGCCATTTGGTCATTCGCCATTTAGCCATACTCCATTTTGGCATGTCGCCATTTTTACATGTCGCCGTTTGGCCGTTCGCCATTTAGCAGTTCGCCATTTTCGCATGTCGCCGTTTTTACTTGTCGCCATTTGGCCATTCTCCATTTGGCTGTTCGCCATTTTAGTATGTCGCCCTTTAGCGTTCGCCATCTAACATTTGCCAAAAAGGCGTTCGCCATTTTTGCATTCCGTCATTTTACCCTAGTAGCCTCAAAAGGTGCTCCGACTGGTCCAGTAACCACAGTAACACCTTCCAGCTGGACGGATCGCGATTCGTGCTTGATGTGGCTCAAGCACTTCACAACCGTCGTAAAACCAAGGGAAGAAGAAAAGCACATCCTCATTATCGATGGACGCCAGGGCCACAGGTCACTAGCCGCTGTCGACTATGCCAGGGAGCACGGAATCGTAATGGTTACTGTCCCGCTTCACTGCGCTCATCGCCTGCAGCCATTGGACGCAAGTATCTCCAAGGCACTGAAAAGTGCCTACAACACTGCTGCGAACTGTTGGATGTACTGCCACCTGGCAAGCGCATTACGGACTACCAGGTCGCAGGAATCTTCTGCACTGCCTACAGCAAAGCAGTCACTGTCGGGAAAGCTATGAGCGGCTTCCGGTGTACGGGTTTGTGGCTCCTGGACACTAGCATCTTCACCGACGAAGACTTCGCTCCGTCCATGCTAACCGACGAGGAAGATCCATATTCTGCGGATGGTCCGACGGGTGTCTGTGAGCAGCAAAACAGCACGTCCTCTGCCGTCCAGAAAGAGCAGGACGCTTCCAAGAGCACCACTACTATCGTCTTAGGACATCAAAAGGAGGCAACAGCGCATGCCGTGCAAAACTCGGGGACTACGAGGAGAGCCGAGGAGATGACCTGTAAGCAGGCTCCAGGGTTCCGTACGACTACGGCTATGCCTGGTACCTTAGCTTTAGGCTCAGCTGACATCTTTTTGCCAGACAAAACGGCAGTCAGAGCGAGAATGAGGAAGGCGGAGAAGGCGGCGAACTACTCACGTCTTCACCATGCAGGAGGAGTCTCGAGGAGAAGAACGTGCCAGCAGTAAAAGAGAAAGTCAAGAAAAGCATAGTGCCCAGTGATAAGAATAACGATATCGCTACCCTATATCGTTTGCTTCGTCTGTGGCATGCTCTTTAGGCGTCCAGTGAGCGTTGGATTCAGTGCACGGGATGCAGCTGCTGGGATTGCGAGCCAAGCACGGATGCACACGAAAAGCAGAAGTCGTATATCTGTGACATCTGCAGTCAGACCTTCAAAAAAGTCGTAACTGCCAGTGAAAGTCACTCGTGCAAGCAGCAGGGTCAACTTTGTTCTAAAATTTAACATTTCGTCGTTCGATGTGACAGTCTTTCTTCGGTGATATACCATCGTAGACTGGCGGGTGGCAGTGGGAAGTCGCGATTCTGTTTAGTAGATAAGTTGGTACGTTTTTGAGAAACACGGTATTGTTTTCTTCTCGCAGGTTGCAGCGAGTGAAGAGCCTTTGGGCATTCCGTTCATGCAGGTGGATGGTACGGGTCTTGTGCCTACGTGCACTTAGATATTCTGGCAAGTTTACTTTGCAACCAATGCCTGCTGATAGACATTTTGTCAATTTACATTTCTGCGTTTGGATGACTCTGAGGCATGCAGTTTTGCCAACACACGCCAAATTAAGTGTCCTTCTCGTGTTGTCAAGGCAGCATTCATAACAGTAAAATTTTGGTAACCAAAATAAAGTCATAGCTGAATTATCCGACTTTCAAAATAGCAGCGGCCGAAATAAGGTGAGCTTCCCGTTTTGAGGTGGCTCAACTTATTAATGCGCTACTGCGTACGCGTCGGGTCCATGACTCTGGTTTTGCTGGTAAAGGTGTGCAGGGAATGACAACACAGATAGCAACTGCTCACTCACCCTTTTTAAGAAATGATATCGGGGCAAGGTACAAAATTTCGCGGTTACCACGGAACTTAGGGTTGGGAGCATTTCGCTCCACACCAGCGGGCACGTTTACCCGTTATAGGGGGTAAATCGCCCTTTTCAAGTGTTTTGGAAAAAAGGATTTTAGTCTATTTTGAATCGTTCTTTCAAAACAGATGTCTCATAACAGGTAGCCAATTTATCAGAGCTTCTCTCCATACTTTTCATTCTTTTGAAGCATTGAGGCCACATGTGACATTGTCGTTTTTCCGAAGTTTCTTAAGGTCCTTAAACGCTTTACCCCTCTCTCCCCTAAGTCATTTTCGGCAACAAAAACAAAACCGCAAAGACCCCGCCTGAGCGTTTTGGGGTCCATGCACACGTTCTCTCTGGCAGGTAAGAAATGTAAGAGACACGTTTCAAGGGAAGACTCCATAAAAACCACGCCCCGAGCGGCACGGACTCGTCAGGAATCCTCAGTCAACGCCGTGGACATGGACGATTCCGAAAATCACCGAAACGATAAAAAGAAAACAAGACGACGGCTTCCTTCCCAAAGTCACTGACAAGGTAAACAGACACGGTACTCACGGCGCAGGGCGTGCGGCAGCCCTGAAGAGGAGCATCCTGCTCCCTGCGCGGTGTGGGAGCGCGCTGTGTCCCCTCGCCGTGCTGTTCGGACGCCCGTCGGACCTCCTCGTCGCGTCCTCCGCGCGGCCGCGTCCGTTCCCGGGATATTCACAGCGAGAACTGGGCCGGCTCGGCCCGGCCCGGCCCGGCGCCGGAGGTTAACGGCTGCTGCCTCTCCCGCCCGTCTGGCTGTACGCAGGCCCGGCCCGGCCCGGCCCGGCGCCGGAGGTTAACGGCTGCTGCCTCTCGCGCCCGTCTGGCTGTACGCAGGCCCGGCCCGGCCCGGCCCGCCTCTGACGTCTCAGCGCTGTGCGATTCCGGCACGGGGAGGGTAAGGGAAACGTGGGACAGGGGAGGCCGAGGCTAGGTGTCTTCTCTGTGCTGGAAAAAAAATTACGCGGTCTCGTATTATTATGCAAATGGAATCTGGAAACGCAATAGCGGGACTTCGGGGACGCGGGAGATAGTCTTAGCGTGAGCTTCAAGACCGTATGAATTCCCCGAGGTAGAATCTCATTACGCCAGGTGTGTATAAATCGCGGCGCTGTAAAAAGGAAAACTGGTCTCCTCATCTGGTCGTCAATGCACCTCATTAAATAAGGAGTATTTATTCTCAAGTCTGATCAATGCGAACGTAACATATAAAAACCGTACTACCCTGTCAACGCCACCAGACAGGTAAACGTAGCGAGTACATCAGCATATCTCATCACGCCTTCTATTCCGCCTCGCTCTGGTCGTTTCTGGTCCCCAACAGGCCCTGGCTGACGGCTGAGCGGCCTTGTCTCCGACTCTATGGCGGACGGCGGCTGGCGGCGGCGGCTGGCAGCGGCGGGGTGACTGACCTACGCTCGGCCGGCGACGCTGAGGCAGGTCAGTACCGGCCACGCTCGGCGCCGGCTGACGCCGCTAGTGGTCCGCCTCGCCAGCCAATCAGCGGCCAGCTGGGTGGATGGTTGTCCCCGTGAGCTCGAACCCTGCGATAGTTGACAACTGACGCGCCACAGAAGCCGCAGCGGAGACGACTGAATGACGCCTGACAAGACATGCGACCTGACACAAGGCTACGACGCTAACAGTCAAGCCTGATTGATACGTCTAAAAAAGACAGAAAACAAACGAATAAACAAAGGCCGCAATTGTGTGACGAAACTTGTATCCTCTGTGACGGGTAGCTTCCTGCCACCGCGCCGAAAACGCACGATATTACTAAGAATGTGTGGCATTGGTCTCCTCTTGTCATCTGTGACACAAAGCACTATGTTTTTGCGACGTCGGACAATGTCGTGCTCACGAATGTGAGTTCAATATCGAAACGCTTTTTCCATTCAGAGCTTTCTGCACCCGAGCCTGGCCAAACTTGAACGGTAAGTCTGGCGTGTGGCACGAGTAAAAAGTGTTTTGATCGACATCGGACAAACATCATTTACCTCTTATTGTTTGGCTGAGAATGACTGCTTTACAACTGGAGTCGTCAGTTGACAACACTAGGTAGAGTGACTGACACACGGTCGTGTATCGCACGCTGACGGAATGACGAAGTCGAAATACATTGACACGGGATACTGGAGCTCAAGTAGAACTTGACCTGGACGATATATCGATATTTCGATATTCCTAAGTCACGAGTGCCAAAGAAAGTCTGTATTTGACAATCGCTATGGCCATAACTATGTTGAATTTGAGGCTAGATGACTTACAAGCCTTCTTCATTAGTTCCCAATGTATTGACGATATGGAGCTAGAACCATCCACTAACCATGCAACCTCGACACAAAGACTCGGGCTTTCTTGATGATCAGATGCCTGCTGCATACTTTCTACAGAGACGGGACTGTAATATCTAACGTTGTATTCGGACAGACGTTTGACGTTAGACCACGACACTGGTCATGAAGCGTCGTGGCATCCCGGCTGTAGTGCTGCGACTGGTGGAGGTGACGCGATAATATGGACGTTTCTCTTGTTACCCTGCAGTTAAAAGGCGACCAACTCCAACCAGCTGTTCCCAGTCAACCACCGTCCTGCAGCGTTTGATGGGCGCCACCGTCCAAGAGAAAACGCTCCTGCTATGGCCTGGCTCGGGCAGTCCTCCCCCCTCTCCATTTCTCTCTCTTTCTCTTTCCCCCTTCCCTTCTCTCTCCTCTCTCCCCCCCCTCTCTCTCCCTCTCTCTCTCGGATTCATCGCTTGGCATTTTCAAAGTTGGTGGGGCCATAGCCCGTTGTCATTGCGTTCTGTTCAACACCGTAGAGCTAACGTCAACATGGCACAAAACTAGTATAGCTGCCATCAAGCTGGGAGGGCAGCCACCCTACTCGCACTATGGGTTGCTGCACGCATGCTGCGAGAGGAAGGAGCTCTCGGAGAACAGATCGCGAGGTGGCAGACACCGGCTGAGCAGGAAGTGGCTGCAGAGCTAGAGCTAGTGATAGAATGGCTGTCATCACCGCTGTAGGCAGGGCTACCCTGTGATATATCCCGCGCTAGCTGATTTGATACATTGACCTGATAACTGAAGCGTGTTGGAAGAGGCGGGAACGTGATCCAATGTTTTATATAAGTGCATCCGAGTGCCTCGCGGGAAATACACGAATATCACGGCAACAGATCAACACAAAGGGAATGCGAACATAAAAACAACGGAAGGATTTCGCCACGTCCATGGTTATGAGACAATACATGACGCATTTGGAGGGCAAATTGCGCTCTACGACAGATCAGACATTTCGATTATTGAGTTTTTTATACATCTTACACAATGTTTCCATTTGCTCATTTCTATGTCCACACTCAGAGACAATAAATCCCAGCTTTGTAGGACGTCGTCTGAGACAGAAACTCATAATCCTATGTGATGACACAAGCTGCTCGTTGAATAACCGGGAAGTATATCTCTGTACCGTCTGAGCCTCAGATCGATTGAACTAAAGCATCTATTCATTACAGGCCAAGACAACGAGACTGCTTCTGTCAACGCTAAATCTCATTGAACGGGCTTGTCAGTGCGGCTCGTCGGGCATCTTGTGAATTTTCTTCAGCCACCCCGAAGGGGAGGGGCCCCCGGCTCCCCCCCCCCCCGAGGTTTTTCCAAGAGGGAACGAACGCAGCGCCACGAAACTTTGTGTACCTTTTGCTTCATCATTTCTACATCTTGTGTCATGTCAGGTGTCTGACCTAGGTCAGGTCAAGTGGACCGATATCCCATTTAGCGCCCTGGAACTTTTTCGGTCAAATATGATATCGCAATAGAACGTTGGGGGATTAAAGATCTTGATGAATGCAACAAATCTGCTGTCTCAGATTTTTCGGAATTTTCCGGATCATTAGCCTAAAGTCAAGCCCATTTTCAAAACATATCGTCGTTATTTTCGGAACTGACGAATTTTATCACATTTTTAGTGTGGGGTGATGCAGACATTCATTTACCGTCAGTGGACAAAGTATTAATGACTTCCAGCCATTGATCTGAGGTCAGGTCACTGATAACTGTTATGAGCCAAAATGCACCGCCGTCAAAAGCGATTAGAAAATGTCAGAACTGTCTTGTACGTCTAGTACCTGGCTCGTACTGCTCCAGTAATACCAAGAAGTTCAGAAAGCTTAAAAAATACATATTTTGGAAATAAACAGGCTATCGCGAATACAGTTCTGCCAATTCCGTAGGTTGACTGAGACTATAGATAACTATCGAATTTTTCCCAACTCTAAGCTTGAGAAAACGTCACAAAAACCACTAGGATCAACATATATTACATGGAAAGGCCTATGTCGCGAAAATAAAGGAACTATTTCCTTTGGCTAGATTAATCAGATTAGCAAGATTAGAAAAAACAAAATTTCATACGATCATTTCGTTTCATACCTCGGTTGGCTAAGGCGCCCGACGGCAGTAAAAATCGCAGCGTCATTTAACTCAACGTTTCGGCAAATATTTTAAACAAATCGGAGAGACTGCACTTGTATCGGCATCTGCGGACCTTAACCTATCCGTAAGTGCCTTTACCTGGACTTTGTTAGTCCCAGCCCTTGAGGTCCAGACAGTTTTTCGGTTTCACGCAGTCAGCTGTGAGAAAACATATGTGGGGCTTAAATACCTTACATATTATGCAAAATTAAAAACGTAACCGCTTGCGAACTCTACTTATCACGAGCCTTCCAGCGGTGTGTTTATTTTTATCCGCGTCCAGCCATTCTTGAACAAGAGGGGACGGTCAACAGCCCCTCACCAAGACAGCGTGGTTGGCGTCGACTGGTACACGATCCAGTGGGACGCGGGTTAATCGAAGTCTGTCAGAATCCGAGTTGTGTCTGTTTGACGTCGTTGGGATGAACCAGTTTCGTTCAATAGCAGAAAAGTCCCATACAACGAAATGTTATGTATTTGATGCCTACTAACCGGGCTCCCAAGGACCGTGACATGGATCACAAAAATAGTTGATCTTGGCAAGAGACAACCGGGATAAACATCTTACAGCAACAGGCAACTTCTAGCCTAGTCCATTTATTAACACGAACTCGTTTTTGTAATTTTTCTGCAGAAAGCGCGCATCGCCGGTGGCGGGAAGCAAGTGTTAGTTCTTGATTTCCGCCGGTGGCGGCGCTGCGGTCGACATGACATGGCGGCCGGGGGCCGGGGTCGCATCAGAGCGCGCCGTCTTCCGCTGGAAATGGAAGAAACCGTTTTGGGAGGCTGGGTCCAAAATGGCTTCTAAGGAGGAGGGGCGTCCAGCCGAAGACGGGCGGTCGGGCGCTCCCCCGGCTCCCGGAGGACTACACTCCAAGCTCCGAGCCGCAGTCAAGCGTGACGCGTTTAGGGTTTTCTCGAGTTGCGACATCGACAGGGTAAGTCTGGCCTTCCGTTTCACCAGGTGTGGCTTTCCGCGCTATCGCCAGGGGTCGGGGCGGAGGGCGGCTCTCGGCGGCGCGTGGGTTCACGTGACTGAGCCACAGACCCGGATGGAATTCGCTGCTCGCGATGGTCATTGAGGTGGGAGGGGCCCTCGCTGAAGCGCGTTTTTCAAAGCCCAGGAGGACCGACCCTTAATGACGGCTTAACGGAAGCAGGCCTGATGTCTGGCTGGTGCGTCGACAACCGATCCAACTCGTCCGCCGCTGGATATTCCGCCGCTGAATATATCGCCGCCGGACACTCCGCCGCCCGTCTTCCGGGCGTCCCGCGACGCCCCTCCCGGAGCCCGTCCCTGCGTCCCCTCCACCCGCACTCCCGCCCCCCTGAACAGCCAACACTGAACACCGATAGACGCGTACACTAACGACACACAAACAGCGACGTCTGACGTAATACTGGGCGGGCCGCGGCAGACCGCCGCCTCACTGCGGCAGCGCCTTCAGGATGGCGTGCACCTCCTCGGCGACGGCCATCAGCACGAACTCGAACTGGCCGCGCGTGCGCACCATGTGGGCGCGCTGGTCGCGGATGTGCTCCAGCGAGGCGGCAATGTCGATCTCCTTGGCGCCCTTCGACATGCGGTTGAGCACCATGTCGATGAGGCAGTAGGTGCCGGTGCGGCCGCAGCCGTCGCTGCAGTGGACGACCACCGGACACGACCGGCCGCGGTACGATTTGTTCACCTTCCTGCGGGCGGGGGGGGGGGGGCGTCAGGTGGCGTCCCGTTACCGTTACCGTCGGGAGACGGGCGCGCGGGGGGGGGGGGGGGGGCGTCAGGTGGCGTCCCGTTACGGTTATCGTCTGGAGACGGGCGTGCGGTGTGAACGCCGGGTTCAGATGTGATCTGACTTATCAGGCATCACTCAGAGCGGGCTGTAATGGTTGGTGATTACTCCAGGTAAAAAACACAAAACATGCGAAAAGCGGAGCAACTGGAAGGGTCTCCGAACATCACAAGAGTGCAAACACCTGGTGAACGTAACGCGAGCCAATGGAACCTAACATGCATTCTAGCATATCAAACATCGTTCGAATTTGTTGTCATACAGAGATGCATGGTAACAGATGTTTTGCGTATTGGATACTTCCCTGGTTAGCGATGACTGAATTATCTCTATTGGAGGGATGTACTCACCGAACCGATGAGCTCAGACTCCACAGCCATCACTTTTGTGACTATGCAATTAATCAATTGAAATTGCAGAAATCACGAAAATGATGGCCGTAAAGTAAAGCGTCTTCATGATAACCACCCCCGTTGTCGGTGCCATAAAGACAATGGGAGGTTGTCCAAAACGTCTCAAAACTATGCGTGATAGCTTTTGTAATTAAATATTCCTTTGAACAGGAATGCATGTCCTTTTCTATTTCACTCAATGTGAGCAGTAAGAAATGGATACCACAAAGAAGGGTTGAAAGAAGTTGCAGCCGAGACTCGAACCGGCTTTTCGCTGATGCACCTGACTAACACATACCATCTGCCTCACCAGCGTGAATGGACAAAGCTTTGGTAATTTGGAGATGACAGCACAAATGCCATTATGATCCGAAATTCAATGCATCGGTCTAGACTGCTTCATACTGGATACACGGCAAACACCGTCTCTCCACACAAGTGACAGGGAATACCAGCTCTCTGAACTTTTCTGCGACTTCTGTGAACTGTAACCGCCCGCAGAAGAACATCTAATTCGAACGCAGCCTAGTATTACAGCGCATATTTAAAGTCTCCCTGAACCCGTGCCGGACATTCAGATACTAAGGGTTCTGAAGGGTTCCGGACCCCAGCAGATCCTCAGCTGGGGCCCGGAATGCCCGCGACAATGACCTTCTGAACTCGAGCAGCGCCTTGGTGGACGTCGGCACGCCGTTGTCGGGCCAAGCCAGGAAGTGGAACTGGGTCACCGTGCGGGTCTCGCTCGTCTTCAGGTTCTTCAGGTAGAAGCTGCGCACCAGGTACTCATCGCACCAGATATGTTCCGACACCAGGTGAACCTGGCGAGACGCACAAGATCGTCAGCACCACGCTAAGATAAGGGCGCGCGGTATTCATGATGCAATCTCCCCTGTGGGTTCGTGTCATCCGTGGAAAATAAGTTCTGTTCATAGAAGAAACAAGCAATCGTGTTTCACTGCTGACCTAGCATCGACTTCAGGAACGGCAGGCAAGGTCCGTTCTGCACTAACACCTCATGGGTGACCGATGCCCGTTACGGCAGTACACAGCGGTTCAACATTTGCGATGGCGTGGCGGCAGACGCAGTGCAGAACTGACGCAGAATTGACGCAGTGCAGACGGTTTCGCCCCACAGACACTGCCAGACGGTAATTCCACTGATCGCTGAGCGCAAGGACGTCAGGCTCGAATAGAACATCATGAAAGCACTAACAACGCTGGTTCCCATTTGTAAAAAAGTAATTCAAGGTTGAGAGCATGACGGTATCTCCAACAACTCTATGAGGGTCTCGTGAAGTTCTGTGGGAAATCTCCTGGCCAGTGAGTTCCGGCTTCTCCTGCTGAGCCTCAGCCGATAGGTTCTCGAATCCAGCGCCCATATCTCGGTCCCACCCCGAGCCGCTGCCGCCCCCACTGACCTCGTAGATGTGGTAGAGCTCGGAGCCCTCCTCGGGCCAGTAGCGGTGGCACATGCCGCTGCCGTTCTCCGTCAGCCGCGTCAGCATGACGATCACCACGCTGCCCTGCTCCCAGACCATTTGCCAGAAGTCGTTGGCCGTGTGCGGCAGCGGGCCCTGAAAAAGTGACGGCGGTCAGGCGCCGTGACGCCGGCGATTCCGAACGAAGTGACGCCGGCCGAGACACGTCCAGGTCCACAGTGGTTCTCCCGGACGGATGACCTGTAACCGCGACGATATACGCGGAAGACGCGTTTCGAAAGCCTCGCTCATTCGCGTCTGACAGCCACCGCAGCCCGTCCCACTGGAGGACGACAGCTGACAGCGACAGGGCGCTCCAGCTGCCAACCGCCGTGCGCTGCGGACGGCGAAGAAACGGACCACGTCAGGAACGCAGTCAAACGGAACTCAGCAACGTCCGCGTCGTCACGTGGCCGCCTGCCGCCGGCGGTTCGGCCCGCCTGCCTGCCGCCTCACCTGGGTGGCGATGTAGGCCGGGTTGCGCGGGTCGTGGTCGGTGATGGTGCTGGCGTTGATGTAGTCGCCGCCGGTGACGTTCGTGACGGCGTTCAGCGTCACGCGCGAGTGGTCGTAGGGCAGCACGTCGGGGAAGCGGTTCTTTTTGACGTTGGCCGGGAGGGTGGCGACCGTGCAGGCCGAGGGCTCGGCCTCGTAGGCGCAGAGCGCGCGCCACTCCTCCTCCAGCTTGTCCTTCTTCTTCAGGTGGTCTTCCATGTACGACTGCACAGACAGGAGTCCGGCTTAGTTAGTGGGGCCCACATGACGTGTGCGACTGACGCGTACGAAGCCCGCTCAGGAAGAAGGATCTGGCGATTCTCCCTTAGCATATGCCCGCACTATGGAACCACATGTAGGAGCCCCGAGCAACGTTCAAATCGACTGAAGACTTCTGATACACAGCAATGGGTGGATGCAGATTATATGATGGAAGGAGAGCCAGGCTGCGTTCCTAGGAACGCATCTTAGTCCCAAACAGCGATTTCGCCTCCATTTCCGCATCTCCCGTGATGTAACAGTTGCCAAGCAGGTAAATTTTGAGAGCAACCATACGTCAGGACAATAAGAATTTAGTTCATTGATCAACATATACCGTAAGCGCAATTACCCAGATACCTTAGACTTACTACATTTGAAACTGCAACCAGCTCCTGTCTGTGAGGTTTTCGCAAAGGCGACAACGATACCAACCAAATGTCGTTGCTAGTTTAGCACTGTACTTCACGAGCCCTTTCTTCTTCCACTAAGATTAGGATTCAAGTCGACCCCGCGGGCCCGTGGCCCAGTTCCGGTTCGAATTCGATGTGTGACAAGCAACAACGTTCCATTCGTTGAGGAAGCCAAACCATTTCTTCGGCTATGGAGATGGTCATCCGGACACCACACAACAGTCGTGTCGCCACTTTTATCGTACTTAGCAACCCAGTTATTGAATGGGGTCTTACCAGAACCATATGACCGGTTGAAATGTCCATGTTCGAGACCACAGGCTCTTCGCTCCTGGGGGAAAAAGGCAGTGTTCAGGAGTAGCCAAACCGCTGAAGTCTCAGGTCGCTTCCCAGTTCAAAATCAGCATTATGTAACTCTGCGGCGTAATATTACCCCTATCTCAATACGCTGATCAGTACGATTTAGTGATCAGAGAAATGCATAGCTTCTGTTGGCATACCACACTCAGAACAGTCAATCCGGGTGGAGCCTCTATAACCTCAGTTATCTCTTACAGCATACGTGGTCTCTAAACTCATTCCACGTTCGACAAAAGTCGTCATAAATAAGCTTGATATTCCAGATAAGCGGCACAATAAGGACAACCCCACATAGAGGTTTCAGAAGCGTGGACCACCATCTTTTCCCGGCGGAACAAGCCTCACCCAGAGACAAACCACCGCGTCACGACGGCGCCGGCGAGCTCTGGGCGCGCGGCTACGGCCTGCCGACAGCCGCGGCCGCCGCGCCGCCACCGTGCTCACCAGGAGGACGTGCTGGAGCGCGACGTCGGGCTAGCCGTGCCGTCCGACTCCTTGGACAGGCTATGCACGCGCTGTGGCTTCTCGGGCGTGTCGGCCTTCTCCGTGACGCGCGCCGCCATCCGCGAGCGGCACAGGTCCTGCTGCGGCCGAGGAGCGGCGGCCCAATGAGCTCAATCGGCGTCAAACGCGGCCGGCGCCGGCGGCCGTCAGCCACAGGCGTCATGCGCCGCGGGCTATTACCGCCCGGCGGGGCGGCGGCCGGCCGCCGGCGCGCCGGCACAGCCCAGCGCGGCGGCAGACGGGCCGGCAGAACTCGGCACAGACGGCAGACGGACCGGCTGAGCTCAGCGCGGACGGCAGACGGACTGGCAGAACTCGGCACAGGCGGGAGACGGGTCGACAGAGCTCAGCACAGACGGGAGACGGACCGAAAGAGTTCAGCACGGGTGGCAGACAAGCCGACAGAGCTGGACACGGACGGCAGACGGACTAACAGACCTCAGCATGGACGGCAGGTGAGCCGACAGAGCTCAGCACGGGCAGCAGACGGGCCGGGAGAGCTCAGCACAGCGTCAGACGGCACGATAGAGCACAACACGGGCAGATAGGCTGGTATAGACCGGCTCAGGTGGGAAACCGGACTAACTAGGCTCGACGTCTCGAGTGCGGCGGTAGGTTCAGCTCCGAAGGGGCGGGAAGCGGCGACAAAACGGGGAAAGTTTCAGAGGGTAGTGGGATCTTAAAGCGAGTAAGTCAATTAACTACAGTGAGCGCCTCCAGCTTGAGAAATGCATACCCTGACCATTGTCTACCGGCACGTTGGTGCCTTGTTCCGTTATCGTTTCCACGAAACAGTAATGCTTGGCCGTGGATGCCGGCTACCCACGTTTATGCACGCCAACGTCGCACAGAGGCATAATCCGGCGCCTGCAAAGCGATGTTCGGCAATTCAGTAGTGAGCTTCATCTCACGGCCTCGCCACCCGCCCTGCTGGAGAGTGCACGAGTCCAGGTGGCGTTCAGCCGCGGCCACTGCTGGGCCACGGCAGCAAACGCCGGCAACGTCAGCAGAATCTGCCGCCGACTCCCACAGACTCGGCACACAGGTGGGGGGGGGGGGATTCTGAGTGGCAGGTGTTCGAAAGGGTCGCTCACGGCCGACGTCCGCTTTTGCCGACTTTCTCAATGCCAGCCGACGCGGATGAAACGCCACGGGTTGCACTACGTGGCTATCTGGGTCCTCGCAAAGGTGCGGTGGAAAAACAGCCTAGACGCCAATCTGCGCGGCTCATTCGCAGACGTCCTTGGAAGAAGCAGCGTACTTGCGTCAGCGATAGCCATCTGATTATAATGATCCCCTCAACCTGTATATGTGGATAAAAATGTCATTATGAAAAGTCGTAAATATAGGAGTAAATATAAGATAATTGGTACGAAAAATAAATGACACTTCCTTGCATTAAGAGGCAACGGTAAGTAGGAAAAATTTGGATTAAGTCTTCGATCTATGTAGAAGAAAATAAAACTGCAGGCCACATTTAGCGTCCTTCACAATCATTCTCCTCGACTACTCTTCCTACGCGGATAAAAATGAACGTGAAGCATTGTGACACTCGAAACGGTACTTAACACCAACATGAGAGATATCAATTAGCGACTTAAACACAGAGTCCTTATCAACGGAAAGCGACCCCGTCCGCAGCCGTACGGGGACGACGTCATCTCTCTCACCAGACCAGACTCCCCCGGCCGGCCAGGGGGGGACCCCACCGTCTCCCGCAGCCTCCAGAGCTTCCGGCCGAGCCGCCGCGCCGCGCGACCCCAGCCCTACCTTGGCACGCGCCAGCCACATGTCACAGGTCTCCGAGGCGCCGCACGCGTCCAGGTGCCACATGGTGTCGGAGCGACGCACCGACCGCCGCAGCCGCGGCCGCCGGGCCGACGGCGGGGGCGGCGGGCCGCCCGCCGCAGAGGCGCCGCCAGGCACGCCCCGACGGAGGCCCGCCCGTCCCGGCGGAGGGACGCGTCGACGGGACGTCCGCCGTCGACGTCGACGGACGGCCGCGGTTTGCAGATCGGGGCACGCGGCGCAGTGCGCCGAATGACAGGTGCGGAACGTCCGGCGGAGCCGCCCGTTGGGCCTGCACAGCTGGTGCAGGTGCGGCGTGTGTGGTGCGGTCCGACGTCACGGAGTGTGTGTCTGGTAGAAAGAGCTGCCGGAGCCAGGCTTGCTAGGGGAGAGTGACGCAACGTCGCAGACGAGAGAGAACAGGGCTGCCACCGCGTTCACCCCTCAACAGATGGCCAGGCTCAATGGAATCTGCCAAATGTGGAGTGAGCTACCGCGAGGCAGAAAATATGGCATCTCACTGCAACTGGCCGGAAAAATGGGGAGGAGCTGGCATTCACTGCACTTTCTCCTGGACTGGTAGGCACTCACAAAGCTTAGAACATAATGACAGAGATGGGGCACGACCCCGTCCCACACTGCATTACCTCCATGGTGTTAAACAGAGAAAACAGTCTGGAAATAAGCCAGCTTCCGAAGCTTTTCCTAGGGACCCAGACCCATGGCACGACCCCCAACTGCTGCCGCCTGGCGGCGCCCCTAGTCACGATGGAGGTGGGCCGGTGACGTGCGTCAAACGACCGTGCATACGGTGTCGACGGCCACGATTTCCGATTGGCCCGGGGAGCGATCGATATGGGCCACTTCAGCAAGATGAAAAACGGAGAGAGAGAGAGCGAGAGAGAGAGAGAGAGAGAGAGAGAGAGAGAGAGAGAGAGAGAGAGAGAGAGAGAGAGAGAGAGAGAGAGAGAGAGAGAGAGAGAGAGAGAGAGAGAGAGAGAGAGAGAGAGAGAGAGAGAGAGAGAGAGTCATCGATTGCGTCTGGGGATAATCGTCAGTCGTTGTGGTCGACTTTTCGGAGCAAGCAGAGACTACAGCAAAGGAGACAAATCAAGTGTGGAAACGAAAGGCAAAATGGATATGCACACTGAACAGCAATGCCATGAATAAATATAAAAGTAGCATATGAAGAATAAGGTAAATGGGTAATAAACAAATGAAGAAAAGAAGTAACAGAAATACAGAAAGTAAAGTCGCAAAGATATAATATTGGAATAAGGATACTAACAATAGTAACAATATTAACAACAGTAACTACTGCACCTAGTATATATTCAGACCGGCCGTCTTGACCACGAAATTTATCGGCGTGCACCGTAAGAAAACCATCAAACGGAATCAGCAGTCTCCGGAATAACAACCAGCGGCTTCACTGCAAACCGCACCCAGAGTCAGAGGGATCAGCTCTTTGGACGGAGAAGGGCCCGCCACGGAAATCCATCATTCCGCCAGCCTGCCACGTAGGCAACAGTCACACTGTTGTCTGTCGCCTGTTGCGCCCAGCGGAGAGCGTCCAGTGCCGCGTGAATGAACGGCATTAGCGAACACCGACGGCAACGACCCCTCTTCCCCTGCACAGAGCGGATCCCACGCGACACTAATGCCCCGGCACTGCGCTGTGGGGTAACAGCGCGCCGGCTCCGAGGGCGCGCTGAAAAGCGTCGCCTCATGACCGCCTGTTTACCCGCACGTGCGTGCCGGGCGACCGGCAGCCGCGTAACGAAGCCGGCACCATTCACGTGGAGGATCGGTGATTTTCCGCGCCAGTGGCCGGCCGGGAGGGCGCCAGCCGGATTACGCCCCCCCCCCCCCAGGACCCGCTCTCGGTACCTGCCGCCAGCGGCGAAGATCGATACCGCGTACACCTCAGCGGCACGGCTGGGACCGGCCGGCCGGCCAGCGCCGACCGTCAACCGCGAAACGTTCCCGACGCAAACTACGGCCGCTTCCGCTGCTCGCTGATGGTGCGAATCCGGGTGTGGACTTCGGGGGCTTATACCATCGTCTAGTTGTCTGCTAGGCTATATGGGGTCTTGTTAGACCATCGCTTACGACGGGCGCTTTTAAAAGATTCCATATCGACG
Source organism: Capitulum mitella (assembly GCA_030062745.1). NCBI lineage: Eukaryota > Metazoa > Arthropoda > Thecostraca > Pollicipedomorpha > Pollicipedidae > Capitulum > Capitulum mitella. The sequence continues at coordinate 28,374,960 of CP099846.1, read as the reverse complement.
ACGGGAGGACAGGAAGGATGCTTAGCTGCTGGTACAGCACAATGAGCACACGGTGCGTCATCCCAATCCGTGACAATTGGCACATAATCGGCTGGTTTCGGCGCACCTTCGTCACATGATCAAAGTTTTACATTCATTAAACATTTCGTGTCACGCGGATTACGCAGGCATCGTCCAAAGCAGGACGTGCAGGCAGCCACCTCGGCACCACCAGCCACCGCCGGACGGGAAGTCCCCACGGGAGGGGGAACGCTCACCTGGTAAGCCTTGCTCGCCTCCGTGTCCGGATTCGTCAGGTTCTTCAGCTTGTCGCGCGAACGAGCGTAGCGGCGCGCGGCGCACACGCCCAGCATGACCAGCGCGGCGGCGGCCACCAGCGCGCCCAGCACGATGCTGAGCGTGCGTATGAACGCCGCGTGCGAGTCCTTCTCGACCAGCACCGAGGGCGACTCGGACGTCTGCAACGGGCCGGGTGGTGAGGGCCCGCTGGGGCCGGGCTCGGCACGGCAACCGGTGACGACCGGCCGGCTGGGATCCGGCCCGCGGTCCGAAATTGGCCTGGCTGGGAGTGTTACACGTTGTGGACTATAGCGCGGCGTTGTCGGAAGTCGGTTTTCACTCAGAGTTGAGATTTAAGTTTTCATATTTATGGACATGACACGCGCTTTATGATCGATTTTGCTAAACACTTATATGTAGACATTCCAGACAAGTAACTACAACGAAACAATTTGCAGTGAGGGTGCAATCAGCTTCATCTATGTCGAGAACCTTTAAAAATTTCCGAGATAGTCAACCTTATCGCTTATCCGGAGGTAATCAATGGAGTTCTCCGTCATTTATTCGAGTCTGGGAACGCGAAAATACCGCCTGGAACCCGTTTTAAGCAGCAGCACGCCGCCCGATGACTCATTGTGTGCGCGGTTTTCCGAACGCATCTCGACTGAGACGAGAGCTCGACTTCGGCACCGAATCGTTTGACGCGGCGGGCGCGCCAGATTGAGTGTCTGTTTTGTCAACAGCGAGACTATGGTCTCCTGGCCGGTCCCCCACCTCCGGCCTCCCCTCCGAGCCTTTTCCATCGGCCTGGTAAACAGAGAGACGCCGCTAAAGTTGCCCCCCAGGGGGCCTTTGTGCTCGCCCGACACACCGAGATAGGCCCGTATATACGACGGCGCGAACCGGCATCGGTACGCAGCTTAGGTCGGGACATCAAGGGTCTGGATCCACCAGGTTCCGGCCTCATGTTCCGGATCCGTCGGTAGACACCCGACCTAAGTCTAGCAGCGGGCATCCGGCCCGTAGCCGGCGGGTCCGGATGGTTCGCTGAGGTCCGGTGGGCTCTCATATGTGCCCAATGTACCCGGCTATGATCGGTCCGAGGAACCGATACTGAACGCGATGGTAATGTTGCAGCAGACGTGCGAGGTTCTCTCATTTTGTCACCTATTTCAATGAATAATCATACGCCGGGCGTGACTTTCCGTTCGTCCTCACATGCCAATGAAATCATTTATACATGCAAGGACCCACGATTAACGAAAATCGGTAAACAAAAGCTTCCATATATCATTCTCACGACCGAAGTCGCCGCCACTGATGTTTGGGCCCTTGGTAACTTGTGCACCTTTCGCTGCCTCGAATAAAAGGTGTGCATCCGCTTGTCCTCCACTCAACGTTAAGCCGATATCTACTTATTCGCAGACATTTGAATTAATTGTCACTATTCGAAACGTCGACCGTCGGCTGCTACCAGAAGGGATCGCTTAAGAACAATATGAATACAACCGTTTGAACAGTTCACAGCCTCAGATATTATGAATTATTGGACGTTTAACAAAATCGTGAGGCGACTGGGCTACAGTTTATTCACGGCCGGTTTCAAACCCATCTCGGGTTCGTCGTCAGGTGTTATGGGGGCACGGATCAAACAGTTCACGATAGACGGGAAGAACAGTTACAAGTTAGGCAAAAGCACTGTCGCTAAAAAATATCAAAACACGTGAGTTTAACCACTGCACTACTTATTTCCAGTTGGCGTCGCTTTTTTTGTCTTCAGGAGTTCGAGCCATCCATTGAAAATTATATGTTTGCCTACGTTTCTGTTCAGTGTTTGTTGTTGTTCTGTTTATGTTCTTCCTTGATTTTCCTCTATTTACTTCGGGTATTAAATGCTAGTGTTTCTGCGCTGTGCCAGTCCATCGAGCGTCCAGTGTTCATGCAGTCTTCAGTATTGGTCTCTATATCTCTAGAGGTGGTGCACAATGTAATCGGTACGTTTAAAGTGTAGGGCACGTTACTTTGTGCATTCTGTGCGTCAGCACCCATGGATTGTGGGCAGAATGAACCCAACGAGTGATCTATTTTGATCGTTGGGTTTAAAATCTGTGTTCATCACTTCCGATTCCTGATCCGTACTGTACACTATTCATCAAACTTTGAATTATTTTTTACTTGATTTAAAGAATGTGCCGTCATTACTTACCACATTACCGCTTGACAACTAAACTGAGGTGGGGCGGCAATGGCAAACAGCTGTTTTAGTATCACGAAGGTGCAAATTACCCCAGAAGTTTACCCCAAATCAAAATATCTGTGCTCTCTACTGGATGAATTGCTTCGTCATCTCCACTTTTCGTTACGTGAAGGTGGTATATACGCTACGCGAGGAAATATACATCAGCACATACATTCATTTTCTCTTACTGGGAAGCTTCGCGGGAAAGTTCAACGACAAACGTGAAACACGCGGAAAATCTTACTGACACTCTACAAATAATGACTGTTCAGGCCCAATGTCCTGAATTCACTTTCACAAATCCACAAATCCACCTTCAGGATAAAAAGCTACGACTTGGCTATCTCCATCGAAGCAAGCTGCTCCTACTGTGACCACTGTGCCATCACATTGCCACGTATTTCCGTTTCAACCTGAAAAAAATTCGCATGGCAGAGGGCAAATATTTTCAGTCTTAAAGAGGACCAGACCTGCAACATACGACAGGTAGGGTGGCGGCCTCACCAGCTTTCGATAATTTTAACATTAGCCCTGCGCCGTTGGTAAGTAGAAGGAAATGATCTCACGGTGGCTATTCCCCCAGGCAGGGGAACACCGATGTATCGCAGGAAAAAGGGGTTCTGCGACATGCACTTACCGTGTACGTTGCTGTGGCAAATACGGACCATTTCACGTGTTTATGGATCCTTCACTGAATACTTTCATCGAGGATTTAGCCACATCATGTGCTGCTGTGAAACCTTGTAAAGGGCACAACCGACCGAGGTATGCTATTCAATGCGCCAGCAGGACGCTATTAATGTTTCGAGGGAATGTTTTTTTTGTTCTCTAGCAAAGGGTGTTGCTTTGTTCAGTTGTTGAAAACCTCCTTTTGAACCTGGAACGCCCATGAATTTCCCAAATTTCAGATTTGGGACCATGGTAAAGCCCTTATCGATTCATGCCAGTTTCATCAAATCGGTCCATAAACAATGGAGTTATAGAAGTAATCCCCTTTTGAATTTTTCCCCCTGTATCAATTAAATTGAAATTTTTTTATAAAAATGTAGTTCGTGACGGAATATTGCCGTTCTTATGAATGGACAATGTTACTGGGGGGCCAATCCGCCCCCGAATGGTCCTACTCGGGATAGGGTTAAGGGGGGGAGGAAAGACGCGAAAGAGTTGAGTTGTTGATGGTGGCTTAATAATATTTCGGCTAATTACTACTGCTCTCAGACACTGACAAAAACTCCTGGCTGCTTTGTTTATTAATTAGTTTGTACGCATACTACTTTTAGGATCGTACTTTTTCGCGTAAGCTATTAACTATGCGAACGCTAACACTTATGTTACTCAGCGCATTTACATGGGGCACATTCAGAAATTGATGTTGGTCGACGGAAATACAAATTTGGCGAATCTGAGTCAGTTGAGCGCAAAACCAAAACATTATTTAGAAAAACGAGCGATCGGAACTGCAAACTGGAACAATATGCTGGTGTTGCACTGAAAACTGGTGCAATATGCACTTAGTTTCTTATTTAACAGGAAAAATGATGCACACTAAACACAGAATACCCAAGTTTTTCCAAACAAAACGCACAGACAGCGCTACTGAGCATCGACATGCCGATGACAGCAAGAACTGAGTCAATCAAGGGACGGATATAAGAAATGCTTAGCCCTATTCCCGGCAGGGGGGGGGGGCGGAATCCGCCCCCCATCGGGTTTTTTGCTTGCCTATTACAGTTTTTTTAACGCAGCTTCACGAAACTTGGTGACTTTTCCTAGCTATTCTTTCTACGTGCTGTGACAAAATTTCACAATTCTATTTTGTCGGGGCGGAGCCGGTAACGTTTTTGGGAGGCACCTCATGCATTTTTGGCCATGTTGAGGGTAAAATAAAAATGACTGCCAAAACAGAGTTTTAAAGCTGAACTTAAAACTTCATATGGATGTATAGCTAAATAGTTGGGCAATGTGCGATGTATTTTGTTTATCTGAGGTCTTTTCAAGGTCGGTAGGTAAATCAAAATTTGTTTTTTTCGAATAATTTCGGCGCCGTTTCTTCAAATGCCAAACCTGGAATATATATGACATAGAAGGGTGCCTTCTTGTGTACCAGTTTCGCTTGATATCGGTTGGGTCCGGAGCTATGACCTAAAATGTCATGCCCGTACCCTTATCGATAGCCGTAAATGAAATTTTTGAAATAGAGTAAATTCAAATGATTGAAAACGTTTACAGATAATATTAATGCGCACGAGATCATTCCAGGCCCCAGGTCACTGGAGGTCATTTAAGGTCAAGGTCACAGTTGTCTGGGAAACGTGTGCCGTATGCCTTTTCTGTCCCTGGCACCGCCTATGCTAACATTATACAACATTGTAATGCGATTTGTACTTATTTAGTATAACATGACTATCAGAAACCAAAAAGGGTGTTTGCCTCTTTGTTTTGTTGTTGAACTAATCCTCCTATTTTTGAAACCCTGTGAACGCCCATGATTTTCAAATTCGATTTGGGACCCTGGTAAAGCCCTATTCTATTTATCGACGCATGCCGTTTCTAATGGTCGAACAGAGTTTGAAGCCGTCCCATTTAACATTTTTGCCCCCTGTTTCAATTTCAAATTTTGAAAAGTTCTTCTTATAGATGTGTTCGTCACGGAAATCATTGCCGTTTGTTGGATGAAATGGCGTGTTCTCATCTCGGGGCGCCGATCCGGCCCCCGCCGGAATCGGCCATACTCCTAATGGTTAGTGACGTCTGGATCCACAAATCTAAAAATCTTCAACATACTTCCACGGCATGCCCATACATGTTTCTAGGTCTGAATGTAATATTCCATCATTGTGGGCAAATTCATTTTGCACCGGATGTCAAGATGTAACTGACAAATAAAAAGGTGTAAATATTTCAGTTGCCATGGCAAAAATAAAGGTTGTCGATGGCCACTATGCTCAGAATTTATTTTTGGTTTGGTAGGCCGATGTAAAAATTGCGGAACCATGTCACAGTCTTGGAGGAAGATGCATTATAATTGAATTCTGCACTGCAATGATGCAGCATTAGGATCTAGGCGTATGCAAAGTGCTGCCAAAATGATGTCCAGGTGTAATAATTTCCGCAATTGGAATGTACCTATTCTCGTGGTTAGGTGTCTTTTTTCGCCCGCAACCCCCATTCTAACTACACTATATTTCATAAACCAAATACGTAGAGTCACAGTTGGCGATTTAACTAATTCCACAAGCCAGAGACATCTTCGTCCTCTCCGCACTTAAGGTGAGGTCTACCTCTGTATCATTTCACATGTTACGCTACAAAGGGGCAGGTGCCACCAGTGGAGTTTTCTCTACGTCAACAGGTATTCGGGCACTTTGAGAGCGTCTTTAACTTAACGGTTATCTGACGAGCTCATCTGCGCCAATAAGACACTGAAAATTTTTCGAAAAACATGCATTTCTGAGGTTATTTGGGACGTTTTTGGCCACGCGTGTTCACATTAAACATTAACAATATAGCCATTGCGTGCATCTGTAGCACCAGAATAACTGTTTAAAGCTGGGCACTGTGCTGGCGACTCACCGCATCACGCACGGTCCGTCCAATGACCGCGTGACTTGAAACGCTCCACTGCGACAGCAGCAAGAAAACTCACAAACTAATATGCGCAGCGATTCGGCGCCAGTCGCCATGGAAACGGAGCGCCACAGATTCTGATTGGCAAACTGTTGCTTGACAACGCCCCCGTCGCATCTGCGAGCCGTTACCGGGGCAACCATAAACCTTGCATCAATGCGGCCCGGAGAGCTCCGGATCAATAAGCGACAGGACCTGAAAGCCGCTTTTCAAAGGATGTGGACAGCGCTTCCTCACCGGACCTTGTCAAGAATGAGGTGACGGGTACGATCGTCAGATCCCTCCTGAAACCATGTAGACCCAGCTCATTCTGTAGTAACGCTAGAAAGTCCTGTTTGTCTAGCTTTATTGCATAGTGAAGGATTGTGCCAGGATGTAGGCTTCTTGGGTAGTGTGTAGACGTGGCTGGATCTGTCCAGGAGTTGTCTTTCCGACACTTTGGAACGTGTTTCACCCGTGAATTGACAGTGTAAGACAACATGACCAGATTATCTTCAACTCCGAAACGTATTTAAATGTAAATACATTCAACTTCATGGCATCTATACAATGTCTTGCCATAACTCACGTCACAAAAGCATATGCCAAGGTCAATTTACATGCCAGATAACGCCTTTCTTTTGGCAATTAAATAGCACTTAATGGAAACTAAGAGCAAAATCGGCCACTTAATAACCGGTAAGACGCCTCGTGAGACGGATGACGAGCACTGCCTACAGCGCTTTTGGAAATTTGAGAGCAAATTTCGAATAATTATTCAGTTGCATTCATTTTCACTTGGACTCATATCCCAACAGAAACAGATATTTACCAATCTTTTTCAATATTTCGCATCCCAGAAATGTCAAGTTTGAAAATCCTGTCACGACGTTAACGGGAACGTACCATTTTCTTTGCTGCCATTACTGAGCGGTTCCAGAGCACTCGAAAAAAATGTCCAAACCACGCACACGCACACACACAAAACAAAAGCACTTCAGTCGGAACAGCCGGAGTTTCAAGACAAATGCACTGCTAATACGTAGGCAAAAACAAAACTTACAGAGCTGAGCCATGTTCGGGGGGAAGACTGCGATATATTGTCCAGTAGCTGCACAGTTATTAGCCCCCATAAAACATTATGATTGGGTCCAGGTCAAGACGAGTGCAGCGTGTTTTTTTAATAGCAATCGCTAAACGTACAGCTTCGCTCCCAAACACATATTTCGCATACGAGATGAAATCGCGATATTGGAGGGACAAGAACCATTAGAATAAACGGTCGCATGTCGACTAAAATGATTAAATAGTTTCCGTTGGGGAACAAAATGCTCAGGATGCTCATGGGATAATCAATCAGCTATGGACTCGGGCTGACAAATGGCCTGGACATCGTTTAGCAAGGCGCAAGTGTACGAGCAGCTCATATTTTTGACCAGGCCGAAACCGCCGGACCATCCGAGTAGGGATCATACCGCTTTGGTGGACCAAATGATGGATAGGAGTAATGCACTTTTAATATGTGGCAAACAATATGCCAAATGCCACGCGGTGTCAAGGGATAACGTTTTGTGCCGAAGATGTACGAAGCGCCGAGCCCCATTGACAGCAGTCCCTGCTGTCGGCAACATGCTCATTAGTTCACTTATGGTGAAATCGCTGATCAGACTGTGTCGACAAAATAATGAAATCCTTAGTCCTCGTAAAGGCAAAGCCGAGCACATGCTGTTCCCGATTAACCGCATTACTCATTGCGACACGGTCCTCGTTACCACAATGCTGCTCGTAGTCAGCTCGTTGAGCAACTAGTACACACACTTGTGAGGAACAGAGCAACACCCAGTAACGTTTTGTGGGAAGCAGGGGTGGAAGTTCGTCAGAATAATGGGAAGGGCATATCGTTTGGGTGAGTTCTTGCCAGTCAACATCAGCATGTCCTGTGCTGAGCCTCTTGGCGGTCGCTTCTCCCTCATGTTACATTTATGTCGGAGAAGAAACCGTTTCCTCGCTTTCCCCGCACATTTTGCACAAACGATGAATATCCCTCAGTCGCTGCAACAGTGTGACATCACCGCCATCGATCGGATTACACCTCGGAATACTACCCACCGCCCCACATGCGCGGATAATTGCATGGATAAAAAGTAGTGCAGACACACTTGAGAAGAAAAGGAGGCCAAGGAACTAACTGCGGTCGCTTAGCCTCCAAAAGCTGGTCTATTGCCAACTGAACACGGGAAATGTCCTGGTTTTCTCGTGGTTTTGTTATGAACCCACACGGATTTTTGAGGCCGCTTGTCGCGTCACCAATCTCGCTCTCTGACTTGAATCATTACAATCATGCATGCTAACACATAAAGATTCCATTGGGATTAATGTCAACAAAACGTCGCTCTGAACAACCAAGCTGTCACGAAAAACTAGCGAGCGAAAATGTACCAATCGCATTTGTAGGCGATTTAGAATCGAATCAGAATCGATTCTGATTCTGAATCTGAATCGACATGATTCTCGGTTCCCTATTCCACAACTGTGAATCGGAATCGGCATTAAAATCACCTGGCTCAAAAAGAAGAATCGAATCGATTCACAAAACCATGGGAATCGATTCATGCAAGGGACTGCATGACTGATCATCGAATGCATGCTTTGATTAATAAATGAGGTCCTTTATTGCCAATATTTTGAGAATAACCAAGAGGTTTGCCAGCATTGACATTGCACGACTAAATGAGAATAGGAAATGGAGACTTGCAGCTGGGACGCAATGGAAAGTGAAATATTCCCTTTACTGTTGTCACTTCTTGTTGAACACAACTGTAAGAAGGCTTAAATGTGGGCGATTTCTGGTGAACATTTTTATCCTTACCCTTGAACCTAGCAACCGACGCACCTACAAAGTGAAATTTGAAATTCTTATACTCGATGTAAGTTGAATTTCGACACAGTGCTCTATGCCCATCCATACAAATGCCATCAGAGGCGCGGCCAGGATTTTCTTAAGAAGGCGGGGCTCATTGAGAACTGCAATCACACGAAAACCGCTCGCTGGGAAGACGGCGTGCAATGGGCAGCATTAAAAAATTCGGGCCTGTTCTTGTTTTTAAGGGGGCTGGGCCCCCATGGCTGCACCGGTGAATGCTATGCTGTACATGGCATACTTTATCATTGCTCCCTGCAAGTATATCCTATAGCCTACACATCGGCAAAGATGGACAGATAATTGGCCAAAAGTGATAAGATAACAAACGAAATATCTGTACACGTGGACCACTCAATTGCCAAATAAAATCGCCACATGTCGAAGATATTCAAATATATATTTATACTTCATTGGTTTAAGTATTTACAAACGCTTTTTACGCAACTCTGTTTCGAAGGTTTCGTGATATACTATGAGCAATAATGATCCAGAGCCGACATCAACTTACACATCTATGTATCTAAAAAATAGATAGGGGAGGTAGATAACGCTAACAACTATTTCCTCACATCATTGCCAGGAGGTGGGCAATGCAGAGTTCTAGTTATGGTTCCCGATTGGTAAGCAAAATTGTCTCAATGCTTTTGACGACGTGGATTCGGAGGTCGAGTTGAGGAAGGGCGGAGTATTGTACAGTGGCTGCGGAACGATTCTCGGTGCGGCAAGTCCGTTGCCACTGTCCCACAGGCGATATCTCATTCTGCTCTATCACTCGTCGCCTCGTTCTTCATTGGAAATGAAGTCGCTGGCTTAGCTGATTGTTGCAGAAGACTCCTTTCCAGATTGGTCATGACAACATAGCAAAAATGGCAGGTTGCCTACCCAACCACCTGAAATCGCTACCTCATACACGTGCATTAACATAGGACAAGGATGAAGAACCCTACACAGCTGGGAGGGATGGCTCCAGCCGCCTTCTCACCCGACAGCCAGCCCAATCAACTTTTTCAGAGTCGCAAAACAACGTGGCCCAAATCTGGGGAAAAGTTAAAATTTGGGATACCCCAGACTGATCGACCCGGAGCTCAGCCGTCCCCTTTATACCTCTAACTCATTCTGCGACCCTACACCCTTGGCACAGGACACTACAGCGTGCTGCGAAACGTTTGGTTTGGATGATCAATGAAGCAGTCGTGGTTCCCCTATGAGGGAGTTGCCGTTCAAAATGCTTGCAGCTCGTTAACCAAAATGTGTGTGCGTTTGTCGTGGAGGAATAACAAGCGCAGGCAGAGGGCACGACGGGTTTTTGAATCCCACCCCTCAGCGGATTTGTCCACGTTGAGTGGGATGTACCGGCACGTAACATAACTCTTGGCCTTTGGGTGCTTCTGATCTGTTAAATCCAGCCCTCAGAAAAATCTTTAGTAGATCTCTTGGGTCATATGCGGTTGGCTAACCAGCTCCAAAGACGTGCAAACGCTCTTGCGGACGAAAACGACTCCCAAAGGAATGCAAAAAGATGAAATGATTTTTCTTTTGTAAAACTTTCTTAGGTATCTATGAAAAGCCGTAAAAATTTTCACCTGTAGTACAGTAGTCAACAGAATGCTGGCATCTCTTTCCAGCCCTGTATGTTCTTGTTGAGGCTCAGATCATTTAAAGTGGTAGGGAAAGGCTGATAGGTCAAGGATATCCCCTAACACAGTAAATGGGGGATGGTCCCCAAGTGGGAATGTCGCCCGCTCCCCCCATCGTCAGATCCTTTTCCCCATTGCCTTAACTCTGGCCAGACGTGAGAATTTTGGGTCACGGATCCATCAAGAGGTGGTCGTCGCCACCCGGGTCAATTTATCTCCTAATCAAGACAAAGCAGAGAAACAAAAACGTATGGGTAATCCGCGACATTCGTATTTAATGTGTATTTCCTCCAAAAACTCTACGTCAAACTGCGATCTCTCAAATTATTGGAAAAACGCGTTATTTTTTTGCCGCAATGCGTTGTTATCGTCGAACTTTTTTCTCATTCCGGCTGGAAAACCATGCTTTGAAGTGTTAAATTAAGTTTTTAGCATTGAAATGGAAAACAAAACGTGCTACTGAAACTATTCAAAGCCGACGCAAGGTGACAGAATTTCATCGGCCTCATCTGAACTCGAAGGGGTCACTGACTTTCAAGATCCGAATTATATTTTCATTTGCAAGCACTTTGAGTTATACATCAAAATTGACTCCGTGACTCATTAGATAGTTAACCAAAAACACGAAATGTGACTTAGATCTAGAAAAGGACTAGCCAACCCTCCAGAATGACGCGAGAACTCAGTTGCCAAACACGATTTAGACAAAAGTTGTTGCGAAAAATGTGTAATAGAGGTTAAGTCCGACAACGCAAATCTCAGTTTCCTGACGTAAGCTGTTCACCGGCAGTCTACGAAAAATATCATGGGGTGGCAACTAACCCCCTCCGTCTGATGAGGGTTCACATTACTAGGCCGTCTTTGCCGACTTGAACTGCGGTTGGTCACCGGTCACCATGGTCAAGATCTACCAGAAGTGATCATGTTTAGGAGCTGTCTTCAAAATTGATTTTCAGGGGGAAAGGGGAATTTCAAACCAGGATAGGGGCATCTTTATCATCTACCTGCGTAGAATGACACAAAAATATGGGAAGTCGCGTCACGGGAAATCAAGTTCTGGGCATTCAGGAAAACTAAACACCAAAAGGGGATAAATACGGGGCTGAAAAAAAATATTGTCCGGTGATAGTTCATTTCACACATGTTTTGACTGAGCAAGGACCCTAGTAATAATTTTGCCGTATGTTGGGATGCTTACTACGCCCGAGTGGGTAGCGTGAATTATTTCATTTGAAAGCTGTTTCAGCCAAGTTTTGTTAAGCCATAAACACTATCTAAATACAACTTGAAATAACTTGGCAGAAACATATGCAAACATGGAATGAAATTGTATTTTATGCCCTGAAAACTATTTACAAATAATTTTATCCAAACAGTGCCCATCTCTGCACACCAGCTCTTCGAACAGGACAAAATTTGTTATTTGGCATGTAATTGCATCGTGAATCGAATCGATTAGGTGCAGTCAAAAGTGTTCTTTGAATCAGAATCGAACCGACTCTCTGTCTTCCAATATGTATCAGAGTCAGAATCGCCTTCTTGGCCGTGAATCAGAAGCGAACCTGGCTCCCAATATCGTGAACTGCTTACTAGTCTGGTACCAAAAAGCGAATTTTAGAGCCATCGCCAATGAAATACAAAAGAAAACAATCGCATGTGGTACATTTGCACTTTGCATATCACGCGCTCTTCTACTCTTCATGCTAATCCTTGATATAGTCCATAGAAAATATTTTTGAAACACTAGGTATGAGGAAGAAATTGGAATTGGTTTTCTAGCATGGCCGTGGTTTTGGTTTGGAAGCGACCAATAATAATTCATTCCACAACTCCGCAACTGAAAGTAAAAACGAAAAACCAAAATCATAATCTCATTGAACAGATGATTACACCGTATCCTTTTGCTCAGCTTTCGGGGCTTTCGGAGCTTTGGTTCGTAGTGTAAAACTGAAAAAGCAACTTCAAGACGGAAGCCTGAGACGCATTTATACGCGCGTGATAAGCCCGCCATTACAACGTTATACGTGATTTTGCACTAAAACCCATCAATGCTTCTCAAGAAATCTGTGATGAATTTTTAAACTTTGTTCAGTAGCCTCACGCTTTGCTCTGAGCCAAACTACCACGGACACCATGGAAAGGTGTCTCGCAGACAGCCACCCGTGTGACGCGTGCCTCACCCCGTCTCCGACACCGGCCTCCACGACGGTCACGCCCAGCTCCCTCTCCAAGGCGCCGCGCAGGCCGCCTGTAACGGAGGCGGGGTCTTCAGAACATGAGACAAGGTCGGCCGAACACTGGTCATTGAGCCCCGAGGGCTCATCCGAGCACTAAACACCGGTGCCTGAACGATCCCTGATAGACGCCGTGATGCTGAACAGTTATCCATGACGACCGCCTGAGCACTCAATCCTGGATCCATGGCGATCCCTGGACACTGAACACTGATCCCTGAAGGTAGTCTGATTTGTCTCCAATGCCTTAACATAATATCCAATGTCGTCAAGGTTTTCTAAAAAAGAAAACGTGCTTCCACCGGGCTACGTTGGGGAAATGCTGACATGTCTGCAGCATAAAATATTGGATCGGCAACGTGCCTTACATTAGCAGAATTAAAGACTGAACAAAAAATGAGTTCGATAACATTGTGTTGTTGAAAGCTGACGATGTTCCTGGACACTGGTTTGCCACTGGGCAGAGGTCGGCAACGTTCGCCAGCTGTCCTGCAGCACAAGACATCACAAATGGGCCAGCACGCCCGCGCGATATCCAATAATCCAGTTCTCACCCACTCGTGCAGCTACCATGGACGAGTTGTATCGCCGTTCGTTCGGCTTCACTTTGAACATAACCTGGTCACTAACAACCCTGTGGACAGGACACACAACACGCAGGTAAACACGCTGTTCTAAAACATCTCGCGGCAACGACATTTGGCGGGTTAGACCCTCATGTGTTATGGAGTGCGCAGAGAGCTTGCATCGAAACTGTACGTGCAATGCTACATCGACTGACTGACTGATTATTTGAGCTTAAGGAAGTACAGACTTCGTGGTCATATGGAGTCCATTGCAATCTGATAGAATCATACAGCCATCTCACAAATCAACATCTGGTGCAAATCTTAAATATCCTCCTTCGCAGTCGTTCTTTTCATTGCTTTTGGTGAGATTTAATAGGACCAGATAGATGCATAAGTGGTGACAGTGGGTCGGGGGTCGCGGGTCGGGTCGGGGGAGGGGGAGAGCAGCGGGGGCAGCTACCCCTAGCACGGAAAATTGGACATCATCCCAATGGCGATGCAAAGAAAAATGACTCGAATGTGTCGTTTACCCCCGCTGTTCTGTACACGTCGCGCCGTCACTGTGCATAAGCAATGTCCACTGAAATAAATTGCCTGCCATCATACATAATGAAATGTTCGTCTCACTATCGCACCAAGAGGGAAGGAGAATGGTAGCATTACCTGATGTTATCAAACGTGTTGTGTGGCAGCGACAAATCCTTCTCTAATTGCTCTACAAGTTGTTTCCCGCTCTTCCACGTGGCAAAGCTGCAAAGTTAAAACGGACGTAAAATGGAGCTGAAAAAGCTTTAAAAAAGTTAACAACAAAAAAAAGGCAGTAACAAGGTATCGACCATAAAAGTTCACCAGACTTGTCTCCTGACATCCGTAAATCAGGCAATGATGCATGGAAAATGAAACACGGATGCAAAAAAAAAACGGAAGATGAGGTTCCTCTCTCCCTCCCTCTCTCCCTCTTCCAACTCGTCAATTACATCTGACAAGCAGACGTTCGTAGACGCCGATGCTATTAAGTTCCGTCCTTCAACGCGCGTACTCACGGGCCCTTGACCTTCAGGTACGTATAAGTGGTGTCGATAGCGTCCTTCGGATCTGGATAGCGGGAGAACCTGCTGACTAGCGACTTCTTGATCAGCTGGTCGTTAGCCTGAGTACAGAAGAGCCGCAGTTACGACCATGGGATTAGACAAAGGCTTCTGAGTCGAAGTTTTGTGCGAACATCATCCGTACGCCTTGCAAGCCCAACCCGATTTTTCAGCCCATATACACCTGATGAGGATGTGATGCGACGGTTCCTTGTATTAGTTCTGTTCAGTGAACGGAGTCCGTCTGACTTCGAGTCTCACTTTTTTGGAAACCTGATGCACGAGTCCCCTAGAAATACTGTGAATCCAATGACAAAGCGATAGCGAATAATGCGCCGGTGAAAACAGGATCCAGTTTCCTTTCATATAATTTGAAATTCGTGCAATAAGCCTCGTTCTGCCTTCATTCCACTTTCACTCACAGCCAGAAATTATTTCAAAGCATTTTCGCAGACCGATAAAAACCAGTCGTAAGCTTTCCAGATAACCGCTTACGCGCAATCAACACCGGCAGCATATGCATGGGGCCGCCCCTGGACCCGTGGCCTTACTTCCCGGCAGCGCTGTGGGGATGACCTGAGCCGCAAACCGACGGCGTGACGGGCAGATCGACTACGCGGACCTCCCGACGGCGGTCGGCCGTGTTATCCGCGGCACAGCTGGCGCCCGCGACCAGCCGAGTTCTCTCTCGGCGCCGCTTCGCCGATAAAGCGCCATTGTGCATGCATACAGACTTGGTGCATCATACGTTGACAGGCCGACTGCTATGCGGGACGCGGCGACGACGTGGGGCGCTGAACTCAACAGGTGCGCCAAAACAGCCAAAACAGACAGGTTATCTTCTGTATGGAGCTATAAATAAGCGCCGGACGTACAGGCGCGTAGCTCCCATGAGGACGCTGGGGACATGTGCCTCCTCCTCATTAATCAATGAAGCCCACTTCCCCGAGCGAGTGTACGCCCGACTAGTACTGGATAGCACCAACGCCCAAAATATTATTTTTAACAAATTTTTGCCTCTGTGCCCCTGCCATGTTTTGCCTCGCTGCGTGCCTGCCGGCGCATTCTCCGATCAGCTATACACAGTTTCGCACGTTACATCAGAACTAAGACGACTTATGTGGCCTTTGAACATCTACCACAACAAGAACATTTTCTGGGGCAACTTTGAAACACCTGTCACAACAATAAACGTAAATATTTGCCATAACCCTCGATGCGATCATTTGCTGCATACGCGCCAGAGCACGAAACTCCGGGCGCCTCGTCTTGCGGGCTGCCCGATTTCCCACTCGTAGAGCCACAGTCTCTCTCCTGTTGCTCACCTGATAGGTCTTCGGCTCTTGGGTGGGCGGGTCGGTCTGCGCTGAGGCCGCCTCTGTGACGTCATTCGCCACCTGGTCCACCCGCCTCGACTCGTTGTCTACCGAAAACGCTTCCTCTGCGGGCAGAAGGCGGCCTGGATGCTCCAACCAAAACGCATAATCTCAATCACCGAGTCGCCGAGTAGTTGCACACATACTTTGGTAGCACGTGCCCAATTTGAAGCGTTTGTGAACAATCCAGGACGCCGAAACCAAACCAGGTGTCAGAGATGGCTGAGGGCAGGCACGTAGCCGGGATTTTCCTTAGCAGGATCAAATGTCATATTTTGTCATATGCCACCGGTATATGGCGAAATTCATAGGAAAAAGCAACAATTTTGTGTAATTTACCTCATATTTAACGTACAGGAAAATATACAATGTTTGCTTTTGCAACAACATTGCATTTTTGTTTATGATCGCTATTACGTATTCCTGCGAAATCACTATAAAGCTAGTGTAGACCGCTTGACTAAGGAGGGGCATGGCCCCCATGGCCACCCTTGGCTGCGTCCCTGGCTGAGCGCTTGCAGATTATGAATTCGGAGGAATTAAGACGTAGCTGAACGGAAGATGTATGGATCATGCACGACGTGGATTCGTCTTGCTCCTGAATGTGATAAAACCGAAGAACCCACGCTGACTGATTCATGGATGAGGCCTTAATTAAGGGTTCAGAACGATTGTGTCACAATCAACATTATCCCATTGATAGATGGAGTAATGTCAAAGGAACGCATTACAGATGTTTTCAGTACCGACGTTTCGGTGGCTGTCTTCAAAGGAGAGCTGTTTACATGAAAAAGGTGCATACGATAATGGCTCTGCCAATACTGCGCGAAAATTTAAGTGCGTGGTCGACGTAATCGGCTGCATTTCACATTCATATTAGAATTCCCTGACTGGCCAGCGCCTGCTAGGGACATGCGAAGCACAGCCAAGCGCACTGTCCATGAAATTTCTCTGTAAGAATGTAAGACAGCCTTGTCCCCTGTCGTGAAAGCTACATAATGTTTTTAAGAATAAAAGACTGCGAAAAGGTAAGATTTTACGTGGTGCATTTCGCTGCAGCGTGCTGTGAGACGTTGAATAAAGGGAATGCGGCAGAACTAGTCATGTTTGGCACTATTCTTTCCAGAGAAGTTATGTCAAGCACTGCCCTCATGGCCTGAAAATGGTCCTGAGTCTGGCCCTACCAAAGGTACAAAGACGGTCATTGCATTTGATGCAGCATCGTCAGGCATTCTGACCATGCGGCTATCCGAGTCCAGCATCCACCCACTGCGGCCGGTTCCTGCTCCGGCCAAGTCCAGAAGTTATCGGTCCTACGTCCACCAACTACCATCTAGTTTTTCGCCTACGAGCTCCGTTCAAGTCCAACAGACACTTGTCCTGCGCCCAGCTACACCACCATAGTCTACATCCACCGACTGCCGCCTAATCCTGCACCCACCGACACCAGCAGAGTCCAAAAGCCGGCCGACATCGGCGGCGTTTTGCGCCCTACAGACCTCCACAAGGTCCTGTGCAAAAAGAGTTCAACCTGGCCCAGTATCCACCGGCCCTACGTCCACCAACTCCCGTCGAGTCCTGCACACGACTTCGACCAAGTCCAGCAGCCACCGGTCCTGTAGCCTTCTCCACCGGCTTCTCCACCGGCTTACACTTGTTGACTCGGACAATGTTCAGCAGCCACCGACACCAGCTAAATCCAACATCCACCGACTCCCACCGAGTCCTGCACCCATCCACTTCAGCCAAGTCCAACATTAGCCGGCCCTGCACTTACCTACACCCGCCGAGTCTACACGCAACAACCTCGGCAGGGTTCAGCACACACTTTCCGACCAGTCCAGCGTTTAACGACACCAGCCGAGCCCAGCACCCACCGATACCAGCTGAGTCCAGATTCTGGCCGAGCAGCAGCAGCAGCAACAGCGGGCCGGCCAGCTGGGCCAGCGGCATGCCGGGTCAGATGGAACGTAGCGCCGCCGGGCCCACCGCAGCCCGACATGTCCCGCCGGCCCGGCAGCGCGCGCAAACTGCGGCCGCTCGGCGGGTGACGGTGACCCGGCCCGGCTCACTCTGACAGCGCGCCGGCCGACAAAAACCGCCCGCGGCGACGTCCCCCCGCCGACGGCGGCGGAGCGGCCACGGCAGCATGGCGCCACGCCGCCACAGGTGGGGCCGCCGAGGCACAATGCTCAGGATAGAGACGAGGCAAAGACGATCTATGGTGGTTTGGCTTGCGAATGACATGCAGAAAAAGATCAGTACTTTGAAGGTCCAGCAGAGTTGTTTGCAGGGGCAAGAAAGAGAGAGAGAGGGAGGGAAACGGACGGACAGACAGAGATTGAAGAAAACGTAACGGCGAGTGAATATATGCTTCTTTGATTAAATAAAGCACCAATTTTACCTCGCTGCATGGGTTGTTTAATTCCCGGGGAGGGACGGGGGACATGTCCTCCAGTTCTGGACCGGGGACCGGCGTCCGCTTTTTGCCACAGAGAAAAAGGTTTCGAAGGAAAATAAAAACAAAGCATTTCTTAAACCGGATTCCCAAATAAATAACGCACCTGGGAACTTCTCTTTTTCTTTTTTGCTGAGGGAAGGCTTTCTTCAACTCTAAAGCAGCCATCAGCCATCATCAGGAGCCCCCTCCCTCTCCCATACATTGATCAACCACTCCTCGTGGACACGGCGCCCCTTACAGGTAAGCGCTCTCGCACAGGCCAGGTAGCTGTGAAATACCTGGCGCCCCACGTAAGCCTGGCTTCTTTTACAGGTGAAATGACTACAAAGAATTTGTCTCCCTCACAGACAAGAAACATCTACGATGCAGGCTCCCCTTCCAGGCCAGGCGTCCCCCGTTCAGATCAGACACTCTTGGAGGTTCAGCGCCCTCGGCGAGCGAGGCGCCCCCTACACATCAGGCACCCCTAAAATATTTGGTGCTCCCTCTACAGGCCAGGCACTCGCACAGGACACCTTACAGACCAAACACGTCTACGATGTAGGCGTCCCTTTCAGGCCAGACCCCCCCCCACAGATCGGCCCCCCGGTACATTTGATGCCCCACCTGGAGATCAGGCGCTCGTGCGGGACTCGTACATGTATCAAAAAAAAAAATGTATTGATAAATGGGCTTTTAAATCCGTTAACATACAAGTAGACTACCAATTTCATTCCAAATCGATGGCGTCCGTGCTGGAGATTATCCCCACTCCCAACTGGAGGTTGGCACCCCTGGACGAATAATCCCCCACTTTTAGTTGCGCTCCTACACCCCTGCCTCGTTGCTTACTGCCAAACAAGAACGCCACCAGTATCTTCCACCGCTATGGACACGTAGCCACGAGGGTATGGGCTGACAGAGCGGGTGGAGAGGAAAAGTCTATGATACGCTTGGAAACGCAAAGTCCATCCCATGCAAGAATGTAGCCTTCCCAGCCTCTTTTTTATATGTTTTTCAGCACCATAACAGCATTCCAATCAGCACGACATGCGCAGCGCCCATCCCAGAATCCATTCTCCATTCCGTTGACTATTGCAAAGTATTATAGTCAGACTGGTACTAGAGTTGGCAACGCGAACGTTTGGGTAGCGTGGAGATCTATTGATGATGATCCGAGATGATGGTCATCCGAGATGAATATGATCTACTCATGCACCCAAGATGCCAGAGTTTCAATGTTTTTCAGCAGCCTCGCCTCGTTCGACGCCTCATTACGCGATCTTTAATCTGTCCCCGCGCGGACAAAATGCTTCAGGAAAGTCTTGATATGCTTAGATATGACGTGATAAAACGACACAGTCCCATCCATCAGTTTCCCTGATTACGTCTGCTGTGGGTGGATGCAGCATCATCACGCCCCTGGCGCAATCTAATCAAGTGTTCCTCTGCTGCGTTGTACCAATGTACTGCACTTCAGGCGAGATTTTCGACTGCACACAGAAAACGGCAGTGTCAGGTGAAACAGAACTGCTCTTTGGCTGTGGGACTTGCTAAGCATATCTGAATTACAGCAGGTCTGGGAGTATGACTGACACTCACGACATGGCCGCATCCAACCAACTGGTAGTTTCGACACGTCAACAGGAAAGGTGACTTTGCAGGATGTGCGGAACAACAAAGGCCTGCGTCAGCTGCCGAGCAGACGCCTTATTTGCGGGCAGTTGAGGCCGAGAAGCTGCGCTGGTAAAAAAAAACCGTCCCGCAGCTGCGCAGCAACTGGCGTTGTTCTTCTGCCGTCATGCAATAATCTAAAGCGATATCCTCGCCGCACCCCACGACAGCTTTACACGTTACGTGACGCAGCAGGACGATCTACTTCGCCGTGCCGATGTCTGGCGGTCCCTGAAGGTAGCGCTAGTCTTGGACACTCTCCATACACCGCCAGATCTGCTTCCTGCACCGCTGTCAGACCTAGTTTAAACATCCACCTCGCCCCTGCTGGCGGATCCAGTCCCAGTCTCCAGAACCATCCCGCTCGCGTCCGACGCGGGCCGTCCGAACCGGGAGAGCAGGCCGCCATCCGACGCCGACGGCGCGCTGTTTGCGCCAGTGGCCACTCAACGGCTCGCCGCAAATAACCGCGCGAGCCGCGCCGGCAGTCTGACCCGGTAAAAAGACCGGCCGCTCGGCGGGCCAATTACCGGGTCGCGCTCTCGGCCACGGCGGGCTGCCGCCGCCGCCGGCGCGGCCGGCGTGACGGCCAATCAGACGCGGCTGGCGCGGCGCGCTGTTTGCGCCAGTGGCCATGACAACGGCCCCGCCAAAGGCGCGCAAATAACCGCGCGAGCCGCGCAGGCAATCCGGCCCGGTAACAAGACCGGCCGCTCGGAGGGCCAATTACCGGTGCGCGCTCTCGGCCCGGCGCGCCGCCGCCGCCGCCGCCGGCGCGGCCGGCGTGACGGCCAATCAGGCGCGGCCGGCGCGCCGCGCTCAGTCCGGCTTCCAGCGCCGGCCGGCGGCGGAAATGAGCCCGCCCGACCGGCCAGCGCGCGGCGAATCGCGCGCGGCGCGTGCGTCCAGGTCTGGAGAGGCCTAAAGGTCGGTGGGTGTCGGCGGCGGCCGCCATTTTGGATGGGCCTTAGCGTCGTTGAATTTCAGATGACGATCTGGAGCACGCAATTTAGGTACGGCGCAGGGTTCCAAACTCAGCTCGCGAAACAATGAAGAAGCAGGTTTGAAGAAGGCGACTTTTCTCAATGCATATGACACCCGTTATACGTCGACCCTAGGTCGGTACGCAGCGAGACGGCAATGTGTTGACTTTCTGGTAAAAAAAAAAACATGGCAGCGCTTTGAGATGGTTTGTTAGTCCCGAAATGTTCACACCGAGCAAGAGTCTTTGGAAAATTAGCTAAGCGGATTTCATCACGACCCCCGGCTGCCGAAGCTTCAAGTATGTTCGACGAAGTTGTAGCCTGATTGGATTTCTATCGCAATGCAAGCGAGTTTCATTCCGAAAGTAGTTCTGCAAAGTTCAAACTACGTTTTGGTTGTTTACTTTTCAATAGGTTCCAATGAGGTTTTTTGGAACAAGGTTCAATTCAATTAAATTCCAGTTCAATTCAATTTCAACTTAAATTTCAATTTAGTTCAATTCAAGGTTTAAATGAGCGTAGTGTTGTGAGCTAGCCAACGTGGGACGAGTGCTGTTCTCAAAACAAGAACAGAAGAGCGGGAAATATTTAGTGGGGCAGGAAACCATGACGCAGACTGATTCCTTTAAACACCAAAATACCATGCAGAGTTCCTTAACCCTATTCCCGGAGGGCTACACGGTATGGTCGATTCCCGGCAGGAGGGGGCGGATTCGGCCCCCCTGAGATCTCGAGAACTACACATCCGATTTCATCGCAACAAACGGCAATCGATTTGCCGTGACGTGAACCACATTTTTATGAAAAGAAATTTTCAAAATTTTGAAATGTGTGGATACAGGGGGCAAAAATGTCAAAATCAGGGGTATTTTTCGACTTCTTATAACTCCGTTGTTTATGAACTGATTTCAATGAAACTGGCATGAATCGAGAGATTATAGATAGGGCTTTTGCCATGGGTATACAAATCTGAAATTTTGAGAAAATTCACGGGCGTTCACAGGGTTTTAAAAATAGGAGGATTAGTTTTCTAACAAATGAATGAACAAAAGAGGCAGAAACACTTTTTTGGCTTCTGCTAGTCATGTTATGCTACAGAAGTACAAATCCCATCACAATGTTGGTATAATGTTCGCATAGGCGGTGCCAGGGACATGAAAAAGGGGAAACTGTCATGGTCATACGTTCTTCGGATCAACTTGTGACCTTTGACCTTAAATGACCTCCAGTGACCTTGGGGTCACTTGGAATGATGTCGTGTGCATTTAATATTATCTGTAAACGTTTTCAATCATTTGAATTCACCCTATTCCAAAAATTTCATTTTATGGCTATTGCGATATAGGGTACGCGCACTGACATTTTAGGTCATAGCTCCGTGACCCGACCTGATATCGAGCTGAAATTTGGTACACAAATAGAGGGCACCATTCTACATCATATATATTCCGAGTTTGGCATTAAAAAAACGGCTTCGAAATTATTACAAAAAAACAAATTTTGACTTTTGACCTTAACCTGACCTTGTAAAGTGATCTCAGACGGACAAAATTATAACTGCACATTGCCCAACTATTAAGCTATAAATCCATATAAAGTTTTAAGTTCTATCTTAAAAACTCTGTTTTGGGCAGACATTTTCATTTTACCCTCAACATGGCCAAAAATGGCCTGAGGTGCCTCCCAAAACGTTGCCTGGCTCCGCCCCTGAGCAAAACAGAATTCTGAAATTTTGTCACGGCGCGTAGAGAGAATAGCTAGGAAAAGTCACCAATTTTCGTGAAACTGCGTTAGAAAACCTGGAATTGGCGAGCAAAAAACCTAAGGAGGGGGCGGATTCAGCCCCCTGCCGGTAATAGGGTTAACTGTGTTGTTTATTCGTTTACCTCATCTACTGACACAAAAATGGAACCAAAGATGATGTATGGCGCCCAATTTTCGCAAAATTGGGCGCAAAATCGCAAAATCGCAAAATCACAAAACATGAAACCTACGCAATTTATCACTGATAGGCTTAGCAGGAGGTTAATCGCTGCGACAGGATGGATGATATCACAGCTGCGAGGTCAACCACGTCATATTTGTTTTCACTTACAGGGTCTGATGAAATTCACGCCGGCGGCTGCGGGTAGACCAATCAGTGTTGGTGTTCCCCACTGAAGAACCTATTTTGGGGAAATAAATGGCCTCTACATAATGCTTATGGAACATGTTCCTGATATGTGTGTTTAAATACAACCGAAAGTTCGAAGACCAAGAATGCAGGACCCTGGGTGAAGCTTTTCCAAAAGTTCTGGTGGGACCAAAGCCGGATTTTCGTCGAAGACAAAATGTCGCCAGCGGCCCTCCTCCCATTACATTGTATGCCAGATTTCGACCACTTTATTTTAGGGACCACAACACATTATTCTTGTGGTAAATAATTGGTGACGTAAATTGTAAAACTCTGGTATACCCGCCGATAAATGGTAAAGAAGTTCCATACCCTGATGATCTTCCATCCCGTCGCCGTTTTCATCCTTGCGTCTGGACAGGTATGTACTGAACAGAATAAGTAAAAATACACTAAACACCAGGCAGGTAAACCGTAGGTAGGTCTGGTACAAGGCTGTAAATGCCTATTAACAGGAAAAGTGCCATAAAAATGTAATTAGGCCAACAGTACCAACATTTCGGGTCACTTACGCATTATGTGTCGCATCATGTGCGCTAATGATACAAAAAACTGAGATGTCTTTAGACATTTGTGGCCATTTTAAAATGAATCATCTCATTGTTTTGCTTTTAATAAGTTTACCCGTTTCAAATGTAATTGGGTCCTTTCATCTGAAACGCTGGCTAAGCAATGCGCTTCATTATGTGTGACAAAAGCCATAAACTTGCCCTCAAAGTGCCGCACAACATTCAGTTACGCTGCGCAAATCCACATTGTGCAGATCCATGTTGGACAACGAATTGGCAATGCTGGTGCGGTCTCGATTCCTCTAGGCAGTCTGGACAGGTCTGAGGAAACGTGGAAGACAGGTTTGAAACATAAAAGAGTGTAAGGAGCCTACTTTGTTAGTTATGTGCGATGAGTACATTGCTTGCGCAGCTGTGATCATATCCTTTGTGCCCGATGCGTTCTCACAGCTAGCTACTTGAACGTAAGACAGTCTCAAAAGAATATTGCTCCTGAAAATTACATTGCTGCACATAGCCAAGGGGGACATGGGGACCATGCTCCCCCGCGGGCCAAACCGTTTATACTAGATATCAAGTGATTTCGCAGGAATACGGAATAGTGATCATGTATATGCTGCAAAAGCAAGCATTTTGCTTTCCTGTGCGTTAAATATGAGGCCAATTACATAAAACTGTTGCTTTTTCTTCTTTTGTCACACGCCAGTGGCATATGCCAAAATTTGACATTTGGCTTCTCCCAGAGGAAAATCCTGGCTACGCCCCCGCATTGCTTGTTACGCATTTTACATGTCAGTGATTTTGGTAACCCATAATTGTTTCAGCATCTGTCCGGATAACCTGTTTTTCAATTCATGCACTAGAAGTGTCTGGCCGAATGATTGTACTGGAAAATGACTATGATCATTGGAAACAAATGGGACACAATGGTCTTCAGATCTGTAATCAGGCCTCTTTGAGATTTGCGCCTGTATCAAAAATGTGTGGTCAAACGGGCATCAATTTTTCATAAATTGCCATGGGCTCGGAGACTGTCAGGCTCGCAAATCCCTTGTTATTTCAGTGTTATGATGGACCCCAACCGGTGGTCCAGGGTTTGTCCCATCTTAAACTATTATGAAACGTACTTATATATCTGTTGATGAAAAAAGGGCTGCGATGCGCACTAATCTGCAGAGGCCAACTTTTTTAGCAAGACCAACATGTTTTTATTTAAATGCAGTTGTTCACGCAAAACAGACATCTGAGTCAGGAAGAGATAACCTAATCCTCAAACTAACTTTATGCTTATCATGACATTGGGTGTCGTGTTAACAATGACAGGTATGGATCAAGCTGAAAAGCGAAATTCAAATTTTGCCAGATATATTACATGCGTTTCGACAGCACGGTGTCTTCATCACTGTAGAGTGGAGAGCAAATGGAAAGGTGGATAGCGAATGATAATAATAGATATATTATTTATTATATTATTATATATTATTTATTATTAAATATAGATATATTATTATTAGCAAATGATAATAATAGATAATGATAATAGATAGCAAATGAAAGGCAAATGGAAATCCAGAGCAGATACCGTTCTGAATTATTTGACACAAACTGGACAAAATATGTGCGCTGTAAATTAAGACACTCGCACGGTTAGTTTCGCTGCCGGTGACGCTCAAGTCACGAAACCACTTCTAGAATTAAACGTGTCTCTGGTGGCTGTATGTGCGGCTTCCCGAAAGCTTTCCTTGTCTGTTTGCCAGCTTGCCCTTCTAGAATTTTTGTTCCGTTCCACATGAGTAAATGGTGGCATTTATCAATGTGTAGCACCATCGCGTTGGATGTGCGATGATATTTTACATCTAGTCCATGGTCCTGTATGCGTGTTTTCACGCCTCGACTTGACTGTCCTTCGACATTACACTGCACAGTGTTGTATATGAAACCCCATGCTCAGGATGCAGTAAGACATCCGTAAGAGAGACGTCGAGGCGTAAAACACGCATGCAAGAACACGGGCGAGATGTAAAATGCCACCGCATATCCAACGTGATAGTGCTGCACTTTGACAAATGCCACCATTTGTCCGTGTGGAACGAAACAAAAAATTCTAGGAAAGAAAGCTGGCGAACAGATCAGGAAGATTTTGGAAACCGCGCATAAAGTCACCAGAGAAACGCTTAATTCTAGAAGTAGTTTCGTGGCTTGGGCGTCACCGGCAGCAAAACTAACCGCTGGAGTGTCTTAATTTATAACGCACGTGATTTTATCCAGGTTAGGTCAAATAATTCAAAACAGTATCTGCTTTGGATTTCTCCTTCCACCCCTCCAATTGCTCTCCACTATGCAATGATGAGGACGCCGTGCTGTCGAAACGTATGCAATATATCTGACATAATTTGAATTTTGATCGTCAACTTGATCCATATTGGGTGTAATCCATAAAAGGCAGCTTATATGTACTTTTACTGTTAAGTCAAACTTGGTGCAGCCAGAGTTGGTGGGGTCAGCACCCATGTTGGTGGGGCCAAAGCCAAAATTGCTGGGGCCATAGCCCTCACCAAAATTATTGGAAACTCCGTATTTGTGCAGGACACCGTCTCGGGGATTGCATCGGTTCGCAATCCTTGACTTAGCCCTCTGCAGGCCGAGGAGGCAAGTACCGCCTTACAAAGATGTAACGCGGCACAGTATACATGGCAGGACTCCGAAGCACAGGCTGCTTCAATGAAGGTAGTCGTCATGGATGTTAAAAATAATGTACATTTTTAGTTTAGTTTAATCCGTGATACAAACAAGTGCGACTTGTTTACATCACAACAGATGCCATAAGTTAACACCACGGAAAATCGCGCTTCGGAGCCGACAGTGAACTGACTGACTAAATACTGCATTTGAAGCGAACCGCGTTGAATACACATTGAATGTACATTGTCTGATTTTGCTGCACAAAATGCACATCCACTCGTGTACTGTGCAGGTGAATGCGGATAAATCACGAGCGATCATGCATCGTCCTGGTTTACAACGCCTGGCACCTGCCCATCTCGTGCGTCCGCTGGTCTGTGCCAGCACGTCCGAGGCTGCCGAAGCTCACCTCGCTCTGGATTAACAGGCTCCATCAGCGGCGCTGACATGGGGGCTTCCATCGGCTCTATGGGCAGCGGCTCCATGTCCTGAAACGGACCCACGAAAGTGACACTGACTTTAAAGATACAGAGAAGCAGGCTCATAGAGTGAATGGACAGCTGATGCGCCCTTACCTTAAAAAAGAACAGAGTAACGCAATCACAGTTTTTTTTCGCGAGCACTCGCATAGGCACTCCTGACGGTAGGGCCGTCGTGCCGCAAAGGAGGGCAGGGGTGAGGGCCAGGCAGAGAGAGAGAGAGAGGGAAAGAGAGGAGAGAGAGAGAGAGAGAGAGAGAGAGAGAGGGAGAGGGAGAGAGAGAGGAGAGAGAGGGACTGTCTCTAAATTGGCAGAAACGTTGCATTTTCCCACGATTTTGTTTAGAAACGCCATTTATCCCATCCAAGCTCTGAAAACTTCTCATCGATAGTGGGAACACACTAGCACTGTATTGAAGTGGGTAATGTTGATATCAGAACCCGTGCTAAGCCCAGCTTGTTGCCGGACTCCAACCCAACTCTTGCAGTGGTCACATATGTGCATATGTTTTCCCCCACGCACCAAAGCGCATGGTTCTGGATAACCTTGATCGTGCCGTGCAAACCTACGGCACGATCGACCCTCGACAGACTGACGCTTCAGGTCTAGGGCCCAATACAGCTGCCCGGTCTGGGACCGGAGCTCAGTAATTTCCACATACCGGCACCTTATTGCCCCATCCCACATCCGCCAGGCCACGGCGGTGGCCAGCTCCTGGTCTTAGAGGATGCAGTCATGCACTAATCTTATTTACAATGTTCAAGAGGGAACCACGTAGAAACACGAACTAAAATGACCAGATCAGCAAGGGCTAGGTTTCATGAGCCAGCCAGGAAACGCTATCAATCGAGCCATTGGCTACTGGCGTCCGCCGGTCCAGCGCAACTCACATCGTCCGCGAGCGGCGCCTTGCCGTCGAAGTCGTAGTCGAAGGCGAAGTTGTTGACGCCGAACCAGGGCCCCGGCTTCTTGATGTCGAGCCGCTCGGCGCGCTGGAACTCCGGGTCGGAGCGCACGCTGAGCGGAATCGGCTCGGCGTCGTAGTAGTCCTCGTAGCTGGGGTAGTCCGGGTAGCCCTCGGCCTCGTAGTCGATGACCAGCTCCGGCCGGGACGCCTCCTGGCGCTGCAGCAGCTCCAGCGGCTCCACGTAGTCCGACTCGAGCTCGACCAGCTCGGCCGGCTCGACGTCGGCCAGCTGCAGCTGCCGGTCGACGTCGGCCAGCAGCCGCTGCAGCCGCTCCAGCTTGGGTTCGGTCGGCGGCGCCAGCAGGTAGCCGGGCGCCGGCTCCTCCGGAGGCGAGCCGCGCTTCATGGCGCTCGGGAAGAACACGCCCGACGACGCCTGGTCGAGCGAGCCGTCCGTCAGGTCTGTGGAGCGGCGAATCCCGGTCAGGCGCGTGATCCAGCGACGGCGGAGTTTCTGTTTATATACCGAGCAACAGGGAGCTGATTTTCATTTGATGTGCAACGATGACGAAGAGAGCGACCGGTCGCGGTAACAAAAAGACAAAAAGGAAAATAGTTTAAAATGACAAAAATGTAAAACGTTGCCCGCATTACAATCTAACAGACCACATATGCAGTTTGAGCTGGGACCTTATACATAACTTGAGCTCTGCACACTGCACAGGTAAGGCGCGACGCAGGGGCTCTTCGGTTTGCAGTAAGGTCGACCTGGTGCTCCTTTACTGTGTTTAGCACCACCAGAACTGCTATCTCTGATATGAAAGTGAATTTCCTTGTCCCCGGCACGTTTTTCATCAAGCATCGGAAGCATCTGAATAAAACAACTGCTTCCGAAGAACACTTCTTTAGCAGGTTAAGTGCAAGATTCCAGTCTCTTGAAATTTCAATTTTTCATTTTTTCTTTTTCCAAATTTCAGTCACCGGTTCGTGTTTCCAGAACGAAAACTCGACCATTCCCGAAACTAACTCGCCCAATTCCACCACTGGCTGTCCCACCCACCTGCGAGCTGGTCTTCCGGAGGCGTCCAGGTCCACTCGAGCGGCACCGGGCGGTTGATGTCCCCTAACGAGAGGTTCGTCATCTTCCCGATAGGTGGCGGGCACGTATAGTTCTTCTGCGAACTCTTCTTCGGGCGGAGCGAACCGGACCAGAGCGTCGTTGGGGCTGGTGTCCTGCGACAGCGCAAGCGTCTCTCAGCAGTCTGTTACAGGTGTTAGCCCTATTCCCGGCAAGGGGGCTGAATCGGCCCCCTCGGGTTTTTTGCTTGCCGATTCCAGTATTTTTGACGCAGCTCTACAAAACTTGGTCACTTTTCCTAAGTATTCTTACTACGTATTGCACAAAATTTTGCAATTCTGTTTTGCTCAGAGGCGGAGCCAGGCAACGTTTTTTGGGAAGCACCTCAGACAATTTTTGGCCCTGTTGAGGGTAAAAGGAAAATATCTACCAAAAAACAGCGCTTTTAAGATACAACCTTAACTTTATATTGATGTATAGGTCCGTACTTGGGCAACATACAAACACAATTTTGTTTGTCTGAGGTCACTTCACAACGTCAGGTCAAGGCCAGAAGCCAAACTTTGGTTTCATAGTAACAATTTTAACACTATTTTTTCCAAATGTCGAACCCGGACAACATATGACGTATAAGAGTGCCCTCTTCTTGTGTACCAGGTTTCAGATTGATATCAGGTTGGGTCACGAAGCTATGACTTAAAATGTCAGTGCGCGCACCCTATATCACACCAGCCGTAAAATGGGAATTTTAGAAATAGAGTGAATTCAAATGATTGGAAACGTTTTTAAATAATATGAAATGCACACAAGACCACTCCAAGTGACTCTTAGGTCATTAGAGCTCACTTAAGGTGAAAGGTCGTAAGTTAACCTGAAGAACATGTGACCATGACAGTTCCCCCTTTTTCATGTCCCTGGCACCGCCTACGCTAATATTATACAAACATCATAATACGACTGGACTTCTTTCAGCATAACATGACTATTAGAAGCCAAAAAAAATGTGCAACTTTCTTTTAAATTTAGTTCTTTGAAAAACTAATCCTCCTATTTTCGGAACCCTGTGAATGCCTAAAATTTTCTGAGAATTTCGAATGTATGGATCACTGGTAAAAGTTCCATCCATAATCTCTCGATTCATGTCAGTCCCATCAAAATCGGTCCATTAAACAACAGAGTTATAACAAGTCGAAAAATATCTCCTATTTTCACTTGTTTACCTTCCTGTGTCCACCCCTTTCAAAATAAAAAAAAAATGTTTATAACAATGTAGTTAACGTCATGAAAAATCAATTCTCGTTTGTTGCGGTGAAATTGGATGTGTAGTTCTCGAGATCTCCGAGGGCCGAATCCCCCTCCCCCCTGCCGGGAATCGACCATACCGTCTAGCCCTCCGGGAATAGGATTAATGGTGCCGATGCGAAACCAAGGCCCTGAAAGCGCTTCTGAACTTCTCCAAAAGTCCAATAGGGTACCCTGTAACCACATGATGTGTTTATCATGGCCAAAATAAACTGCAGTCTAAAACTGTGAATAATTTCAGAAGAGTTTCAATGTTTACAAGCAGCAACGACTTAAGGTGTTGCCCTACACATGTACCGCATACAAGCGTTTTTGACTTTTGTTGACTGATGAAATTCAAAAGCGTTCATCAACCAGCGTATATCTTCTAGTATGTGAAGGTTGCGACTTCGAAGCTTAGGACTGAGCCAAATCGCATGAAAGACAGCCTCAACTCCATTTGGGTTCCACGAAAGCGTGTTCGGCGCTTTTGAATTGCGCAACATATTACGCCAGCCAGGAAACAGCCAATGCTGACCGACAGTATGCAGTTCCGCGCCTGAGAATTGGTCGTTTCGTGCCGAGCGTTTCCTGTTTCCGCACATTTCTTATTACCCGAAGATTTAGTTCCACCAAGTACCGCGTTCCTGCTTCTCTTTACCTCAGGAGATTTGGGGCTGCACGTACAGAGGTTCTAAGGGATTTTCTAGACATTCCAGGAAGTATTTACGACGTGGAGTCCACTTTTTAAAAGCAGAAAATTTTTATCCAAACATATGGCAGAAATTGACATTAAATGACTCCAATGCATTGTTTTGAATATCGCTAGAATGAATGTAGCAATGACTAATTTGTAGAAGGCATTTGACAACATCGATCATGACATCCTAAAAGATCTGAAATGGCTCGTTGTAGACTGTCCGTGGCGGCAGAGGTATCTTGATGGGCGGAGTCAGATGGTCCGTGGAAGAACAAAAGTTCTGCTGACGACCTAATGAACTACGGCGTCTTACAAGGATCAATTCTGGAGTCGATCCTCTTCACCAACTCTGTAAATGATTTGCCAAATTTCGTGGCACGCGGCCGCGTCCTCTCATCTGCTGAGAACGCGCAGCTGCTTTTTCCTACCTTTCCCGGCAAGCAAAATCTTCGCGCGCTTAAGCCTAGAACTGAAGAAAATCCGCCCCAACTTCCGACAAGATTTCGGTCCAGTTCACTGAAGACGAACGATGCAAGAACGAGGCTGAGTAACAGACACCAAATGCTCCGTCAAAAATGCCCCAATCTGGGATAATACTATTTCTGGCACGGACATCTGTGTTTCCCAGCACGCCAAATTTCCCGGCGTAGTCAGTGACGTCTTTCTCTCCTGGCAAGCCCACAGAAATGCGGTTAAAAAGTGCAGCGGCATTCTGACCTAGGTTTACGAATTCAAGTACAGTTTCATAAAGGAAGTTCTCAAAATATCAATCAAGGCGCATGATTTTCCTCGCAGTCGGCATAATGCCTGTGTGAATCAGGTGGCGGGCCGGGTGTCACCTTCACAAAATTCAAAAGACTGGAAACTTTCCGGCGGCCGGCTAAAGGCGCCAGACGCAGTGCGCACGTCGCTCCAGTGCTGACAGGACTGAGGTGGCCGTGTACCAGATTCAGTGGTCCACATGGCTGAAGCCGCGGAGATCTACAGGGCGTTAAAGCGACCCCACTGTCCGCCTGCGATCCGCTCGCTATTCCGTTTGCGGACAGAGATCTCTACCCGGAAAACATACGCTTCCGTGGACGGCAGCCTCCATCTCCCCAGTTGCAAGCAGGCGGCCACCCAACAGTCCTTCTCATACCGCGTCACCGCCGCGTGGAACCGTCTGCTTCCGTCCATCATGCCAGAACATTCGCTAGGGCAATTTCGATATTCTGTCGTCCAACACATGCCATAGAGATTAGGGACTGAGTTGCTTGCTGTTGCTAAGATGAAGTTGCTTGGTCGCATCTGTATCATGCTGCACGTACTATCAGCAAATGTTTTTGTTTTAATCTTAATCTGTGTTGTGTGCACTGCAATCTTAGGTTTTAGGTGTACCTGTTGCTTCAGACGTTCCAATTTTGCCGACTGAGTTCTCCTTTGTATGACACAAAACCTGAACAGTGGCATCATGGATAGTTTTAAGAATACACGATGCGATAATCGGTACGATGGGTTTCTTGTCCAGCGGCCTCGTATGGATAAGCGCATGCTCTCGGTGAGAGGGCTTCGTACACAGGCCTCCTCTGAGAATTTATGCTACCTGTCTCAGTATCTGTCATAAGGGGCTTTTTAAAAAACAAATACAATTAATGGGGCACTTTCGTAGGTTAAACCTTCAATATCGAGACTAATCAGATGTATTGCACTGTCACGAACTCATGCGGCAATGTTCTCTGTTTCCGTTCAGAACACCGCAGATTAGCTAGCGCTGCAGCAGCAAAAAAAGCGACCTAATTGGCTGGTACGGTCCAGCCCAATGGACGTCAATCTGACAGCTGATGTTTGTTCTGGACGGTGTCTGGCTAGCACAGGCCGACCCTAGGGAGGGCATTGAGTGAGGAGCACCACTCTCTGCTCCGCTCCCTGTCTCAGCGTCGGTGTCCGTCTGCCTCTGTCGCTGTCACTGTCGCTGCAACATACACACACACACACACACACATACACTCTCTTTCCCCCTCTCTCTCTCTTTCTCTTCCTCTCTCTCTCTCTCTCTCTCTCTCTCTCTCTCTCTCTATCTTCTCTCTCTCTTCTATCTCTCCCCCCTCTCTCTCTCTCTGCTAACGGCGAAAACTCTCCCGGCTGACCGCAAGCCACTTCGGCTCGCCATCTCCCGCAGGAAGCGGATACCACCCATAGTCCCCGACCACCACACCACCCGGAAAAGTGTCCTCAGATGCCCCGTGACGAACAAGGAGAACGACCGATCGAGCCCACAGCCAGCGGCCAGACGAGGCACCTAACGACGTTGTCTTGAGCGCTGGGACCGAAACGTTACGACTGGTCTTCGCACGAGGCCAGGAGATTTCGACCGAAATAAGTATGCGTGAGAGGCAGACACCGATGGCCTAACTCGCCCGGTTCAAGACAATGGTCTCTGAAACAGACAGCCTGTGCCGAGAACAATGGCATCAGGCGCGTAAATGTTTACGTCCTCCTCGGCGGTGCCGAACGAAGTGTCGTACGAACGGAACAAATAGCAGTAATGAGGTGTGCGCTATTTTGACTACACAGATGTGTACCTACTAGACGTTTCCTTCACATCGTTAACTCTCAAGCTTGTTCATGCTATGGAGAGATAGACACAGCTGTTTATTACCGCCTTAGCTGTGAGCCCATGATAATCTTTTGTCGCAATGTATTCACGGCAATAGATCGACGAATTAGGCCCGACCACATTTCTTTAACCCTATTCCCGGAGGGCTCGACGGTATGGTCGATTCCCGGCAGGGGGGGCGGATTCGGCCCCCCCCCTGAGATCTCGAGAACTACTTGTCCGATTTCATCGCAACAAACGGCAATCGATTTGCCGTCACGTGAACTACATTTTTATGAAAAGAAATTTTCAAAATTTTGAAATTTGTGGACAGAGGGGGGAAAAATGTCAAAATGGGGGGTACTTTTGGACTTCTTATAACCCCGTTGTTTTTCGACCGATTTCAATGAAACTGGCATGAATCGAAAGATTATGAATAGGGCTTTTACCACGGGTCCGCAAATCTGAAATTTTGAGAAAATTCACGGGCTTTCACAGGGTTTCAAAAATAGAAGGATTAGTTTTCTAACAACTGAATGAACAAAAGAGGCAAACACCCTTTTTTGGCTTCTGCTAGTCATGTTATACTAAAGAAGTACAAATCGCATTACAATGTTTGTATAATGTTAGCATAGGCGGTGCCAGGGACATGAAAAAGGGGGAACTGTCATGGTCACACGTTTCTCAGATCAACTTGTGACCTTTGACCTTAAATGACCCCCAGTGACCTTGGGGTCACTTGGAATGATGTCGTGTGCATTTAATATTATCTCTAAACGTTTTCAACCATTTGAATTCACTCTATTTCAAAAATTTCACTTTATGGCTATTGCGATATAGGGTATGCGCACCGACATTTTAGGTCATAGTTCCGTGACCCGACCTGATATCAAGCTGAAACTTGGTACACAAGTAGAGTGTCCCCCTGTACGTCGAAAATATTCCGGGTTTGGCATTTGAAAAAACGGCGCCGAAATTATTGCAAAAAAAAATTTGACTTTTGACCTTGATCTGACCTTGTAAAATGACCTCAGATAAACAAAATTACATCTGCACATTGCCCAACTATTTAGCTATACATTCATATAAAGTTTTAAGTTCTATCTTAAAAACTCTGTTTTGGGCAGACATTTTTATTTTACCCTAAACATGGCCAAAAATGGCATGAGGTGCCTCCCAAAAACGTTGCCTGGCTCCGCCTCTGAGCAAAATAGAATTTTGAAATTTTGTCACAGCACGTAGAAAGAATAGCTAGGAAAAGTCACCAAATTTCGTGAAGCTGCGTTAAAAAGCCTGGAATTGGAAAAAAAACCAGAGGGGGGGCGGATTCCGCCCCCCTGCCGGGAATAGGGTTAAATACCCATCATGTCATATTTGGTGTGAATGACGACCAGTACAGTGTTAGCACTATATTATTATTGGGAAAACGATGTATAAAGAGGCAGCGAAGAAATAAAGACCAAATGGCAGTGGAAGGACTTCGGCCACAGGTAGAACTTAACTATAAAAAGGAGCATGTGATGGTCTGTTGCAGTCACGATCAGCGACGTGTAGTTTGCTGTTGCTTTGGATCACTGCTTTGTTGACACTTTTGTGACAGAGATGACTTCATAATTTAAAAGATATTGAAGCGTAGGGAGAAATAATGTACAATAATATGGAATAGTAATATACAACAGTAATAAAAAATACTTGTACTAGTTCCGCGCCACATGATTGTGGGTAGATTTGCAGAACTGCGCAGTGTGTGAACATGATACGGTGCAAATTACTGAGAAAACCTATTTTGGGTTCTCGCCATGTTACAGAATAAGAGTTACAGAATAAGAGGTGGGCGCGCGTAAGCAGACACTACACGGCCCACTCACATTTTTCGCCCGAAATACACGCCAACGATACCGAACCGGTAACGACATATAACGAGCATTTATCGTCAGTTACCGATTTATTCAGGTAAAAAAGGGGCATGGATATAACAGAACCACGAAATGATTTCCAGTCCAAATGGAATTTTATTCAGGTTGTACCAATTTCCGTTGCTTAACCAATTTCTGTTGCTTAAACCCCTCATTGGTTAACTGTTGAACCACTGACAAAATTACCATAACATTACATCGCTCATCGGGGTCTTTGTCTTTGCCTTTGTCTTTGCCTTTGTCTGTATCTTTCTCTGTCTTTGTCTTGCTCATCTAGGTGTCAATGACGGGTAAACAATTTCCGAGGAACGTTAGGAGACAGGAAGGCAGACTGGCAAAGTAACCATAACGCTGGCAGTAACTAATGGCAAAGTACCTGTAACGCTATATCCCTCATCTGGGTCTCCTTTTCTGTCCCTGCCTCGCTCACCTAGGTGTCAATAACGGGTATACGATTCCCGTGGAATTTTAAAAGCGAGAGAGAAAGGCAGGAGAACTGTACCACTTTCTGATGCTAAACTGTGGAAACACAGTGGGTTAGAAGACTTAATGGGAGCAGGAGAGTGAGGCTTTTATACATATACCGTTTCCAGTCCTGGAGCATGCACCGGATCATAATAAGGTTCAGTTTACGTGCTTGCCTAAGACCGGTTTCTCCAGCATAGCACCCTTAGAAATCCTTGGTCGTTGAATTCTACACCTCCAGTCTACAACGTCATTTGTAACGTCAATCATTCAAGGTTGTCTAGAAGAAATCCATTAGCCTCTCACATACATCAAGCAGGATGTCGGATCCCTTGGCATTTCTCATAAGTTATGTGGAACGATATCTCCTTCTGCTGCACAGAATAACACTTTCCAAAGCATTATCCCTTGCACCCATGCATCAGCCGCAACTTGTTGCTGATTGGTCGAGGGGACATCGCACGATAATTTTGCCGCTACGAGGTTAAATCTGATTGGACAGGATGACATCATTCTTGCAGCACCCTTATGCGAATTTTCGGTTCGTATGTTTGACGCGAGCGAGTCTCACTCCCAGCATGCTCATGGCTCGGCTTGGAATCTCTGGTGGCGGAGTCTGTGTCAAGTGCCTTGTTGAGAATTTCCGAAAATTACTGGAGCGGGGTTCTGTATGTATTTCAGTTGGCACCTATCATTTAAGTCACAGACATGGGCCCAATCTTAATTATCCCAAAAAAAGGGTGGGGTCTAGGTCCAACAAGATCTACAGCCATGGCTGACTGCACTGCAGCGCCAGTGCTGTGGCCAGTGTGTAATAGTGAGTGTACGATTACAGTACTGAACGAGAAAATCTCCCTGTATTCCATCAATCATGGTCGGAACCGACCGGAAGAAACGAGAGAGAACGACACACAAGCACGGCCACCGCAAGGCTAACTGCCATCGCGTCAATCAGGAATTCTGCTTGAAGTACGGGTGAAGACCCCATCTGACTCCAAACGGCCGTTCCACCGATCCGGCCGGCTCCGTGCTTGAGCTCCGGCGTACTTGGCAAATCTACCTCTTGAACGTCGACCCCCAGGCGGCCGCTCGCTCATACAAATATGAATCCCAGCCCTGAGGCGTCCGCTGACGGTCGCCGATCAATACTCCATCTCCGACCTGCCACCGACTGCATAGGCGGAAGCCCGGCCGCGGCCCGACCCGGCACCGCGAGGAGGACGCCCCGGCTGGCGACACGCCGCCGCTGACCTGCACTGGCTCCTCCTGGCCGTCCACGTCCAGAGCCGGCACGCTGCGGGAGGCGAACGGCAGCTGGGGATGGTCGTTGACGAGTTCGCAGGCCGAGTCATCGTGCGGTTCGCTGCGGGCACGTGCGCGCGGTCATCGGGACGTTTGGCGAGGCACATTTAAACGCGGCTTGACATTTAACTAGTTTAAGCAAGTTTGACATCTGTTCGGTCTTTTCTTAGACACAATCCAAACGAAGGCGACCTCAGCATTGAAAAGGCGCAAAATTACTTTAATTGGGTCCTGTTCCCAGACAGGAAATCATGCACCAAATCATGCCTGAATGCATGGGCCACCGGTCATATGCCAGACATAGTTGAGGACCACTGGGCGTTACAACGACATCAAAAGTGAGGCTCAGCGCCACCCGACGTCGAAAGCTGCAAGCTAAAATGGCGGATGAATGCAGAGCATGAATGCGTCGTAAAAACCCAACAACCGAAAGAATACCCAACTGTGCACCGCCCTCTCTCTCCCTCCCACTCTCCCTCACACACTCATTCACTCACTCACGCACTCTCTTTCCCTTTCTTCTCGGCCGTTCTTATGACTCAGACATTTCATGCCAAACAAGATGACTTCGCTTATCCTCACATTTCCCGTCGTGTAATGAACAACTCGTATCACCTTCTACCTGAATGCGCCGTCAGGAAATTACGCTAGCGCTACGTCAATGTTCATCACATTTTCAAAACGTAATCGGCATCGCTTACAAGATCGGTCCACGTCAAAGTCCTTTCGGAAACGTTTCGCCGGAAATAAACTACTTCGGCCATCGCATGGCAATAACGGCCCTGATGGACCGCCTCTGTACATGTCATGAAAATAAACGGAACCCATTTTAGCGCTTCCTGAAACCCACACCACGCTGTCGTTGCGCCAGACAGGTGCCTGTCAGTGGTTTTGGAGGACAATGGGCAGCAGCGCTGCTAAGCCCCTACCTTTAAGTGGTTTACGGGAACTTTCTCCTTGGTCTGAGAGACCGCATAAAAATGTTTGTTTTTGTTCCATCAGTTCCTTGGTGCTCACTGCGAATAACTGCAGAGGGCTGGAATGTGGTAGTGAAGCCAAATGCTTGTGTGAGCGGATAACAACCGTGGCCCGGGTTGCAATACGCCAAATTGCCGCTGAATTCAGTACTCATTGGGATGAGTACTTTGGCAGCTGAGGATGAAAATAAGCCAAAATGGGCAAAAAACGACTTCGGGACTGCAATGAACTGGATGTAAAGCTAATACCGAGCCAATGAGAGGGGACGAAGAACAGCTATCAGACGATTAACTGCCATATCATTTGAGAAAGCTTGTTCCTGCGGATCTGTCTCAGTTGATTTCATCAGATCCCGAATATCTTCTCAAAGTGGGAAGTAAGGTGACCACAGTGATGGTATTTGCGTCTGCTTATGTAAACCCAAGTCGTGAAGAGACGGCAAAGAACACAGCCCTTGGGCAAGGCTGCACAACATCGACATCCAGTGTGACAGGACGCCTCATGGGCGTAGAACTCCGAAGACGTCTTGGTGAAGCAAGGTCTGCGTAAAGAAGTCTCCACCGACGACAATGTCTGCCAGGGAAAAGTAAAAAGCCGACAGCAAGGCGAAAGTAGACCCGTGTTGAGCCGTCTCGATTCCAGTGGTGTGCATGACGTCTCGAAGATTACCAGTCGAGGGGGGTGGTCACGGTGACGAATTTCTCGGTACGGGCTTGCCGAGTTCAGTGGCAGGAGAAATGGATACCTGGCGTGGTCACTGAAGAGATGTCCATTTCCTTTCGCTGCAGAACAATCCCAACGCCGAACAGCACCGAGACAGTTCAATGATTCTGAATCGTTCGCTGACTTTGTGTGGGCCGTTTGGAGCAGAAGTAGGAGGCCTGCTTTGTTACTGCTTTTAGTTTTTTTTTGTCTGGTGAGATAATGCGCTGATGTTCAGAGCGCAAAGGTGATGCTGCGGGTGAGAGTCGCTCATTTGGTATTGTTGGCCATCCCTGAGTTACAGGACAAAACACCTCATGGATGAATAGCGGGTAGAAAAATTTCAAAACCAAAATCAGATTAAAAATACCTAAAAAGGCTATCATCGAACAAGATGAATACCGAACGGGGAAATTTCGAATGCTAGAGTGCCAAACATTAATGAATATTGAAAAAGGATGACGACAGATTAATAACGACAGACAGACAAAAAAAACAGCGTCGGAAAGTTACCCGAATGGGAAAAAACATGGTAAATGTCTACAAGGGTCTATCGCGAAGGACTAAAACATGTCATGACAGCTTATGGCAAAGGGGTTACTGGGTATCATCCAGGGATACGAACTGAAGCAGTCATATTTTGCACCGCATAGTATCAAATGGAAAGATGCGTAATTACCGAAGACCTTAACACATAAACATTCAAGTCAACATGGAGATCTGGTGATGAAACGGTTAAAATTTTGGTATTTTACGCCATGGGCACGGTCCACGTTCCATGCATTCATTTATCCCTTACTACTTTGGACGGACACTGATCATTGTTGTCGTGCGGTCATTAGCGTGGGCCACTGCCAGGTATGAACGGCTTGGATATCACTTCCGCGCCGCCCAGGGATCATCTTTCCCAGCCATCTGTCATGCTTTGTTTCCACGGGCAGGAAAGCCCTTCCAACAGCGGTGACAGCTCATCCCAAAAGACCCCCAGTCAAGAAGGAAGAGGAAGGTTACATACCTGGGACTTCTGCTGTTTTCCCAATGACGTAAAATTGCATTATGTCAACCGCTACACTACCAGTTCCAGTGACGCAGGCAACATTTTTGGGGGACGGGAAGCCTTCCGTTGGACAAGGTACCACTTGAATGGGATTAAATGGGACTTCCAGAATATCCATTTGCACAGAATACGAGGTCAAAGGAGACTGTTCACATTATTCGTTTCAATCACAGAAATAGCTTGCCTACCACTGGAATATCCCGGGGAATTCTCAAGAGGAACCAGTGCCTTTGATTATCCCCTTCCCCTTCACTTTCTGTTGCGCTGTTGGTTTCCTGGTGACTTTATACTTGCCTCAGTTTGCTACTCGTCTTTTCAGTCCTTCGGCATTTTACTATTTCGAGATATTTGCTGGCGATACTTATCCTGCTGCAAATTTTGCGTTCACTGATTTCACATTTCACATTTTCCCGCGAGAGTTTCCATTTTCATAATTCCTTTTCATTACTGGTTCCTGTTTCTTAGTTTTGCCTCGATATTTAGCCTGTTCAGTATCTTCCGTTTAATATCATGCTTTCATTGCGTTTTCGTCCGATATTGTCCCATGCGAAACGTTAGCCTGCAATCGCTGGAGTAATAAAACGCATAAAATCCAAAAACAGAAACGCAAATGGTCCCCGTATTGTACACTCATGGAGTCACCTGGGCTGAAGTAAACCAAGAATGGAGCAAATTGCGTACGGTACAACGCAGCGCCTCATGAAATCCAAGCTTCTGAGTAAGAATATATTTTCAGATTTTTTTTCAATG
This sequence comes from Capitulum mitella, assembly GCA_030062745.1. Lineage (NCBI taxonomy): Eukaryota > Metazoa > Arthropoda > Thecostraca > Pollicipedomorpha > Pollicipedidae > Capitulum > Capitulum mitella. The sequence goes on along the minus strand of CP099846.1, from coordinate 28,334,358 downwards.
CGTGTCAGTGCTGGAACGTTTACCAACTCAAACCAGCTTTTTCCTGGGCTAAAAATGGCGCCGACACCGGCATCAATCAATTACGCCACCCATGAATCATATGACTGCCCTCCCCCTGCACTGCTTCTGGCCACACACGTAGTCGGCGACCGGGTAAGACGCGTGCCGTGTTCGCTCCCGCCGCTCCGTTCCTGGGTGCGCCCCTGCCCCGTCGCGGCGCGGGCGCCTTTGCCTCCCCCGTTTCCCGCCGGGCCGCGCCCCTGTTCCGTCCCCCAGCGGAACGAGGGCCGCGTTCACCCCGCCGCCCGGCTCCTGGGCCGCCCCCGCTATGACGTGAGCCGCCCCGCCTCTCCATTAGCGGCGTGTTGACTCGAGTCGGCGAACGGCCGGCCCTTGATCAGGTGCCGGCCGTCGACGCTGCGTCAGCGCGGCGTCAGTTGGGCGGGATCCAGCGCGGATGGGAGGCGCCGTAACCAAAACACGGCGCGAGGTCCGCAGCTGCTAAGCGGATTACCGACGACCCACGACCGCAATCTCACGCGCGAAATTCTTCTGCGACGTCAGATGACAGATTATTTCGAAATTATTTTTTATATACGTGTATACGTATACAGTTATTGTTCAAAACCAGGATGTATCCAGATTTCATGAGCTCTTTCTGGGTATGCCCAACCAATCTTATTTTTCGTTTTACTTCGTTCCATAAGTTGAAAATTAAACTGTTGAAAACGAGAGCTGTCGTATATTTTTTAGAGTTTCGGATAATTTATTTTCATCTCCAGATGAAGTATGGAACGAGTGTTAGCAAATCAGACAAATTAGAGGCAAGTTTTTGTAACACTCAAGCACGGGACGCATTTACATTTGTTCTGGTGATCCTGAATGGTAACGAGCAGCTACAGGACGACAGAAAGTAAAGCAGCACAGTACAATATATATATATATATATATATATATATGTGTGTGTGTGTGTGTGTGTGTGTGTGTGTGTGTGTGTGCACTGGTAAAGAGATGCAGATAGACGAATTAGATGGCAAATTAGATTAGAAGCCTTTTTTGGCCCGTCCGCTACGACATTATGTGGTATTTACCAAAAGGAACGCTTTATCGCCGACACGCGTGACAGACAACTACGTGTTAACGTCGGCTTTGTCAGTGTCCTGCTCTCAAGGGAATGGTGGCCGACCGGCAAACACCAGGCGTGGAGCCGTACTTGCACGACATTCCCAGACGCCTACTCGTAACTCTTGTAATAAGACTGCAAGAATCATTACGACATATCATTCATTTCAGCATTCATCGGAACATAGTTGGACATGGTATGATTCACATGTTCAGGCCACTTCACGACGACGTTTATCCATTTTGTAGTACAAAATGGGCAATCATCGTCGAGAAAACTGTAGCGATTCGGTTAGCTCTGAATGAAATCGTCTCAAACGTGCGACAGTACCTCCAGCAGCAAATGAATCGTCGAGCGCATGTGCAGAGTTTTGCTTGCGAGCAATTTTGAACGAAAAATCATCACCATTGTACCCGCATCTCGCCGACAGAGAAATCCTGTATTCATGCCTGTTTCTTTTCAAGCAATTATTCAAAATAAATAGGATAAAATGTAACTTGGGAAATTAAGATGCATTATCAATTTGCATAAATCATAAACAATAATTTATCTTGCTCTTCACTCTCCAATATCCGATAGAAATCGTGCAATGAAAATATCAAACTACAAACCGGGCTATTGAAATTGTTATATGTGCGATGCATCATGACTTCGTTCCCGATGGCAGGATTCGTTTTCAATTTGTCATCTAAATGCATGACAAAGATACTGGCTTGACTTCTAGTGCAACATGCTGTTTCGTTGAAACCACCAGCAGACACTGTATAATTTTTGGAAGAAATTGTGAATTTTTGCTTATCAACCATGACCTTATACTCATCACACCAGTTCCTTACGTATTTAATGGCTGGAATTTAACAGGATCGCAACCAGCAAATAGGCGCGGGAGGAAGAGTCTTTCCAAATGTTGATATTGACTCTTGGAAAAGTGTTGTACTGGACTTGAAACACTAGACACATAATGTATAATATAAACACGTAATAAGTAGTTGAAAAGAAACTATTAACGAAATGTATAATGCGTAGCGAGTAGTTGAGCTGCAGCCAAACGAGGTCGCTCCTTACTGAGAGACCAGCGCTGTGTTCCCGTTTTTACCATCAATGAGAAAGCTTTGCTAAATGCGATAACACAAAACCCAGAAGCAATTTAATGTGGTCGAAACTTCGTATGGTAACAGCGCTCCGGTCACTAACTGGAATTTTATCTGGAAGTACGTCCCGGACATTTGACCCAAATACCCATTTCGCTTTGAAGCCTAATCTGATTTCGGCCCCAAATATAATTACAGGTACGGGTTGTCGGACAGAGCATATGTCATGCCGAGCCTAAAGTGCCTTTCAAGATGGCCGATTTCTGGGAACTTCGGATGCATCTGGGTTTGCCCACTCGACCGCAGAGATGAACATCGCGCCCAAGGCGATGCTTGCATAGAGCTTCAGCATCCGCTTTGCTATTCATGCTACAATGAGAAATGCAATTATATTGCATAATAAATCGTCTAAATGTATACGGTCTTACTAAGAAATCTCCACTCGACGGGGATGCTCATGTGGCCGCCTGTTGTAGTGCGGCTTGCTATGGTTTCATGCGCAAAAGGCTTTACTACTCGATGCCCATCACGTCTGTATGCAAGTAGCTACAGGCGCATGGCATGGAGAAACCCCAGCAGTACTGCTGAGTCACCTACCCGGTCTGCAGCGCTAGCAGCTTGGTCTGCAGCATGCACTGGGAATAGATGTGGGACCAGCGGTGGCCCCGAGCCACCAGTTGCTCCAACAGGTTCGCCAGCTCAGAGACGTCATCTTGGGAGAGCTCCAGGCTGCGGCAGGACAGCAGTGTCATCGGCGGCTCGCGACCTTCATTGCAACCATGAGTAACCGCGACCACGCCCGGTCGAGATGGAGGCAGTGATCCGGGGGAAATGGCAATCGCGATCACCACCGCACATGGGGACACTCGCTTACGACAACGACCGCGATGATGTCACGACATTGCATACAATTATCATAATCGATCACCAGCGATCACGCTGACAAACGCGGTGCAAAGTCGTGATCACGATCACGATTCCAGTCTGCTCACGGTTTGGCGTGCCTGACGATTTTAGATTCGCTACGGGCCGCAAAAAAACGACAGGAATGACAAGGCGAGGGGACTGGAAGACGTTTTTCTTGCAGCTCCAGAATCATACATGACATGCTCGTTATCAAAACAGCAAACCAGCAGTTCGTCGTATGTTTTCTGGGGCTATTCAAAGACTGAAACTAAGTTATTGTCACACCCAAAATAGGCAGCTATACTGGGGATTTTAGATGGCTCGTGCCTTGACTAAGGTTGTGGGAGCAACGCCGTGTGCTGAAGATGTGCCTTTCGCTGCCTCATAGCTTCGCCGCTCGAGAGTTTGGCATGTCCGTCCACGGTCAGTTAAAATGTACATATTTTGTCGCGTGACTATTCAGGTCATTCCTGCACTCCGACGCTTTTCCGCTTCCAATGTAATGCCTGGGGTGTAAGTACTGAGATATGCCGATAAGTGTTTGTCTTTATTGCGAAATTTACCGAGGGAAGGCTTTGGAGGAGTGTTCCGAGCTACATTTAAAAATGCACTTCCGAACTTGAAGAGAAACGCGGCAGATATCACTCGTCACGCGACCCGCAATGAATCTCACAGAAATGACCCATGGTAGCCGCTGCTAGCAATGATTCACCCCATGGACCTGAATTTGTGTCGCCATTGCTTTTTCATTTTGATCTGATTTTTTTCACGAGATGTAGGCGGCTGCTTTCCTAACGGCGTTCAACTGCGACGTCTATCACTAAAACATTTTCCACATAGGTAAACACTCCTTGTCATGACATACCTACAAACGCATTTATTTCACCATCAACACAAACGACACTGTGTACAGCGTTTGTGTACCGTGCTTACCTCGTCAGATCCTCGTCCTTGGCAAACTTTGACACGCACCGGCCGAATGCCCCATCTGCGGAACAGAGAGACCTGAGGTCAGAACCGAGCGGACCGTCCTCCAAACCAGACGCTTCCACCGCTCGAGGCCCGGGCCGCAAATCCAGGGTTGCCACACCACGCGCCGCCGGGAATAGTTCGCAACATCTGACAGATCTGACATCTGACATCTGACATCTGACATCTGACAGCATCTGACATCCAGCAGAAACCCTGCTGGACTTCTGGTCAGCCGGCGGGCGGTTTTCCCAGCCCCGGCCCGCATCCCAGACCGGCAGCGTGGTCCCCGGTTAATGGCACGTGTTGACCGCGGCGTTACGAGGCACCATTCGTCATCGGACCCCCGAGTCCGCCCTGTCCGCCCGCCAGCACGCACGTCCGCGTGGCCCGATCGCGTGCTCATGACCGGCGGTCGATGGCGCCCTCCTCGACGCCGAATCGAGCGAGAGCTGCCGTCTTCCGCGGCAAATGGCCGGGTCAGTGGGCGTTCCAGCAGCGCGGGCCACCGACGCCCGCGGCGCTTGGCTCGCTACGAACGGGTTTGAGGCCGTTTCGCCTGATCCGCGGCGATCTCGCCCACTGGGGCAGTCTGCCGCGGGATTTGACGGGCGATGGGCGGGCGCGGCGGCGCTGGATCGCTTTCGACCGGCCCGCCGGCGTCATCTGCGGCCAGCCTGCCCGTTCGGCCGTCGCAACGAGCGGCACTGGCCTGAGGTCAGCTGGGGAGGACGGCATCCTGTACTGCGGCGCCGTGTGTTCAGGAGAGCGGAGACAAACGACATGTCCGAGTTCTTTCCGAGCATCGCCGTTAGGACAGTGTTGGGTTTTCCCGAGCTAGGGGCAGTTGTCCCGCTGCCACCAGGTGAGCCATGCTGATGGCATCGTGCAGATCGAATGATGATGATGTCGCGTCATGATGGTAGATGATGTACGGGGTACCATGTGCATAGATATTCCCAATGTTTATTCTGGTTCGGGTCTCGGGTAAATGTTAAACACGTTAATATCCTTCGGTTGGACCGATCCGATCAAATTCACCGTAAGTCGATAGCCATGTACGTATTACACGACCTCGTAAAACGCCACATAACTTTGAAATAACTACAAAATTCGTTTTCCGATGAAATGATGCTACATATGAAAATCCACAGACATAGACATCTGACCCGTGATGAACAATATGGTGCCATGGGTGTTATAAAGTAACCCGTTAGGACATAATGAAAAGCATAATAACGTACCAGCTTCTTGCAGCTCTTGTATGTAACCAGAGAGCATGCGAATTATAATCAAACGGAAAAAAATTGTAAACATAGTCACTTTTATGACGCCTGCAACACGAGTTTGAAATATCTTGATAACGCGTTTTATGTGTTTTTAACGTCTCAAAATATGCCCAAAAGATGCATGAAAATGTGCTGAAAATTTGGGGCTAGTAACTTTATTAATTTTCAGACATGTCGAAAATTTGCAAGGTTAACCCTATTCCCGGCAGGGGGGGGGGGGGCGGAATCCGTCCCCCTCGGGTTTTTTGCTTGCCAATTCCAGGCTTTTTGACGCAGCTTCACGAACCTTGGTGACTTTTCCTAGCTATCCTTTCTATGCGCTGTGACAAAATTTCACAATTCTACTTTGCTCAGGAGCGGAGCCAGGCAACGTTTTTGGGGGGAACCTCAGGCCATTTTTGGCCATGTTGAGGGTAAAAGGAAAATGTCTGCTGAAAACAGAGTTTTAAAGCTAGAACTTAAAACTTTATATGGATGTATAGTTAAATAGTTAGGCAATGTGCACACAAAATGTTCTTTATCTGAGGCCACTTTACAGTCAGGTTAAGGTCAAAAGTCAAAATTTATTTTTTTGCAATAATTTCGGCGCCGTTTTTTCAAATGCCAAACCCGGAATACATATGACGTAGAAAGGTACCCTTTACTTCTGTACCAAGTTTCAGCTTGATATCAGGTCGGGTAAAGGAGTTATGACCTAAAATGTCAGTGCGCGTACCTTATATCGCAATAGCCATAAAATGAAATTTTTGGAATAGAGTGAATTCAGATGATTAAAAACGTTTACAGATAGTATCAAATGCACACGAGATCATTCCAGGTGACCCCAAGGTCACTGGAGGTCATTTAAGGTCAAAGGTCACAAGTTGATCTGAAGAACGTTTGACCATGACAGTTCCCCCTTTTTCATGTCCCTGGCACCGCCTATGCTAACATTATACCAACACTGCAATACGATTTTTACTTCTTTAGCATAGCATGACTAGCAGAAGCCGAAAAAGTGTTTTTGCCTTTTTTGTTCATTCAGTTGTTGGAAAATTAATCCTCCTATTTTTAAAACCCTGTGAACGCCCATGAATTTTCTCAAAATTTCGGGTTTGTGGACCCATGGTAAAAGCCCTATCCATAATCCCTGGATTCATGCCAGTTTCATTGAAATCGGTCGATAACCGACGGAGTTATAAGAGGTCCAAAAGTACCCCCCATTTTGACATTTTTACCCCCTGTATCCACAAATTTCGAAATTTTGAAAATTTCTTTTTATAAAAATGTAGTTCACGTCACGGCAAATCGATTGCCGTTTGTTGCGATGAAATCGGACAAGTTGTTCTCGAGATCTCAGGGGGGGGGGGCCGAATCCGCCCCCCCCTGCCGGGAATCGACCATACCGTCTAGCCCTCCGGGAATAGGGTTAAACGTGAAAGCCAAGTTGACTTTTTCTCGATTTCCTTCGATCCTCAAGAAACGGTATATCGATGGAAACTGTTCTCTGGCTAGCGGGTGTCATATAACCAAGGGGTCGGAGCGTCCTCAAACCCCATTCACACACACGCACACACACATACACACACTGCTCTGTGCCAGGAACAGCAGAAGGTTGCCTAAAATACATCCTGCTAATCGGAAAACTAAAATGGTAGTTATCAGCTCGACGTGGGCACCATTTTCAGACCATTATGGCTAGAAGTTGCTTTCTGTGAAGCGGTCTATGCCTTTGCCTATGGTTATGCCTATGTTTATGCCTAGGCCTAGGTCTAAGCTGCTCTGGGGTTAGTCTTTTCGCTTTGAGCCTGGATCCATGCCCATGAAGCATCACCCTTCAGATTTCTAGATATAACTTTTAGTATGTTGTCTGAAACGTTTTTCCAATGATTTTACACCACGGATATCTCTCAATATAAGTCACTATTTTCTACCACAAGTCCTCTCGCTGCTGTCATCGACTGGTTTAAAAAATGTTGCCAAGAACAGAACTTTTGTGAGCGCAGACATCACACAGGCAGTGGTATGGACAAGCCGCGTGAGCTAACGTAACGTGCATGAGCCTTTTATGAATTTCATTTGCTGATGAAAACTGCACGATTTAATGTCAGTTGCTTGGGAAGTTATCATGCGGTAAAAGGCGTTATAACCGGGATGGCCACGTCTTTTTTCTACCTTTTCTGTCTTCTGAAAACAGAAAACCCCCGTGTTATTTGACTCTCTCTGACTCCCTCCATTACCTTTTTCTGCCTTTCCGTGTCTTTAGCGGCCTGTTGAAGACTACCTCGGCCAACGGTATCGTTCGTAATAACTCCATTAATACCACCGCTTCTTCTAAAACGGCTGGTACAAATCGATGGCCAGTATGAAGCAGGGGTGGCAGTTTTCTAAAATGACTGCCAGAACAAATCGCGATTCTGAATCGATCCAGCAGCTAGCGCCTTAGACCCCGCATTTAACCTTTGGGAAATAAACTGATGCCAGAACCGTTCAGTCAATTTGCGCTGCAACTTCGCCTCTGGTATGAACTGCATCAAAGTTCATCGTCTGGCCTCAGAGAAGGTCGTATCAGTTTGACCTGGAGTCGAGGGGAGCTCTCTGGCACTCAACAGCCCGCTTTCGACCACTCGATTCTGGACTTTGGAAGTGTTCGAGCGTCTCCAAAGCTGCAGGGACGGACCGGTGCGATCGGCCGTCGACTTATAAACACACCCACACGGAACGCTCTAGAGGTCCCGAACAAGTTGTCGGTCACTGGAGACATTTTGAGGACGTCGGTGCCGCGCTTCCAAGCGCTGTAGACACCAGACAAGCGGTGACGGCTTTAAACAAGTGATGAGGGCTTTGGAAACGTTGTGACGCATTCGAATTCAGTTGGACATTAATGAAGACAGAGGAAACAAGTTTCGATGAACACATCGGACATGAATGACGAAAGATTACAAAAAAGCGCAGACGCCAGTAGACCTTTTCAGTTATGCACATATCCAACGCGACAAACAAAATTTGTCCTACATGGCTAAGTAAAAGGTGCAAGAAAAGCTTAGTACACTGGCCCCTCGTTCGCGATTTTTCGTCCTCGCTGTCGTTTTTTTTAAAGGCGCAGCGTGGGATAGGCTCGCAGCCACCATTTTTAGTTGCGCCTTTGCACATAGCACTACAGCAGCAGTTTCAAATAAGGCCAGGCACATATTGTGGTCGGAACATCGACCAGTCCGCAACGAACTTCGAAGCTGATTTGCTCTGGGCTGGTCCATCGGGACCAGTGGAGAGTCTGGGCACTGTGTCCATGACAAAATGCGCACAGGGCTGTGACATCATGGTCAAGACCTCTGACCAGGGCTCAGTATCCCTCTGGCAGAGCCTGCCGCACGCCTCGAGAGCCAGGCGCAGGGCGCGTGTCGGCAGTGTACACTGCACAAAGCGGCAGACCCCGCTCGTGCGGAGCTGGCCCGCATGTACCACGTCGCGCCGCCACGCGCTGTCACAGCGAGGTGAAACCACCTCCGCACCAAGGCCAGAGCGGTCGATGCCGGAGGTCGACCGGCACCATGCGCCGGGGCCGGCCGAGGCCGAGGCTCGGCGGGCGGCGCTGTCGCCGTTTGGGAGTCTTGGTCAATCAGTCTGCCAGACTCCTGTCTCGCCCGGCAATCCAAAGAATGCAGTGACACATTCACACAGGCGGCCAGGAGCTTCTAGCGTCATCAGCGATGCCTGCCAGCAACATCCAGGCGCTTTTCCGTGTTTGTTTGATTTACCGCCTGGAATTTTCATTGCGGCGCTTATCATCATCGCTTGGTCTTGTCTGAGATACATGCAATCTCGTCGAGTAAATCCCCTATCGAGGAGCAGAAATGCGGAATTTTTCTTTTCCTGAAAGCGCATCATGGCTTCATCATAACAAGCTCCAGATGCTTTGATGTACATAGCCGCAGAGAGATCCATGGGATCCTACGTCTGAAAATATTGCAATCATTGGCGTTGGTGGGTGCACGGACAGTCTATGGCTGGCTTTGCTAGGTAATGCTTGTGACGTTCCCCCATCCATGCTGTTCAATGAGGCTTGCAATCTACAACTGAAATCGAGTTACGACGGTCTTAATCCATGGTTTTTATTGGCCAGTGTTGGAGCATTCGTTGAGTGTCAATGTTATCTAGGAAAATAACTCTTAGACGCCAACTGTCGTCTTTAATCAGTCTTATTTATTTATTTGCCGCGTAGCAACCTAAAGGGAGCTACGCGGCAATCTTCGAGCCTAACCTACCGGCCACCACGAGCAACTCTCCCTTTCCTCTCTCTCTCTCTCCCTCTCTCTTTACTCTCTCACGCTCTCCTTTCATCTATCCCCTCTCTCTCTCCCGTTCGCTCTCTACCTCCCTCTCTCTCGTCCCCTTTGGCGCCGGCCGAGACGCGCATTTGGCCGGTGTTTGCCTGTTGTCGCAGACGGCGTCGTCTGCCCGGTCCCGTTCCCTGGGGGGAGTCCCGAGGACTACATCCAGAGCCGTAACCATCTCCTGGCCGCCGACACCCTCTACAAAAAAACGCGCCGAGGGCGGAGACATCTTCGTTTGGCGATAAGGTTGCATGCGCCAGGACAAAAAAAAACATCAGTACATTTCAGCGGCAGAGGTCAGGTTGCGCCACACCAGCGTGACATGGGACAAGAATGGGGGGACTTCCGTGTCCCTATAGCGTCATGAAATATGACAATGATAATTGACCTTGGGTTGATCTGACCTTGGCAACCAAAAGCAATCATTGTCGACAGCAACTGATCACCTTCAGAACTAGTTCGTTGCAAAGTATGATTTGCGGGCCCTTTTGTTAAAAAAACCATGGCGATATCGGCGAAGACTCAAACAACATGATACGTTCTTTCACAGTGCATGATTTCTGTTCCTCTGTCAAAACTATTGCAATGATTATTACAGCAGTCAACGACGCTTCTGCACCACCTTCCTTTAACAGCCATCATCATGGTTTGTTTGGCATGTTTGTGAGCCGACGACGTTTCTATATTACGTTTTTACGGGCAAGTCCGGCTATTTTCGTATGACTTGAATGTCACGGCTGTCTACCGTTCGGGGTACTGTGGTCACCGCTTCCTTTGTTTGTTCTCCGTTGGATGTAACCATGGATACCAGAATCTAACTCCGGTGAAGTAGGTCTATCCGGCCTGTCCATTACGTTCATTTTGTCTGATGGGGCCGATGCCAACATACCGATGGATGCATGGAGCACGGACAAGACATCGAAGGCCTCTCCCGAAGGGGGAGTCTAGGTTCCCTTTATGTTTGTCAGTGCTGATATAATAATGTATTTAGGTTTTCCGTTTTGCTCTTTTTGCACATTTCAATGGAGGCTTAGCCGGTGCCTCCATCCTCCCGGACCCCTTGTTTATGCTTCCATATATCTAAAAAGAGCTTCGAAAAGTTTCATGGCAGCAGAGTTGTGTGCGATTGGACTTTCTACCAATCTTTAGGCAATCTGCTAATGGAACTAGCCGAATTGATCAAGCTTTAGTGAAATCACTTCGGTTTCCCGAACACCAAACCTTTTGGGGAAGACAGTGAAGGAGTACGGAGTGCTAAGATCATATCCATGCTATTCCATTCCATCGTATTCCATCATTTCTCATCATATCTATCTCATCATACGATTACAAGGCATGTGATTTGGAACTTTCGGCACCTGATATCTATTCCAAAGTCCTCCATTGCGGCTAACCAGTTCCAGACTTTGGGGTGGTTGTTACCAAAACAAATCCCGGAGGAAAACGTCTAGGTTTTTAGCAACAGCTGCGTTTAACATGACAATGGTCTCGCGGTTTAAAATCGGACATAAGTGTGACCCAGGCACTGGTGTGAGCATATGACGATGTATGATGGAGATATGGCTCTGGCGCTAAACGCAGCCCACAATCGCTCTTGGCCACGCCGCAAGTATTCTCCGCAAACACATTAATTCTGACACCATCTGCCCTTCCCCCAAGCCACGAACAAGCGCTCCTTGTTTCTTGTTCATTCCACCACGATGCAGACCACACTACCGAACCCTGTCACAAACCTGCCGGCCCAGTATCAGTGAGAAATCCATCATGGCAATCAGCCCCCTTTCTTGAACTGACTAAAGTAAAATAAAAAGGCCTTTCCCGTCCCACGTGAACCCTCCTGAGACACTATGAATAGCTGTGAACCGCCGTGAACCGCTGTCAATAGCAGTGGGCCACCGCGAACCGCTGTGAAACGGCATGAACCACTGCGAGCCACCGCAAACCATGGGGTCATCACGGCCGTCAGCAGCTCTGACCAACTGTGAACCACAACCAGAACAACTGTGAGCCGCCGCCGTGGACCGGCGCGAGCCTCCACCCCCGGCTGACGGCGACCGGCCGCGGCCGCCGGCGGCGCCGTCCGGCGTCGGGCCGCTGGCAGGTAGCCGTCTATCTTGGGCGGCAGCCGGCCGCCATATCGATTGAGCCGCCGGCCCGGCCGGCCGGCCTGCAGGTCCAGCCGCGGCCGGCGCGGCGCGAGGCCGAACTGCCGGACAGCTGCCGCGGCGGCAGCGCGTCATCTGAGCCGCGGACAGCCGGTCGGTACCAGCTGGACATCTGAGCTGCCGGCATGTCCGAGCTGCACGGCTGTAGCCAGCTGTCGAGAGCCGGCCACAGCCATGGCAGAGCAGGCAAACTGCTGCGCAGCTAGCCTGGCCCAGAGAGGACAGCTGAACTGCCGAGTCTAAACTGCTGGATACTTGGCCGAGCCGAGACGGGACGTCTGACCTGCCGAGCAGTCCGCCCTCCACAGCAGGCCGCCTGCTGGAAAGTAATGACGGCTCCAGCAGGAGGCCAGAGCTGCTGGACAGCGCGGAGACCCTGGCACAGGGCCTGAATTCCCGGACGGCCGTTATAGCTGTGTATCCGGTGTACCGGACATGAGCTCACTGCGGTGTCCGGTGTGCTCTCCCGAGGCGCACCAGCCGGCCGAGTGAACATGCACACGAGGGCAGCCTGAGATTGCACCACTCGATGCTGTTCGGTCCAATGGGGCAAATCATAAAATCGTGAAGTAACATAACCCGTTGGCGCGATGCACAAGGTTGACTATGAAGTTAAACCTGGTACACTGAATCCGGCGGCTGCTTAGGTATCTCACCACCTTCCCCTCGCTGGGGGAGGGGAGGGAGGCAGGGACGTTCCCAGTTAGCAACTTCGCAGCTACTAAACTGACTGGGCTGATAAAAACGGAATCGATTACCCTTAGTCGTCCGCTCCGAGAATGGTTTATTTAGAAATCCGAAGACCATCCTGTAGGCCACAGGCCGCAGCATTGATCAATATTTGGCCGATCTGGGATTTCTGTTGTTGACTGCTGTTGGAAATTACAAACTTCCGAAATACTTGTAAGTGCGCAAGACGCCAATACCCCAGTATCTGAGGAAACTGGCGACACAGGACAAGCTAAGCTATATGATACTAAAAGGTAAATGACACGTTGGTTTTAAGTATCCCCGTCATGGCGCAAAAGCTTCAAAAGCGTTCTAAGATATTGATAAATATTCGTACATGCACCACAATATAAATATTCGTACATGCACCACAAAATCTTCAAATGCATGACACAGCTGTTTTCACGGCATGAATAGACACTATTTTTGTAGGGGTGCGACCAGACAGATTCAGCACTACATGCCTCCCAAGAAATACCAACCTACGCGACCGGGCGTTTCCATATGCTCCTGGCAAAGTTGGCCGAGCCAGACGGGAAAGCAAGGATGGCAATTCCGAATTTACCAAGGTCGGACCTGTGACCTTTACCCCGCTGACTTCCGCGCCTTTCGTCGGAACGGCAACGACCTCTACAGGCGTCAGTGAGAGCTCAATGCATTTAGACGAGCGGCAATGACCTTTGCTGTGAACTGCTGGCGTCGGCTTGGCCGAAATGTTACATCTCCTGTTTTCAAGACAAGTCCAGGAGTCCCTCTGCGTTTCATTAGGCTTCGCCATTGTTGACTTGCTTAGGGGAAATAATTAGAGATCGTGTTGTCATTCGAGACCACGACAACATTTCCGTTTCCGTGATCCTATAGCTTCACGTGTTGCATGCGGCCTGAACAAGACTTGCAATGTTGCGCACTGTTACATTGACGCAATTAAGGCATGCTCCCATCTATACTCTGACATACATCTAAACCCAACATAGTCACAACTGCTAACTCAGTAATTTTTTATTGCCAATGTTTTTTTTTCCAAACTGCTGGCGTCCCTCGGCACATCTCCCTTCGTCTGCTTACGCTACTACGGGAAGTCTTGGGGTGGGGGAATTTCACAGGTACCATTTATTTTGCAGAGAAATAGGACAATGCCGACCTCTTTTCTTTGCGACCAGACATGGTACAGCTCTCGTGACAGGAGCGTTGGGTTTAGATAACTCAGAGTCATAGCTGCCGGCCTGGGTACGCCCCAGGTTGCGGGTAAGGTAAGGTCAGCAGGAGAGAAAAGCGTTCCGACGCCGATCGACGCTCACCCAAATCGGTCTGCACCAGAATCCTCTTTTGCACGGTTGCAAACATACGCAGCACCTGCATGAATGTGATGCTCCCAGCACCAGTTTTGCCAGTGATCGCATACAGTTGTTTTTTATTGCCAAACTGAAAATTATGTCCTTTAGTAACTCGTTTGAAGCTTTCTCGAACATATCTCTATTTTGAGACTGGCACAGATCTACGCAAAAGCTCACTAGCCTTGTCGATGCCCCCTGCATATACGTACAAAACAACTCAACGTAATCCAACCAAAACTATTTCCTTTACTACTCCGGCCTTATGTTTCATCCACAACGTTCATGCAATACCGTTATCGCCCAACACATTTTGCAGCGTATGCGCGCCAAGGTCCGGCAGTATCACACAGTATCCTGCACGTCCTAGTTCATTAATGCAAAGTACGTGTGTTCGTAGCACACAAGCATGGCTCGTTGCGGGGGAGTGCAAATGGTACCAGCCAATTACTCAGCCCTTGTTTGCACGTGAACGGAGCACTGCCAGCCAAACCGCCCTCCTCGTTTCTCAAAGCGTCGCGGACGTTCATTCGAGTTTGGCATTCCCTTCGTTGAATCATGGAGGCCAATGGAACGTTATGTTTCTGTAACTGACAGACCGCCTCAGTTCCACGACAATGCCAGCAAACATTATATTTTGTTAGGGATACAATGTTCACCCATAGCTGAAGGGGATACCAAATCAGTCCCTGCCTTGTATTTTCCGCAGGTTATATACAGCATAGAAATAAGATCCTAGCACGATGTTGAAAAAACGAAGATCGGCCGAAAACTTTAGCTTTGTGGTACTAAGTCGAATGCTCGGCCATTTGACGCCTGGCGGGTGACACAGATTGTAGTTATTTTACGATACCAGCTTTCTTTTTAAAGTTATACTAAAGAAACGTGCAAAATCGGCTCGCACGAAGGTCTTCGCCGTTGTCGTCAAAGGCCATCGACTGACGCCCAGGCCACAGCTTTGTCGAAAAATGCTGCCAGTCGTCACGCAGCGTGGTATTGCAGTCAATCACTGAATGTTTTTTGCCCTGTGTATTAAATTTCGACCTCATATTCCTCTCTGTTGTGAGGTGATAAAAATTTAACCCTATTCCCGAGGGCTAGACGGTATGGCCGATTCCCGGCAGGGGGGGGGGGCGGATTCGGCCTCCCTGAGATCTCGAGAACTACACACCCGATTTCATCGCAAGAAACGGCGATCGATTCAACAACAAGGAGTTTTTTTTTTAATTTTGAAAGGGGTGGATACAGGGAGGCAAAAAAGCCAAAATGGGGATATTTTTGGACTTGTTATAGCTCTGTTGTTTATCTACCGATTTCAAAGAAATTAGAATGAATCGAGCGATTATAAATGGGACTTTTACCATTGGTCCATACATCTGAAATTTTGAGAAAATTCTTAGACGTCCATAGGGTTACAAAAACAGGAGGATTAGTTTTTCAAAGACTGGATCAACAAAAGTTGAAAACATCTTTTCAGTTGCTGTTAGTCATGTTATGCTGAAGAAGTACAAATCGTATTATAATGTTTGCATAGTGTTGGCATAGGCGGTGCCAGGGGGATGAAAAAGGGGGAAACTGTCATGGTCACATGTTCTTCAGATCAGCTTACTATCTTTGGCCTTAAATGACCACCAGTGACCTTAGAGTCATTTGGAATGATCTTGTGTGCATTTCGTATTATTCGAAAACATTTCCAATCATTTGAATTTACTCTACTTCTGAAATTCTATTTTATGGCTGTTGTGACAGAGGTATTAATATTCTATGACGCGCACTGACATTTAAGGTCATAGCTCCGTGACCCGGCCTGATATCAAGCTGAAAGCTGGTACGCAAGTAGAGAGCATCCATGTACATTATCTACATTCCGGGTTTGGTATTTGAAAAGATAGCGCCAAAATTATTACTATCAAACCAAATGTTGACTTTTGACCTTGACCTGACCATGTGAAGTGACCTCAGATAAACAAAATTGCGTTTGTATGTTGCCCAACTATTTACCACACATCCACATAAAATTTTAAGTTTTATCTTAAAAACTCTATTTTTGGCAACCATTTTCCTTTTACCCTGAACAGGGCCAAAAATGGCCTAAGGTGCCTCCCAAAAGCGTTGCTTGACTCCGCCCTGAGCAAAAAAAAATCCGGAATTTCGTCACAGTACATAGAAAGAAAAGGTAGGAAAAGTCATCGAGTTTCGTGAAGGTTCGTCAAATCCTGGAATTGGCAAGCAAATAACCCGAGGGAGCGGATTTAGCCCCCTTGCCGGGAATAGGGTTAAGCAACTTTGCGGACCAAATTCCGACCTGCTGTGTTGGTTGCTACATGTGGTATTGGGGCTCAAACATCGGACAAAGAAAATCGCGATCGGTAGCCGCTCTGACCATAATAAAACTTCTACGGCTCCTAAAGCTGTATTCTCTTCTGTCACGTGCTACTAATCGTTCAAAATAATCTGCATAAGGTTTTCCCCCTAGCCGTCGAAATTAGTCTTTATGCCAAACCGTCTAACTGCACGATCTGGCAGGTTAATCTTATTTTATCTAATAACACAGTGACTTGGGATCATACAGTCATTTTTTCAATACCTTTCCCAGCCTAACCGAAAAACTTAATCTTCTAGCTTTCACACTTTCTGACATAACAAGATGGTGGACTTATCTCCCGCCCTTCTCCGCCACTGCGGATGACTGTCGGAGACTCCCCACTGCGCGAAAAGAGGTCGAGGAATCGAACGTAAACTTGGATCTGGCGCCTTCCTCCGCTGGTTCAGTTATAGGATAATTTCCATTCGGGTGCGGATATCGAGCAGAGGCGAGTGCAGTCGGAAGAGCTGAAACGTTGACATCCACGTACATACTGTTGTTGTGCAGAGGGGATGTCGGTGAATTCGCTGATCAGCACTGGAGTGAGCGGACGTCTGCGCACACAAACGGCGGGAGTGAGCGTCGCAAGAGTTTTAGTCATCAGGAATCTTTTCGCACGGAGTGTACGCTGAACCCTGAAGACTGTCCTTTTGCACGCAGTGCATTTTGAACATTGGCTAATGCAATGCAGCTTTCGTGTTCAGCGTCAACGTCTGGACCACGCAGGCTAGAGATGAAGCCGAAGTTATGGGTTCAGGGCACTTACCGTTATAACAGCGCTCAGAGCCTTCACAGAGATCTTCAAATAAACATCCTGTGGAAGAGAAGACCAATGTTTATTAAGAGGACATTGTGAAATGCTCGGACTAAAATACGACACTCTGCAGTGATGACCGTCAGCATTGCTGCGACTGGCTATAAAAGAAGACCTTTTTTGCTCAGGAAGATTCAATGTTAGCAATGAAATTAGTCCCTTGATGGTATGAAAATTCCTCATCCGAATGAACAAAGTTGTCACTGTGTACTTGTGGTAAATGTGAACAAACCGTTTATCACCTTCCATAAGTCGCGTCAAAGGTCAACTAACCATTGTTTTGAGACATAAGATTCCGATTGAAGGCCTTATATGTAACCATATTATTTTGTAATTTCTATCGCCCCTTCCCAATTTTGTCAATTCATTTCCAGCCACTAACAAACATTTTTCCGTTGGCTGTTGTAGCGAGCGTCCAGGTTCCAGGATACAGCAGGAGAATGAGGGTCATGGTAAACCATTTTGAAAAGGAGGAACGGAAACATGGACCACACAAAGTTCGAAATGTAAACCCAAGCGCACAACCGTCCCACGCCAGTAGGACGAATGGCATAACGTAGGCTCGGCACTACACCGGCAACCATCCAGCCCGAGTCACAACAGGACTTCAGGACGAGTGCACCGCTTCTCAGACAGCGACTGCCCCCCCCCCCCCACCCACGGCAACCTGAACATCTGACCCTGGCGACCTACAGCCTCTTCATCCAGCGGATGCTGAGCAATCACGTTACGACAAGGATAAGCCGAGGGCGGAAGATCTTCATCAGACTAACGCAAAACTGATGTTGGAGCACGTCTGCAGTCGCCAAGAACAACGTGACGTCGCGTCCAAACGAGGAACACGGTTCTTCGCCATGGTGCGGGGTTATGCAGAGTGCTTCCTGTTGACAGGAATATTTGGAAAATGCCTGCAGTAAAATGCCACGCCTTACAAGAAAGGAGCGTCTGTACGAAAAAAATACCTGCAAATTGGCAATATCCAATCTCGTCAGTCTAGAGCTGTTCAGACCACGCTCTCCAGTAAACGCATTGTTCACTGACAACCGCTGCTGGCTTGTGAATAGCAGCTGACTATGGAAAAACCTGGTTGGCTTGTTTAAAACTCAATTTATGCTGCAGATCACGTCCGGAACGAGAGTTACCACCGCCCTTTCAACATCCACGGCACCATCGGCTCTGCAAGCAAACGAAACCAGCGGGAACTGTGGCCCGGTCTGTCGCGGGCCATAACAATGTTCTCCATCGTCCGAGGAATAAGGTGTCCACTCGAGCGGGCGAAAGGACTGCAAAACTGCCCCAATTTCGGTACCTAACTGACTGACTTGTGTTATACGTTTACTGAGCCCATTTTTGTATAAAAACGCCAACTGTCTGCATTTTACTTGCTCAATATGCGAGACTGTGGAGATGCTAAGTAACTGTGAAGCATCTTGCGTTACTTGTGCTGTCATGTTCTACAACGTAATTTGAATTCCTGACACAAAATGTCTCGACAGACTCCTTTATTGGATTTCGTCTACTAAATGACTGGCATACACTGCGTCGCCCTAAGTCACTATTCCAACGGCGCTGACATTGGGTCTTGATTAAACCCGTATTACAGGCACGACCAGGCCCGCGCAAGAAAGCCCGAAGACGTGGACCGTCACCAGTCAAATCAAATCTTTCATCACCAATCAAAACGTAGTGCCATTTTTCTCATGAACGGCGCTGGTAGGTCCATGGGATGTGTGGAAATGGCTGTTCCGTTTCAGTCTTAACACGTACAGTGGAAGGGGATTTCTCGCTCACGCGCAAGAGAAGGGGACACCTTTGTGCCCTCCGGTCCCCTCAGATCTCAAAAGAGTGGGA
This sequence comes from Capitulum mitella, assembly GCA_030062745.1. NCBI lineage: Eukaryota > Metazoa > Arthropoda > Thecostraca > Pollicipedomorpha > Pollicipedidae > Capitulum > Capitulum mitella. Next base: position 28,315,412 of record CP099846.1, on the reverse strand, counting down.
AAGATCGGATCGAAAAGAGCTAGAGTCGCGAAATTTTAAGCTTAGAACAGGGTTATAAAGACTTATATTGTATGAAATTCTCATAACCCTAGGTTAATATCTCTGAGGTTAAATGGGGTCGCAAAGGTAAACGTTTAACACTTTCTCGGCCCGTACAGGCCATTTCGTACGGTTTTTCGAGCTAAACGGGAAAAGGGCGCGTATTAGAGCGCTAAAACGTGGCATACGACAATTTCCATTCATCTGATGTCTTGAGTGAAGATTTTGGGTCGAGGTCATGTCAGGCCATTGATCTATGATGCCATTATCATTTTCTGAAGATCAGATTCTGGGTAACACGGAATGCTGATGTAGTTTCGTTTAATGTGAATAATGACGCTTAACATGCGTTTAGCATATTTTCCGGTGAAGATAGCCAACATCCGCACAACTGATCACTTCCAGCGTTCGCTGACCTCCATAAGGTCAAAGAGAGTACAGTAAGGTCATTGATCTTGGATGAAGTTTTTGACCCAAATTAAGTTCTTTGTTACCTGTTTGCATTAAAAAATTTTCCTCATAATGAATTCATTTACTTGATTTGGTTGCTGTAAAAGGTAAGACACACACACACACACACACACACACACACACACATATATATATATATATATATATATATATATATATATATACACGTATATGTATATCTGTGGCCCGTTCTCGGGATGCATATTTCACGCAAGTTAACGTGTTGCGAGGCAAATATGGATCAGGTCACAAGCTGTTTGACCTTGATCTTCACTGCCCCTGGCTAGGACCATTCTATTCTATATTCTATGGCTAGGCTATTCATCCATCAGTTGTCCCCGAATGATCGTCCAAATGGTAATCTGACATAGAACGTTAGTCATTTCGTAACATTTGTCTGCTACAAATGTTATTTTATTCATGTTTGTTTGACTTTAAATGATTCAAACTTCACAAATTTCCAACCGATTTTCGATTTCTTTGCGACATTTCTTTGCGATCGACAAGTAAACGAATTGTCATAAATCTGAAGCAAACAGGTGGGGGAGGGGGCACAAAAGTACTCCCATTCCAGTGCACGTGTTAAAGCATAGGAGTATGGCTCACAAAATTGTGTACAACACCGGATAAGCACATATTTTTTCGTATGAGAACCAAACCTTAGATGAAAATAGGAAAAAAAATACAACACCAGCGGTTTCGAAGGACAGCCTCGGGGGAAACCCATCTGCATTCATATCCAGGCTACGTACAACGAGGCTGCTCAGGAGCGTAGAAACATCCGGGAAAGTGTGGGAGACGTTTTTTTCATAGGACTAATGTAAAATTTCTCCCCAAAAGTTTCCCCAAAAGTGCCCTTTCCCTAAAAAGGCATGCCCCCTGTTCCGCTTCCACTCCTTCGCCCATGAGATTACCTGCGCTAATACTGAGAGCAGGGGCGTATTTAGAAACTGACGAAGGGGATGCCATTATGCTTCAGGCAGGGGGGGGGACGCCGCCAATTTTAAGGGCACCAATATTTATGGCGAGGGGCGGGGGTGGCAGCTGAAGTTTTAAAAAATGGCATTTATTTTCGTTTTGTTTTTTGCACTTTGACGTGTAAAGGTCGTGAGGACAGATGACCCCGCGTCGCTTGGGCTGGCAGGTACCCGGGCACTCTTTGTTACTACACTATGCCTTAGGTGGCATTTTAAGTCCCCAAGGGCCACTCCAGGGACTGCGTTGGTGGGGCAGGAACCCTACCAAAGAATTACGGGAATGCCGGACTAAGCGTGACAGCCCAGAGCGAATCGTTGTATGCGCGTGGTTCGCAAAGGTGCTGAAGTGCAGCACACAGATGGGAGTTTCTGCCTTCCATGCATTTGATTGCATTTGCCATGCTAGCCGCTACAAGTTCCCTAATTCCACAGATTTTACACTCCGTATCGTGGAGAGTCCAGCAAAAATGTTTTTTCTTAGCATGAACCAAATATGGCAACAAAATGCTGCATCTGGCTGCATTTAGGAAAAATTCAGTTTTGCCAGAAAACATTGTAAAACATCAAAAAACCTCAAAATTTATCTTCCCCACTTTTTGGGTGACTTTTTCCCAAGGCATGCGGAACCAGTGACAGGTTACTGCAATTTTCAGCTGCAAATACCCTGAAATTTCAGTATACCTAATATCTGCGCTTTGTCAGCGGGTTTTGTTTTTGTTCCTCCCGGTCTGGTAAATATTTGTCTTCTTATTGCGTTCCTCACAAATATGCCTATCGGAGGAACACGTTTTGTAACAACTATGGTAAACTAAAACCAAAATAAACCAAACATTGGAAGAATAATGTTGACAAAAACAAACAATGATAAATTTTAGAGCACATAATTATGAACACGTATCGAAAGTTTCCACTCATTCCAGGCATCGACACACGCTGGAGCACGGTTGCTACCTGTTCGAATAAGCTACTTCGCAAACTCGGAGAGAACAAAAAAAAACTTTTAAGACTTTTTAAGGTTTTTAAATACTTCTTAATACACCTGAATGCAGGCACATGGAAATAAATGCAGGACATAAAACGAAAACATCTCAAAGTACATAAATGCCTGATCACTTAAAATTAGCCAAATGGTCCATAAATGGCAAAAAATGGCTGGACTCTCCTTTTAACCCGGCTCCACATGGGGGGTTCCAAAGTGAGCACTCCTCGGTTTTTAGTAAATAACTTCTGAACCACTGGAGCCAGCCCAACCAAACTTCCAGTATCTGTCCATCGATTTCCATGCTGGGTTAGGTGATGGGATATGAAGTCATAAGTGAGCCATTGCATGCATGTTCTTGTCTCTTCGGACGGTGGCTCAAAATGCTTCGTTTTTTGGTAATATTCGCAAATATAACGCATGGGCTATTTGGATATACTTACGACACGGTCCCTAAAGGAATATACAATGGCGTCACGTCAGCATTAGAGGCCATGCTTGGTCATTTGATGACACTTGGGGATGATTTACATTGTGGGCGATAGAAGTGGTCGCGGCTGACCTTCCCCATCGTTCAGGCTGGACAAGCAAATCTTTTTGCGCCTTTTAGAAAGGTTCACCAAACGCATCGCGAGGTCATGTCACGTAGGGTGAAAAACAAAATGGAATATAACATTGTCCGGGGAAGATAATTCAGTAACAACAAAGAGGTCTATTGTCCCTATGCAGAAAAAGAGAAATCACCATCTGTTCTGACTCCGATTTGACCTTGACCCAATAAAGAGCAGGCAGAACAGATTCAGTTATCAGGAAATATCACTTCAGCTCCGTTCTTGACGCGGTTAAGAATCCCAGCGGGTAATTCTTTGGCAGAAAGAGCAAAGCAACCTTACCTGACCTGACTTAGACTGACCTTGGCTGGATCAAAAGCAGGCAATGCAAAACTTACTATCAGAAAGTTTCACTTCAATCCCTTTTATGTCGTGGATCAAACCTGCGAGTAAGTATCACCACTTGGCAGGTTAAGTAACACAGGTTGTAGGTAAGGTAAAGTAGGGCAGGTAAAGTGAATTTCGTCTGACCAAGGCTGACGCGGCAATTTTTAACTTTAGGGCTTACTCCTGATGCAGAACATCGTGAACTTTCATTTGATACCCAGCTAAAGGTCCTAAAACCAGTATCGCCGACGATATGGTGTACGAACCGGGGTCAGTTTTCCGTCATCGAGTAATGCGTTTTACGTGACCTGTGACATCATCAGTCACGTGGCCAGGGCTGACATAATATTTTTTAATCACAAGACAAGACAAGGCTAACCAATATTTTTTAATCATCAGTAGCCCTGACTCAGGGCTATCGATTGGTGGTAGACCAGTTCAGATCCATCAGTTAGATCCTGAAATAACATGGACACCCACTGGTTGCCGCCCCCGTCGCCAGCCGGGGAATTTTATTATTCATTTATTTGAAAGTTTTATTGAGATATCCTGTTTTCCGAAAAAGTTACAGAATGCTTAACTTTTTTGAACAAAGGTCCTCTTGACCTGACTTAGGTGAGACACCTGGCCCGGCCTGGGGCCAAAAATGTGTCACAAGATCCAAAAATGATCAAGGTTTCTAGATACATGTATAGTAAAAACAGGTACGGCGATTAAATTTAAGGTGCACAGGAAACCTATCAACAAGGGCGACCATGTCCACCTTTATTCAGCGCACAGTGACCTATACGCTGAATAAAGGTGGAATCACTATATCAGTGGAACAGTGACAGCTTTCTTTCTGAGAGCATTCATAACATGTAACGACGAGTGCCAGGCAGAAAAAATCCGGCATATTTTTGGAACATTTGCAAAATTTAAGTACTCAGGGGGCTTGTTGACTAAAAAACAAAACTGGACAGAGGGGTAAGGAAAAGCAGCATTCGATGTGGATATCGATCCCATATCCAAACCAGCCAACGCAGTCGCAAAGAAGTTAGAATCGGTGAGCATCAAAATAGCAACGACTTCGGGACAGAAGATCAGTGACATAGTTAATGAAGGGGGGGGGGGAGAAGAAGTGCACAAGCGTTGTTGTGTATGAAATTCCGTGCTCAGGATGCAGTAAAGTATACGTAAGAGAGACAAGTCGAAGCGTGAAAACACGCATACAAGAACACAGACGACATGTAAAACATCGCCGAAAATCCAACGCGACAGTGCTAAGCGTTGGCAAATGCCACCATTTCCCCACAAGGAACGAAACAAAAATCCTGGAAAAGAAAGTTGGAAAAGGAACAGATCAGGGAGATTTTGGAAGCCGCGCATTTAGCCACCAGAGAAACGTTTAACTAGAAGTGGTTTCGCGATCTGGCCGTCTCCGGCAGCAAAAATTAACGGTACGAGTGTTTTAATTTATAGCGCATATGGTTTTATGCGGGCTAGGGCAAATAATTCCAAACGGTATCTGCTTTGAATTTTTCTTCCATCTCTCTAAGTGCTCTCCACTAAGCAGTGATCAAGACACCGTGCTGTCGAAACGTATGCAATACATCTAGCATAATTTGAATTTTGTTCATCACCTTGACCAGTATGACTAATTCTCAGACCATTTGAGCCCTCAAAGGCGCCCGTTCACGATTTGGAGCATCCTTTCATTTTTTAGAGCGTCCTGCTAGACCTGAGACATATTTTAGACGTCAGCGGCGCCTTTTAAGCCCTAGAGGCGTCCGTCCAGGGTTTGAGGCGCTTTTTTATCCTTCAGGACGTCGTTCTAGCTCTCGGGCCGTTTCTTCGAACCTCAGACGCGCCCTTTGGAGCCATCGGGGCGCCCTTTGAGCCATCGGGGGCGCCCCTCCAGTGACTGTAGCGCCCTTTTATTATTTGGGGTGTCATTCTGTCCCTAGAGACATGGACTAGGGGGGCGCCAGCATGAGTCCTCGGGAGGCGACCCTGCAGTCTTGAGGTTTATAGCGCTATTCTGTTTTTCGTGGCGTCCTCCTAGACTTCGGGACATATTTTCGGATCACAGGGGCGCTCTTTCAACCCCGGGGGCTTGAAACGCTCTTTTTCTTCAGGGCATCCGTTTAGCCATAGAAAAATCAGTGTTTTCTTAGGGGCGCTCTTTGAGTTCGGGGGAGGCTCTCTGGGATTTGGGGCGCACCTGAGTCTTCATGGCCATTAAGCTGAGTTAAAATGTTGTTTTACGTCCAAACTGTGGAACATTTTTAGGTTTCATGAGTCACCTTTCGAGGTCTCGAGAGCATAAGTTTGGGTTCGGCGCCCTATTAGTCAGTAGACGGTATTTCTGACAGGGGCTCTTTCGGCGTCTAAGGGGCATGTCCCTTGGGCGCCGAAGCAGCCCTGCCATTGCCTGATGGCATCCCCCTAGGTACATCCCTGACTTAGAAGCATTCATTTCGTTTCAGAAAAGTTTCTGAAACCACTTCATTAAAACAAAATCGCTCTTTCCATTTATCTTCTTTATCTATCAGGACCTTCTAACACCCCCTTTCCAAAAAACATTTGTCGACAACGCAATGTTATGCACATTTTTGCTCCCGATGGAATAAGCTCACTTAGACTGAACAGCAATCGCAGGAAACCCAAAACTGCCTACAAGCGTTCGTAGGAGTACCTGGCTTCAGAACACCCGCTCAGAATATCCACAGAGTCATCTGAATGCTCCCCACGGGAAACGTCGAACCTCGCGGCGCCGGTGCCTCTCACCGGCCGCCGGCGGCCTCAGGTGACGCAATCGGAGGAAGGGGCGGCGTGGGCGACGCTCCGCCCGCGCGCGCTCCCACGCCGGGCCCGCTCGGTATTTTCGTGACCGACGGTGACGTCAGAGCGGCGGGTCGATGAGCGGCCGCGCAGATAGGGGTCGCGCCGGTCGCTTCCGGTGCCCGGTCAGTGTGCGGTCACCTGCGCGCCTCTGAGGGGACGACTCCTGACGTGTGAGACGCTGCCTGAGATGCCAGTGGCGACGGACAGGCGTTCCGTCAGGGGGCCGCAGCCAGCCGCCCGCCAGGTGGCCATCTGATTAAGGCGTATCAGATCACTGCCGCAAACGTCCTGTCCGCTGTCCATCCGGTCAGGGAGTGTCAGAAGGTTACTAGAGGCAACCGCCTCACCAACTGCCCATCTGGTCAGGGAGTGTCAGGAGGTTACCACAGGCAACCACCTCATCAGTTGTCCGTCTGGTCAGGGAGTAGCAGTAGGTTACGACAGGTAACCGCCTCACCAACTGTCCATCTGGTCAGGGAGTAGCAGTAGGTTACGACAGGTAACCGCCTCACCAACTGTCCATCTGGTCAGGGAGCATCAGTAGATTATTACAGGCAACCGTCTCACTGACTGCCCATCTGGTCAGGGTGTGACAGCTAGACACCGTAGCAAGCCTCCTACCAACTCCCCATCCTAGTCAGGACGTGTCAGCCAGCCTCTTACTAGATGATCAGGGCGTATCCATAGGTCACCACAGCTAGCTGCCATGTGAGCTGTCGTCTGGTCAGGGTGCGCCCCTGTCAGCTGGACACGGCAACCAGCTGTCCCTCTAACTGTTGGCCAGATGGCAGCCGTTCGTATGGCTTGAGCGTCTCCGCGCCTACCGTAACAGTGACCACGGGCCAATTGGCTACCTTCGCCTCACAGAAAATCGCCGCAGCTCAAATATGCAGCGGGCGAAGCTATGAAGACGCCCAGTCTCATCTCCGCTCACTGCCCAACAGGTGAAACCGCCGACCATCCTCGGCCGACAAGTCTGCCAGCCCTGATCCTCAAAGGCCACAGCGCAGTCAGCCGTGCTTCACCGGCCTGGAGGACAGCACCGTTCCGGCTGGCACGTGTCGCCGAAGCCGTCCAGCCAGCAGAGACCAACATACGTCGGGACTGGCTATTAGTCATGCCTTCCAGGCTGTACTTGAGCAACCAGGAGCACCCGGTCGGGTTGGTCGGCACAGCCGGCACAGACAACTGCCTTGTTCCTTCCCGTCCCCCTCGCGGCGGTTGGTTATCCGGTTGTTTATCGACGCTCTCGACCGTCGGAACCCTTTCTTGTCGCAGACTGTCGCGCCAATCGCTGGCTCGCGCTGGCGAAACGCTGCCAGCGCCCGGACTCGAATCGAGGTCCCTGGGCCGTCAGGTGAACACGATGAACGCCATAATTTGCCGTGCCTCGTCCCCTCCCTGCCGACTACCCATCACCTCCCCGACCACAGCTGGTGAGATCAGGGACCACGAATTTCCGCTCCAGCACGGAGAGACGCCGCCCGGCACGCACCAGGATCGGCGAGGAGCACGAGCCGCCCGACAAAGAAGACACGGGAGTCACCAGCCAGCCTCGAGTCATCCCCGTCGAGCAGCATCAGCTGCTGATCTCTGGGGGCCACGGGGGCCGCCAGCCATGCTACCTTTCACCCGCAGCAGATAACGTGTTCTGCGGCGAGTGAAGCACGCGTATGCCTCCTCCGCCACAGCCCCGACGGCTGACGTGAGCGGCAGCCGTCAGATGACGCTGTCGGAGCTCACAGCTCTCCCCCCGCGCAACGGGGACATGGTAGCAGGCCACGTTCGACGGGGGACCTCAAAACGACATTGGTGCGCCTGAACGTTTTGTGAAACAACGGCGGACCTTCGACTAACAGGCTCTCTTAATTCTCACCGGATGACATTTGAACCGCCATTACTGTCGCCCTCAGCTTGCAGGACTCCGCTTCAACTTTTTCACAAAACGTTTCCAAGGCCTGGTTTCCTCTTGCAGGTTTCGATTTCAGTGGTTGTGTAGGTGAACGTTGGTTGGACTATTAGACTATTAGACTTAAAACAGACAGCAAAGAGAAGCATTGTTCAGTTTGTTACTTGACGCCTCCCAGTGCGGCATGAGACTTGAATTCTAAAAAGGCACTCATTCGTTCCTCAAAAGAATGGAGGTATCTAAAGGTCAGACATCTCCCAGGCCGCCATTTTGAGCCCATCTCCCAAAAATGGAAGTCACAATAGCTTCCAACGGTGTCTATCAAAACCGAAGAGCCCACAGCGTTCGGTCTTTGCCATTTTGCGGAAAACTGCTGTTTCTCGGTAAACTTAAGCCTGTTGTAAATCAGAATTATGTGCATATTTCCTGCTTTGTTGTCAAAATGTTTCGCTAAAGTAACTAATGTAAACAGATTTTCAAGGGGATAAAATGGCATTGGAAAGATTTTCATGTAACAATCGCATGGCATCCTGCACTTGTTTGATTCGAGCAACGCAGGCCATGTGTAAGTCACGTCAAGATGAAAAACACCAAATACTGGTGTGCTCAGGATAATGAATGGTGCTGCAACCCAAAAGTCGCATCGACATTGAACAAAACCACGGCTAGCTCTGCCTCTCGCAACTTTGTTGCGAACTTTGCGGACTTCGGACGAACGTTTCTCGCAACGTTTGTTTGTGCCTGAATTTCAAGGAGTTGCTACAAACTGTAATTAATTCTGCTTTTCTTTTACTTTAATTTTGTTCTCTTACGCTGGACACAATCTGGATCGGATGTCACACATTACTTTGAGGTCCAGATAAACAAAGCAGCCGTGTCATGGAAAAAATGACGACCAGCGAAACTAGGGCGGGTAACACATCCCAGCACATGAAGGGATAATTTTAGGGCCGGAATGCAGCAAACTTTTCGGATCAAAATACCGCATGAGCGGAGGACATCTTCAGTTCATTCGGTTTGGCAGGGCTGGTCAGTAGGGAAAGACATCGCACACTTGGTCTTTCGTATGCTAGCCTCCTGCTGACTCGTGATCACTGCCGACCATGAGAAAAGAAGGTGAAGTATGTCATCGTCCTCAACATAACACAGGATGACTGGGAGCCGCTACCAGCAATCGCTGCCTGCCTGTGAGAAAAAAGGGTTAAATGTTCCTCGGTGTCCCTCAGCAGAACAGACAAATAAAGACTCCCGGAGAAGCACAAACAGCATAATCCGTCTGCCGCCAAATTACGCTATACTTTGCAACAGTTGCGACCTTGGCGTGATAAGAAGTTTGGTCTGTGAAGCGTTTATTTCGGCGTGCGAACCAGAAGAGCTGGAGACTCTAGTCGTCCCAGCGCTCGATATTTGACAATGAGAAAGCTGGCAGCTAAGCAATGGTGTCATGCTGAATACCACATGGTCGTGTCGTACCTTTGGCCGGCTTGGAGTCCGCTCAGCAAACCTTGTTTGGTATGACCTCCGGTCTCAGACATCGCCAGACAAAATCACTCGTTTCAGACTTAGAAAAAAAAACGGTAACAAAAAGTAAGAGGCGAGGTCTGAAAAGAACGTTTTGAAAAGCTCCAACAGTATTTGGGCAATTTCTCCTGGCAAGTTCTCCTCCACTCTAACTGAGCAACTTTGCTGGCCTAGCTTTACTAGGCGATTGCACATACACCCACTCCTTGGTGCCCATGAGAGGGTGATTAACTGTTTGCATTTATCTCTGATCCATGCTTATGACTCACTGGAGTGTTAAGAAACTGTTATGGCATGAGCACCATATTCATTCCAGCGCGATTAATACCTTCATGTCTACAGGACACGAATTTTCACGCTGCATACACAACCGCTTAAAATATCCCGCGTGACACGCATGCGGGTGAATGTGCAGGCAACGCGGGTGAGCACACGCAAACGGTGCGTGACAACGATCTGTGGATTGGCAATCCGTGTCACGCTAGTGCTTACACGCGCCCAGACCATCACCAGCGTCCAACAGGCTTATGAGCTTTAATGGCACAGGGTGTGAGCACATCGGAAAAAATGATGCTGAAAAATTTGTTATCATGTGTGGTAATTGAGAGCTTTACTTTGCCGCTTGCCGACTCTGGCACCAACGCTACGAAGGATGGAAGGAGGAAAATGATCCTGATGACAAGTTACGTTGTTGGATAGCTCATCACTCAGCACATTGAGAAACTGGCTGTTGATGGGACTGTCAAGACTTGAATAGCCTTAATCAACTCTTTTTCTGTAGGGACGTGTATAGAATCTAAGAGAGGTGATGTGACAGATGGAGCATAACTGCGCTATGTAGAATAATCATCCAATACTGCCCAGACAAGATGCACGAATTTGGAAGACTGCATGAACAGCTGGAAGCAAGACCGCTGCTTGCAATGGCCACAGTGAATTCAGAACATACAGCTTGTGACGGGAGAATGCTGTAAAATAGAACGACGTCTAGCATGTCAGACCATGTAGTAGTCCTACGTCGTTTTGTCTGATGCGCTTCTTGTTATTGATGTAAATGACTTGGGCAAATCCTTTAATGATAGTCTTAAGAGGATCAGGACATTCTGCCTCTGACCATAATTATTCATGTCTTACAGCAAAAATACATGGATTCGCGATCCACCAGAAACTTACGATTAACGGTCACCTTCCACTAGAACAGGAGCATCACCTTCCCACACCCTCTCTCTTCAGTCACCAGAAATATCTCCATATGGAATCCGAGGCCACCCCAAGGCCATATGGCACAGTTTAAGCGGTTTCTGCTCCACGGCTGAGTTGGCCCAACTGTAGACAACGAAATGGTCTTCGCGCAAAGTGATGGATTAAGTGCTCACCAGTGTTAACACTTGTTATGCCGCTTCAGATTTTCTTACAACCTGTGAACCTACGACTCGAAGGGGTCCTCATATTGTGGCCATGATCGTCTCTTTAGAAGTCGCAACAGCGGTTTGCAAGGAGGCCTTGTCGAAGGCTTTCATGTGCAAATTATTCGTATCTTTGGGCCCTTGATATCATATCTGTGAAGTGGGAGTTTATTTCATTCAGCGTTTCGGATAGCATTAATAAACATGGATTCGTCTCTTTGGGAGGATACCACAGACGGCCGAATCGAATAAATTCGCGATGGCAAGAGTGCCCGGGGCGTCGTATGTACTTCGAAAATCGCTCGTTTCTTCTTTTTTTGCTCTTCTTTGGGCGCCCCTGACACTTTTTGCTGCTTTGGCGAATAGGACAAGCTAGTTCAGAAGTTCAGGTCACGAGCTTCCGTTTAAGCTCTGCTTCAACAAAACAGTCCAGTTGGTTCGCAGACCTCAGGGAGAAGGAACGAGTGCGCCCTCGCATAGATTTCAAGCGAATCCGACACTTAAAGAGAGGATTAAAAAACAACAGCTCAAAAACTGCTAGCCGCTCTCCAGTTCTGAAAACGTTCTACGTCTACGCCAGCGAATCAGTCCCAAGTAATGAAATATAAGCATCATAGAAGTGCTCTTTCCTGTCTTGCCTTTTCCGTGCAAATAATGGGCCGACCTCTGGAACCCGTAGGACTGTTTGAATAATTGGCCATATCGCGCCGAGCTCCGTCCATATGGAGCCGGGCATTAAGCCACACTGCGCGCCGATGGTCTTCTGCCGCTGTCGTCCTGCGAGACGCAACGCAAAACAAGGAACGGCGCAGTTTCAAACACCGCATCGACACGTCCACGGGGATCAGGCGTATTCCAGGCGATCGTCGACAACTGCCCCTCTTTACGCGCATCTGATCCGATGCGATTGCGGGATAGTGGCAGCTTCTCAGTTTTCTGATGATAATTATCCAACAAAGTTCTTTCCATTTTCTTTATTGAGCCATAGCTGCACTGCTGTATTTCTGTAGCAGCGCAGCGCTGCGCCTCGATTTTGGGTAAAGTGGTCGAGAAAGTACGAATAATGCTTGCAGGAATACTTCGAACTCCATCGGCATTAACGGCATTTTTTCAGTCACACCAAACGCCACAATGCCGCGATTTCAGAGCATGGTACTGTAGTGAAACCTAACCACACTCGCCAGTCTAGCCCCATCAGTGACAAAAATGCAGAGGGCCGTGCGAATCCCAAACCGCCCTGTCCACAGCCTGCCAACAGCTCTGTACGCCACGCTGCGGACAGCCCCTCAGCGCCCCGAGGCCGTGACACCTTGACGCCCTGACAACCGCGGCAGGAACGACTGGCGACGGCGCGACTGCCCGCAGTCATTGCCACCCGCCTGCCTGTCTACTGTCCGGCCCGCGGCGGAGCCTGGTCCCGACAAACGGGCGCACCCGTCCGCCACGCCTCTCGGGACGCCTCGCCGCCAGGGGCGACGCCGGACGGGGGGGGGGGAGGCGCCCCGGGCTGGCTCGTTCCGTTCCGGCCCGCCTTCACCCAGATCTACCGATCATCCGAATCGACGGACAGACACGGAACTGGCAGTTCGGTGGAAAACGGTAGAGGTCCGGGAGGCTGGACGCCAGGAGGCTCATTTTCGCGTCCAACATCGGCCGGCTGGAATTGATCTTTGGTCCGCGCTCATTGACGGCCATTACGTGCAACACGTTACTGTCCATATGGCTCGAAAATAGTACAGCACCCAGAAGGGAACCGTTAACCGAGCCGCAGGCATCGATAAGTGTGTAGTAAAGCGCACAAGACGTTGAGGTGACGCTTGTGTTAGAACGGAGGCCCCAAACGTTTTTTTTTGCGTGCGTTTCGGTCAGGGAACCGATGCATCACGTGTCGAATTGCCCTAGCCCAAAAGCAGCTTGTTATTTGGCTGTCGAGAGCCTTATGCTATTCATTGGAAAAACTATCGTCCAACTATGAGCAAAGAGGTCAGTGTCCATTGCGGGGTAGAAGTCTTGAAAATTACATCTCCGACTCTTGGAATTGACCTTTCTTCCCAATAAACATGTTTCCTACAAATATGAGCTCTGAAATCACAAGGACACTTGCAGCTTGCCCATCTGGCACAGCAAGTCGACGTTAAAATGCCACCATATGGAAACAATCAGAGATTCGCGCGCAATCGGAACTCCCCCAACACGGGCACGCCATTCAGAACAACACACAACGAACCCGAACCGAGCCGTCAGCGCACCGCCAACCCCCCCGCAGGCGGCAAGACCTTCGAAGCCCCTGAGGCCGTGCGGCCGGCGGCATGGCCGCCGCTCCAGCTCTCCTCAGAGCCCGCGGACCGCGCTCGCCGCGCCCGACGGCCGGCGCCGCGCGCTTACCGATGAAGTCGAGGGAAAGAGCCGGAGCGCCCGCCAGAACCAGCACGGTGAGCACCCAGAGGGACCTGCCGCCGCTCCTCATGGCGGGACCGGGCGGGCATGTTCGTCAGGGCATGACTCCCGGCCGCCGCCGAGTGGCGCCGCCGCCGGCCGCCGCCGCGCCGCGCCGCCGCCGCTCGCCCGGATGCTGACGTCACCGGATCAATTGGAGGCGCATCGATTCGCCGACTTGTTGCACGCCTGGAACAGCGGCCGGCCCGCCGCGCCCGCGCCGCCAGGTGGGCTGCCCGGGCGCGTCTGGGGACAGGTCGCCGGGCGGGGACAGCTTGTGTACTAAAACTGGCCTCCAGCCGGGAGACGGCTCGAGGTCAGGTCACCAGGCCATGAGGAGCTCCGGAGCACGGCCGGAGGTCAGGTCAACAGACCAAGGGCAGCTCAGGGGCACTGCTGGAGGTCAGATCGCCAGACCAGGAGGAGCTCCGGGGCATGGCTGGCGGACAGGTCACCGGACCGAGAGCAGACCCGAGGCACGGCCGGAAGACAGGTCACCATTGAGGCTGAAGCTACCGTTGTGTGTTCCAGCTACGACAGCGTTTGACCGCGAACCGAACAACTGAACTTTGTTGGGTGTCTCGCGCCATATGGTGCGCAGTTAGCGCCTTGAAAGCATTCCTGCACAGCTGGTGGCTCGCGCTATACGTCTGGTTTCGGTTGATGAGTCCCGTGTCATTTTTCGTGTCTCACCGTCCGGTGGAGGACTCCCTGGGAATCCCGTCGGACACCTGACATTAGTGTTCAGTCTTCTAAGGCTGCCTTAACCGGCCTGGCCCCTTATGATGTGTCCCAGAATGGCTCTTTTAGCGGACAGCGTTATCGCCGCCAGGGTTTCCGTAAGGAGGGTAAAGGTTAAAGCAAAAAGGCTCACTCTTACCATTTCATTGGGAAATGAGGACGATATCAAACACCTGGAGATTTCAAAAATGGAAGTAGCTTGTCTTCTTAATAAATCATTTGTTAAGATGGCGAATTCTGGGAAACCTCTGACCATAGGGGGTCAACTATTCCCCTGATCCCCTCCGGCTACGCCACTGGTAGACAGAGAGTACACAGGCCTTGGGAACGGTTCGGCACGATATGCAGTGGGTTCCGTCTCATCTTCTTCTCTGATCTGATGTGATCTGCGAGATTATAAAGGGGTGGAACTTTATATACTTGGGGAGCACGAACCCCACCATTTGGTTCTGCCCCCCAACAAGAAATTTTGCCCTCAATGTTCATGGTTAAACTAAAACTAGAAAAATCGTAGACGAATAGCAGAAACACCTAAGTGAGCGCATGGGGTCTCTGATATGATCTCTCCAGTTCTTTTTTACATAGGTGTAGTCACGGTTCAGAAATTAAGGGCAACAAGTTGAATGCAGTCCACTAAGAATAGGTAAGACGGGGTAAAACTAACCTTTTTCGGGCGTTGCATGACAAACTACGGTTGAAATCCCTTTTTGCTAGATTTCAAAGTTGAAGAAATTGTGTCGCCAATGAGAAATACCATTTGATACGTTAAAATTAACGGGGACAAGTCACAAATTATCACCTCTGGGAAACTACGGGGATATGTCCCCGCAACCCTCGCAGAGAAAACACCCATGTTCTTTTAAGAATGCCTTAAGCAAAATAAGACCATAATAATCGTTTCTGAAGAACGGCATGCCCATGACAGTGTTACCCTCAGTGTCCAAGGACAAAAGATCATGGCATGGTGTGTTATTTCTGGGAATAGCGGCTGGGTTTTAGTTTTCTGTCTCGCCCATTGGTAGGTGGCAGTGTGGAAACATCAGGCACTTGACGAAATCATTCGGGACGATTGTTTTTCATGCATAAGGGAAGTTTATTATTAGTTTCTTATATATTTATTATTTATTTATAAGTTATTGCTTTTAGCAGTAGATTTATAAAAAAGAAACGGAACCACTAAAACGTATTCTGAAAGGGATATTTGATGGTTTCAATGGAGTACCTACAAATTATCCACGAAAAACCCCAGTGGTGCAGCTGGCGGGCTGCGGCAAATTCGGCTCCGTCGCTGCGTGTGTTTCATCACGGACGGAGCTACAGCAGTGCTAAGGATTGCTGCTCACGATTATTAATGTAGTACGTTTTTAAAATGGGAACTGTCAAAATTACGCTCAGGACTGAGCAAAGCGACTCAATTGACCTGTAGTGGTGCTGTGATAAAGAAGCATTAAAACAGCCCGCTCACATAAAAACTATCTAGTTTCCAGGTTTCTCCGATTTCAGTGGCAGGTAAAACTTTCTCGTGAAAGTGCAGGGCCGCATTTAAGTGCACTATCTCCAAATGGTGCATTATACTGTCTGCAACAATGCCTTGGTGCTACAAGTCTCATAAACGAGCTGGTTTGTCTCACGCAGGGGACACTCCTTACAGATGACGGCTCAGAAGAACCTTTTCTGGCCCCCGGACAATGTAAAACAGCACCTTCGGGGGTAAAGCTAATCAAAAAGTGCGAGCACACCGTTCCGTTGACGTTGGGCAAATACCTACTAGTGTACCTGAAAGTCTGCCCAATAGCGTGGTATGTCTCCAAAACCCGCAGTCCTATCAGGGAACGACCATGAAAGAAAACAGTACAAAATAAAGTGAAATCCCTATGACGAGGCGACTCGCAGACGGCGCCAAGAGGAGTCGCTAATTCCTCTCGGGCGCACTCGCTCCTCCCTCTCCCTCCCCCCCCGCGCTGTTTTTGAATCTGGAACGTTTTCAGCGAAAAATAGTAAATTTGGCCCCAAATAAAGTTTCCGAAATCCGAGGAGTTTCCCGTCGTCGGGGTGGTGGTCTCGACTTTGCTCCACCTGCCCATGAAAAACGAAAAGCTCCACCTCCGGAACTATCCAGTGCGAAACGAGGCGATCCCGGTCGATCCGTGGTATAAACATACCGCACTTGTACACAGAGAAATCTGCTGAACCTGAAGCTACCTGCGACACTGCAGGAACGCGACAAATGAGCTGAAGTGAAGCCAGGGGAGCTGCGGGATCGCCTCCAGCCCTTATCGCTGATTATTTCGAGCTTCCCGCGGCTCGCCGCATTTGCCCTGTACTTATGTTAGCGTTTTAGTGCTGAATTGCAGGCAATGGCTTCTTACAGGGAAATCATTTGTAAAGGGCATGGGTTTTCGGCGCTTCTCGCTGCGACTTCCTCCTCAGTGCGGACGCACGCTGCCGTCGATCCGTCGCTGCGTCCCGGCCGGACGGTTCTGTGGCCTGGCGAGTCCGCCACGGCCGACTGGGACCGTTCCGGGGCGCTCAATAGTTCCGGACACCGCCACGCGCGAGCACGCCTCAGGAGCTCCTGGGAGCAGTCGTCCCTCTGCTTCGAGCCGGGCTGAGGCTACCTTTCGCGTTTCCAGGCACACAGTGTGTCTGGAAACGGGGTGTCTGCGCGGCTGCTGGGAGGCCGTCCGTCGGCGGCTTGGAGGTTTTCTGTCGACGCAGATTCTGCCGATCGGCTGCGCCATACCCTGCCGGGTAATGCCGCGCGCTAATCTCGACAAACTGGCGGAGCTTGCGGTAATGCTGATGGGCGCGTCAGCCCTGCAAACAGCGGGAGTCGCAGCCTCGAGCGATTCGTGAGATCAGGGTCTCACAGTCTCACAGTCTCACTGGGAAGCTGGTAATAATCGTGAATGTCGCATGTCACAGAGGACGTAGGGGCGGAAACTGTCCCCATTTTGGATAATTTTGGCGCAGGGAACGTAGGGTAAAACTCTTTCTGGAAATCTTGGGAATATCTGATACAGACCTATGATGTTAGCGAGGAAGGAATTTCCCCGGAATTATAGGTGTAAGTAAGCACATATTATGCCAAACGCACTAATCACTGGGCATTTCCCTGTTCATACTGATATGTTTGATGCGATATTCAGATTACTGACCAGCACCATGTGTGTTGTGTAGATACTGTAAACGTCTCAAGAACAGTAACGTTGAAGCGCAGGTCAGTGAATAGTTTTAATCCTATTTTAGGACCCACATTTCACCACAATCAGTCTGAGCTGTGTTAAGTACAATCCAAGTGGATTTTAATAATTACCTGATGGACCAGAAATGTTTCTCATTCCTTTTCATGGAGGCAAAACACTCTATTCATATGGATTACAAACGTTATGTACGTTGTCCTTCCTGCAAAAACAAATGTCGGTCATCATGGATACAAGGCGGCGATACTACGGGCACCAGTTCATCAGTAGGAGCCTCTTCTCCGTTCAACCGGGGGCACGGCGCCCCTGCGCCCCCTCCTGACACGTTCCGCCGCCACCTTCGAGCGGTGCGAAGCACGCTGAGCCTGCGTCCCGGACTCCGGGAGAGCCACCGCCCGGGGCACCGGCCCGGCGGACCGGGCCGCCGCCGGCCCGACGGCGGCCCGGCGGCCGGCCGTCGGCGGCGTCGGCGGTCCGACGCCGGCCGTCCGACGGCCGGCGCCCTGCGGTCACGGCGGTCCGTCCAGGCCGCACGGGGCCGCGACTCAGGCCCGAAACCGCCAAGCTTCTTTCGGCCAAGCTGGCGCCTCGTGTAGTCTGTGGGCGAGGAGTCGTATGGGACACGCGTTTTTCCGCATTTCGTCGTTGGAAAGCCGGTATGTGCTACAGATTTGAAGAACATGTTTTCGGAAACTGGTCAGCGCTCTGACCTGTTTCCGTTGGCCGATCACCTTTTCTACTTAATTGTTAGAGTAAGAGCTAAGACTTTAATCGTGTTTTGGTGCACCCCTTTCCAAGTTTTGGTATACCGCTTTCCCAACCGTGCTTAGCATGGCTTAGGGACAAGTTCACGGGAAATAATGCCAAAAGCGTCATTTATGCAATAAGGTAGCAATGAATGTCCATCAAAATAAATTTGCAATTGCACTTAACTGAATATTAACTCTCCCGTGTAAATTACACAAGAAAAATTAACAGTGTCATTATTAACAGGCCTGCATTTTGATGTCTGTGAGATAGAAGCAGTTCCTACGATGCGCCATGCCAATATGAATGCTACCAACCCACCAATACGGTTAATGCTCACTCTGCGCAAAGTTGAGGGGTAATTGAACTATCTAACCATTGTCACCGAGTCTTTGGACTAGCGTAACAAACTGCTATCGACATGCTAGCATATTGATAAGTCAGCTTGTACCAAGCTTAAAGACACAGACTGGCGGTCTAGTAACCTATGACAGGGTATTTCCACACAGGGGGCGGGTCCAGCGGTTTGGCTTGGTGGGGGGAGGGGGATGGGGGATGGAGCAAACCCAAATTTGCGGGGTGTAGATGGTAAGTCAGCGACCCGGGGAGATGAAATCGTGGGCGGAAGACGCTGGCCGTGGGTATGGATTGAGTGTCTGGCGACTTCATCCTCATATTGCATAATCAAAGCCATGTTTTTTTTTTTTTGGGGGGGGCATCCTATTTGCTTCCCCTTTTTTCCGGAGTTGAGGGCATGGCCGAAATCCGCCCCCCCCCCCGAATTCGCCAGTGAGTCCCCATAACGGCAAGTCGGACAGTCGGGGTCCTTTCCCTCGGCTTTGTTGAATTCCCTTGTCCACGGCGGAAAGCACCTTGGCGGTTTCCGGCGTTTGGTCGTCTTGCGACTTCACGGAGACGCCGTTCCGGGGGAGCGGCGCCCCGCCGCCATCGCGACGGCCATCACCCACAGCTTCGGCACTAGAGGCGGCGCAAAGGTTTCGGCGCGAACGGTGCGGGCCTCGCGTCCACGTGCCCTTGACGTCACCGGCCGTCGCCGATGCATCTCGGAGACGCGTTATTAGAGCATACGTCATGCCGCGCCAGTTAATTATGTTGTGCACTTTGCGTCGAGCGCATGTCAGCCGACGTCAGCGACTGCGACCCTTGCGCTTTCTGATATTGCGTTGGTGAAGATATATTCTCGGGGCTGACGAAGTATAGGTGACGGTAAAACGTTCCGTGGGGCTCGTGACGAGGTGCTTAGTGCCATGGACGAACATTGCCGAGAACTATGGCCAGAGGCGGGTTAACCATGATTTAAGACCATTTCGTTCCAGTCCCTGTCATAGGCCTAATGCTAAAATCTCGGAAAAGTGCGTGTTTGGGGGACGGGGGTCTACATCCTCCTCCCAGCATCTTCAGCCATGTGTACAGCCAGGGGTGTCGATTTGTATTCTTTTGAGACGGCCTTGGCCCACCCAATGTTGGTTTGGGCCCACCCAATGTTGGTTTCGACTCCATCTCCATATTTTTTGCCGATTTGAAAGGAAAATGAGTGATAACAAAGAAAAAAATGGCCGCAGTAGACAAGATATAGGCATAAAGTGAAGAATAAAGTCTAAAGCGATTTATCTATCCATCTTTTCTATATCTATCTATCTATCTATCTATCTATCTATCTATACATCTACCTATCTATCTATCTATCTGTCTGTTTACCTGTCTATCTATCTGTCCATCTCTATATATATATATATATATATATATATATATATATATATATATATATATGTGTGTGTGTGTGTGTGTGTGTGTATACATGGGGATAAATGCAGTTTTACGTTCGATAAATAACAACAAAAAAATTGGTAAATTTCCGTTAGTCGGAATAAAATGGGCAAAATCCGTTCAGAAACCCACATCTGGGGGAGGTAGGGTTGTCGGGCCCTCGACTCGTCTCCCAGTCATTTCCAGAAATCGACATCCCTACGTACAGCGTTCAAATATTACTCGGCACATTTATTCTCCTTTAATGCGTTTCCCAGTGCTAACGAATATCTATCGCCCTGTTTCAAAATTTTCCTCCCGTTTAACCAAAAAAAAAAGTTGTGTGCCATTAATTTCACAACGAGGAACGCAAACATATCCTTTGCCGTATCCGTCTGGCGTGTGGTCGTATTAGACTCTCTGCGTAAGTTTATCTTTTTACAGCGCCATCAATGCCGTCGCACGTTCCCTTTTAGTGTGATACGGCAAAAATCAGGATAAGTAAAGAATATAGTACCAAGGAAACCTCAAATCACCTTCATTTCTAGTCACCTTCATCTGCAAAGTGATGCCTGTTTTTCCACACTTGAAAAGGTAAATGGCACACTAAAAGCGTCAATACCATTGTTCGGCGATTATCATCTCCCGGGCGAGAGCGCGTGGTTGTCACACCTCTGCCCGTTTCGCTCCTAATGGAGATACGGCGGAAGAAAAACAATCACGTAGCACGTTTCCTTTTTATTCGAATTTGAATAACGTATCCGTGGGATTTTTGCAACACACGAAGCAGACGGCAAACTTTTAATGCAGCAGAAATAAACATAACAGATCCGTGAAAGTGCGTAAGAACGTTGAACTATTCGGTGAGACATCTTTCGGGATGGCAGCAAGAATCGCCTCCGACGAAAAATGACCGTTTTTTGTGAAATCCATGAAAAAAGAGGTAAACCCGGCTTATAATGCGAAATGTTACTGACTCGTCGTTGCCACTGGAAAACCGGAGCTTCCAAAGATAGCCCTGAAAACCCAGCGACCCAAATGCTGACTGTCTGGCCCATAAAAACATGAATGAAGATCCTTTGGAAAAGTAACAATGACATGCACAACTCTTTGCTCTTTGAGTTATCTTTAACGCTGGTTCATGACCAGTATGTGAAGACAGGGCAAGGTGTTATTCTTCTTATTCTTCTTATCCCCCAGAGCTGCAGCCATTACTCCCAAAGCCGGGCAATCGGACAGCCTGGGCCCGTGCTTCATGATGCAGGTTTAACCCGGCATCGCCTGGGGGTCGTCAAATAGGGCACCCCTCTCGGTTTTTCTTGAATAACTTCTGGACCGTTAGAGTCAGCCCAACCAAATTTTCCTTATCCGTTTAACAATCAGTTTGAAAACTTTTGACATCAAAATTATTTTCATGCTAGATCAGGTCATAGAGATGTGACGTCATATATGAACCCTTGCATGCTTGTTTTTGCTTGTTGAGGCGGCGGCGCGAACATGCTTCGTTTTTTGCTAATATTTGCAAGTATAACGCCTGGATTTTTTTTTTAAAATCCGCCTAGGAAACGGTCCCCAAAAAGGTCTACAACCTTGATATGTCAACATTAGAGGTCATGCTAGGCCACGTGCATAATGGCCGCTGACTTTTCCCATCGTTTAAGTCAGACAAGCAAATCTATATGCTCCTCTTAGCAAAGCTCACCGAATGCAACGCGAGTTGACGTCAGGTCAGGTCACGCCATAGGTAGATGTCAAAACGAAATGAAATGCAATATTGTCTGTGGAAGATCGTTCAGTAGCAGCAGACAGCAGTTATTGTTCTTAGTCAGAAAAGAAAATGACTAATTGTCCTGAACTCGCTTGACCTTGACCCTCTAAAGAGCAGACAGAGCATATTAAATTATCATGAGTTGCCGTTTCAGTTCTGTACTTGACGCAGTTAAGAATCGCAGAGAGTAGTATTTGCTGTTTGTCAGGAAGAGTAATGTAGGCTTGTCTAACCTAACCTAGACTGACAATGATTGGATAAAACGAAGATAATGCAAAACTGATAATAAGAAGGTTTCACTTCATTCTTTTTGTCACGTAGATCAAAACTGCTGTAAGTAAGTATCGACCTCCGGCATTTAAGATAAGACCAAGATTTCGCCTGACCTAGGCTGGCCTTCATCTAGCATTTTTTGACATTTTGGTATGCATTTTATGCAAAAGATCATGACATTTCGTTTGATATCCAACTGAAGACTCTAAGACCACTATTACCGATAATTTGAGGTACAAACCGATGTCGGTTTTTCCGACGTCGTGTAATGCATTTTGCATGGCCTGTGATGTCATCAGTCGAGTAACCATAACATATTGTTTTCTGATACGCAAGACTCAGGGCTATCGATTGGTGGTAGACCAGTTCAGATCCGAAGGTTGGACCCTGAGATAGCAGGGGGTGCCCTTTTTGACACCCCCAGCGGACAAACTCCATGAGCCCCCATCGTTCTCTACAGAAGCCATCGCATCGCAAGCATACGCAAGCATCGCACGTCTGACGGCAGCGCGTGCTGTCGTCAGACGTGGCCCGCGGTTCAGACCTCGTGTTCGGGCCCAGCTCCGAGCAGTTTTTCGACGGGGCCAGCGACTGACATGGATTTTGGCACCAGATTTCAGTCGGATGCTGCCAAATCTTGAATGTAAGCGAGCAAGGTGATGGACGTTAAGCACTGGCGTTTAACCTCCATCATCGAGGCGATCAAGCAGGAGAGACTTCCAACGAGGATTTTCATCTATAAGAAATGAAGAGTATGAAGCCCCATACGGTCCCGTCTCGCCCAGCAGCTGCAGAGTTGCCGAGGCCGAAGCTGATGTCATCCTTGTAGCTGATGGACAAGCGGTCAGGCAATTCCGTATCGCCAGCCCGGTCTGGTCCTGCATCAAATGTTGGGGAGAAATGAAATCATCTGCACTTTTCTTGGACATTTACTGCTCGTCGGCACTCTGATCATTCTCTGTTCCTCCAATGCCAGCACTGCTTATCGCTTTGTAAATTTCACCTTCCAGCCAAAATAGGAGAAAAGGGACGTTTTGACCCACAAAAAAAACAATACAAACAAACAAAAACAAAACACACAAAAAAATATGTGTTACGTTTTCTGTCAAACATGCAGCGAAAAGTGATAGATCTCGAGTGGAAAGGGACATCAGCTCCATTCCCACAAGCACAATTGCCTTCGTGGTCCACGTGCTGAAGTACCAGGACGCTCTCCGCCTACATCCCTTCCACGCACGCCCTTCATCCCCTCGCACTTCCAGTGAACAACTCCGTCGTGGAGCGAATTTTCCCCCACGTAACCTACGTAAAGAAAATGGTGAGATCGCGAACGAGACTGGAGCTATTGCAGGCCGTGGGAGCTGTCCGTGCCAGTTGTAAAGACGGAGAATGCTGCCAGGACCTACGCGTCATTCCGTCCATGTTCAGCTGGTTCGCGACGAGTAACATGCAATCCAGCGCCGAGGAAGAGGTGACCGAGCTTCTAGACAATATCTAGTTTGAGGCTACCCGTCTGGCTAAATGCAAACTGGACGTGGATTTAACTGGAAGTTTTCGATAGAGGCGATAGAGATATTGGGATGATATCTATGTATTTAGTAAAAATATATACCACTGGTGGAGACAGCTGTTAATACGAGCCGATACCAGTTCAACAGCTGGCTGAGAGAGAGAGAAAAAGAGAGTGAAAGAAGGAGAGAGAGAGGGGGAGAGAGAGGGAGGGGAGGAAGGAAGGGAGAGAGTGAGAGAGAGAGAGAGAGAGAGAGAGAGAGGGAGAGGGAGAGAAAGGGAGAGGGAGAGGGGGAGAGAGAGGAGTCGTGCCCATTGACGCCATAGCAGATAGTGGGTAGACGGTACATCGTGGGTAGGCATTACGGGCAGGAGCGGAGGTCAACCTAAGGAAAGAAAGAAATCGAATCCTCATTCTCACTGGGAAGCGCTGACCATGTCCCCTCCAATGAACATAATTTGGAAAGCTAAAAAATCGGTACTGAAGACTGAAGTTTGAGGTGTATTTGTACGGAGCACTCAAGTTTCTCAACATGTTCCGTGTTCCCTTGCACGGAGCTTACCTAACTGTCCAAAATAGCAACACGCGGGAAACTGGC
Organism: Capitulum mitella; assembly: GCA_030062745.1. Taxonomy (NCBI): domain Eukaryota; kingdom Metazoa; phylum Arthropoda; class Thecostraca; order Pollicipedomorpha; family Pollicipedidae; genus Capitulum; species Capitulum mitella. The sequence continues at coordinate 28,291,303 of CP099846.1, read as the reverse complement.
GGGTTCCCTTTCAGTTCGGTGCAACTGGCCGTTTTCTGTGCCGGCTTGACGACATGGGCAGTCGGGAGCCTGACAACCCTGCCGACCGGTCGTCTCCACACCAAGCCTGCGCCGCGACCGGTGGCAGTCGAACCGGTACTGCCCGCTCGTCCGGCTCCGTTTGCCCGCCCGGGCACCACTAACGAGCCAGCAGGTGGACGGCGCACTGGGGAAGACCACTCAGCACCTGGCGCCTCTTCAGCACGCCTGTCAAAATCGTATTTCGCCGACTCTGCGCTCCTCGACGCGGACGGAAAACAAGCGTTTTGCCATTGCGCGTGCACTACGCACATAACAACGAGTCTTCAGGGCGCTTCTGCGAGAGCCAGACTGGGTGAAGACTTCAGTCGGGAAAATGTCTGACGTCCCTTCACGTCATTTACAATATGCGCTTACTACTGTCAAGGTAGCGTCAACCTGCTTCCACGAATTACTTGCAATCTTTCTGCATACATCAGAGAAAGGTTTCAGTAACGTTACTAGGACCAAGGATTCGGATTCGGAGGATTTGAATATGCGAATTTGGCGTGTGCTCGAATCTTGATTTCAAGATCTGAATATTCGACGAATCTTCGGTTGGCCACTTTCATTCGAATATCCACCGAACACTCGAATGTCAAGTGGGCATTCGAATATTCTTGTATTTCGGTGCGGAATCTGAAGAAAAATAAGCCAAATCATACTTAAGCAAGCGGAATGCTAATCGGGGCACTGCCAACCGTTATTTTGGCTTCTGTGCATCATTGTGGATGACAGCAATACTGAAGGCGACACTGCTAAGCCATGCTCCGGCCTCTCCCCAATGTGGCACTGATCTGCTCATCATGTTTCGTACGATGAGTAGTTTTGAGCATGATCTGGCATCTGTGCCGTGTCTGGCACAGACGGGCAGAGATGCCGGGTCGATGTCAGTCGGTGGGTAAGGCTGGGCACTACCCTAACGTACATATCAGCCTGTTCATATTGTCTCTTTTATTTTAGTCTGTTGAGACGAATGTAGGGAAATAGCCGGTCTCTCCACACATTAACTGACATTGTGCGCACAATAACCTTTTGCGCACACGTTGACTTCTCTTTGTTATTATATGTCCATATCCATACCATTCCGTAAAGTACATAATAGCCAGTTTAGATTGTCTATTATTTTAGTCTACTGAGACGAATACCAGTCTCTCAACACATTGACTGTCGTGCGCGCAATAAGTTTTTGCACATATGTTGACTTTCCATTACCACGTACATATACTAGTCAGGAATCGAGGCGAGAAAATGCGGCATCAGGAACCACTCACACAGTATCCTGCCGACTGCAACTAGATATTTTCGTTACGAAGATGGTTTCTTATTGTTATTTAACGGCGCTCCCGACTGTCAGTCATTTCTGCCACCCCGCACCGAAACCTCTCACTCCGGTTGGCAAAATGTCTCGTAACAAAGATGTGGTTGTTTTTAAACACCATCCCACACAGCCTTAAGGGTGGGTTTCGTGCGTAACGCTATGGGGACACGCATTGACCGTTTTCACAATGTGGAAATGCGCGAAATTTCCAATGTTTAGACGCTTGAAACTAGAAAAGTAGCGAGGGCTGCCACATATGAGTACCACCGTTGGATTCAGCGCATTGAAAACTACCGCAATCGACACTTTTCTGAATTGGAAATTTCGGAAGAGAAAATGGAAATTTCCGACCCGTCGCATCGGAATTTTCCTGGTAGGTTTCTCCGACTAAAATTTCCAGAGGCTCGGGCGCTCTTGAATGTCGCGGGCGACCACGGACGGACGCATCTGATTGGCTATTGCGACCACAGCTGATCGCTAGTCAGTAATGTCTCACATGCGCCGTGTCCGTCTACTGGTGTTGAACGTATAACATTGCGCACCGTTGCTACCTTTGGATTTCGCGGATCGGATACGATGGAGGTGATTTCAGGACATGTTCGTCCGCAGCCAGACCTCAATTGGGGTAAGACTTGGTGCGTCTGACTGTGCTCGTTCACCCCTTGTTAAATATTTCCCCGCATCATGCCTAGACCCAGTCCCTTCCGTTTCTGTGGTCTTTGCTAGCATAAAATTATCTTTGAAGTTGGTTAAGAAATAGAGGACATATGCCCATAATCCTTAAATATAAAATATTTTATGAGCATTGGTATGAACGTCATTAGTATGAAATAAGGACTTCGTCAAAGTCAAGTAAATCAGGGGCACCAGTAAGGAATTGATTAACAAGTATGACAGTGTGAAGTTTACACTCTGTTGTCTTGTGTGAATTTTGGTGAAATGTACTTCTGCATGTCATGATATACGTTTTGCTGCCTATAGACTTGTATGGTTTTGTGGTGGCTTTGGTAGCTATGATTTATCAATGCAACATACATGGAGTGATGGATTGTTTCAAACAGGTGGTGACATGATCATTGTTTGGTCTTGTGGCAGACCTGGCTATGAACCACATCACCAGACCCATCACTGCAGGCAGTGACAGGTGTTTGAGGAATGCCACAAGGATAAAGTCATCAACATCAAAAACAAGGGAAATTTGGGCTGTGAATTGGTATTTTCCAGTGAATGCAGCTGCTGGAGCAATATTTTAGCAAAAAGAATGTTGTAAAGTTGATAGTTGCATTCACATGCCTGAGAATGATCTGTTGGAAAATTATTAGCACTGTTTTGTTTGGCTGATCAGTCAGTTTGACTGATAATTTTGTTTACGTATGACCACAGTGATATGCTGGAGAAGTGAGCAAGCATGTACATCACGCTGCCTTCATCTGTTGAGCCTCCAGCTGCTGTTTTGAGGATGTGCAGGACAACCAGCATGCCAGCCATCTAGGGCACTATCTTTGGCACTTGTATCTTCATATCACTACCAAAGAGCAGGCAGCTGGTCTTCATTAACATCAGGTACACCCAATGAAAGTGCTGGTTGGCATGGATGGTAGTGCCAGCTATCAGTATTTTCCTTGCACTGCTGCCAGGTGGCCATTTTTTGTGGAAGTGTGATCAGATTATGTACTTAACACTCACAGACTGACATATTATGACTGTTACCTCTGCTTTGTGTTTTTTTTTAGGATGTGCTTACAGTTGTTACTGCATTGCACTATAGTTGTACATTGCCAGTGAATGATATGTTGTTTTGTTTTTCCAACTGAAATTGGGTAGTGATAGTGGATAGGGTTTTAATATTGATGTGTTGTCAGGGGTTTAAATGTTCCTGTGCATTTCAGGGAAGTGTCAGAGCTGGCATTTAGGACACTCCTGTGCTGATTGTCTAAGATGCTGCCTCCTGCTGTGGTCCTGGCTGCTGAAGGGCTCCTGCAGTCAGCTTATACTGGAGCGAAGGCATCTCAACAAGCATTTCAGGAAGGCATGAGTGGTCATAGAGCAAGCAGCCATGATGCTAAGAGGCTGCTTCTGGCCTGTCCTATCACAGCAAGGCCGGCTACTGCAGATGTTATGCTCCATAGTAGAGTGCAGTAGTGCAGTGGCATAGTGAACCTGTGGTGGCTGTCTGCGGCATGTTGGCCATTGTTATAAAAATCTATAGCCATTGTTACAACAAGCAGAATCATTTTGGGATAGCCCCATTTGTGGCAAATGTTAACGGATCACAGCAAATAGCAAAATGCAGTCTGTGGCTAATTTTCAGTGCCTGTTGTAAAGTGGCTTATTCTGAGTTATGGAGCAGTCCAAAGGTAATTAATAATGTGGTAGGAAATAATGAATGTAACATTTCATTTTGCTTCCATATCCTGGCATGTGATGGATGTCCTGTGGTATGTTAGCAATATATTTCCTAGTCCTGTGTTGAAAATGTGTTTCTTGTAGAAAACATGTGCTGAAAATACCATATTTTCCCTTCCAAAAGATGTGTGCCTATACTCAGCAGAAAAATTGTGTGCTGCTGCATGCATAATTATACAATAATAATGCACACCAACCAGGGTATAAAGCACAACTATGCAAGGAAAAGACATGCACCTTCTGATTGTGCAATGCTTTCGTGTTGCACGAATCGGGTACAAGTACTGGTGTGCAATCAATAGCAATAGCAGTCGATTCCTGCTTTTAGAAATTCCTCCAGAGCTGACTGGGAGCAAGACATGTTAATGTTATGCCTTTGCATGCAGTTTTGGGCTTTCACAGATTTAGCTGTTATACTTGGATGTAGGTAGCAAAGTGAAAATAGTGTGCAAGATAAATATGGGATTTTTGCATAGACCTGAGCCCTGCTACCTAAACTGCCAAGCAGAAAATGGTCTTCGTGTCTTTGTACAAGTAAGCTTAAGAAGATATGTAATCTGAACTTGAGGATGGAATCAAACATTGGAGTTTGTTGAAATCAAGCCACTAAAAATGTTCATATGAGAATGACAACATTGCCGGTGGCAAAAAACTGGTGTACGCATAAGTTAACAGTTACTGAAAGTCAGCCATAATGTAGAACAGACAAACAGGCCAAACGTCCACGAATATTTAAATAAAATGAATACTTGTGTGATTCATCAACGGTTGAACAAAGAACAAACCATGAATGAGTCTGTAATGACATTTCTACTCGGGCGTTTTAAAATATCAAATTCTTATACCCACGTATATTCCGAAATAACTTAATCAAAGAGCAAACAAATCCACGGTACACACAAATATACGACTACAAGCACACGTCAAAGCAGCCGCGTTTTGTGATGTGATGCCAGATCTGAATGACAACGGTTTGTTCTAGATCTGGAAATCAGTTGTTTTGTGGACGAAATAAGTAATGGTCATATTTGGAAATGAGAATTATTTTTATTTCTGCAAGAGAATGTCATATTTGGTGTTCTGTTACGTAACTCCTTACAAAATATATCATTTCAAATATTTATACCAAAATTTCCACTTTACTACTAAAATTTCCAATACTACTAGAACGGGAATTTTAGTAGTGGAATTTTCCTATTGTGAAAACGGTCATTCTCATGTAACTTTAAATGCTTCAGATTGATGCCATTCATACAGAAATATCCTATACAGCGCAGTGCAATAGACATTTTTTGAAGTCTTGGTCCATTTGTTCTTCACACATTGCAAGTTATTAGCCATAAACATGTTCCAAAATGAAAATTTTGAAGGAATAGAACGTTGTAGTTATTCCTTCGAAACGAATACCTAATATGAACTACTTTTCATATGAGAACGCAAGCTATATGATACTTTCTCCAAAAGCTCTGCTGCAGTGCTGCAACTGCAATGCTCATCTTGCATCATCTAGCAAGAAAGCTGCGGTCATTTCCTGGCAAATTTGCCTTATAACAAACGTTCTTTGTTCCGAAGGCAATAGGATAAAAGTTAAAACTACTGTGCAAACATAACTACTCAGGCTGTATATCGCTTTTGTCTCATCCGTCGCACGGTCTGGCAGCAGCTAGTTCTCTGTTTCAACGATAGATGTCTCTGCTAGCAGAGTCCAACAGCGGCACGTTCGAAGGCAATAAACAACGTCGTTTTCCCCGCGCGCAGTTCAAACATCTGGTTGTTCAGTTTAGGGCTCCGCGACTCGTCCTCGCTGAAGACGGTGCCCCGGCCGGCGGGCGACAGTCAAGAGATACTGGAATGGCAATAGCAATGGCAACCGTGGAGGTGGGCGATGTCGCCGAGGCTAGTGGTTCATCGTAAAATGCATCGCAGCGCCGTGATAGCTAAACTGATGCCACACCTTGCAACGGTTATTATGCAACGCAATATAATGCTTTGCATATCTGTTATTCACTTTCGCTGTCTGCACAAAAAATAATAACCATAGAACCATTTAATAACCAGAGACTCATTAGCCCAGCGAGACCCTGATAGAAGCGGTATTTCTTTTCGACGGTAATGACATTAGGACTTCAAATATGGCTTCTTTTATGTGATCAAACAATTCCAAACCGGCACTTCCCCACGCTTGCAGTCAACACTGTCATTTGTATTTTATTTCGCGATCAGTGGTGATCAGCATTCACAGCCAAACCCGGAAATAGAACATGTTCACAGCCCGCAGCACAACCTAGGTATATTGTGCCGTGGTTATTGTAACACATAATGCGCATTCTGCTGGGGAACGCTTACCGCCTTCACTTTCCAGCGCGTTATGTTATATCACTGTCCGAACTGTCTCCGTCATTTTTATATGCTAGGAACTGGGAGAAGACGAGTCTCTGCATTCTCTAGGGCTGTCTTATAAAGCCCCGAAATGTAGCATTTCGTCACGAACATGTTGACTGGGGGACGGCCCCCGTGAAGTCTCTAATTCCTAGTCACCTAAATTGGTGCCATTGGGGGTCGGAGAGGTCAATGGAAACGGAGAATACACGTGAAAATGGCTTTTGGATTTCAGAATGTTAGAGCTCGCGGCATGTGACGTGCAACGACGCGTCGCAAGACGTTCTGGTAACGAAATATTCAAACCACAACATAACAAAAGGTCTACCGGCAGACAAGCAGGGGAAGCCGCCCAATGGGCGCCACCCTGCCGAATTGCGCCATCCCCATTATCCCCTAACTGAGACAGGTGATTGACTGATAAAGATTATTTTCCGGCAGAGACAGCATGGCTGCAGCTTCGATTCCTTCCTCTGTTCCTCGCTGTCAGCGATACGGACGTGAGGTGGGTCCATGAAGCTTCCGTGCAGGTTCGAAACAAATTTCTGTCTCGTGTTACTCGTTTACATCTGTGCTATCAATACCGCGAAACAAAACTGATCCTTTACATTGCCTCCGTTGTGAAATTGCGTTTCCCATTTGACCAGAATAGAGATGATACGTTCGTGCGTTGTTTATCGGCGGCTGGTTTTGTTACGGTAGAGCCATTGCCCTTTTTGCGCCACCATTTGCCGGGCCTTATTGCGCCAGTAGCACAATCAGGGCAGGACTAGCTAACGGCGTGCTGATGGTTGTTCCAGTGTTTCGCACGTATCTGGGACCCATTTGAAGCAATAATCACGGGGGGGGGGAATTTCGGCCGCAGAGGGGGCCTTGAAAATGAGGCAAAAATGTTGCCAGAGCCCTCTTGGAAGTGCTGCAGCCCTCAGCCCTCCCGCCCCGCGCGGAAACTAATGTAAAAACACTATTTTTCCCGCTCACCATGTAATCAGCACCTCAAGTTTCGCAGACAGCACCCAGGTCGACAATCCTGGCGACACTCTGGAAACGAGGACCTTTTATTTTTCCCCTCGTAAGGGAAAATGTGGCAATGGCAATGGACAACGTCAGGGGCAAATGTGTTTGGAATTTTAACCAATCCATTCAGAGGGGGTGGCTCGCCGCTGACCGTACTCTGCCCTTCGCAGTCAGGTAACCTTGCTGTGTCCTTCCTCATCGGAGGATTTACCTACCTGCAGGAATCTGTTCTCTAACTGACATGCTGAAATGGACCCTGAAGGGAGAAAATGCATCGTTTTCATACTCCAACACCCTTTCGACTTCGGTGCACTTACCTTGACATTTAGAAAATACAGGACCATCTTACTTTCGAGTTTAAGGGGGAAACATTTTCGGATCACAAGAGTGGTATGGACCCCAAACCCACTGGATGCGCCTATGTAGCCACCTCCATGGGGCTGCCCAGCATCTATCGGGATCTGAGCACCTGTCACGACCTGTTTGCAAGTATTGGCAAAAAGAATAAAAGTGAAACCGTTCATAGTAAACTAGATGGTGGTTAATCATATCTTTCGCCACCGCAAAGCACCTGGAACTCTGCACCATTCCTATGGTGGCGCAATTAGGCACATCATGTGACGCAAATGAGGCATGATTGCCTTAATTGCTCCTTTTGCCACGTCTTGCTTGAAACTGAAAAACAAATAGTACGCAAAGGCCGAAGTTTTAAAACATCGGAAGTAATGGTGGTCAAAAGACCAGAGAAGGCATATGAGAAAGAAATGCGACATTTTTTGCAATGTCGTAGCGAGTGCCCGTTTTCGAAGTTGGCGAAAATTGGGCAACTTTCCCTATCCCTGCAGAAACCCATAAGATACAGGCTGCAATATACCCAGAGAGGTACGTTTAGGTCTGTAACATGTGTAAACATGCGACGTCACCGACAGACCCTGATAAAGCGAAGTGCCATCTTTCATAGACGAAATGAATGGCAAATAACTGTTTCATCCCAAAAAATACTAACAACACTATGACTCTTCGTTACTCTAAATACACGAATAAGTCGTTAAGAAATAGGCGAAACCTACCATTCCAAAAAATACGACCTGCGGTTATTGGTATCGAGGCATGGCAAAAAGGAAACGATGAAACGACGGTGTCATGATATTCGTGAACACCATTCTCAACTTCAAGTGTTAACCCCACTTGACTGCATCAAAACTGCGCAACGAAGCTGAAGCCCGCGGCTTACCCAGAATTTCGCCAGGGAATGGGAGCCCTGCTGTAGTAGTCTGCTGCGCAACAAAACCGAAAGGTTTCGTACCGACTACTGCCAGTTCGCTTCCGGCAACCACTTTCTCTCTCCCGAGAGCTGACGTTCAGCCGGGCGGCGACGACAGGAAGCGGACCGAGGGCCGGCGGCCGTCAGGAAGGTGAGACGACGAACGGTGCGAGGTTGATGACCACCATTAATCGTTCATGACGTGTGAATTTTCACCGCTAATTACCCCCGCACTAGGGACATCCACAATCTTTGAAACGAAGAGTCGTCTCTTCTCCCTCCAGAACAAAGAAAACGGGAGAAAACGATCGCCGAAAGCCCGCCCTTAACGCCAGTTTTAACAGGTAAGTGATAAGGAAGGCCACGCTTTTACTTTAACCGGAGTGATTAGGAGCGATGCTTAAGGCTAAGCGAAGCCTAGTCATGGCTCTAATGCTGTCTACGGATAGGGTCGTGAGGGGCAGGAGAACTTCTTACCAATTTCAAAGCTGGTATTGATGTTTTCCCAAATTTATCTTTTCTTCTCGACCTTATCATTGCGAAGTGCCGTATCGTATGGACCTCCTGGTTTGCACCTCTGGTTAGCATGACTGTCAATCAAGGTACTCTCCGCCACTGACGTCATTCCCCACTCCTGCCTCGGCAGCGCCGTCCGCCGTCCGGCCGGTGCTCGGCGCCGGCCGCACCTTAAAAGTTCCGTAACTTGTTCATGCAATGTGAATCAGTCTGATTTTTGCATTCTTCATTTTGAGTTCTGATCATTCATTTAGGGTTGAAATGGCGCAAGCTTCAAGATTCGCATATTCATCGGACATTCGAATGTACCCATCCGAATATTCGAGTTCAAAAACCTGTCAGAATCATTAGTTTCAGACGCTACCCATCACATCGTTCCGCCGCATGTACGAGTTCCCTCAGGCATCTCTTCCGCGTCAAACAGCGCACCTCTGTCCGTTCCACGCTCCGGTCAGGCTGCAGCGAAAAGCCAGGCTCTCGTCACGGTCCGTGTATTCACTCCTCGCCGGCGGTGGATGGGTCGGTCACAGTTCAGAGCTCCTTGGTCTCGCGCAGGCGGCGCGTGGTTGCCCGCACCGTGATGGCGGACGTGGTGTGCGGCGTGTAGGCACCGCCGGCCCACACCACTGGACAGCCATTGCACTTCCAGATGCCGACCACAGTCCGCTTCATTGACTCCTGGAATGGAAATGCCAGCCTTGCATCAGCTCATTCAGCAGCAGTACAAGTTGCAAGTTGGCCACGGACACTTCTGGAAGCAGCATGGCCAAATTCATTTTGCAGTGGGTGTTAAGATGTAGCAAAAAATCAGATGTACATATCTTATGGCTACAGCAAAAATAAAGGTCGTCATCGGCCGCAACGTTTCACAATTTTATTCTGATCACGCGTGCAAGTGCAAAAAGGGCGTCAAAATCCTGAAGGGAACGATGCATTACGACTGAATCCTGCACCGCAAAGACGTAACATAAGGATTTCCGTGCATACAATTTGCTGCCATAATGGTGTTCAGATGTAATATTTCCAAAGTTGGATGTATCTGTTTTTAAACTCAGGTGTCATTTTCCATCCAAACTTGTGAACCTGGCCACAATGTCTAGAAGTGTGTCTGCCTACTGGCCCACCTGTACCATATTCTTTCTTTTCTTTATGTTTGCTCTTTGAATATTACTCTTTATCAATGTCTGTGCAGCAAAATGCAAAGCACAAGGTTGACATACACCCACACCAAATGTACATAACAGGATGCTTAGGTGAGCTGTATTACTCATATCTGGATAGTAATGAAAAGTGACAATACACCAGGATACAAGGATGGGTATAGTTTTCTTCATTTCTGTGAGTGCTGTAATTCCCCCAACATTATATGGCACCTTAAAAGGATGGTGACTTATGTATGCCACTGTTTCAGGTAGGTACCCACAATGAGCTGGAATCTTTAAGATAAAGCACATGCACATACCATGACCCACTTTTCTACAGTTCTATGCATGGATAAAAATGATATGACACACCAGCTGCAATGCAACTAACACACTACTAGTCATCCTCCTAAGCAATTCCAATCCTTCCCCCTGTTCTGCCTCGACTGCATCCCCCTAGATGACTACTGGTAATCCAGATGTCAAAATGTCATGTGTTATGTATATGTTGTATGTTATGTATAATGTCAAAACTTTCTCTAATGAATCAATGCATGACTAACCACTACAGAATGCTCTCTTGGGAGTGCTGGCTCTGAAACTTTAGTAAGATGGATTAAAGTAGCTTTTGCTTTTGACTAGCACAGGGGCCAGCTGGTGAAAAGTCAGCCAAGGGTCCTTAGTAACTAGCCAATAAATGCTCACACTGCATTCTGTATGATTGCATGATTTCTCTGGTAACATGAACTTGTGCCATGAGATCAATCATTATCTAGAATAACATAAGCAGATGTTTCATTTAGTTTGTATGCAAAAAATTCTGCTTGCCATGACATTCTGACTCTGAGCACTACCCTAATGAAACAGTTTGATAAAATTCATCATAGAAAATCATATTCAGTAGTAGCATTTACACTGACATATATCAAACCAAATAAACCTGCATGATATATTTGCATCTATGTGCATATATGTGCATGGATACTGTGAATATATAAACTGCATTATATATATACCAGAATGCATAGTTATTTTCTATGTTAATAATGGCAATGAGACACAAAGGTTACACATATCAGCATGCTACCTATATTCAGGCAGACAGGACATGTGTGTGTTTGAGCTATTTTGCTGTCACTTATCTAATGAAACAATTAGGTTTCATCTGAAACTTCAAAAAACATACAACATTTTATGATAAACAGAAGTATGCTACAGGAAGCACAACAGGCACAGCTAGAAAAAAAGTCACTTGCACAGCATCCCATGCAAAACCAGAGAGAACAGAAGACTGACATAACATGCTTTTAGATACTTAAGAACAAATCCAAATGAACAGCCTATCTGTGACCAGAATAACTACATAACTACATAATTAATAATACAAGTTTTACTTACAGCTTCTATACACATTCTACACATACTCCAACACATTACCATCATCACTTGCACACTTAACATCATTTTAGCTCACTCAGGAATTGATGAGGAAACCATACCACACTCATGTCTTCTAAAAATTGACATTAGAACACACAAATAGCATTTACACATGACCACCTCACCTCTTAAATGGCCTCAGATAGAAGTATTATTCTTGAATGTTACCACCATTGTCTAGTGCTTCATATATAATAACACAGAGGCTTACTAATCAGTGTAAAAATGGGTAATCACCACATTTAAGAACACTGGGGTGGTTTGTGAATTCAAAATGAACCAATTTCTATACCCTAAGGTCATCTTACCCGTAGCAAACATTCCAGTTCTAACCTTGCCACAGAAGCTGCAGACATACTTGGCGTGCTGTGAAATTTCAATCTTCTTAACCTTCTTTCTCAGGGAAGCACCATACCTGGTGCCGTATTTCCCTGTAATACCGACCTTCTTGGTCCTCTTAGCCTGAAACGTACACGCCGCGTCAAAAACGTAGCGCACGCAAAATATTGAACACTGTTACCTTAAACCAGCACGCAAGGTGGTGCTTGGAGTAGAACTGGGTACACAAACAGTACACAAAATGAATCACTCGAAAAAACGAAGTACAAACTAATGCATCTCCAGACTGCACCGTAAAACACTTACCATGTCTGCCTCTTGTGACGATGCTAACGGAAAGACCGTGCATGTGTAGAGAAGACTAAACCCGTAGTTGCTTTTTGGAGTCGGATTGAACCATTTATACGCAATCTAAGTGGCGTGCAAAAAGGAATCAAAACCAAATCGAAAATATTTTTTGGGATGAAAAATAACCCAAAATAGGAAGTTCTCCCACAGAACGACAATGTGATATCCTTTAGTTTCTTGAGGTTATGTTATAACGCTACCCAAATCGGCGCAATAGATGGTAAATATTGCGAATCTACTGAACAAAACTACATGTAGCAGAAAAATAAATGTGGCTCTGTAACTCAAAGGCTTCAGGCTATGTGTTGCTTCAGTTTATAATTTGTGTAAAAATAGCAACATTCAGAAGCTAGCTTGGTTGAAGTGTGCATAGCATATTTCTTTTGGATGTCTGAGGCATCCAAAATGAATAAGCTACGCATATTTGCTTGAGGGAAAACACTGTTGGAGATGTGCACTACACCTATGATGTGTATCATGTTATATCATTGGCTTGACAAGATTGAATTTTGTGTAGCACATTAATTTTTGGCACTCTGAGGTAAATCATGAGTGCACATGTAGTGATGTAATGTTGAAGTACATTGTGCTTCATTTTCTTTTTGTATGTGTTGCATTATGATTGAATTATATCCAAGTTGTTTCTTTCTGTGTTCATAAAACTGTTCCTTGTGGTAGCTCATCAATTGTTTTTCTTACCTCCCATACATTGTCTTTCCTCTCCACTATATTCTGGACATCTTTAATGATCACAGTATTTATATTTCCAGATGCTGCAAAAGTTTGTTAATTTATGCTCATGCTCAGTTATTGTTTTCCTGTTAGATTTTTAAGCATCTTGCCTTTACACTGAAATATACACCATCTCTTGTTGTCCTGTGTCTTGTCTTGTCTGTTGTTGGTCTAGTCTTTTTCATAAACTAATTTCTGTCAATTTCACTATATCTTAATTCATTACAACATTGTATTACCACATCTTCTGCAAGCTATACTAACCCCCAAAAAGAATTGATTCCCAAATACCCATGTCTTATGTCATGCTTTATCATTTATGTTGCTGGGTGCATGGAGGCAACAGTCTGGGCATAGATGATGATTTGCATGGTCCTGGTGTGGTGAGCATACCAGCTACTGGCAAGCTCAGCAGGAAAAGGAAAAGGCTTATTGCTAGGGCCATTGTGAATGCAAAGCTGCATAATTGGAAGGACATTGGGTTTTGTGTGCTATAACTAATGCTGGTGTTTTGAAGAAATGAATGAACTGAAAGTTTGCATGGAATATGATAGGCCATACAATGTTGTATTGACTGAATGTATCCCTAAAGCCCTACATAGACCACTGCCCTTGGCTAGTTTCTCTGCAGTTATGGTGTTTTCTCTCAAAGCTTTAGTCAGTTTCTCTCACAGCTATGGTTGTAACTACTGTAGGGCTGTAGGGGACCCATCCTCAGCAGTTTTTCAGAAGTGGTCAATCCCCCAGCTAATTTAAGGTACCAAATAGGTATTTTCCATTGGTGGCACAATTTCTTCAACTTTGAAATCCATTGAAAGGGACTTTAACTGTACTTTGCTATGCAACACCTGAAAAGGCATTTTTCTTCCCCATCCTACCTATTATTGTTGGATTTCATTCAGCTTGTCCCCTCCCCAATCTCTGAATTGTGGCTACACCTGCACTCATAACAACTGCATCCATGTTTTGTTCCTTAACATCTCAACCAGGGGGTTCCAGGAAGCATGAAGTAGCAATTCTGGTTCATCAGCAACTGAGTCCTTTTTTAGTTCCTCTCCAGGGGAACTTCTAAGAGGATCTGTGGGAAGAGTTGGCTCAGAACAACTGTGATTTGTTTCAGGGGGAGGGCAAGGGGTGTCCCAAAGTCCTAATGCAGATGGTCATCAGTCAACTGAGGCAGTACTCCCACCTTCAGGAAGCTGTAGGAAGAACAGTTAGTCATGATGCTGGGTGGTCTGCATTGCTGTGAAACTAACTGGCCAGGAGGCATTTCCAGAGCAGCAACCCACTGTACCCAGAGGTTTCTTGCAGGTATCCTGGACAGTTTTCAGCATGTGACAGCCTCAAGCCATTTATGCCTGGCTTTACACCAGGCACTCTGAACCTCATTCTGTGGATTAAGAAATAGTGTCTTACTTCAATTACTCTCCACCCTTGTGAGACAGTTTTCACCAGTATGGGAAGTTCACCTTCAAATGCTTTGCATCACCACCAAATGATGAGATTCCTGTAAGGGGTACCAACAGAAATACCTATAGGTTGATGGCTGAGGCTCTGGAATCCGGGTACCAACCAGTTAATCCAGAACCAAAATGTGGAGGATGCTTGGCGCGACCTTCGTAATGTGTTTACCTGGCTGGGATAGACGTTTGTCCTGCTTAAAAGAAAATGGCAAGGATTTAAGTACCTGTACAGTTACAGTAAACCGGTCGAGGCAAAGAAAAGAAAGGAAAGCGTGCATGGCGCATTTATGCATATTAATCTTCCTCTTGATTCAACAAACTCTAAAAGAGCCAAGAACCAACTTACGAAGCTGTCCCAGTGCCTGCAGGGGAAGCGAGGCGGAAAGTTGGCACGGGAGGTTAGACGAAATCCATAAGCCTTTTGGAAGCAGTGGCCTAGGAGCATTAAGAAAGGTGGGAGAGGGAGGGGGCAGAGCCAGCTTTCCTCTGTGGCTAATATTAAATTTCCCTTTATGTGGCCAGGGACCATGGCCCACCAGTTCCCCAGTTCCTTCGCCCGTGTTTGGAAGTATGTGGCCACCAAGCGAAGGGTGCGTGTGAAAGTGGAATAGCTGCAAAGAACGAGTAGGACCACAGCTTGGGCGAGGGAAAAGTAGGCAGAGGTCCTGAACAATTGCTGTAGCAACATGTTCGCACGTGAGAAGCGGACAAATGTTCTACAGCCATACTTTGTCTTCAACGGCTACGTCTTGGATTAAGTCGAGATCATGGGAGAGGCAGTTAGGGAGAGGATGGTGGAACTGGATTCATGCGAGTCCCGAGGCCAAATGGCTTCACCCCAGAATTATGACGGAGCTGGCGGCGGATCTGTGCTGGAATCAAAAATTGAACAGATCGGCTGGGACGACAAAAATGGCATGCTTGCTAAAAATCCCGGTCCGTAAAGGCTGGTGGCTGTGTACCGTTTGTGTTCGCGGATTAACGCATTGCCAATGGTCAAACCACTGACAAAGCCAAACAGAATTCGTTAAACCATAATGTATGCAAGAATCTCATCAAAACTAGAAGGCCTGTCACAGTGATCCTTTTTCTGTCAACCTTTCAAAGAAAATGTGATGTATCTATGTTTGCTTGGATCTCAGCTCAATGATATTTCAATTTGGCATTTTGTGGAGTAAACCTGAGTGTTCTGGTGCTTCCCGGCGAAATGGAAGGACCGTCAATGCCACACCAAAACATTTCTTATCCACAACCCGTGCTCCTATCTCAGTCAGATTAGGCTACCTGCAAATTTGCACGCATCTGCCGTGAGAAGGCCCCCTGGCCATAAAGTGCATCGTTGCGTATTTCCACCAGAGCCGGCTGGATTCGTTCGAAAACGCGATCTTGGACTTCGGTGATAGTGAGGAAAAGTGTCTGTCCCAACAAGGTCTCACCAGGTGGCTGTCCCAACAAGGGGATAGTCGTCCACTCGGGGACGACTACAAGTGCTCGTTAGGGACTCGGTCACCCAGGACACCCGGTTCCGAATGCGTCAAGCCAGACCAGTTTCAGTCCATGGCTGGGAGGGCGAGGAGGGGGTACGGCCGCACGCGGGCGTGCGCCGGCGTGTCCATCTCGTTTGACCGCGGCGGCCCACCGCGGAAAGCCGGCCTGCAGATCTTTGCGGTGGGCTGGCTGGCAAACGGCGTATTCATGGCAGTGACGTGTAGAAGGGAGGGGTTCCCTCCGTTCTGTGATATCCCTACGGCCTGAGCGGCGGCAGATGCTCGGCCCGCTCCCTCGCGTAAAAGCCGACAGCGGGAAGATCTTGAAGCAGACGTTGGTGTTCCACCCCCAGCAGCGCCTAAAATGTCCTGGTGGCAGCATGTACAGCGGGCATTGGCGTTTGCGGCGTACAAGGCGGAGAAGAGTACGGGGTAATCATTTTGTGTTCATCTTTTCGGAAAGGCGCTGCGGAAAATAATGCAGCGAATGTCTCGTAGCCCCACTTTTAGGCTTTTCGAGTGATCCGTTGCGGTGAGGTCTGTTTATATCTTGTTCCATGGATGTCGCAATTCGAGGATGAACGCTCACTGAGAGGGGGAGGCAGCGTTGCGCATCTCTACTCAAGCAGGCCGATTCACAGTGTGGTGTACGTCGTGCGTCGTCCACGGTTGCGTGCGGTACCGCGTCCGCGGCCGCGGTAGTCCTGTGGTCGTTCGTCTCTTCCGTGCGGGACTCTACTCCCATTTTTTAGACGTCTCAACATCAGGCCCGCGGCAATAACAGGAATCAGTCTGAAATTAGCAATTCAAGTCATTGGCACTGTAACCTACGCACAACAGACACTGGCGACACAGTGTCGTCGCGGTTCCAGGGATACGCGAGAATCCCCCGTAATCTGGGTTACGAAGTTTGAATGGAAGTGGCACTCCCGCCCAGGGATAACACCCCCAAAATAAGGTTGACGGTTGGTCATGGTTGACCGCAAGGGTCATGACAGCGACGTCTCATAATGGAAATGACAGTTCAGTTTTGTGTGTTATACATGAAAATGACGATTCCATCTTGTGGATGACGAGTAGCTCATTCACGTGGCGCCTTCTGTTTCTTGCGTTTGACCTGAAATGATCAGATCTTGAAATCGTCGCAAAACGAATATAAGGTACGAACAACTCATGGAAGTTTGAGGTTTCTAGCTCCATTAGTTTTTTTTCGGTATTATCCGTTTATGTTTTCTTTACAGTACATTTGCCGCTCAGTCACAAGCACACTACACTTATACAAAAGTCGCTATCACACAATTCGTCTTACTGTCCATGACATGCATACCACGCATATGTACTCGTTGCGATCATGCAGTTCGTCGTTTCCTTTCGTTTTAAAGTCAGAATGCTTGAAGATCCCCTGATCAGGGGAGGGGTCCTCCAGAACACCCAGGGGTGGGCGGGTTAAATACTCAAAGGTATTCTGGACTCTAGCTTTATTCATTACTTCGAGTCTATGGCAGATGGCATTTCACCCATCACCCATTACTTCTGCTCCCAAAACATCAGAGAATGTGCATTGCCGACTAATGTAGTTGTCACATACAGGCAAGCCAAAAAACTTCGGAAAACAATGTACTTGCGTTTAGGCATCAAGTGACAACGCGTTTGTTGTTCTGTGGTTTCATGTAACAAATGAAGTGCTTTGAAACATTATGTAACTCTTAATATGGCCTACCATACGAAGTCTGCGACAACTAAGAACAGTGGGCAATGGCAAACTTGTGCCCACCAACGTTTCACGCAAGGATCGACAACGAAGCAGTCACACTGTAAAAACATTTGTTGCGCTTTGTAACACCAGTCCTGCAAACTTGAAACAACGCGCCACCAACCTGTTCCATCTAGCATTATCGAAATAACCCACGGTGACCTATGCAGCAGTGTGCGAGCTTGCTCACTTCCAAGAATAAACCCAATGGCCTGAAGGATCTGAAGCGCTAGTCTGTGGAAAAGCCTCTGAATGGCATGGCAGACACCTGCTTTAAAGCATTTGGGCTTCATTTCGCGTGTATGCAGTTCAGGCGGTCAACGACTCTCAGCACGTGACTCACTGTCATAACAGCTGCGTTTGCCGTGATCCCGCTAAATGGCTTTGTTCCACTAGGCTGGCGTCGTGCACAATCTGGCTGCTACAGTCACTCCGGCAGGCTGCAGCTGTTTGCCAAGCCGACCCGTGCTACAACCTCCAGACCGCACCGCTGTCGAACGGCTTGAGACAGGTGCTGGGCAGGATGGTCTGGTCAGCTTCCTAGTGGTCGGCCACAGTTTTCGACTGCGCTGGTCACAACCGTTTACACCGCCAGCCAGAGCTGCCCTGCGGCTGGCTGTGGCTGACGTCGCGTGGCCGCAGGTGTCGAGAGGCCCGCGGCTCAGTGGTGATGGCGGTGGCCGCGCCGCCGGCGCCGGCCGGTGCCGGTGCCGGCGCCGCTCGTCTGCTCGGCGGCTCTCAGCTCGTCGAGCGGCACCGGCCGGGCCACGTGCGCCCGCTGGCGCCAGCCGCGCGCGCGCAGCTCCACCGTGTCGAGCAGCAGGCAGCGCAGCCGCGTGCCGAGCCGCGGCGCGGCCGCCAGCTCGGCCAGCCGCGCGAACAGCGCGTCCTGCGCGGGCGCCGCCTCGGCGTCGAGCGCGGCGCCGGCGGCCGCCAGCAGCGCGCACAGGCTGTCGAGCCGCGCCGGCTGGCTGGCCGCCGGCCGCAGCAGCGTCAGCCAGCGCGCCATCCGCTCGGGCCCGGTCACGCCGGCCGCGTGCAGCTCGCCCAGGAAGGCGGCGCAGTGGCGGCGCGCGGCCGACTCGGCGTCGTCCAGCCCGAGCGCGGCCGCCTCGCAGCGCGCCGCCAGCTCGTCCAGGAAGCAGGCGCCGTCGTCGGGCGGCCGCAGCGCGGCCAGCGCGCCGCACACGGCCGCGTTCTGCGGCCCGTACAGCCGGCTCAGCGAGACCTGCGCCAGCGCCGCGTCCACCAGGCGCGGCACGGTGTCGGCGCGCGCCGCCCGCGCGCCCACGGCCGCCCGCAGCGCGGCCACCAGCGCCGCGCAGTTGGTCGGCGTGACGCGGTTCAGGCAGGCGCGCAGCAGCGGCGCCCAGAGGTGCTCGGCCAGCGCGGCGCGCGGCAGCCAGGAGACCACCGGCGCCGGCGGCGCGGCGTCGCCCGCCGGCCGCGGCGAGACGCACATGGCGCCACCTGCAACGGACCGGGCCGAGCGTGATCCAGGGCAGAGCGGACGCCGGGCGGCAGGGAGCGGCCGGCCGAGCGAAACGGCGGGGCTGCCGAAGCACGATCCGGCTAACGTTGAATCCGGCGTCATCCGCCGTTTAATGGTGCTAATCCTGCCCCAGGCGATTAGCGACGCCAAAGAAGCCCGAGAAGACGCAGATAACAACGTGCTGCCTTTTACAATAAAAAAGCTGCCTTTCCAGATCCAGTGTGAATTCAGTCATAAGTTCAGACGTTTTTGACGATACTGACGTGGAGGTATGACCATGTGCGTGACGAGAGCCTGCTTTTGATAAGTTGCCAGTCACGGAGCGCTAATTCGTCGTGCCCTAACTACGTTTTCC
This sequence comes from Capitulum mitella, assembly GCA_030062745.1. Lineage (NCBI taxonomy): Eukaryota > Metazoa > Arthropoda > Thecostraca > Pollicipedomorpha > Pollicipedidae > Capitulum > Capitulum mitella. The sequence continues at coordinate 28,271,792 of CP099846.1, read as the reverse complement.
AGAGGCTTTGATGCCACCCTTCGTGTTTGCGCTCGTCACAACTTGTTTGCGACACGACAATCACAATGTGAGAGCCGAAGCGTCGCTGAATTAAAGGGACAAGCTTCATTATCGTGACTGGTGCCGCGACCATTTCGGTCACGCCTCCGCCCTCCATATCCCTGATTGGCGGCCTGAAGTCCGTCTTCTGCCTCCAAATATGGTAAAACTGCCTCGATCCCAATAGCACGACGCGCCGGGCGTCATGCCTGGGTCAGATGAATGCCACGTAGAAACATGGCCAATTCAGCCAACATAAGACCTGAAACTTACGAAACTGAAACGGCGCGCGCGAAAGGTCAAGTCTGATTTCAGACGCGATGACTTCGATGAATCGTCTGTGAGACGCGTTTCAGCGGGTTTGTGGGAAATGGGGCTGGGTTTTGGAGCACGAACGCCAGCATAACGTTGATTGCTTTCACACCGTAAAACATCGACCATAACTTCGTGTTGGTGACATGTTAGCTGCCACGCTTAAGCTACATGCTATTTGGCGCCAAATCGAATCACGCGATTAAACACAGCAGCTTTACGACACCGTGACCATGCCTTGGGGTGTTAACCAACATACTTCGCAAAAACACTTTCTTCGCATGTTTCCCTATATTTTCGACCCGAAAACACAAAACAGAACAAACTTGAGTAAAAGAATAGTTTTGGCGACATGGATAGTTGGCGCAGAGCCGCAGGGCGCATTCATTTGACCGTCGGCGGGACTCCAGCGCCGCCAGCTCCTGCAGCTCATCAACGCCGCCGCCTCCGGAGCCATGGCCGCCTCGCCACCAGCACAGCCGCAGCGGCACCGCCTCTCATTTCCACGCACCGCCGACCCGCCTCGTGGGATCACCCGCAGCCACCGGCGGCATCTATCGTCCCGGACAGAAAGCAGAGTTTGCCTCAGAGGCCGCCGCCGCGCAGCGCCAGCACGAGATGCAGCACCGAGCCGCCCTGCACTTTATAATCGGCAGCCGTCTTCTCATCGTTCATCTGCTTTCCAGAGAAGATGAGCCGCTGCTGGGGCGGCGGGATGCCCTCCTTCTCCTCCACGCGCTCTTTAATGCGCTCCACCTTGTCGGTCGGCTCAATGTCGATCTCGATCTCCTTGCCGGTCAGCGTTTTCACCTTGATCAGCATGTCGTCCTGCAACCTGAAGCCACGAGGGGTCAGCTCACCCGGGTCGGACTGGTGGCCGTGGCTGTAGCGGTCGATTCCACTTCAATGGGTGCTTCCCGGGAGCAGGCGGACCGAAGGCGGATAGAACGCCGGTGTTTGGAACCACGACACTTGAAGGCATCCTACACACACAAAAACCAACAGAAACCTTTAGAAAGCTTATGTAGTGAAGAAGCAGCTAACAAAAACGTCAAAATGCAAACTCTAACTCCAAAACGCCGCCACAAAAATCATACAAGGAATACTGCAAACTAACACCCTGCCTTCGATGAAGATGTACCACTGAGTAGCCAGCCACACACAGCCTATGATACACATGTAGTCTGCTGCAGTGACAATAGACAGCTGTGGTGACAAAACCACAATATAAACGTGCAAAATACCACTGCTGGGAATTCATGGATTCCCATGGCCATTATACCAAAGGCAAAGCAAAATGATCAAACTCAAAGCTAAATTCAAAGGTCAGGTCATCATCACACTCAGTTTGGTGCTTGTCAAGCAAAGGTGGGTTCGCAGCAGGGGTGTCGATCTGTATTCTTTCGAGGGGGCCCTGGCCCATCCAATGTTGATTTGGGCCCCTCCAATATTGGTTTAGGCCCCTCCAATATTTTCTGCCAGCTTACATATAAATATAAATGTATATATAAGATCTGGATATAAATATCTAAGATATAGATATACATCTATATACATGGGATATACAATATTTTTTATTTGACAAATAGTAACAAAACCTCATAAATTTCCACAGGTCAAAATAAAGTGGGCTAAATCCTTTGAGAAACCCACATTTGGGGGAGGTTAGGTTGTTCGAGCTCATGGCTTGGCCTACCCAAGCATTTACAGAAACTGACGCCCATGGTTCACATTGTGTGTGTGAATGGGAATACTCTACACTAAGCCACCTTCTGAAATGAGATAGCCAAGTTGTAGCCTGTAGTCTTAAGAGGCCAACCTGTACTATATCTGACATCTCAGTGCCCTATACCTACAGACCTCCAAAACGAATCCAAAGTTTCCAGGTGTCCTATATGACTGAGCCCTGTGAACAGCTGTTACATGATGTCACGAGCAGGCACAGGCTAATGAAAATATGCATTCACTGGGCTGCACAGTCTAGTACTGCTACATGTCAGTGGATGAAGCATTTTTTCCAAAAATCTGCACTGAGAACATTATCAAGAGCATTCTACAGCATGCTACTGGTGCCATTTTACCATGACCCATGGGTCATGTGTCACTGTTTTGCAGTGCTCCCATGTCAGCCATAGATCATGCCCAAATTGCAAGTTGTTCTGTCACCAGTTTGGCATGAACACTGGTCTGATCTGAGTACTCTGACAACATGAATTGGTTTCATGCACATACATCCAGATTTAGAATACTGGCAAAATTGCCCCATTTGTCAGACCAGGAAAATGGAGATGTGCCATATGGTTTTTAATTTTTCATTGTCTGTCAATGACCATGTGGTTCCACTTGTTTTAATAAAATCAATATTACCTAAACTAACCTACCCTGGCCCATCCTACCTGCATTTCTTTGTTGTTCAGAACACGCATCACTTCACTGAACAGTCCATTGATGCATGCATTCAGCAAATGTAGGATGCCTTCTGCATCACAGCTTGCAATAAAGTGAAGCAGAAGAGTGCAACCAAATTTATTTTTACAGGACAATTACAATGGACACTGTGTGGAGCATGGAAAATGCAGACTGCAATTCTTTGACATTTGGAAACATACTTTGGATCATTATTCAGCAATTTTTCCCCTAGCAATGTAACTAACATTATGTGAATGTTGGCAACCTATTTCAATATTTTGCACCCATTAAAATGGTTGCTTAACATTATGTGCAACCATAATATTGCTTGATGTCATTAATCCACAAGCTTGATAAGCAGTTTACAAAAACAGCAATGAAACTGCCATTTCTAGACAGCACATGGGAAAAAGACCTTGCAGAAAACCCACTCTACACAAAACTGAAAATGATTACAGAACTGATGCACCTCCTGGTAAAAAGCTCATGATTCTGTGTCCAGTGGTTGCAAAATTATATATTCATCAAAGGCATTATGGCACAGCCAGACTAAGAGCTCAGTTCCATTTTTTCTGCTAAGCAAAGTACAAGTATCATTAGTATGTATGTACAACTCAATTGTCCTACCACCTTGCTTCAAACAAGTTATTTGGACAAGTCATCAGGTATTCATGTTATTGCACACCACTGCTTCTGGGTAAAATCATCTTTCTGAAAATCCTTTCACATTCTATAGAGTATGTCACAGGTGGAACTAGCTGGAAAATCACTTAGAGACCAGACTGCTCTATTTTTTAGAATTGATCCAAGGGACTTGATGCACTGATATTCCAGATCTGAACCTGCCCTAAGTGCTGCTTGCTTGCTGCATGGACTGATTCCCACACACAATCAAGCAATGTTAGGTCATGGCCCATTTTAACCTGAGGGAAACCTAACCTAACCCACCTAACCTAACCATGACATGACCTATGTGTAAAGAATAGTAGGTCATCTCGCCCTGGAGCTCCCAGTGCATAATGTTGTTGTTTCTTGCAACAGCTGATGTCTTCTTTTGACGCTATGTGTCATCCATGTCTTTTATCCAATTGCCCAGGGTGACTCTAACCCATTTTGAAAGGACAGGGAGTCTAATATTGCACCATCCAAACCACAAATATGGTAATTCAACTTTCCCACAATGACCACAACTGCCATTTCACATGCCAGTAGCAGAACATTTCAGGAACAACCAAAGGAGAAAACCAGTTTTCATTTTTTCTGGTTCATGACCACATGCCCCATATTAAGCTTCTATAATCGTAATTAAACAGTTGCCCACTAACTTTATATTGAGTCTCACCCTATCTGATACGACAGGCGGTTAGCTAGGTAGGTAAATACCGAAACGCCAAAAACACACATTCCAAAAATTCACATACCAAACGTTTGTGCTGAAGGTAGGTAAGCTGTCCGCGTAGGCTGTCCGCCCCTCAACCCGGCTGGTTATCTAGCAATATTGGCTCTTGCCGTGGGCCTCAAAACGTAGTTATACAGCACATGCACTCGTGCAAAGCTCCGGGTATCACACAGCCGAAGCCGAATCCTACCAGACTGATATTGAACTATTATATCGAGAGGCCCCTACTTTATTGCCTCAGAGGAACCCAGGAACACCGACAACTAACGGCGAAAACGACGCGATGACGGAACATTGCGTCAATCCTTTGTATCGACAAAAATGTAGTATATTTGGCAGTATCTGGAAACCTACATAACTTAAATATCCTGCGCAGCAATTGCGATCTTTGCGCTGTACTTTGTTATGTTGGCAAAGGCGGCCTTGGCCGAAGGTTACCTCCGAAACAAAATTGGCTATTATCGAGCAACAGATAAAGGTGAGATAAAGTTGATGATGTCGGGAGATGTAGGTAGCAGTCAGTTTTCAAGAATGATTTGCGGATAGTATTCTCTGGCGCAGCCAGTTTCAAGAGGAAAGCATTTTCTAGCCATCAGATTCCATGGCCCTCCAGAGGTTAAAAAATTCGATGAAAATGAAATGCTGGAAACGAGCGTCTTAAATACTATTATGCCCGCTTAATTGAATAAGTTCTTTCATTCATGGCAGAATCAGATTCTTTTGCAATGTCTTTATTGCACATGACAAAGTTGAAGCATGCAGTGAGTTTGCTTATGGAATCAGTCCTTCCTACAAAATCCATAATATTGAGAAAATGCATTGATAGGTTTAGTGTCCTAAAATTGTAACAGGTAGGTGCTTTACTCTGCTTTCAGCTGAAAACCAGGAGAAATACACAAACTTTCCTTTCAGGAAACTGCACAGCTTCTGCGCTGCATGCCACCTCCTGAAGCATGTTTACAATTTTTTTGTTTCTCTGAAGTAAATGTTGGTTGAAATTTGGGTAATCCTTACCAATTGCACACCATGCGCAGAGTCCAGGGTAAGGTTAACGGGCCAGTGTAGTTTCCGATTTCGCCACCAGGGTGATATTCGTTCTTTTTCTCACCGCTAGGAAGAGTACCTAAAAATACTGACATTCGCTAGGATGGTTCCGCTCAAGAACCAATGGTATGATAACCAATAGTTCGATTTGGCTGATTTGAACGCCAGTTGACAGCACCGAACGTTTCGTTTCTGTGACTTACACACTTTTTTACTTTTGACCCGTTGATGACGTCACAGGTGAGGTCAATCATAAAAAAAGTACCACTTTCTCCAGAATTGCCGAACCAGGATGGAAAGCAGATGAATTCGTTCAGACCTAACCTAACCTAACCTAACCTAATCTAATCTAATCTAATCTAATCTAACCTAACCTAACCTAACCTAACCTAACCTAACCTAACGAATATTACCCTGGTGGCGAAATCAGAAACTACACTCGCGCGTTCTTGAGGGGAACCATCCTAGCGAATGTCAGTATTTTTACGTACTCTTCCTAGCGGCGAGAAAAAGAACGAATATCACCCTGGTGGCGAAATCGGAAACTACACTCGCTCGTTAACCTTACCCTCGACTCTGTGCATGGTGTGCGATCGGTAAGGATTACTGAAATTTGATGTTTATTTTGGCCCATCTAAGAATGACCAGGAGGCATCATGAGAAATGCATAAATTCAAGAAGTACAAAGCATCAAAAGCACAAAGTAATACACAAATAAAATGAAAAGGAGAAATGATTAATGCAAAACAGCATTAAGATCACAGTTAAGAAAACAGATGTGGAAGTAAGCAAACATTGATAGTAAAAACAATGTTAAGGTGGAAAATAAGAATATTAGCAAGTAATAAACTGGCAGGAAAGAAAAAGAAATGTGTGAAATTGGTGTAAACTAGGACTTGCTGCATACCTCGTTAAGCAAGGTTTATAACTATCAAAATGCGTGGTGTTGGATCGTGTCAGTTTCAAAGGAGGCTGGGCTTTGGAATCCGTGGTTGTTTTTTGAACTTTGGGGTGCAGATTGTCATAAATAGCAGTAATTTGCTTCATGCTGGATGGTCCTGTGCATCACAGACTACATTTCTAAATGCCCTTCATTTCATTTTGTATTTTGCTTTGATAATCTGGTCTTGTCTCTATGTCTGGCACAAAAGTGAAAAACTGGGAAATAGTCAGTGTGCTCTTTGCCTGTGATTAGCACATTCACAGTCTTCTGGAATGCAACAGGGTGCTGCACCTTGTGTTGTACCATTTCTTTTGAAAAGGTACCAATTTTGAGTCACTGTCCCTTGGTAAGCAAATCAACCTTCTGGAAGCATTACTAGCTTGACAGTGAAATGTGTGAAGTTTTTGAATGTGTTGGTCCTGGGCTTTGAGCTGTGCATGTGCTATTTATTTTGTCTGGCTGTGAATTTATGACATAGATGTATGTAGGTATGTAATATATGAATGAATATATGATATATGAGAAGATATATGGAAATAGATATGAAATGGATTAAGGAATAGATTAGTGACTGTAAAGTCAGCAATTGAAAGAAGAAAAATTTCAAAAGTGGAAATAAAATGAATGATTTAATTTCATTGTGCAAATAAAATTAAATGAAAATGTTAGTAATGATGGAGTGAAAAATAATAAAAGTAGTGAAAAATATGAGGTATTAAAAATGGAAATGTAAAATAAATACAAATGCAAGAAATAAAGTAATGGCAGTAATGTCTCAGTACAAGGAGTAACTGACCTAGCCCGAACATTATCTTTCTTTACCTGACCTAACCCAATGTTACTGTGACAAAAAATTACAAAACCTGACATATCTTATTAACATAATACACCTAACTTAACCCAACTTCACCTAATGTAATCTAGCCTAGCCATAACTTCTTGTATGGCAACTGATGTGTATTTTTCTGCCACTTTTTTCTACCCACCACCTATTATCAGGTGGCCATTTCATTTCTTTTCATTTTCTTGCTGATGGCCTTTTCATTTTTTATTATTCCTCTACTTACATTTCATGTGTGTATTTCAGGTTAGATAATGCTGATTTATATGTATTCATATTTCATCTTTACCTGTTCGAGTATTTGTGTAATGTCTTTGCTAGTGAACAGGGTGAATAATGTCATGTTTGGCAGCACTGTTTTCTTTGCAGTGGAGTAGTGCTGTTTTCTATCAGCCAACCATCACAGTAGCAGCATGTTATGCAGTGTGACTGCATGATATGTGATGCACAGTCATGAGCATATTCTGCTCATGACTGGGTTTTTTAATTTTAGGGTTGTGCATGGAGGGTGAGGATGACCCCCTTTTGGTTGGCAAGGGGCAGCTGTGGATGGCCATCTCACCAGTCAGCCACCTCAGGGGTGCCACCCCCACCACACCTTACCATTGCAATGGAAGGGAACAAAATAAGGGAAAGCATGCAGACAGAGAAGTCAGAATCGGAAATGAAGACAGCAGGGTCAGATAGAAAATGGTGGACTACGCAGATATTTCAACACGCACAAAGAAGCTGCAGTCTTAGATCAGCGCTAGAAGTGGCCAATCTCTGTCCAGTCTGAGGTTTGATCTCAGCTGGTCAGCTGTCCTCCAGCCAGCCCAGCAAGTCAGCTACCAGTCGTGCCACCACAGACGGCTGTTCGCACAGGGCTGCCTGGCTCTCGGAAGCTACAGGAGGGTACCTCACCACCGTGGCCTCCTCGCATGGCCTCTCGGCCGCCGACCAGCGTCGGCCCAACCGGCAGGCGGCACCGAAGCCATCCAGCTGACGCCGAGCTTCACACCTCCAATCTCATTTGTTGTCCCGGCCTCGGTGTGTTTTCCAGTCTGGTAAATTTCGTGCAATGACGGTTGATTGTTTTTTCAGGGTCATGGCAAAAGCTGAATATTCAGCATTGTCCCTAGAAGACCCAGATGAGTCAGCAAGAAAGAAGGGAGGAACTTCTGCGGTATTTAACTATGATTCTACATTTGATTTTCGCTCCATTGCAAAATTTGACAAAGCATCATTTCCATCCAAATCATTTTTCACGTTCTCAAAACAGAAAAATTCTATGATGCAAAAAGGTAAGTATTGGAAATGTGGAGTAACAGATCCATCATGCTTCCTTGTGACTGCATTTTACTCAGTGTGGCCAGATTTGCAATTTTGGACGAAAAATGGCACCTACCTGCATAACAAATACATCTCAGTTTCGGAAATTATTACGTCTGAACATTATTTTGGCATCAAATTCCGTGTATCCGGATCCTGATGATACATCTTTACCGTGCAAGATTCAGTCGTCATGCATCTTCCTCACAGAATTTTGACATCCTTTGGGAATTTTTACATCTGTGCACCCAGCCAGAAATAAGTTTTTAAACATTGCAATCTCTGGCGACCTTGGTTTTTGCCATGGTTACTGAAATACTTACATCTTTTGATTTTTTGCCTCATCTTGACATTCAGTACAAAGTGAGCTTGCCTACACTGGTCTTAGTCCTTGCATCGATGTTAAGTTCATTGTCAAATAACTGATCAAGGCTGCTATACATGTGAAGTCAGGGGCAAAGATATGAAAAAATACAGATGCCTCACGTGGTCAGCATACTTTGATACCGTATTCTTTGAACCGTTTCAGGGCTTGAAAAACTGACGTTTCTTGTTCCCAGTGGGAACAGGAAATTTAAGTACTTCCAAGTGCTGCCTTGTAAAAAAAGTGCAAATTCTGTGTCGTTTTGTGCTACAAATTCTCATCATCAACTCCCGGCTCATTAACTCCACGTCGCACGAAAAGGACTTTGCATTTTTTTACCCGTTCAGTAATATCGACAAGTACGTGTTTACAGACACTGCTTCATCTGTGTTTCATCGGGCAGTATTTGTATGTCCGTTAAAACGATTATTAAAATGTTGTGGAACAACAAGCGAGATTTTTTGTTCGAACCTTTTTCCACTTGCCTGCTGCCATACTCATGCCATACTCATCTCCACCATCGCCTCCTGCCTCCCATGGCCTGCATCACTGCCTCTCTCCCCCTCCCTCTTGCGTAACGCCCACTGCCTGCGGCCCTCCTCCGCCCCGCTGCGGCCCCATCACGGCGCACCACTCCCCCGACGCCGCGGCCGCCTGCCGCAGAGCCGCCGCCCAGCTGCCTGGATTCCCTGGTGTCCGGCCTGCTGCTGGCGCTGGTGTACGCGCTGGCGCTGGCCACGCTGCCGCTGACCGGCTGGTGGACGTTGCGCCGGCTGCAGCGCTGGCAGCGGCTGGTCGTGTTCCGGCTGGGCCGGGCGCTGCCGCCGCGCGGCCCCGGCTGGACCCTGCTGCTGCCCGGGATTGACACCTACCGGCTGGTCGACCTGCGCAACCAGAGCATCCTGGTGCCGCCGCAGCAGGCGAGTGGCGAACGGGCCCGGCCGCTCGGGGAACGTGGTAACCTGCGGTTAAGACTCTGCTGGATGGTGCTGTGGTGCATGTAATTATGCCGGTGGTGCTTCGGTATCGTTGCGCTCCATCAGGCGGCGGATCGAAGTTCAGGAAAAGTGATGAGTGTTTGCGAAAACTCGATAACTCCGTTGCGACCTGTCTCAGTCGAAAAAGATTGTTAGCTGAGATTTGTGATATGCACCTCCAGGTTTTGGTTTTTTCGTACTCGATCGTGTAAAACTGCAGACAAATTGCATTACGTTCAGCACATGGTGTGTTTTTATTTCGATTGAGTTGACTTCTGTCCGTAGTCCACCCCTCATCCTTTCCGTCTGGAGTTCGTAGGGGTATACCACCTCTGCCCGATTTTCATGAATTTCGTAAGGGGTTTTCACCGGATTTATTACCCTCTTCCCATGTAGCCTTTTTCGACGTAGTGCCTCTTATCACTAGTGTAACGCTGACCACGAAGACCGCGTCCCTGCCCGTTACCTTATTAATTTCAGCCGGCAGGCTCCGTTCGTGCGCTGTACCTCCTGACCCTTTTGTAGCCTCCGTCAGCTGATCACCTGGCTCCGGCGCCTGCGACGCAGCCGTGGTGGAGCTGTACCTCCTGACCCTGTCCGGGCCTCCGTCAGTTGATCACCTGTGACGCAGCCGTGGTGGAGCTGTACCTCCTGACCCTGTCCGGGCCTCCGTCAGTTGATCACCTGTGACGCAGCCGTGGTGGAGCTGTACCTGCTGACCCTTTCCTAGCCTCCGTCAGTTGATCACCTGTGACACAGCCGTGGTGGAGCTGTACCTCCTGACCCTGTCCGGGCCTCCGTCAGTTGATCACCTGTGACGCAGCCGTGGTGGAGCTGGGGGCCGAGGTTCGGTACCGGGTCTGCGACCCGCACGCCTTTGTCGGCTCGTGCGTGGACCCGCAGGGCTCTCTCCGCTCGCTGGCCAGGACGATCATGGTCAATACGCTGGTGGCGCACGAGGTCAGATACGGGGACGCCCGGTGTAACGTTTTCTCCGAGATACAATTTGTGATTGCATTCGCAGCGCCATTTCGTTTCATTGCCTGCAAACTGTCGCAGTTTATTGGGCGAATTCGGCTAGATCTTAGCGTGGACGTTCGATGTGAGCTTGATTTTAAAGCTGGCCTCCAAGTTTTTGCTTCGTACGCCGAATGCTCCACGTGTCCGCGATTTATCATCTTTGTGCGGGTTTTCACCTCGAATTCATTAGGATTTGCTGTAAATATTGGCCGTTTCTGTTTTCAGCTGTCGGCAATAACAAAGAAGGTTGCAGAAACTGAAGAAACCGTCCTGCTGTCTATTAACAGCCAGCTCAAGGACTGGGGTATGGAGGCGTCATCAGTCAAATTGTAAGGGTCGCGTGTGCGTGTCCGTCACCGACTGATATGACACTACGATTTTATGGTCGGAAATCATGTCTTGTTCTTTCAGAACTGTGTTGCTTGTGATAAGGGGCGAAGAAAAGCACCCTTGCCGGTTCTTTCGTAAGCTCAGTAAGTGTGTCTCGTCCAGCCAAACAAATTGGGTCGCGTGTTCGTTGTCCATCACTACATCTCTAACGCTGGGTCGGTCTCGTACCAGTGACGTATATATCATTGTCAAGCTACGTTTAACACCATGTCCTGCCCGCGGTACCTCATGTACAAGGTGAGGTCAAACCCTGCTGCCGACATGTCTTCAAGATATGCTAGCTCTTCGTCAGTCCCTGATGAAGTCTGATTCTATTCCCAACGTGCCCGTTTTTCGTGTTACCATCTTTACATATGCTGTATCCCTAACGCGTTGCTGAGGACCGTTGGACTGCAGCCACGTCCGTGTTTCAGCTCCGAGGTGAAGGTGCACCGGGAGGCGGAGCAGCTGTCGGCCGTGGGGCCCGTGCTGCGCCAGCTCGGCAGCATGCTCGGCGGCGGCGGCACCCCGCTGGTGGCCGGCCAGCCGCCGCTGACCGCCTCCTGGCCGGCCGCCGCCTCGCCCCTGCCGCCGGCCGCGGCGACCGCAGCGCCCCTGGCGGCGGACGCGGAGACTGCGGGCGTGCTGCGGGCCGCGCTGGAGCGGCTGCCGGCCGGGCCGGACGCCGCCGGACTGGCCCGCGGCGTGTACCGGATCGAAACCACAGAGCCCGACGGCGTCTGTCACGTCGTCCTCGGCGACGGTTAGTGTCGGCGGTGGGGTCGGACGGATCTGAGCTCCAGCTTTTGGGAGGTATGGATGTTCTCATGCGTTTCGCTTCTTTCATCGTTGAAACACTTGCAGTTATTAATGGTATGGTGAAGAATGGTGTTGTCTGCCCACCGATGTGTTAACAGCTACAAAGTCTGCCGTTGGTTAGGAGAAATATTTCTGCATCAAATGCGGCAGAATCCGAAGACACACTGTTGGCATACCTTGCGTTTTGGTCCCTTTCGTTAGGGTAGTGATTCTACCTGGCCATAGTTAAGGTGGTTCCCAAGTCTGATCACGTTCCTTCTGTGTCCTTCCTTCCGTTGAGGAAATCCGTTGCGTGATCCACGAGTGAACACTCATTGTGAATGAATCACAACCTTAAACGGATAAAAGTCGCAGGCTTTTACCTGATTCTGAGTCGAATGGAATCAACGCTGAATCGATTCAGGAACATAGTTTGGCATGAATTAGAATCTGAATCGATTCAGCTAAAACCTGCAGTGAATCAAAGTCAAAATTGAAAATTGAATCGTTTACTTGTCCGGAAGAATCAGCCGTGAATCGACTCACTAAGACGTTCACGGACCACAATGGCATTATATATATATATATATATATATATATATATATATATATATATACTTAGGTGCGTTTGTGTGTATGCATGTATATCCTCCGTTTTGATTTGTTTCCATACGACGTCCATATTATTCCGGACTGAATTTAAGATGATTTGACTGACCTACGACTCGGGAGCCGAAGTGAATCGATTCGCGTTCAGTAAATGCACGGATTCTGAATTAGAATGGACGGCCCGCCTTGGAAATCTGAAAGTGAATCCACTCATCAGCTGAATCATTCTCGAGCCCGGCCAGCCGGCCGGCACACGTGCTGACCCGCCTCCGGCAACAGCACGCCGTCACGGTGACCCGCCCCGCCGGCAGGAGGCCGGGAGGTGCGCGCCGGCCCGGCGCCCGAGCTGGCCGCCGACGTCACGGTGACGCTCTCGGCGGCCGACCTGCACCGCCTGGCGGCCGGCGAGCTCAGCCCGCTGGCGGCCTACAGCGGCGGCCGGCTGAGGGCCCGGGGGAACGTCCACCTGCTGATGGCGCTCGGTTCGCTGCTGAAGGAGGCCGGAGAGGGAGCGGACCTGTAGCGCGGGAGCTGGTGGCGCGGAGGGCAGGCGCCGGGTGGTGAGGGACCGACTTGAGGACCGCCCAGCCGGCGGTAGAGGAACCTGTTGATGATTCTGGAGGGTGTCGCGTAGATGATTAGTCGCCACGTTTTATGTTCGCCGCATTTCGTGAGAGCCACTGAGCCATTTCATAACGTGTCAAGGTTTATTTAAACTACAGTTTGTGATCAGTCCGTTTCAGGTTGGCAGACCAGCTATGGGAGGATTCATGCCGATGGATTAACGCGTGTGCCGCTCATGCCATGCCCATCGTCATGCCGTGATTCTGTTGGCTTCGACAGTCCGGACTCTGCGGGCCGATCTAAGCGCGCGGCAACGAAGAATGCTCAGCCTGCCTGGTGTTTTGTGTTGATCACCATCGTGGTTGTGGCGGCACCCTGACGAGCTGCGGATTGGGTCCCGATCGCCGGGAACGCCCGTGCGGCGATGCTGGATCTGTCACGGACACTGCCGCGTTACTGTCGTGCTTTGTTTTCTAGTCACGGTGAGGTCACAGTCGATGTTGCTCACAACGCGAATGGATGCTAATCAATGTTGAAGCTGTTGAAGACTCGAATTATGTGACGTCTGCTGTTGCGTCACGTTCTCTGTTGGCTACGTGCAAAATATCAGCGTTTTCAAGGGAACTGCGTGCTCCGATTTCTTTTTTGCTGGGAAGCACGTTTTTGTGACTGCAAAATGTACTTTCCAGTCACGTGTATTGTGCGCCACAGCATGCTGCAAAGATGCTTCAAAGGAATAGGTCTTGACTTGGGACTGCCGTGTTTTCTGTCATTTATGCGCATCCTTTTGTGCTTCCCCCGGAATATGGTACGTATCGTAAGCGTCTTGATCGTTGTTCTTATTTGTGTTTTGTTGGCCTCGTATGTGATTATTTGTTCCTTGACATCTGCTCGTGCATGCGTGAAGTAGGGTGTTATTTTGCTCCGAAAAAAGGAAAAAAAGTTTGTGGTGGGACTAATTCGACCAGGGTTACTCCGCGATTAGAACTAGTCCTGTTGAGGCGATATGTAGTTCCAAGGTGTCTTGTTCCACCTTTTTCAGCACTGCCGCGTAATGCGACGGTGGTAAGCAATACTAAATGTTCTCTTCTAAAGACGCAGTGAACAAAACACTAGTGCTGCCGCATTCGTAATTGCTTTGTACTTTCAACAATGCTTATGACTGGATACAATGTAGATGACTCTCGTAGTATCGTGGTTGGTAGAACAGTAAACAGAAAAGCAATTCACGTTGTCTTCGCCTTTGTTCCGTCATTTTGGCCCAATTTACGGCGCACCCGACGTAAGGACATACGAGCCCCGTCAGCAAAAAAATATGGCAGATTTTCCATAAGCGGATTGATACATCGTTAGCACGATCAGCAGCCTGTTCGTTAGCTTTCTGTCCAAATTGCTGAATGTCCCGACTTCTCGGAGAAGCGTACTACTTAATTTTGCAAAAGAAGCAGAACCATAACGACCGTAGTGCAAAATGGGTGAAATCTGAATCGCGACTGATCAAAAAGTTCTTTACGCTGCGATTTGAGGGATAGCTGTCTAAAAGGAGCGAGTTGGCTCTTCGTTACGTTTTAATGTCCGCTCCGAGATTAACGTAAAATTCGAAGAAAGCTTTGCATAACCTACACCAACCAGCCAGAAACATAAGAACAGTTATTTAGCGGACGATTTTTAGAGGTGCCAATCGTGTAATTGGTCGAAAGCTCCTCTCCTGAAATATGGGCATGTCCGGTCCGGTGTTGAATCGCATCCTTCAGTTCTAGCGTAGTCTGTATGACAGGCGTGTACAGCTCACTACAGTAACCACTGCGCCGATGACGCTTGTCCGTAAGTGCCGTAGTCCACATGATCTTGAACGGTGTAAGGAGGCCTGTGCTAAGCGAAGAGCGAAGCAGACGGTGGCGTGACACTCATTCGAAGACCCGGTAATCAGCTGTCGCCACCGATCGCACCGCCCCAAACGACGCTGCGTTTCGGCGCCTGACACAGGTGACACATCCCGGCACCACCTGGTCCCGCTCCCCGATCCGCCTCGCCGCGGGCGGGGCCGCCGGAGCCGGCCGCGCCAGAGTGGCCGCCAGCGCCGGGCCGGCGGCGGCGGCGACAGCGCGATAGCGGCCTCGGCTGAACCAGGCGGCGGCCTATCGCGCGGCGGCCGGTCATCGCTCAGCCGGACGGCCGGTCGATGGGCCGGCGGCGGCCGGTGACGGCGACAGGTCGGCCGCCGGCCAGGCCGTCCGGGTCCCGACCTCCGGCCGCCACCGGGGGAGGGGTGGTCTGGGCGGCACCAGCTGCCGGCGAGGGGCTTCGGTCGGCATTCACTACGCCATTCGCTGGATCGTTGCCGGTCATTGTACCGACTGCACCCGGATCCCTGTTGCCCTGGCAAAGCGGGTCGTTCGATTCTGACGACGATGTTGACTTTTTCTTTCCCAGTTCAAAACTGGGAACAAAACTCAGATGCCAGGATCATTGCAAATCTGTTAAAGCTGTTCGGAGCGGGGACGTGAGGATTACTAACGCGGTGAGGTGTGACGACTAATGTTGGCCTTGTGTTGCCTTATCCAGTTCGGGAAGCCTTCTGCTTTATCTTATCCTTTAAACCCCACTCAAAGGCGTCACTTTGGGCCTCTCGCGCCAAAGGTCAACCTGGCTTCCCGCCTGTCAGTTGGCATCGTCCCCTTCTCCCTCCCCCTGCATCGGACGGACTGCCCCTTCGGACTCGTCCCTGACGGCCGACCGGCGGCGGAAGCCGCTCAAACACTGCCGCCGGGGAGGGGAAATAACGGCTGTGCCGGCCTACCAGGCGTCGATCTCTGGCCCGGCTCCGACGCGCCCCATCGGCGCCGGCGGCCCGCCAGGCACGCCCGTCGCGGCCGACGCCGGCGCCGGTGCCGATTTACTGCCGCCGGCCGGGGCCGGGCATGCCGGCCGCGCGCGGCGCGACGCATTCCCCAATTGTTGTCTATTTCGGCCGGCGGAGGCACGCCGGCCGGCCGCCGCCGCTGGCGGCCGGCCTCGGGCAGCCGCCCGCCGCGCCCGTTCGCGGCGCCGACGCGTGCTCGTCGCCTCCGACGGCCGACGGCGCGTCGCGCGCGACGTGCCGACGGCCGGATTCCGCGCGGAGGGCGGCCGCGGGCGCCGCTCGGCGGGATTCCGCGCGCCGGGTGCCGGGCGTGGTCGGAGCTCCGCTCGCGCCGTGGCCCGTCCTAAAAACAGCCAACGAACTGAGTCGGAGCCGGAGGGGAGAGCGTGGGCTGAGCTGCCGGACGGGGACGTCCAATCGCCATCAAATTTGATAGTCCGGGAGGTGCCCTGATCATTATTCAGGTTTGCGGAGCGCGGAATGGACTCTGAGGTGAAATCACGACTGACTTGCTGCACTGAGCGCGCTGTTTGTTCATGACCATTTCGATTCGGCAATCTACGGTCTTCGTAATCGACGCC